>CAMTDV010000003.1:39955105-41155105 GCA_947069175.1 Scalesia atractyloides | reverse complement strand
AAGCCGATATTAGGTCTGAATTTGTTAAGGATTGATTAGAATGTAGATTAACCAGAATTCCTAGAATCCTAGTCCATTTCGTCCCTAAATGCGTACAAAATCTAGTTCAGCTCGGGAAAGTGATGAAGATGAAAGTGAATCCAAGTCTGAAACAGTTGGTAGCCTGCAACTACTTGTCGTTTTTCAGTAGATCAGATCTCAAAGCTCTGATACCACTCGTGAACGGGGATCGTGCTACCGAAATGAGCAACCGACCTGATCTCTCTCAACTAGCAGAGGCGGAATTCATTACTAGAGAGGTAGACAAAAGGAACAAGATAGCGCTTACTATTTAACAGCTTCTGTTGTATTAAAGACGTTCAAATACAGACGCGAGTAAACAAACTGGCAGAGCTTCGCCATACTAATTGACAAATCACTAACTAGCTCTAACACAACACTCCTTATTTATAGGTCGACATGACTCATACTGGAGTGCGTGTTATAACAGTGACATGACTATGCTTCGTACGAGTATGCTTCGTACGAGTGAGACCCTCGTACGAATCACTTAGATGCTTCGTACGAACCAATCTAGCAAATATATAAAATTTACATTTTAACATATCAACATTGACGTGAAAGCTCTATATACATTACAGACATATCAGAGACGTAGGCAATAGACATTATGCACCAACAATACTATAAAACAAACATCTCGAGAAACCATAAGAATTTTCAACACAAGTTAACAAATTATTATTATTCAAGAGATGGTTAACTGTATCACAGATTAAGCACTTCTCAACTCAAACCACACACTCAAAAATTTTAAGCACATTGAACTTGCAATATTTTAAAATTTTGAACTCATCTTCTAACACCGTCTCCCCCTATCTGTAACAACTCCTCATGAACAACCATTTTCCGTACATTTAGAATTTACAAGAAAATGAAATCTTTTTGGATTTTTATATTTAATTGAAAGTAAATAAAGAACGAAATAATAAACACTCTGTTTTTGTGAGAATCACCGGTAAGAAGATCATACTAGCAACATCAAACTGTTTTCACACTTTTTGATAAATCTATATGCAATATTTATGAAAAGCAGTTCAAGATGATTACCAGTATTGTTTATCCATGTAAACAGAATACATGAACATTGCAAGTACCTTTACCTAGTGATATGTTAAGATAAGTTTATACTGATATACTAGTGTGTCCCACTTCAGGATATCCCCACGATCAAGTATGCACAAATATTCCTGGTAGTAGGTGAGTATACTGAAATTCATCTGTTTTGATTTACAACGTTAGATAATTGGTGATCAGGTCAGTACTTCCGTACAACAAAGAGACCAATATCCAACTTGTGTAGTAGGCACAAAATTAGTTAGCTCGTTTTCATTTGGTAGAAAGGATTAATCCTGATTCTCAGAAGATGAAACTTTGCTAAACCCCACACCTGTTTTATCACTAGTCCTTTTCAAACCTTTCTGAATTTGAGTCCTGACTAACGAGGATTTTCTAAATTCATCTAACTTTTCATGAAGTTCAACAATTTTGGCTTGTGCACCAGCCAATTCTGTGCACTTTTCTGAAAGCTCGTTAGTCTTATCCTTCACAGATTCACGAGCCAAATCAATGAGTTGTAACAATTCATTGACTTTGCTTGTCAAACGGTTAATTTCTTGTTCATTTGATTTGAGTTTATTTAAACAATTTGACTCACTTTTACTCAAAAGAACATTTAACTCTTTCTATTTTTCTAATTCGGCTAATAGAATTTTGTTTTGCTCCGATAGTTTGTCAGCTTTACCTTGTAGTTCAGTGCCATTATGACAAGTATTACTTACAGATTGAAGTTGTACCTGTACCTCTTCTGTAAGCTCATATGTAGCATCCATGCACACTGTAGCTCTTGCATCCTTCTCAGCTTCCTTCTTCTCTTCTTCCTTACCAGCTGTTTCTTCAATCTACACAGCTCTAGTCTCAGCTACACATGCTTGATCACATGTACTTTGTCTTGAAGAACTTGGATAACGTTTTCCTAAAGCTTCCCACAGCTCTCTAGACTATCCATACCTATTACAAATGTGTTTCATATCAGTTGGCAAGGATATCTTTATCGCTGCTAAAGCTTTCTTATCAGCATCATACATCCGTTTCTCAGAGTCTTCCATCTTCTCATATGAAAGTACAAGAATTATCCCGTTAACTCGACGTGTGGGAGAAATGTACCCATCAATCATATAGTTCCATATCTTAGAATCTTCACTTTGAACAAATGCCTCAAACCTCTTCTTCTAGTCTACATATTGTTCAGCATTTATCAACTTTGGGAAGTTATAAACACCCTCACTCATATTGTTTAATCTGACCATCTTTAACATGCAGAGTATCAGTCTAAATGGATTTTGGTATACCTATGTCGAAACCCAAATCTAACTTCTCTCCTGGTCCTTTTTTCGAGTTTTACCATAACCGTACCGTTAAAAAAAACGTTCAAAATTTGTCCGGAAAGTGTGATCACCAAATTGTACCATTAGACCGTCTCGACGATACGAATCCAATGATATATAATGTCCGATGGTGATTTTAGGAGTGCAATCAGTTTGTCAAGATTATCTATGGATCAAATTCTGTGTACGAAAACGTTTAACTCCGGTTACGTCAGCTGGTTAACTTTCGACCTTTGTGGGTACAACTCGGAACAATACCGAATTCGAAACAGTATCTCAGATTAACAATCCGAGATGGAATCTCAGAACAGTGATTCGAGATGCTGATCCGAGATGGTGATTCAGAATAGTAATCCGAGATGGTACCCGAGATGAACTATTACAATTCGAGATGCTTTCTTGTTTATCTAAGATGCTTCCCAAAGTCGAGATGCAATTCGAGATGAACACCTATGATCCGAGATGCTATCTGAGATGAACACCTATGATCCGAGATCCAAGTTTTCTGATCCGAGATGCTAATTCTCTGATCCGAGATGCTTATTCTTTGATCCGAGATGCAACTCTGATGATCCGAAATGCCAAGTTTTATTCGAGATGCCTTGCTGTTTATCCAAAATAGCAGCAAAACCCTAGAACAGCTGTCAAAACTTTGAACCAGCCTTCAAAAACGTCCAAAACTTCAACTTTTTCTGTTGTTACGATTCTGAACCGAGCAAAACATGAGTCGAATGCTCTGATACCAATTGTAGATCCCCTAATCCATATGGATCTTCACAAAATCGTATATCCAAGCTAGAGTGCGGAATCCTCTAAATCAGATTATCACAGAAAACTGAACAATAACAAGAACACCAACAATCACTTTCAATCAGTCTTCTATTGATTATCTAACACGAATAATTACAATCAATTCAAGACTCAATAAAAATCTCTCAGCCAGTCTCTGTAGATTTCTCACACTCCTTTCTTCTAACTCTCTCTCTAACTAACTCCAAAACCCTAATGCACAACATGTATATATACTACATGTCTGCATACTAGACTTTAAACTGGGCTAGGCCATTCTCCAAGCCCATTACAACTCTAAACAAGCTAAACACAAATGCTAAACCCAATACAAAATATTCAAAGACTAAAATAGTAAACTATTAAGCTTTTGTCACAAATATGCACCAACAGACTCCCCCTTGACAATAGCTTCAAGTGTAATATTTTCTTCAAACATCTTGTGATCTTTTGGTTTTTGGATAGTTTCAGCTACACACAGATTCTGACATTAACAGACTCCCCCTTAGTTGATGCTTCCAATCTCCAAAAATTTCATTCGTTGTAGATTAGTGAACTCGCATTCTCTGGTTAAGCACATATCTCCAAATTCCTCTATATCTCTCTTTGCAATGTAGTAGAAGGATCCTACCATGCATCTTCACACATTCTACACTCCACTCTTAGTATGTACTGTACTTGAATTATGCACTTCATTTTGATAACCGCATCAATCTGTATAGAAACACAAGCAATTAACTCGAAAACCCATTAGTTCTTTTCTACATTAAAGATAAACCAATATTTTATCTTATCATGCAAAAACAAACAAATTATCAGTTCAAATTGGGAGACTTTAAAAGCAAATCACTTTGTATTTTTTTATAAATCCTGAAAATAAATAACTAACAAGAAAATAAACACTCTATTTTTGTGAGAATCACCGGTAAGAAGATCATATGCGCAACATTACTCTGTTTTCACACTATTAGATAATTCTGTATGTAATTTTCATGAGAAGTAGTTCAAGATGATTACCAGTATTCTTTATCCACTTAAACAAAATACATGAACATTTCAAGTACCATTACCTAGTGATATGTTAAGATAATTTTATACTGATATACCAGTGTATCCAACTTCATGGCATACCCCCACGATCAAGGTATCCACAAAGATTCATCGTAGTAGGTGAGTATACCGAAATTCATCATTTTTGATTTACAACGTTAGATAATTGGTGATCAGGTCAGTACTTCCGTACAGCAAAGAGACCAATATCCAACGACGGTTAGGGCAAATACCAAATTTTGGTACGATTGATGCAATTTGCACATTTGAATGACTCTCTAGGAGAGCGTCTTCAATTTCTAGGATTTGGACATTTTAGCTCTTTTAAGATATCCTAGTTATTCCTAGGTCAGCATATATCTGGATGCAGCAGAAGGACAACCTTGATACCCCGGATGAAATAACGATTTAAAAACCTAAAACCTCAGATTTTGGCAATCAATCAACGCAAGATTTAAGGTTATAAAACCATACGCCACGGATATGTTACCCACTCATACACAGTTTGTTATGTTTATATCACCAAGATTAGTTGATTAGTTCATGCCTTTTGCCTACTGGTACATCATATGATGAAGCTGCTATCACACTTAAACAATTTTAATTTCAGTATGACAGTCTAACTTGCTGATGTACTATCATTTCCTCTATTCCAAACAGTGAAAACTCATTTTTGATTTTCTATTTTTTATGTTTTTATTTTGAAAATTTTTAAACTTTACAACTTACTCCCCTAAACTCACGCACTAACTTAACTCTTTTTGGCTTAGGGAAATTTCTCCCCCTAAATTTTTCTTTTTATTAGCAAACGGATTAGTAAAATCCTCCCCCTGAATAGGTTCAGACTCACTATCATGGAGTCATGTGGAGCTGCATTGGAAGAAGTTTCTAGAGCATCTGTCATTGATATACTCGACCTAGGCATGAAGTAACCCTCTTCATCTACACTGATAACAGTTTGAATCACTTGAGACTCATCTGCATTGGAAAAATCAGTAATATTAAATGATTTAAATATGTTATCCTAATCGTATAATATAGCAGGACAACCCGTTGATTGTTGAGGTGAATAACTAGTGATTTCTATGTTAAACACAACCTCAGTTTTACCAGTTTTTAGACTAATAACCCTTTTATTCAGTGTTCCATGCATATAGCCTAGAAAGTAACCCTCGTCTGCTAGCTCACGAATTTTTGGTTATCTTTATTTCGCACAATGGTGCTGGGTAATCCAAAAGGTTCAAAGCCTTTCAAGTTTGGTTTTCGGTTAAACAATAGTTGGTGACATGTTTTGTTAAACCATTTAACTGTCAAAACTTTGTTTAGGACATAACAAGCTGTGTTCACAGCTTCTCCCTAGAAAAGAACTTGAAGCTTTGAATCAGAAAGCATAGTCCTAGCGTCTTCAATCAACGTCCTATTTTTCCTCTCAGCGACTCCATTCTGTTGAGGTGTATAAGGAGCAGAATATTGATGTTCAATTCCCTTGCGAAGACAATAGAGATCCAGAATCTGATTCTTGAACTCCGTGCCATTATCACTCCTTATCCTCTTGATCCATGCATCATGGACATTTTATAATTTTGTAAAAAGATCTATCAGCATCTCCACTATCTCATCTTTTGTACCTAAAAAGAAAACCCATGAATATCGTGAGTTATCATCTGTGACAACTAAACAATAGTACTTTCCACCTATGCTCTTTATGTTCACCGGACCGAATAGATCCATATGAAGTAATTCATAAGGGGCATCTATGGAATTTACTGTTTTATACTTGTGAGGTTTCTTATGTTGTTTTCCCTTTTGACATGGAAGTCATTTTTCTTCCACGTGAAACCTCTACACTGGCACCCCTTCCACTAAACCGTTTTTATTAATATAATTCATTTATTGGTAGTGGATGTGGGCCATGCGTCTGTACCACAGCAATGATCAGCCTCAGATGCTTTTGACCATAAAAACACCATTACAGTGGAAGATTCCTTAGCACCCATGTCCATGACATAAGTGTCGTTTCTTCTTGGCGCTCTCATCAATATCCTGTCATCTGGTATCACCAAACCAGGTTTCAACACCAAAGCTTCAGACTTAGTAAAGTGGACAGAGTGGCCCTTGTCGCAGATTTGAAACACGCTCATCAGATTGTGCTTTAGCTGCTCGACATAGTCCACTTTGTCCAATGTGATCTTCCCGTTGGTTACTTTTCCTCGACCTGTAATGTGCCTTCCTTTAGCACCCGCAAAATTCACATAACCTCCATCTATATTCTCAAACTCAGTCAGCAACCTCGCATCCCCCGTCATGTGCCTGGAGCAGCCACTATCAATATACCATAGGTTGATAATCCTCCTTAGCAGTTCCTGCACAAACCAACAAAATTTGTTAGATTGGGGGACCCAATCCTTAATGGTCTTGTGTCTTCCAGATTCATCAACCACCGAAACATTCATCCAATATCCATCACTCCTAACAGGAGTCTTGGATCTCGGACCTGTTGATGGAAATGGTTTCTGATTTCCACTAGGTCTCTAGTCCTAAGATTTGCTAAACATGTTTGGACTTTGTGACCTTTGGAAATTTTGGTTTTGGTTCCACGAATTTTGATGATAATAAATTCTAAAGCCATTGTCATAAAAATTTCGACTACCAACATTTTGATATCGAGTTTGATATTGATCTTGACTTCTGAAATTACTTGATTGACCATTAAAGTTATTCATTCTTGGTGAACTACTTCTAGGTCTTTCATATCTGCCTGATGTAGATTCATGATGAAATCTTTGTTAATTTCTTTGAAAACAAGGACCTTGGTTAGTTCTTTTTCATCCTTATTTACACCACCAACAACACCCGGTTGCTTGGTAGTAGATATCTTTGGTGAGTTAGTAACCTTCTTTTCACCATCACCAATTTTTGCTGATGATTTTTCTCTCAGTCACCTATGCTTCATTCTTTTTGCCAGGACAACAATTAGCTACGTGTCCCTTGTTGTGACATTTGAAGCACGACCTTCTAGCCGAAAACTTCTTAATTGAAGTCTCTGGTTTAGATTCATTAGGTGATGATGATGATAATGATGATGATGATGATGATGATGATGATGATGATGCCTTTGAAGGATCTTGTTTAGTTTGCTTAAATTCTGATTTTTCTTTGTTTTTATTTTTAGCAAACTGCACATTTGACTCTTTTGTAATAATAGTGACCTCTTCTTTCATATCACTCCCTTTAATAAAATCAGCTTTTTTAACAAAAAAAAAATTTATTCATAGAGTGTGTATTCTTTGTTTTCAAAACCGCTTCTCTGTTAGTATCTTTCTTGGCATTCTCAGACACATCAACATGCCCTGATGTGGAACTACTAGGTGTAGTTAACCCAAAGTCTATTAGCTCTTCTTCGTCTGGCAAGAAAGAATAGTCATGACCAAGAGGTGGTGGAACTTCATTGAAACCTTCGAATCCCACACATGTCTTGTGATTACTTTTCTTCAGGCCACCCATCAAGTGTTTCATTACAAAAGTAGAATCTCTGAATTGATTTAATTTCTTTTCAAGTTCACAAATTTTCAGTTGTGCTTCTGACAACTCTTTGCATTTTTCAGAAATTTCTTCTGTTTTCTCACTCATCGTATCATGAGCTAAGTCAATAATTTGAAGTTTTTCAATTAGCTTACATGTTAAAATATTGATTTCTTCTTCATAACCCTTACTTTTCTTCAAATATAATGACTCGTTTCTTTTTACGAAAAAGTTGGATCTTTTACGCTCGAGAGCTCTGATACCAATTGTAGGTTCCCTAATCCGTATAGATCTTCACTGAATCGTCTATCCAACCTAGAGTGCGGAATCCCCTAGATCAGATTTCATAGAAAACGAACAAGAACATGAACACAATCACTTTCAACCAGTCTTCTGTTGATTATCCAACACAAGTGTTTACAACCAATTCAAGACTCTCTCTCAACTCTCTATGAAATAATTAATTAATCCACTAAGAAACCTTAACCCTAATGCAAATCTCTCTTTATATAGAGATAGGTTTTCAACTAGGCTTGGGTTTCACCACATGGGCTGCTATTAGGTCTAGGCCCAATTCGCCTACCACTCACTATATTGTGTCTGGTTTAGCCCAATCACTTCTAATCAACTACTACAATACTAAACTCACTAACTATTTATCGTTTTACAGATTACAAGATATCTAAAGACCAAATCTAAGTTGTTGTCACAAATATGCACCAACACTTTGTATTAGGGAATCACATTAGTTATTTTGACAAATCACCAGTACCGTTGATCTTGGTAATAACTTTAAGATCCTAAACAGATTTACTTAGATTGCCAATATACTGATCCATTTAAACTTCTACACATTTCTCAATTGTTTTCAAGATTTGTTAGGTAATTTTAAGGAACATGAAGTAACTATGTTTCCCATTTAAGAATATACTCTCGTATCAAGATTCCCAGAATTTCATCTCAAAGGTGAATATATATAACTAATATCTTTAAATGGGATGAATTGCAAGACCTTGAGAGCTCAGGTTAGTATTTCCATATAGAGAAAGTGATGAAGGCTCGACTTTAGGTTGTGTTCCGTTTAGGAATCTATTGAACTGCAGATGTCGTAGCTTTTTATGACATATAATCATTTTTTTATGCAGCTTTTGGAGGTGAATAATGCGAAAAGTATTATAAAAGTGCTAGGTCATTGCGGACGCAAAATCAGAAGAACTCGTATAATACCCCATATATCAATTAAATATAAATACCTAGTACCACAGAATCTGGCATTCTTTCAAACGAAATTTCAAAGTACTAAGTCCATATATCTGAGAGATGTCGACCCACAAGTTACTCAGTTTTTTATTTTAAGTTTATATATTATAAACAATTTACAGAACGTATGAAGCCTATTAACACATCATCGGCTCTCCTCTTATGAGAACCAGACCGATTCGACTCAGCTTACAGAGGCGGAATTCATTGTTAGCGAGTTTGATAAACAAACAAGAAAGTATGTTGCCTAAACGCCTTTGATTCGTATTAATAAATGCGAAGGTTACAGACGAGTAAACAACTAGACAGGGCTTCGCCGTAGTCACACACCAACAGATTAGTCACACTACACTTAAGCGCCACTATTTATAAGCCAACATGGCTCGCACAAGGAGTGATTGTGTGTAGGCTCGTGTGAGTGGTGCCTCATACAAGTGACAAGATGTCACTCGTACGAGCCATTATGGTCACTCGTACGAGTCAAACCAAATATATAAAAATGAAATTCTAAGCCCTTGTCACTCATACGAGCCACAATAGTCACTCGTACGAGCCACTTTAATACATAAAATATGACATTTTCTAAGCCCTATTTACACAACTGGCATATCCTACACGTAGGCAATAGACATTATGCACCAAAAAACTCCCCTTGGATGTTGCCGAAGTCTTGGATAGTCTTCAAAAAAATTCTTCAAAAATATTTGACATGTGACTGGTACACCGTATGCCTGTCTGTAAGAGCCTTGGGGATCGATAGCCAGCTCAGAATATCTAACATTTCTCTATACGATGCGATCTCTGGAATGTTCTCATCTTAATAAACAATAGACGTTGTGGAATGGAGAGAACGAAGACTTCTTGATCTGCAAACACAAACATTTCAAATACTTAGAAATATTTTCAAAATTTTAAATCTTCAAAGACATAGATTCAATTCTGAACAAAACCCATTCGTACGAGCACTCCTCGTATGAGTTACAATTAGTACTTAACAGTTTTTCGGATTTGAACAGACTTGCGCGTATGAGTGGTGCCTCGTACGAGTCAAAGAGATTTATGACATTTAAGGACAAGCTCGTATGTACTATCACTCGTACGAGTGAAGATAAATAATCTGACATTTAAAAACCTTGCTCGTAGGAGCCAGTTCCTTTCAATTGTTTATTTTTCAATTTTTCTGAAATTATCTAGTTTTACTACCCACTCAGTTGACCAAGTCCAAGTTAATGATCCTGGTTAACCGATTTGCCTACCAAGTCCAAATTAATGACCTTCCGATGTTTGACAAAAAATATCTATTTTTTTAAAAAATTTAATGTTTCAGGTTAATGAACTTTTTGACGTTTCAGGATTATCTTCTTTTTAGATTAGCTCCCAGCCCTTGATCTTCAACTATCCTTCAGCAAGTGTCGCCTTGACTTGGACTGACGGTGTTTTCATCATCGGTAGACTAAAAACTAAGATAGATATCTAAAAATAAATTGAAAATATATTTGGGTTTTACTGAAAAGAAAGATAAAGTAAATAAGGATGTATTTACAGACATATTTCTGGTGAGTTTTGTGTTAGAGGATTACATCAGATATTTAGACAAATCACAAGTACCGTTGATCTTGGTAGTAACTTTAATGTCTTAAACAGATTTACCTAGATTGCCAATGTATTTATCCACTTAAACATCTTCACGTTTCTTAATTATTTCAAGATATGTTAGGTAATTTTAGGGAACATGAAGTACCTGTGTTTCCCATCTCAGAATATGCTCCCGCATCGAGATTCCTAGAATTTCATCTCATATGTGAATATATCTAACTGATATCTGTAAATGGGGTGAATTGCGAGATCTTGAGAGCTCAGGTTAGTATTTCCATACAGAGTAAGAGATGAAGGCTCGCTTTAGGTGGTGTTCCATTTAGGAATCTATTGAACTGCATATGTCGTAACTTTTTTGACATATAATAATTTTTTATGCAGTTTTTGGAAGTGAATAATGCGAAAAGTATTATAAAAGTGCTAGGTCATTGCTGACGCAAAATCAGAAAAACTCGTATAATACCCCATATATTAATTAAATATAAGACCTAGTATCACAAAATCTGGCATTCTTTCAAACGAAATTTAAGAGTACTAAGTCCATATATCCGGGAGATGTCGACCCACAAGTTACTCAGTTTTTTCTTTTAAGTTTATATCTTGATAAACAATTTACAGAACGTGTGAAGCCTACTTGCACATCATCATTAAGACCTGTTTAATTACCTGTTTAAACATACCATGTCTTTAGCATACTATGATAGTCCACTGATGTAATATGATACCCTCTTTTTCACAAAAACTCATTTTGTACTTTTTTAATATTTTTGTTTTTTTCACAACTGACTCTCAGTCACTGTGCTTCATTCTTTTTGTCAGGACAGCAACCAGCTACGTGTCCCTTGTTGTTACATTTGAAGCACGATCTTCTAGCCGAAGACTTCTTAATTGAAGTATCTGGTTTAGATTCATCAGGTGACGAGGATGATGATGATGATAATGACGATGATGATGATAATGATGATGATGCCTTTGAAGGATCTTGTTTAGTTTGCTTAAATTCTGATTTTTCTTTGTTTTTATTTTTAGCAAACTGCACATTTGACCCTTTTGTAATAATAGTGACATCTTCTTTCATATCACTCCCTTTAACAAAATCAACTTTTTTAACAAAAAAATGTTTTTTATTCCTAGAGTGTGTATTCTTTGTTTTCAAAACCGCTTCTCTGTTAGTATCTTTCTTGGCATTCTTAGACACATCAACATCCCCTGATGTGGAACTACAAGTTGTAGTTAACCCAAAGTCTGTTAGCTCTTCTTCATCTGGCAAGAAAGAATAGTCATGACCAAGAGGTGGTGGAACTTCATTGAAACCTTTGAGGCCCACGCATGTCTTGTCATTAATTTTCTTCAGACCACCCATCATGTATTTCATTACAAAAGTAGAATCTCTAAATTGATTTAATTTCTTTTCAAGTTCACAAATTTTCAGTTGTGCTTCTGACAACTCTTTGCATTTTTAAGAAATTTCTTCTGTTTTCTCACTCATCGTATCATGAGCTAAGTCAATAATTTAAAGTTTTTCATTTAGCTTACAGGTTAAAAGATTGATTTCTTTTTCATAACCCTTAATTTTCTTCAAATATAATGACTCATTTCTTTTTACGAAAAAGTTTGATCTTTTACGCTCGAGAGCTCTGATACCAATTGTAGGTCCACTAATCCGTATGGATCTTCACAGAATCGTCTATCCAACCTAGAGTGCGGAATCCCCTAGATCAGATTTCATAGAAAACGAACAAGAACACTAACACAATCACTTTCAACCAGCCTTCTATTGATTATCCAACACAAGTGTTTAGAACCAATTCAAGTTTCTCTCTCAACTCTCTATGATGTAATTAATTAATCCACTAAGAAACCTTAACCCTAATGCAAATCTCTCTTTATATAGAGATAGGTTTTCAACTAGGCTTGGGTTTCACCACATGGGCTGCAATTGGGTCTATGCCCAATTCGCCTACCACTCACTATATTGTGTCTGGTTTAGCCCAATCACTTCTAATCAACTACTACAATACTAAACTCACTAACTATTTATCGTTTTACTAATTACAATATATCTAAAGACCAAATCTAATATGTTATCACAAATATGCACCAACAATTTGTGTGAAATCACATGAGTTATTTGGACAAATCACCAGTATCGTTGATCTTGGTAATAACTTTAAGCTCCTAAACAGATTTACTTAGATTGCCAATATACTAATCCATTTAAACTTCTACACATTTCTCAATTGTTTTAAAGGTATGTTAGGTAGTTTTAAGGAACATGAAGTAACTCAGTTTCCCATCTAAGAATATACTCCCGTATCAAGATTCCCAGAATTTCATCTCAAAGGTGAATATATCTAACTGATATCTATAAATAGGGTGAATTGCAAGACCTTGAGAGCTCAGGTTAGTATTTCCATATAGAGAAAGAGTTGAAGGTTCGACTTTTGGTGGTGTTCCGTTTAGGAATCTTTTTAACTGCAGATGTTGTATCTTTATATGATATATACTCATTTTTATGCAGCTTTTGGAGGTGAATAATGTGTAAAGTATTATACAAGTTATAGGTCATTGCCGACGCAAAATCAGAAGAACTAGGATAATACCCCAGATTTCAATTAAATATAAAGACCTAGTATCACAGAATCTGGCATTCTCATAAACGAAATTTCAGAGTACTAAGTCCATATATCGAAGAGATGTCGACCGACAAATTACTCAGTTTTTCTTTTAAGTTTATATCTCGAAGAACAATTTACTGAACGTATGAAGCCTATTGACACATCATCAGTAAGACCTGTTTAATTACCTTTTTAAATCATTCTATGAGAGGGGATCGACTCTCCTCTTATGAGCACCGGACCGATTCGACTCAGCTAACAGAGGCGGAATTCATTGTTAGCGAGTTTGACAAACAAAAAAGAAAGTATGTTGCCTAAACGCCTTTGATTCGTATTAATAAAAGTGAAGGTTACAAACGAGTAAACAACTAGACAGGGCTACACCGTAGTCAGACACCAACATACTAATCACACTACACTCAAGCGCCACTATTTATAGGCCAACATGGCTCGCACAAGGAGTGAGTGTGTGTAGGCTCGTGCGAGTGGTGCCTCATACAAGTGACAAGATGTCACTCGTACGAGCCATTATGATCACTCGTACAAGTCAAACCAAATATATAAAAACGGCATTCTAAGCCCCTGTCACTCATACGAGCCACAAGAATCACTCGTACGAGCCACTTCAACACATAAAATATGACATTTTCTAAGCCCGATTTACACAACTGACATATCCTACACGTAGGCAATAGACATTATGCACCAACAAACTCCCCCTTGGATGTTGCCGAAGTCTTGGATAGTCTTCAAAAAATTCCTTCAATGTTCTTCAAAAATATTAGACATGTGACCGGTACACCGTATGTCTGACTGTAAGAGCCTTGGTGATCGATAGCCAGCTCAGAAAATCTAACACTTCTCTATATGCTGCGATCTCTTAAATGTTCTATTCTTAATAAACAATAGACGTTGTGGAATGGAGATAACGAAGACTTCTTGATCTGCAAACACAAACATTTCAAATACTTAGAAATATTTCATAATTTTTAAATCTTTAAAGACATAGATTCAATTCTGAACAAAACCCATTCGTTCGAGCACTCTTCGTATGAGTTACAACTAGTACTTAACAGTTTTTTAGGATTTGAACAGACTTGCTCGTACGAGTGGTGCCTCGTACAAGTCAAAGAGATTTATGACATTTGAGGACAAGCTCGTATGTACTATCACTCGTATGAGTGAAGATAAATAATCTGACATTTAAAAACCTTGCTCGTACGAGCCAGTTCCTTTCAATTGTTTATTTTTCAAATTTTTGTGAAATTTTCTAGTTTTACTACCCACTCAGTTAACCAAGTCCAAGTTAATGACCCCGGTTAACCGATTTGCCTACCAAGTCCAAATTAATGACCTTCATTGACCGATGTTTGACAAAAAATATCTATCTTTTTAAAAAATTTAATGTTTCAGGTTAATGAACTTTTTTACGTTTCAGGATTATCTTCTTTTTAGAATAGCTCCCAACCCTTGATTTTCAACTATCCTTCAGCAAGTGTCGCCTTGCCTTGGACTGACGGTGTTTTCATCATCAGTAGACTAAAAACTAAGATAGATATCTAAAAATAAATTTAAAATATTTTTGGGTTTTACTGAAAAGAAAGATAAAGTAAATAAGGATGTATTTACATACATATTTCTGGTGAGTTTTGTGTTAGAGGATTACAACAGATATTTAGACAAATCTCAAGTACAGTTGATCTTTGTAGTAACTTTAATGTCTTAAACAGATTTACCTAGATTCCCAATATACTTATCCATTTAAACCTCTTCACGTTTCTTAATTTTTTCAAGATATGTTAGGTAATTTTAGGGAACATGAAGTACATGTGTTTCCCATCTCAGAATATGCTCCCGCATCGAGATTCCCAGAATTTCATTTCATAGGTGAATATATTTAACTGATATCTGTAAATGGAGTGAATTATGAGACCTTGAGAGCTCAGGTTAGTATTTCCATACAGAGAAAGAGATGAAGGCTCGACTTTAGGTGGTGTTCCATTTAGGTATCTATTGAACTGCAGATGTCGTAACTTTTCTTGACATATAATCATTTTTATGAAGCTTTTGGAGGTGAATAATGCGAAAAGTATTATAAAAGTGCTAGGTCATTGCCGATGCAAAATCAGAAGAACTCGTATAATACCCCATATATCAATAAATATAAAGACTTAGTATCACAGAATCTGGCATTCTTTCAAACGAAATATCAGAGTACTAAGTCCATATATCCGAGAGATGTCGACCCACATGTTACTAAGTTTTTTCTTTTAAGTTTATATCTTGATAAACAATTTACTGACTGTGTGAAGCCTACTAGCACATCATCAGTAAGACCCGTTTAATTACCTGTTTAAACATACCATGTCTTTGCATACTATGATAGTCTACTGATGTAATATGATACCCTCTTTTTCACAAAAACTCTTTTGTCCTTTTTTAATGTTTTTTTGTATTTTTCACAACTTTTTTGGGTTTTTGTTTTAAAGAAAGAAAGAAAAGTATTTCATTAAAACATATGTCATACCGATGAGATTTACATTAAGTCCTTGTCATCCTCAAAGTCAACCTTATTTCCCACCCCTGATGTCAGATTATTTTACACCATTTAATTGCAAAAGATTTTTAAATCTTGATCTATCAAAAGCTTTGGTATAAAAATCTGCTTTTTGGTCATCAGTGTGGATTTTTTCAATTCTAACCAACTTTTTCTCATAACAATCACGGATAAAGTGGTGTCGAATTTCTACGTGTTTAGTGCGTGAGTGCTCCACTAGGTTTTTAGTGATATCAATAGCCACCTTATTATCTACATATATGGGCGTGTTAAGAAATTGCAATCCGAAGTCTCTCATCTGTTATTGTATCCAGAGTATCTGGGAACAATACCTGGATGCTGAAACGTATTCAGCTCCACATGTAGAGAGAGCGACCTCGGTTTGTTTCTTGCTTTGCCACATTACCTAACGGGTTCCAAAGACATGGCAACCAACCATTCTAGATTTGGCATTAAGCTTTCAGCAACCAAAATAAGAATCTGAATAACCCGTGAGATTGAAGTCTTCATGTCAAGGATACCACAAGCCAGTTCTTGGACATCCTTTCAGATAGCCGCGTGATACGTTTGACGACTAACAAGTGTGAATCTCTTGGATTAGACTGATAACGGGCGCATAGGCATGTTGGATACATGATATCAGGTCAGGATGTTGTGAGATACATCAAGGATCCGATCATGGAGCGATATAATGTTTCATCAACTTTGGCTCCATGAACGTCTCGACAAATGCCGTGGTTGGTGGCTAATGGAGTTGATGCTGGTTTAGTTCCTGACATGTCAGATTTCTCTAACACGTCATGAACATAATTCGTCTGATGAATGAAGATACCATCAGGCAATTGCTCAACATGAAGTTCTAAGAAGAACTTCATCTCCCCCATATCACTCATTTCGAATTTTCTCTTCATGACTTCTTCAAAGTCTTTACATAGCTTATCATTTGTTGATCCAAAGATGATATCGTCTACATAGATTTGTAGGATAATCAGATGTCCATCCACTTCCTTGGTAAAGAGGGTACTGTCTACTATGCCTCTTGAGAAACTGTTTCCTAGGAGATGCTTGGAGAGCGTCTTGTATAGGATCTCGGGGCCTGGTGCAATCCGTATAACACTTTTTTCAATAGATAGACTTTATCCTTATGTATCATATCGACAAACCCCGGTGGTTGGTAGACCTACACCTCCTCGTTTATCTCTCCGTAAAGGAAAGCATACTTCACATCCAATTGGTACACCTTGAAACCTTTACAAGAAGCAAAGGCCAAGAAAATGCAGATAGCTTCAAGACGAGCGACAGGGGTGTAGGCTTCATTGTAGTCTATCCCTTCTTGTTGATGGAAGCCTTGGACCACGAGCCGAGCTTTGTTTCTAACCAAATTACCTTTGTCATCTCTCTTGCACTTTAAGACCCATCTAGTATTAATCTTTTTATGATGATCCGGTAGGTCGACAAACTTCCAGACACCGAGTTTCTGGAATTGAAGCAACTCGTCCTATATTGCATCCACCCAGCTTTCTTCTTTTAACGCGTCTTTCTAGTTTCCTGGTTCAACCGCGAAACAAAACAACTATAAGAAAGTCTGGTTTGTAATGGACCAACACTTGTATAAAAGCAGCTTAGATCCTTATTGATATGATTTCAATTTTTCACTCCGGTTTGTAAGTTACCAATAATATCTCTGACGGATGGTAAGATAGTGTCCTTGGCATCACTTCGCTTGGAACGTCCACTTGACTTTGTAAATTCGTGACAACTTCATCAGCAACCGGTTCAAAGGATGTAACTTTATTCCTGACATTTGATTCAGCAACTTGAGTATTCAGAAAGCTTTGAATTTTCTTGGATTCTTCATCGGGACTGGTTCCTCCGTCGTCTAAAGTCGGTTCGCGATCAGAGTCAGCATCTATCGGTTGATGAGTAGATGATTCGACAGTATTCAGACTGGTACAGAGACTGATTCTTGTAGAGTATTACTCGGACCTACATCAGAAGTGTTAGAGATTGGAAGTGATGTGGAAGTCACCAATGATCTTGAAACTTGCTCTTGATTGGAGATTTGATGCTATTGAAAGTGCATACAAGTTCTTCTTTTGATGGTACTTCTGGCAGGTCAATGGAATTCACGACTCGTCGTAAATGAATAGCCACGGATCCCCAAGTTTCTGCGTAGGCATAGTATATCTTTGAAAATCAACATACTATGCAAGAATAACCTTGTTCAGACTTGGCAAGAAGATTCGCTTTTGTGGACTAGCATAACCAACAAAAAATCCTTTAAGGATTTGGCCCCAAATTTACTGTCCGGGTCTAGTACAGTACACGGCGATACAAAAGGTTCCAAAAATGCTCGGTTCGACTTTCTATGGTTTAGTAGCTCAAAACATGTCTTGTTGTGAGGCTTGGCCGTCCAAACACGGTTAAGGGTGTAACATGCTGATGCGACTGCTTCGCTTAAGAAACTAATTGGAAGTTTGGAATCAACGAGCATTGTTCTAGCAGTCTCGATCAGTGTGCGATTCTTATGTTCAGCTACTCCATTATGTTGAGGAGTATAGGGAGCGCTGAATTCGTGAAGAATACCCTTTTCTTTGCAAGAATTCGAGCATTCTCTTATTCTTGAACTCAGTACCATTATCACTGCAGATTCTCTTGATAGGCAAGTGATATAGGTTTTCTAGTTTTCTAAATAGAATCATAAGCCTTTCAAACGTTTCATCTTTACTCTCCAGGAAGAAAACCAATTAGAATCTTCAAAAATCATCTGTCATGACCAGGCAATATAGATCTCTAGAGATACTTTTCACATTCATTGGCCCAAACAGATCCATATGAAGCCTTTCAAGTGGTAGCTTGATAGAATTTAGTAGCTTTCCTGGTGTGATTTCTTATGTTGTTTCCTCTTTTTATAGCTCAGACAATCATTAGATAAATGAAAATTCTTCAGATTAACAACCTCCACTAGGTCGTTATGCACCAAATAATTCATTTTTCGTTAGTGAATGTGCCCCATCTTTCGATGCCATAAGATTCTTATTGATAGCTTTAGAAACAAATCTCGTGTCTAAGACATAAAGATCATTTTCTCGTGGAGCGCGCATGAGGATCCACTCCTCAGGAATTTTGAATCCTAGTTTGAGATTTAAGCGTTCCTTGTCATTGAAATGGGTTCTGAATTTCGTGTTACAGATTTGCAAAATGCCTAGTAGGTTGTTCTCAAGCTCCGCAATGTAGTTCACCTTGTCGAAAGATACCACTCCATTCGTGAGAATACCTTCACCCACTATTCTTCAACCTTATGTCCCTGCAAACCCAACGTAACTTCCCTATATAGCTTTTACGTCGTATAACAACTCAAGCATCCTAGTCATGTATCGGGAAGCTCCACTATCCATAATCCATGTTGACATGATTGATCTCGGGAGCCCCTGCACACATGTGGAAGAAATCATTTAAACAGAGCAACCCAAGCCTGCTTAGTCTTGGGTGGGTTTGGAATATCAAACTTTGGAACTTCGATCTTGAAATTTTGTTTGATTTCTGTTTTAGGTGGATTAGGTGTTTGTTAGCTGAGTCCAATCGGTCAGGTGCTCATAAGAGGATATGTCAGTTGTGTAAATAGGGTTTAGAAAATGTCATATTTTATGTATTGTAGTGGCTCATACGAGTGACTATTGTGGCTCGTACGAGTGCAAGGGCTTATGTCACACCCTCAATTTTTACTTGCGGAGTATTACCGTGAGGCGTGTGATCAAACCAGAATCTCCGACACTAGCAATGTCGAACGACTCTATATGATTTATTTAAACGTTTTCCAAAAACATTTATTGTAGTCATTTTCAAAATTCCAAGGTTTCAAAGTTTAGCGGAAGCATTAGAATAAAGTAACGGGCGCCAACATAAACACCAAAACCAAAATCCCAAAAATAATCGTTAATAAAGACTTGTTAAAAATTCCTTGATCAAATGCAAGTGAGTGCACCTAGCGCTCCTAGCGTCCTGAGAAACAGGCAAAGAAACAAGTGTCATCATTAAAGAAGAGTGAGTTCACAGGTTTTTATAAGTTCACAAGTTCGGTTTAAAAGATTGTTTTCCCCGTTATCCCTAACCCAGGATAACGACATAGTTCCATTATTCCTAACCTGGAATAATAATGTTGGTTCGTAAATAAGTTCAATGTTAACATGTAGGTAGCGAGCCTAAAGTTACGTCACGTAAGAGTTCGCCATCGAAGCTGACTGTTGTTGCCTCTGTGTTGCAAGGTCTATCACTGACCATGGCGAAAGTTAGGCCAAATTAATCACCCGTTGACCATTCCCAGTCGGCTAGCGTGACTAGCTCGGGTGGGGCTTGTCGGGCCAAGTAGTACTACTATAATTTCCCCGCTATCTAACCCAATACTAACGATCCGAGAGTTGGTTGAGGACTTCCGTGATAAAGCTACTTAGTGACCATAACATACATTAACATTAACTTAGTTACCGAATAGTTAACGGCATTAATTTCGCATAACGTAAAAGATAGGGTTGTAGAGAGTATACATGTTTCTCCCACTGTTGTTCAAAACCGGATAAAATAGGGGCCGTGAACTCACCTTAAATTGCTCGGTTAGATAAACGCAAAAGAGACAAATGAGGGAGCCGCTAATCGCGTCCTAACATGTCAACCGATTCAAAGTTAGTGTGTGAACATACTGACACAAAACCCTACGCATAACTAACACACAGTACGACACACGTAATAACCAATTCGAAACTATAATCATGCATGCAAAGAATCACCATACAAAATAACGACCAAATCAACTTGTCATAAACACAGGATAACTCATACAACACTTAGATACACACAAACGCAAGTTATCATGTTTTCAGCTTGTACACTCAATAACTGGGCTATTTTCGAGAATTTTTATAAAATAGTTCCAATATTCCAAAAATTCCAATTATTTTTACAGAAGGTGTCAATTAGACTGTAGAATTTTGTGTAAAATTTTCAAATCCTAAATCTTTACCAAATTATTTATAAATATTTATATACTAGAAAAATCATTTAAAAATCATTGTTCATCCGATTAACGAAATTCCACTGGAAGATTTTCGGAAACTCCCGTCTCCAGTTACCGTACAGATGTCGTGACCTAACCCCATACAGACTTTGAGATCCGACTTGATAAACAACCTACAAACTCTGCAGAATTTATGCAGCTTCAACTGCTGCACTAAATGACCATTTAAAAATAGCAAACGACATCAGAAAAATATAAATGTGGTGACATTTGAAGCGTTTTTCAAAAATACACGTTTTAGGCTTCGGAAAATACACTTTTCAATAAATAATGATTAGGTTATAGCCAACTGAAGTTGGATGTAAATGTCAATCAGCTTACTGTTTTCGACGTTATCGTATTAGAACATGTGTAAACGGCCATGACGCTTAGTTGTATCGATTAACAGCAGGTTAACTTGTCAAATATCATCTAATATATCAATATTCATGCAAACCCTTAGTATATATCATGATCTTTATAGATAAAACGCAGCCTACGATTTTAATACTCAAACATATCGTCACAACCGCAAAGATTCGCAAATTCATCCGAACTAATCATACATCACAACACTTTTTCATAATAATATCATACAAGCACATAATCATGATCAAGACTAAACCAAACCTAGTGTGAAACGTAATACAGTTAAACCCTAACCTTGAAACGATGACAATTAGCGAACTGGGACAAGCTTGGAATCGATCCGAGGGATGTGGGATGCTTGCGCGACCGAGATGGAGGGGGGGTTGCTGCCGTCGCACACTTTTAGGGGATTACGGTTTTGAATATTTTTTTGAACACCCCATGCATACATACGTATACATAAGGGCAAGGGGGCGGTTTGGGCTTGTCCATGGGCCGCAAGGGTGGGGTGGCGGGTTGGGTTGGGTTCGCAAGGGGGGGTGGGTGGCGGGTTGGGCTTGTGTGGTCACAAGGTCAACACGTTCCGCGGCTCGGTTCGGTTCGGCTATTTATTTATTTATTTATTTTATTTTACAATTCGATAACACAAGTCTTATAACTAATAAATCGCGAAACCAAAGCGTGATACAATAATCTACAAGCGTCTAACACCACATAGCACGTAATTGAGATATAACTCGTTCGAATTTCCAAACATTGTGTATTCCCTAAATACTAAAGTTAGCGTAGTTATTGCGAGCGCGTAATTTTAATTCTACGAATTAAATCAGCGTAGGAATGAATAACAATAAAATAGCGCGTTTAAGATACCTGAAAAGCCGGGATGTCACATTATCCCCATGTTGAAAGAATTTTCGTCCCGAAAATTGAGTAAACGCGGTTTAGAATGCAACGCACAAAAGTTCAGTTTGTTAGAATGGTACAAGGAAATCCCAGGCTGTCATATCATCCCCATGTTAAAAGAATTTCGTCCCGAAATTCAGTTGGCGGTAACATCAGATTGCCGCTCAGCTGCAAAAAGGTGTGGATATCTGCTTTTCATTTGGTCCTCTCTTTCCCACGTGGACTCCGGTCCACGCTTAGTGTTCCAACGAACCTTGACGATCGGTATCTTGCTGTGCCTTCAAGTCTTGATCTCACGGTCCATGATCTCGATAGGTTGTTCCACAAAATGCAGTTGCTCATCCACTTGAATCTCATCCAATGGAATGACTAGGGTCTCATCTGATAGACACTTCTTCAGATTGGACACGTGAAAAACGTTGTGAACTCCACTAAGTTCGGCATGAAGGTCTAATTGATAAGCTACGAGCCCGATACGCTTCGAAATCACAAATGGGCCTACGTACCGTGGATTCAGTTTGCCTCGTTTCCCAAAACGAATTACACCCTTCCAGGGTGACACCTTCAGTAGGACGCGGTCACCTACTTGAAATTCGAGTGGTTTGTGTCGTTGATCAGCGTAACATTTCTGTCGATCCCGTGCCGCTGCCATGCGGTTTCTGATTTGCACAATCTTTTCAGTAGCCTCAAGTATCAACTCAGGACCTTTGAGTTGACTGTCACCGACTTCTGCCCAACAGACCGATGATCTACATTTGCGACCGTACAATGCTTCAAACGGTGCTGCCTGAATACTCGTATGGTAACTGTTGTTATACGAGAATTCCACTAAAGGCTGATGGATTTCCCAACTGTTCCCGAAGTCTACCACGCATGCCCTAAGCATGTCCTCCAAGGTCTGATGGTCCTTTCACTTCGACCATTCGTCTGAGGGTGGTAAGCTGTGCTCATACCTAAGCATGTACCCAACGCTTTCTGAAGTGACCGCCAAAAGTTGGACGTGAAACGAGCATCTCTGTCTGAAATGATGGACGTTGGCACCCCGTGCCGAGAAACTACTTCCTTTATGTAGATGCGAGTCAACTTATCCATCTTATCTGTTTCTTTGGTCGCTAGGAAGTGTGCAGACTTAGTTAGACGATCCACGATCACCCAGATGGTATCGCAACCACCCAGAGTTCGCGGAGTTTAGTGATAAAGTCCATCGAGATCTGATCCCATTTCCACACTGGGATCTCAGGTTGTTGAAGTAGCCCTGATGGCTTCTGGTATTCCACCGTGACTATCGCACAAGTCAAACACTTGCTTACGTAGGTGGCTATATCCGCTTTCATGTTGGGCCACCAGTATGCGGCGTTAAGGTCTTGATACATCTTATCCGAACCAGGATGGACAGAGTATCGGGATTTGTGAGCTTTGTCCATAACTAGCTTCATGAGGTTTCCGTAGAGAGGTACCCATATACGATTCATGAAATATCGGGTACCATTGGATTTCACTTCCCAATCGCGTTCCATCTTTCCCACAGATTCGGCCTTGATGTTCTCTTCCTTAACTTATTCTAGCTGCGCGTCGCGTATCTTTTCGGGTAACCCATAATGAATTGTGAACTGTAGTGCTCGTACCCGACGAGGTTTCAAGTGTTCCTTCCGACTGAGGGCATCAGCTACCACGTTAGCTTTACCCGGGTGATATTGAATGGAACATTCATTATCGTTCAAGAGTTCGACCCAGCAACGTTGTCGCATGTTCAACTCCTTCTCGTAAAAAATATGTTGGAGGCTCTTGTGATCCGTGTAGATTGTGCACTTTGTTCCATATAGGTAGTGTCTCCAAATCTTAAGTGCAAACACAACTGCTCCCAATTCGAAGTCATGTGTCGTGTAGTTCTTCTCGTGGACCTTCAACTGTCGGGATGCATACGCGATGACTTATCACGTTGCATGAGCACACATCCCAATCCCTGAATGGAAGCGTCACAATATACCATAAAATTATCCGTCCCCTCTGGCAAGGACAAAATGGGTGCACTGCAAAGCTTCTACTTCAGTAATTGAAATGCTGCTTCCTGTTTGTCACCCCAAGCATACTTGGTGCCCTTCTGAGTGAGAGTGGTAAGCGGTTGTGCAATTTTGGAAAATCACTCGATGAAACGTCTGTAGTAACCAGCCAAACCCAAAAATTGGCGGATCTCTGTCGGTGTCATGGGTGCTTCCCAGTTCTTGATAGCATCGATCTTGGCGGGATCAACGTGTATACCCTTTTCATTCACGATATGCCCGAGGAACTGAACTTCCCGAATCTAGAAATCACACTTCGAAAATTTGGCATATAGTTTCTCCTGTTGAAGTAGTTCCAGCAATAACCGCAGATGCTTAGCATGTTCTTCCTCACCCTTAGAGTAGATGAGTATATCATCGATGAACACGATGACAAACTTGTCGAGATACGACTTACACACGCGGTTCATGAGGTCTATGAACACCGCGGGTGCATTGGTGAGACCGAAGGGCATGACCAAGAACTCGTAATGGCCATACCGAGTGCGAAATGCCATCTTGGAGATATCCTCCTCCTTGACGCGTAGCTGGTGATAACCGGAGCGTAGATCAATCTTGGAGTAGTAGCTTGACCCTTGAAGCTGGTCGAAAAGATCGTCGATGCGAGGTAATGGGTACTGGTTCTTGACGGAAACCTTATTGAGTTCCCTGTAGTCGATGCACATGCGGAAGGTCCCGTCCTTCTTCTTGACAAAAAGGACCGGAGCTCCCCATGGCGAAGTACTGGGTCGGATAAATCCTTTTTCCAACAATTCCTGAAGTTGGATAGACAGCTCTTGCAGCTCTGCTGGAGCTAAGCGGTACGGGGTCTTGGCGATAGGAGTCGCATGGCTCGCCAATTCGATTTCAAACTCTACTTGTCGATGTGGTGGAAGACCGGGTAACTCCTCTGGAAACACATCGGGAAAGTTACGGACGATGGGGATATCTTCAATCCGCTTCTCGTCCTTAGACTGTTCGGTGACAAGTTCAAGCAAAGCAAAAGAGTTCTTCTTCCGAAGATACTTCTGGGCTTGCATGTAAGAGATGATGTTCGTGACGACGCCTGCCTTCTCGCCTTGCACCATAAAGACTTCATCGTTAGAGAGCGGAATACGGATAGCTTTCTCGAAACAGAGAACTTCAGCTCGGACGTCGGATAGCCAGTCCATTCTGGCTACCACATCAAAACTACCCAGAGTAGTTGTCATTAGATCAATGGTAAAGGTGTGACCCGCGAGTTTAAGTTGACAGGCGGTCACTAGATGAGTCACATCTACAGATTTACCATAAGCTAGTTCTATGACGTAAGGGGTCTCTAGGGGTCTAGGTGTGAGATTTAGGTTCTTCCTAAAAGACTCAGATATAAAACTCTTATCCGCACCCGTATCAAAAAGTACAGTAGCAAAATGGTCGTTAAGTGGAAACTTACCGGTGACCACATTCGAGTCGTTTCGGGCCTCCCCATGGCCTAGCATGAATGCACGTCCTTTGGCACCTCCTGTGCCACCATTTCCATTGTTTCCATTGTTGTTATTGTTGTTGTTGTTATTCCCACCATTGTTGTTGTGAAGTTGCGGGCAGTTTCGCTTGAAATGGGCAATGCTACCGCACTAATAGTATCCCCGGTTATTACCCTGTTGCTGACCCTGGTGCTGGTTCTGATTCTATCATGACATAATCTCCCCACGACAATCCTTTGCAGCGTGTCCCGCTTTGCCACATCGTTGCAGCGATTTCCGACGCAAGGGCCATGATGATGGAGGTTACAACGATTACATTGCGGCTTTCGACCCGCATAGCCGCTCGAGTTCTGGGTGTTGTTGGCAGACTGATTGTTGTGACCCCGATTATTGTTGAAGTTGTTGGACCGCTTCTGGTTTCCTTGTTATGGCTAGGCTGATGAAGACTGCCGAGCAGGTGAGTCTTCAAATTTCCTTTTGTTGTCAGGGACAATTTCAGTCGCACCCCTAGGTGGCAACTTTCTTTGCTGCATCGCCTTATCAGTGAGTTTATGTGCCAGCCTAATCGCTTGTTGCTCCGTCATAGGGTTGCTAGACATTACGATGCCCTGGATCTCAGGGACCAGACCCCCAAGATAAAATTCAAGTCGTTTAACGATGGTATTAGCCAAATCGGGACAAAGGAACACCAGATCATGATGTCTTGTCGTGTACGCTTCAATTTCTGATCCGACCATCTTGTGGTTTCATAACGCTTGTTCCAATTGCTGAACTTTGTCCCGCGAAAAGTATTCCTCCTTGATTAGAGCTTTGAACTCGGTCCAGGTCATTGCGTTCGTCGCAGCAAGTCCACGCGTTTGAACTTGTGCGTTCCACCAGGTTAATGCCTCATCTTCCAACGTCGAGGCAGCATACTTGACCTTATTAGCTTCGAGGCAATTGCACATTTCAAAAACCGATTCAGACTTTTCGACCCAACGGACCAGTCCTATAGGTCCTTCAACTCCCATGAACTTGCTCGGTTTCGCATCCAGGAACATCTTGTAGGGGTTAAGACCCCCTCCTGCTGGTGGGTTAGGAACACCTGCTAGAGCAGCATTCACGTGTTGTTGGATTAAAGCGGCCAATTCTTCAGCTGACATGCTGAGATTTCCGCGACGACCGGTTGCCATTTCAGATCTTCGCAAGACAACACAAACACACACCGATAAGTATATATCCAATATAGTCATCATATTCCACACTTAAATGAACACACAATTTATGTCAACCCAACAAATTAAATAATCAAAAGGAACATTCGATTAAATAAATTGTAATGTCTCACAAAATACCAACCAAACATATCAGTTTAATTATAAAATTTCCAAGTTCAAACATAAGTGGAAACAAACAAACTAAAGGAAACAAAACGGAGATTGGCGAGATGAGTTAGTCATCTATGTCTCCATCTCCCAAGTCGTTATCATTGTCGTCTTCCTCTTCAGCGTTTTCAGCTTCAACAGCCGGGTCATGTTCCGGCCCTTCTTCCTCCGGTATCCTCCTCTTCGTCTTCTACCGGCACTGGAGGGGCCGGTGCTGGTGCAGGTACTGGGATAGGTGGTGCTTGGTTCTGCTCCAGTTCGTGAATCCTCCAATATGACTCAAGAACTCTGTCTTCGAGCCAGTCAGCCCTCAACTGCTCAGCACGAAGGTCCTTAGCTAAAATGCTTCGAACTCTCTTACTCTCATCTTGCTCTTCCTCGAGCTCTTCAGTTTTACCAGTCAGCTGACGTATCAGCCATCCCTGTGCTTCGATAGTCTCCTGCATTCTCTCCAGCTGTTCATGTTGTTTCCTTAGCACAGCTCTAAGTAGATCGTCCCCCACTCCTGAAGAGTTGACCGGTTTAACCGGTACAGCGGTGGTTGGACGGGAGGACGACTCCCCTCCTAGAGCGAGTCTTTTCCTGGCAGCTGAGCATGTCTCCACGCCACGAGGTGGTGAGGGTTCGACCATGGGTGCCTTCCCCGGCGCCCTTGATTGTCGAGATCTGTCGGATGATGATGATGAAATAGCCTGCTAGGTTGGTGTAGTTAGTTACGAGCTGCGTATATCACTATATATATATATATATATATCACATAGAACAATTGTAGTATAACACATAACAAGATATCACAGTTCGGTGCCACCTAAGTCTAGTGTCGTGTAACAGCTATAGTTTAGGTCTACTTTAAATGCCAACCTGGCTCTCTATAGCTAGAGGCTCTGATAGCAATCTGTCACACCCTCAATTTCCACTTGCGGAGTATTACCGCGAGGCGTGTGATCAAACCAGAATCTCAGACACTAGCAATGTCGAATGACTCTATATGATTTATTTAAACGTTTTCCAAAAACATTAATTGTAAACATGCATAGTCATTTTCAAAATTCCAAGGTTTCAAAGTTTAGCGGAAGCATTAGAATAAAGTAACGGGCGCCAACATAAACGCCAAAACCAAAATCCCAAAAATAATCGTTAATAAAGACTCGATAAAAATACCTTGATCAAATGCAAGTGAGTGCACCTAGCGCTCCTAGCGTCCTGAGAAACATGCAAAGAAACAAGTGTCAACATTAAAGAAGAGTGAGTTCACAGGTTTTTATAAGTTCACAAGTTCGGTTTAAAAGATTGTTTTCCCCCGTTATCCCTAACCCGGGATAACGACATAGTTCCATTATTCCTAACCTGGAATAATAATGTTGGTTCGTAAATAAGTTTAATGTTAACATGTAGGTAGCGAGCCTAAAGTTACGTCACGTAGGAGTTCGCAACCAAAGTTGACTGTTGTTGCCTCTGTTTTGCCAGGTCTATCACTGACCATGGCGAAAGTTAGGCCAAATTAATCACCCGTTTACCATTCCCGGTCGGCTAACGCGACTAGCTCGGGTGGGGCTTGTCGGGCCCAGTAGTACTACTATAATTTCACCGCTATCTAACCCAATACTAACAATCCGAGAGTTGGTTGAGGACTTCCGTGATTAAGCTACTTAGTGACCATAACATACATGAACATTAACTTAGTTACCGAATAGTTAACAACGTTAATTTCGCATAACGTAAAAGATAGAGTTGTAGAGCGTATACATGTTTCTCCCCCTGTTGTTCAAAACCGGATAAAATAGGGGCCGTGAACTCACCTTAAATTGCTCAGTTAGATAAACGCAAAAGAGACAAATGATGGAACCGCTAATCGAGTCCTAACATGTCAACCGATTCAAAGTTAGTGTGTGAACATACTGACACAAAACCCTATGCATAACTAACACACAATACGGCACACGTAATAACCAATTCGAAACTATAATCATGCATGCAAAGTATCACCATAAAAAATAACGACCAAATCAACTTGTCATAAACACAGGAGAACTCATACAACAATTAGATACACATAAACGCAAGTTATCATCTTTTCAGCTTGTACACTCATAACTGGGCTGTTTTCGAGAATTTTTATAAAATAGTTCCAACGTTTCAAAAATTCCAGCTTTTTTTACAGGAGGTGTCAATTAGACTGTAGAATTTTGTGTAAAATTTTCAAATCCTAAATCTTTACCAAATTATTTATAAACATTTATATACTAGGCTACAGTCAGATTCATCGCTTTCTAACTGCAGTCCACGAGAAAAATCATTTAAAAATCATCGTTCATCCGATTAACGAAATTCCAGTGGGAGATTTTCGGAAACTCCCGTCTCCAGTTACTGTTCATATTTCATGACCTAACCCCATACAGACTATGAGATCCGACTCGATAAACAACCTTCAAATTCTGTAGAATTTACGCACTTCAGCTGCTGCAATAAATGACCATTTAAAAATAGAAAACGACCTTATAAAAATATAAATCTGGCGCCATTTGAAGCGTTTTTCAAAAATACAGGTTTTAGACTTCAGAAAATCCACTTTTCAATAAATAATGATCAGGTTACAGCCAACTAAAATTGGCTATAAATGTCAATCAGCTTACTGTTTTCGACTTTATCGCATAAGAACATGTGTAAACGGCCATGACGCTTAGTTGTATCGATTAACAGCAGGTTAACTTGTCAAATATCATCTAATATATCCAATATTCATGCAAACCCTAAGTATATATCATGATCTTTATAGATAAAACGCAGCCTACGATTTTAATACTCAAACATATCATCACAACCGCAAAGATTCGCATATTCATCCGAACTAATCATACACCACAACACTTTTTCATAATAATGTCATAAAAGCACATAATCATGATCAAGACTACACAAAACCTAGTGTGAATCGTAATACAATTAAACCCGAACCTTGAAACGATGACAATTAGCGAACCGGGACAAGCTTGGAATCGATCCGAGGGATGTGGGATGCTTGCGCAACCGAGAGGGTGGGGGGTCTGCTGCCGTCGCACACTTCTAGGGGATTAGGGTTTTGAATATTTTTTTTGAACACCCCATGCATACATACGTTTACATAAGGGGCAAGGGGGCAGTTTGGGCTTGTCCTTTGGCCGCAAGGGTGGGGTGGCGGGTTGGGTTGGGTTCGCAAGGGGGGTGTGGGTGGCGGGTTGGGCTTGTGTGGTCACAAGGTCGACACGTTCCGCGGCTCGGTTTGGTTATTTATTTATTTATTTATTTATTTTACAATTCGATAACACAAGGCTTATAACTAATAAATCGCGAAATCAAAGCGTGATACAATAATCTACAAGCGTCTACTAAACACATAGCACGTAATTCAGATATAACTCGTTAGAATTTCCAAACATTGTGTATTCCCTAAATACTAAAGTTAGCGTAGTTATTGCAAGCGCGTAAGTTTAATTCACCGAATTAAATCTGCGTAGGAATGAATAACAATAAAGTAGCGCGTTTAAGATACCTGAAAAGCTGGGATGTCACAGCTTAGAATGTCATTTTTATATATTCGGTATGACTCGTACGAGTGACCATAGTCGCACGAGCCTACACTCACTCACTCCTTGTGCGAGCCATGTTGCCCTATAAATAGTGGAGCTTGAGTGTTGTGTGATTAATCTATTGGTGTGACTACAGTGAAACCCTGTCTAGTTGTTTACTCGTCTGTAACCTTCACGTTTATTAATACGAATCAAAGGCGTTTAAGCAGCATACTTTCTTGTTTTTTTGTCCAACTCGCTAATAATGAATTCGCCTCTCTTAGCTGAGTCGAATCGGTCCGGTGCTCATAAGAGGAGAACTAATCCCCTCTCACAAGTGGTATCAGAGTCTTGTGGCCTGATATGAGGACAAACATAAAGTTTCAGTAGACAACCAATAGTTTCAGTAGTTGCAAATCCAGATTCAACCATTGAAGTTTTTCTACAATCTACTCTTTTTCTTACAAATCTTAGATCTAGACGAATTCATGAACGAATTGGACTAGGAGTTTAGTATATCACGTTAAAATCAATTCTAACAAATCATTGAAACTTACAAATCTAAAATCAAACTAAATCATGTAAAAAATTACAGAAATCATCTGTTTGGTTACCTGAGCTAACTCGTACGAGTAGAGAGACAACCCATATGGACAGCCATCCATACGAATTAGCCATTCGTACGAGTGAGTAAAACAAGCCTTTTAAAATTTACAAGTTTTTTAGAACTGTCACTCGCACGAGTAAGTGATTCGCATGAAAAACTCACTCGCTCGAATCACTCTCTCTCGCACGTTTATCCTGCTCACATGAACCACTAATTTGCATGAGTTTCTTACTCGCACGAACCACCTAATTCGCAAGAGCAGCAGTTCAATCGTACGGAGGACATTTCAAGGATTTTTTTCTTAAATTTCGTATTTTATCAAGTTATATCGAACCAGTGTTGTAAAAAAATTGTGTTTCTGAAATATTGCAGATAAAATGGAAGAATACGCTGAAATTTTAGAAGAACCTGAGAATGCTGGCAAATATGCAGAGGCATCCCTTGATGAAGCACCTAAAGAATATTACAACACATCGTCAGAGGAAGAAGAACTCTTAAATAGTGCATTTAAACATCTCTTGCCTTCTGACATTCTTAAAACTTTTGCAGGTTACTTCGATTCAAGCTATGAATCACCATGTGCAAAAGAGAAAATCCTGAAGTAGAGGAGATGATTGATGTGACAAAGAGTTAACATTGTAGAATCTGACTGACATAGCCGAAAAAGCTCTAATTGCTAACACGGATGAGGTAGTCACCAAGGAAGCTCAACAAGCTAGAGTCAGATCGGTAAATGTGTTAGTAAATGAGTCAGTTAAAGAAACACCTTGCATGAAGTGCAAAGAGCCATGCGTTGAGTGCGTCGAGAAAGAACAAGATAGAAAGAGCTGAAATGTCATACAGATAATTTGTCTAGTGATTATAATTCAACAAAAGAAGCTTATGAAAAATGAAGCAAAACAATTAAACAATTTGAACAAGTGATGAAAGAAAATGACAAGACACTTTCGATGCTCAAGGCTACTTTAATGGACAAACAAATGGCCATTAATATTCATTTAAATTCAATTGCCGAGCTAAAAAGTGAACTTGAAAAAATGAAAATCCAAACAGAACGGGTTAACACATTTTTAATCAGTTATTCTACAAGTTCGTACGACATTGATCACATTCTTCCAAAATTGAAAGCAAGGTGTAAGTTACGATCGTGTTCCACCGTCCTTCTAGAATAGCTATACAAGTAAGAAACCATCAGGGGTGGAAAAGACACTCAACTTAAACTTGAAAATTGAAAATTGAAAATTGAAAAGAAAGATGAGCTGCCTGCGAACATTGATGTAGCATACATCAAAACAAGATGCATTGTAAATAATCTAATGCTGAATTTAAGAAGGAAAGGGAGAGTAGAAAACAAAATTTGGATTCCTCTGTAAGAAATGACAGTAGGATGTGCTATAGATGTAACAATGTCGGGCATATCGCACGACAATGTTCTCAAAGAAATCTAAAACATGTTTCTAACTCAAGCAAATCGACAAAAGATGTGAACCCAAAAGCACCCAAGTTTGTACCAAAACAAATTTTCAAAAGAAGCAATGAATCCAATAAAAAAGTGACATCAACGATTTAACTTAGTTCAAAATTTGAAATTGGTGAAACTTCTATGAAGAATTGTCAAAAGGATTCAAAATTCTATTCTAAAAAGGCAATTCTGTAGCAAATTTGGGTAGCACCAGTCAAAACACCTTCAGTAGAAATGAAGAGGCGGAATTCATTGCTAGCAAGTTGGACAAATAAACAATCAAGTATGCTGCTTAAATGGCTTTGATTCGTATTAATAAATGTGAAGGTTACAGACGAGTAAACAACTGGACAGGGCTTCGCCATAGTCACACACCAACAGATTACAACACAACACTCAAGCTCCACTATTTATCGGCCAACATGGCTGGCACAAGGAGTTAGTGTGTGTAGGCTCGTGCGAGTGATGCGTTGTATGAGTTACAAGATGTCACTCGTACGAGCCACTATGGTCCCTCGTACGAGTTATACAAAATATATAAAAATGACATTCTAAGCCCTTGTCACTCTTACGAGCCATAACAGTCACTCGTACGAGCCACTAAAAACAGAAATTATGACATTTCTATGCCCTATTTACATAACTGACATATCTTAGACATAGGCAATAGACATTATGCACCAACACATTCCATTTCTTTAGCATACTGTGATAGTCCACTGATTAAATATGATTCCCCCTTTTTCACAAAAAACTCTTTTTGTCCCTTTTTTAATGTTTTTGTATTTTTTTCACAATTTTTCTCCCACTAAAATCAAAAACATAAATTTTTTTTGGTTTTAATTCTGATGAAAAGCTAGAAAAGTATTTAGATCAAAACATATGACATACCAATGAGAATCACCTGAAGTCCTCGTCATCCTTGAATTTAAACTCATTTCCGTCCCCTAATGTCAGATTTCTTAAACCATTTAATTTCACTAGATTTTTAAATCTTGATATATCAACAGCTTTGATGTAAATATCTGCTTTTTGATCTTCAGTGTGGATTTTTCAATTCGAACCAACTTTTTCTGGTAACAATCATGGATAAAGTGGTGTCAAATTTCTATTTTTTTAGTGGGTGAGTGTTGTACTGGGTTTTTAGTGATACCAATAGTTGCCTTGTTATCTACATATATGGGAATGTCAAGAAATTGCAGTCTGAAGTCTCTCATATGCTGTTGAATCCAGAGTATCTGGGAACAACAGCTGGATACTGAAAAGTATTCAACTTCACACGTAGAGACGGCGACCACGGTCTGTTTCTTGCACTACCATATTACCAAACGGGTTTTGAAGAACTGGCAACCATCCATTGTAGATTTGGCATTGAGCTTGCAGCAACCAAAACCAGAATCTGAATAACCCGCGAGATTAAAGTCGTCATGTCGAGGATACCACAAGCCGATGCTTCGTCATCCTTTCAAGTAACGCATGATTCTTTTAACGGCTAACAAGTGTGAATCTGTTGGATTTGACTGATAATGGGCGCACATGCATGTAGGATACATGATATCAGGTCTTGAAGCTATGAGATACATCAAGGATCCGATCATAGCGTCTTCCTACATTGTATCCACCCAACTTTCTTCCGTCATAGCGTCTTTCTAGTTTCCTTGTTCTACCTACGAAACAAAAAAAAACTGTAAGAAAGTCTGATTTATAGTGGAGCAACTTTTGTATAAAAGCAACTTAGATCCTTATTGATCTGATTTTGAGTTTTCACTCTAGTTTGTAAGTTGGCAATAATATCCTCTGACGGATGGTTAGATAGTGTCTTTGGCATCACTTTGCTTTGAACAACTATTTGACTTTGCAGATTTTTGATAACTTCATCAACAACTTGTTTAGAGGATGTAGCTTTATTTTGTTATTGGATTCATCAGCTTGAGTGTTTAGAAAGCTTTGAATTTGCTCTGATCCTTCATTGGAACCGATTCCTCCATCATCATAAGTAGGTTCTCGATCAGAGCTGGCATCAATTGGTTGATGATTAGATGGTTCAGTAGCATTCAAGTCTAGTGCATTTACCGATTCTTGCTGAGTATTTCTCGTACCTTCTTTAGAAGAGTTGGAAACAGGTTGTGAAGGGGAAATAACCAACGGTCATGAAATTTGCTCTTGATTAGAGATTTGATGATGTTGAAATAGCATAAGAAGTTCTTCTTCTGAAGATACTTCTGGTAGGTCGAAAGAATTCCATAATCCATCGTAATTGAACAGCCATGGATCACCAGATTTCTACCTAGGCGTTGTATATCTTTGGCAATCAACATGTTGTGCAAGAATAACCTGGTTTAGACACAGCAAGAAGACTCTCTTTTGCGGACTAGCATAGCCGATGAAAAATCCTTCCAAGGATTTGGCCCCAAATTTAGCGTCCGGGTCTAGAACAGTACACAGCGATCCAAACGGTTCCAAAAACACTATGTTCGGCTTTCGATGGTTCAGTAACTCAAAACATGACTTGTTGTGAGGCTTGACTGGCAAAACATGGTTAAGGGTGTAACACGCAGATGCGAATGCTTCGCTCTAGAAACTAATTGGAAGTTCTGAATCAACGAGCATTGCTTTTGCAGTCTCAATCAATGTGTGATTTTTTCGTTCATCTACGCCATTTTGTTGAGGAGTATAGGGAGCGTTGAATTCGTGAAGAATACCCTTATCATTGTAGAATTCGAGCATTCTCTTGTTCATGAACTCAGTACCATTATGAGTGCGGATTCTCTTGATTGGCAAGTGATATAGGTTTTCCAGCTTTCTAAAGATAATCATAAGACTTTCAAATGTTTCATCTTTACTCTCTAGAAAGAAAACCCATGAGAATCTTGAGTAATCATCTATCACGACTAGGCAATATAGATCTCCAGAAATACTTTTCACGTTCACTGGCCTAAAGAGCTCAATATGAAACCTTTCTAGTGGAAGCTTGATAGAGTTAAGCAGCTTTTTCGGGTGTGATCTCTTATGCTGCTTTTCCTTTTTGCAGCTCAGACAATCATCTGATAAGTGAAAACTGTTGAGATTAACACCCTCCACTAGATCATTATGCAACAAATAATTCATCTTTCGCTAGTGAATGTGCCCTATCTTTCGATGCCATAGGATTGACTATTTCTCGGTAACTTTAGAAACAAAGCATTGAACCTTCTTTGACGTAGTGGATGAGACGCTCATGTCTAAGACATAAAGATCATTTTCTCGTGGAGCACGCATGAGGATCCACTCCTCGTGATTTTGAATCCCAATTTAAGAATTAAGCATTCCTTGTCATTGAAGTGAGTAGTGAATTTCTTGTCCCAAATTTGCGAGATGCTAGTAAGTTGTTCTCAAGCTCAGTGATATAGTTCACTTTGTCGAAAGACACCACTCCATTTGTGAGAATACCTTCACCCATGATTCTTCCTCCCTGTGTTCCAACAAACCCAACATATCCTCCCCGGAGAGCTTTTACGTTGTCATATGTCGAGAAGCATCCCTGTCATATGTCGAGAAGCTCCACTGTCCATAATCCACTTTGAAATGATTGACCTCGGGAGCCCCTGCACACATGTGGAAGAAATTACTTAAACAGAGAAACCAAAGCCTGCTTGGTATTGGGTGGGTTTAGAATATCAAACTTTGGAACTTTGATCTTGACATCTTGTTTGATTTCTGATTTAGCTGGAATAGGTGTGTTCATTTCTACTAAAGATGGTTTGATTTTTGCTACCCAAGTTTGTGTCTTCAGAACTGCCTTTTTGGAATAGAAGTTTGAATCCTTTTTTATGATTCTTGGTAGAAGTTTCACCAAACTCAATTTTTTACTAATGTTTAATTGTTGATTTCACCTTTTTGTTGGATTCATTATTTCTTTTTAGAATTTGTATTGGTACAAACTTAGGTGCTTTTTGCTTCACATCTTCTGTAGATCTGCTTGAGTTGTAAACAAGTTTTGGATTTCTTTGAGAACATTGCCGTGCAATATGCACGACATTGTTACATTTGTATCATGTCCTGTTGTTATTTCTAACAGAGGAATCCAAATCATGTTTTCTACCCTCCTTTTCCTTTTTAAATTCATCATTGGATTGTTTACCAATGCTCTCTTTTTCTTTTTCATTGTTTGCCCATAGACAAAATCAATTTTCTTTGCAAAGTTCAATTTTTGTAACTTGTTGTTCTTTCTTTGCTTTTGATTATCCAAACATGCTCTCCTGTTTTCACGATGCCCTGTCCTTCTAATGGTGGTTTTTGTAGACACATTTTGATTTATAATAAAATGATGCATCTCGTTTTTCTATATTAGAATGACTAACTTTAACTACCTTCAACAACTTATCAACTCGATCAAGATTAACATTTTGTATTGGGAAATCCTCATCGAAATATAGTTTATCAGATCCTTTCATTTTGTACACAACTATATTTAAATCATTGTATAAACTATTTTTTGATGATACGACATCCACTTTAGATTTTTCGAGATTCAATTCTGCACTTTAAAAATTGGAACTTTTAGATTTGTTAGACTCATATTCGAAAACATTTTTGACCATACTTTTTACCACTTCAGATTCACAATCATTTTCTGTTTTGGTGTATGTTATATTAATGTTCATAGGCAGCTCGTTTTTCTTTTCAGTTTCAATTTTAAATTGAGCGCCTTTTCCACCCCCGGTGGTTTCTTTCTTGCATAGCTGTTCCACAAGGGTTAGATAGCGGGGAAATTATAAGTAGTACTACTGGGCCCGACAAGCCCCACCCGAGCTAGTCGCGCTAGCCGACCGGGAATGGTCAACGGGTGATTAATTTGGCCTAACTTTCGCCATGGTTAGTGATAGACCTGGCAACACTGAGGCAACAACAGTCAGCTTCGATCGCGAACTCTTATGTGACGTAACTTTAGGCTCGCTACCTACATGTTAACATTGAACTTAATTATGAACCAAGATTATTATTCCGGGTTAGGAATAATGGAACTATATCGTTATCCCGGGTTAGGGATGACGGGGAAAGCAAACATTTAACCGAACTTGTGAACTTATAAAACCTGTGAACTCACTCTTCTTTAACGTTGACACTTGTTTCTTTACATGTTTCTCAGGACGCTAGGAGCGCTAGGTGCACTCACATGTATTGATCAAGACATTTTTATCGAGTCTTATTTACGAATATTGTTTGGGATTTTTGGTTTTGGCGTTTATGTTGGCGCCCGTTACTTTACTTTACTCTAATGCTTCCGCTAAAATTTGAAACTAAGATAATTTGAAAATAACTATGAATGGTTAAACAAATGTTTTTGGAAAACGTTTAAATAAATCATATAGAGTCGTTCGATATTACTAGTGTCTCAGATTCTGGTTTGATCACACGCCTCGCGGTAAAACTTTGCAAGTGGAAATTGAGGGTGTGACAGATTGGTATCAGAGCCTCTAGCTATAGAGAACCAGGTTTGCATTGAAAGTAGACCTAAACTATAGCTGTTACATGACACTAGACTTAGTTGGCACCGAACTGTGATATCTTGCTATGTGTTATACTACAACTGTTTTATGTAAGATATATATGTATATTGTGATGCACGCAACTCGTAACTAACTACGCCACCCAACAGGCAATGTCATCATCATCATCCGGCAAATCTCGACAATCAAGGGCGCCGGGGAAGGCACCCATGGTCGAACCCTCACCACCTCATGGCGTGGAGACACGCTCAGCTGCTAGGAAAAGACTCGCTCTAGGAGGGGAATCGTCCTCCCGTCCGACCACCGCTATACCGGTCGAACCGGTCAACTCATTAGGAGTAGGGGACGATCTACTTAGGGATATGTTAAGGAAACAACAGGAACAGCTAGAGAGAATGCAGGAGACTATCGAAGCACAAGGATGGATGATACGTCAACTAAGTGGTAAAACTGGAAGGGTCGAGGAAGACCAACATGAGAATAGGAAAGTTCAAAACATTTTAGCTAAGAATCTTCGTACTGAGCAGCTGAGGGTCCAGAGGAGGATCCAGAGGAAGACCTAGAGGAGGATCCAGAGGAAGACCCGGAGGAGGATCCGGAGGAAGAAAAGCCAGAACAGGACCCAACTGTTGAAGCTGAAAACGCCGCAGAGGATGACGGCAACGATAGCGACTTGGGAGATGGAGACGTAGAAGACTAACTCGTCTCGCCAACCTCCGCTTAGTTTTCTTTAGTTTGTTTGTTTCCCCTTATGTTTGAACTTGAAATTTTATAATTATACTGAGATGTTTGGTTGGTATTTTGTGAGACTTTGCAATTTATTTAATCGAATGTTCCTTTTGATTGTTTAATTTGCTGGGTTGACATAACTTGTGTGATGATTGAAGTGTGGAATGTGATAACTATATTGGATATATATACTTATCGGTGTGTGTTTGTGTTGTCTTGCGAAGATCTGAAATGGCAACTGGACGTCGCGGAAACCTCAACATGTCACCTGAAGAATTGGCCGCATTAATCCAAGAACACGTGAATGCTGCTCTGGCAGGTGTTCAAAACCCACCAGCAGGTAACCATTATTAAATTTTCATATGAAAATCTAGTAGTTGGGCTAGTAGACTTTCTCGCTGACTACCCATCCTCTGTCTTCAGGAGGGGGTCTTAACCCCTACAAGATGTTCCTTGATGCAAAACCGAGCAAGTTCACGGGTGCGAAAGGACCCATAGGACTGGTCCGTTGGATTGAGAAGTCTGAATCGGTGTTTGAGATGTGCAATTGCCTTGAAGTCAATAAGGTCAAGTATGCTGCCTCAACGTTGGAAGATGGGGCATTAACCTGGTGGAACGCACAAGTCCAAACGCGTGGACTTGTTGCGGCGAACGCAATGGCCTGGACCGAGTTTAAGGCCCTAATCAAGGAGGAATACTGTCCGTGGGACAGAGTTCAGCAGTTGGAGCAAGCGTTATGGAACCACAAGATGGGAGGGTCTGAAATTGAAGCGTACATGGCCAAACATCATGATTTGGTGTTCCTATGTCCCGATCTGGCTAACACCTTCGAAAAACGACTTGAGTTTTATCTTGGGGGTCTGGTCCCTGAGATCCAGGGCATGGTAATGTCTAGCAACCCTACGACGGAGCATCAAGCGATTAGGCTGGCGCATAAACTCACCGATAAGGCGGTGGAGCAAAGGAAGTTGCCACCTCGGGGTGCAACTGAAGTTGTCCCTGATAACAAAAGAAAATTTGAAGACTCACCTGCTCGACAGTCTTCGTCAGCCCAGCCACAACAAGGAAACCAGAAGCGGTCCAACAATTTCAACAACAATCGGGGTCACAATAATCAATCTGCCAACAACACCCAGAACTCAAGCGGCTATGCGGGTCGAAAGCCACAATGTAATCGTTGTAACCTCTATCATCACGGCCCTTGTGCCGGAAAACGCTGCCAACGATGTGGCAAAGCGGGACACGCAACAAAGGATTGTCGCGGGGAAATCATGTCTCGACAAAATCAGAATCAGCACCAAGGTCAACAGCAAGGTAATAACCGGGGATGCTATCAGTGCGATAGCACTGCCCATTTCAAGCGAGACTGCCCGCAGCTTCGCAACAACAACAATGGTGGGAACAACAACAACAACAATAACAACAATGGCAACAATGGAAATGGTGGCACAGGAGGTGCCAAAGGTCGTGCATTCACGCTAGGCCGCGGAGAGGCCAGAAACGACTCGAATGTGGTCACCGGTAAGTTTCCCCTTAACGACCATTTTGCTACTGTACTTTTTGATACGGGTGCAGATAAGAGTTTTATATCTGAGTCTTTTAGGAAGAACCTAAATCTCACGCCTAAACCCCTAGACACCCCTTACGTCATAGAACTAGCCGATGGTAAATCTGTAGATGTGACCCATTTAGTAACCGGCTGTCAACTTAAACTCGCGGGTCACACCTTTACCATTGATCTGATGATAACTACCCTGGGTAGTTTTGACATGGTAGCCGGAATGGACTGGCTATCCGACGTCCAAGCTGAAGTTCTCTGTTTCGAGAAAGCTATCCGTATTCCGCTCTCTAACGACGAAGTCTTGATGGTGCAAGGAGAGAAGGCAGGCGCCGTCACAAACATCATCTCTTACATGCAAGCTCAGAAGTATCTTCGGAGAAAGAACTCCTTCGCTTTGCTCGCACTGGTCACCGAGCAGCCTAAGGACGAGAAGCGGATTGAAGATATCCCCGTCGTCCGTGACTTTTCTGATGTGTTTCCAGAGGAGTTACCTGGTCTTCCACCACATCGACAAGTGGAGTTTGAAATCGAATTGGCGAACCATACGACTCCTATCACCAAGGCCCCGTACCGCTAGCTCCGGCAGAGCTGCAAGAGCTGTCTACCCAACTTCAGGAATCGTTGGAAAAAGGATTTATCCAACCCAGTACTTCGCCATGGGGAGCTCCGGTCCTTTTTGTCAAGAAAAAGGACGGGACCTTCCGCATGTGCATCGACTACAGGGAACTCAATAAAGTTAACGTCTAGAGCCGATACCCATTACCTCGCATCGACGATCTCTTCGACCAACTTCAAGGGTCAAGCTACTACTCCAAGATTGATCTACGGTCCGGTTATCACCAGTTACGCGTCAGGGAGGAGGATATCTCCAAGACGGCATTTCGTACTCGGTATGGCCATTATGAGTTCTTGGTCATGCCCTTCAGCCTCACCAACGCACTCGCGGTGTTCATGGACCTCATGAACCGCGTGTGTAAGCCGTATCTCGACAAGTTTGTCATCGTGTTCATCGATGATATACTCGTCTACTCTAAGGGTGAAGAAGAACATGCCGAGCATCTACGATTATTGCTGGAACTACTTCAACAGGAGAAACTATATGCCAAGCTTTCGAAGTGTGATTTCTGGATTCGGGAAGTTTAGTTCCTCGGGCATATCGTGAATGAAAAGGGTATACACGTTGATCCCGCCAAGATCGATGCTATCAAGAACTGGGAAGCACTGAGGACACCGACAGAGATCCGCCAATTTTTGGGTTTGGCTGGTTACTACAGACGTTTCATCGAGGGATTCTCAAAGATCGCACAACCGCTTACCACTCTCACCCAGAAGGGCACCAAGTATGCTTGGGGTGACAAGCAGGAAGTAGCATTTCAATTGCTGAAGCAGAAACTTTGCAGTGCACCCATTTTGTCCTTGCCAGAAGGGACATATGATTTTGTGGTATATTGTGACGCTTCCATTCAGGGATTGGGATGCGTACTCATGCAACGTGATAAGGTCATTGCGTATGCATCCCGACAGTTGAAGGTTCACGAGAAAAAACTACACAACACATGACCTGGAATTGGGAGCAGTTGTGTTTGCACTTAAGATTTGGAGACACTATCTATAAGGAACAAAGTGCACAATCTACATGGATCACAAGAGCCTCCAGCATATCTTTGCCCAGAAGGAGTTGAACATGCGACAGCGTCGCTGGGTCGAACTCCTGAACAATTATGAATATGCCATTCGGTATCACCCGGGTAAAGCTAACGTGGTAGCTGATGCCCTCAGTAGGAAAGAGCACTTGAAACCTCATCGGGTACGAGCACTACAGTTCACCATTCATTCGAGGTTACCCGAACAGATACGCGACGCGCAGCTAGAAGCAGTTAAGGAAGAAAACATCAAGGCCGAATCTGTGGGAAAGATGGAACGTGATTGGGAAGTGAAACCCAATGGTGCCCGGTATTTCATGAATCGTATATGGGTACCTCTCTACGGAGACCTCAGGAAGCTAGTTATGGACGACACTCACAAATCCCGATACTCTGTCCATCCTGGTTCGGATAAGATGTATCAAGACCTTAAAGCCGCGTACTGGTGGCCGAACATGAAAGCGGATATAGCCACCTACGTGAGCAAGTGTATAACTTGTGCGAAAGTCAAGGTGGAATACCAGAAGCCATCAGGGCTACTTCAACAACCTGAGATCCCAGTGTGGAAATGGGATCAGATCTCGATGGACTTTATCACTAAACTCCCGCGAACTCCGGGTGGTTGCGATACCATCTGGGTAATCGTGGATCGTCTAACTAAGTCTGCACACTTCCTAGCGATCAAAGAAACAGATAAGATGGATAAGTTGACTCGCATCTACGTTAAGGAAGTAGTTTCTCGACACGAGGTGCCAACATCCATCATCTCAGACAGGGATGCTCGTTTCACATCTAACTTTTGGCAGTCACTTCAGAAAGCGTTGGGTACACGCTTAGATATGAGCACAGCTTATCACCCTCAGACGGATGGTCAAAGTGAAAGGACCATTCAGACCTTGGAAGACATGCTTAGGGCATGTGTGGTAGACTTCGGGAACAGTTCGGAAATCCATCTGCCTTTAGTGGAATTCTCGTATAACAACAGTTACCATACGAGTATTCAAGCAGCACCGTTTGAAGCATTATACGATCGCAAATGTAGATCACCGGTCTGTTGGGCAGAAGTCGGTGACAGTCAACTCACATGTCCTGAGTTGATACTTGAGGCTACTGAAAAGATTGTGCAAATCAGAAACCGATAGCAGCGGCACAAGATCGACAGAAAAGCTACGCTGATCAACGACGCAAACCGCTCGAATTTCAAGTAGGTGAGTGCGTCCTACTGAAGGTGTCACCCTGGAAGGGTGTAATCCGTTTTGGGAAACGAGGCAAACTAAACCCACGGTACGTAGGCCCATTCGTGATCTCGAAGCGTATCGGGCCCCTAGCTTATCAGTTAGACCTTCCTACCGAACTCAGGGGAGTTCACAACGTTTTTCATGTGTCCAATCTGAAGAAGTGCCTATCAGATGAGACCCTAGTCATTCCATTGGATGAGATTCAAGTGGATGAGCAACAGCATTTTGTGGAACAACCTATCGAGATCATGGATCGTGATACCGATTGTCTTGGTTCGTTGGGACTCTAAGCGTGGACCGGAGTTCACGTGGGAAAGAGAGGACCAAATGAGAAGCAAATACCCACACCTTTTTGCAGTTGAGCAGCAATCTGACGTTACCACCAACTAAATTTCGGGACAAAATTCTTTCAACATGGGGATGATGTGACAGCCGGGGAATTTCTTGTACCATTGTTAACAAATTGAATCTTTGTGCGTTGCATTCTGAACCTCGTTTACTCAATTTTCGGGACGAAAATTCTTTCAACATGGGGATAATGTGACATCCCGGCTTTCCAGGTATCTTAAACGCGCTACTTTACGGTTATTCATTCCTACGCTAATTTAATTCGGAGAATTAAATTACACGCTCGCAATAACTAAGCTAACTTTGTGAATTTATTGTAAATTATTGTATCAACGTCTTGATTTCGCGATTATTAGTTATAAAAAAAGAATAATAAATAAATAGCCGAACCAAACCGAGCCGCAAAATGTGTCGACCTCACCTCCTTGCGGCCCAAGGAACTAACCTAAACTTGAGGCCCAAGCCATTTACCCAAACCCCCCCACCCTTTTCTTTTCCCTTGTGCTATATAATTGTATGTATGCATGAGTTGTGTTTAAAAAAAAACAACAAACCCTAGCACATAGAGGAAGGCGACGGCAGCCCCTCCCCTCTCACGATCGCAAAGCCCTACAACTCCCGGATTGATTCCAATCTTGTCCCGGTTCGCTAATCATCATCGTCTCAAGGTTAGGGTTTAATTGTTTTGCGATTCACATTAGGGTTTGTATAATCTTGATCATGATTGTGTGTAATGGTAGGTATAGGAAGTATTGTTGAATAAGTATTATTTATGATTATTCGGATGATTGTGCGAATCTTTGCGATTTTGATGTTATGTTGAATACTAAAATCATAAGCTGTGTTTTGGCATAAAGATCATGTTATATAATTAGTGTTTGCATGAATATGGATATACATGATGATATTGACAAATAAAGCTGTTGTTAATCATTGTTATTAAGAGTCATGATCGTTTAAGCATGTTCTAATGCGATAAAAGTCAAAAACTGTTTGCTGAATGACATTTACAGCCAACTTCAATTGGCTGTAACCTGACCATTATTTATAGAAAAGTGGATTTTCTGAAGTCTAAAAGGTGTATTTTTGAAAAACGCTTCTAATGGCGCCGGATTCATATTTTTCTGAGGTCGTTTGCTATTTTTAAGTGGTTATTTAGTGCAGTAGCTGAAGCTGCGTAAATTCTGCAAAATTTGCTACTTGTTTATCGAGTCGGATCTCATAGTCTGTAGGGGTTGGGTCACGAAATTTGACACTAACTTAGGACGGGAATTTCCGGGAAACTCCCACTGGAGTTTTCTTAATTGGATGAACGATGATTTTTAAATAATTTTTTCAGTGGACTGCAGTGAGAAAGCGACGAATCTGACTGCAGCCTAGTATATAAATGTTTATAAATAATTGGTAAAGCGTTAGGGCTTGAAAAGTTTACATAAAATTCTACAGTTTAGTTGACACTTCCTGTAAAAACATTGGAAATTTTGGAACGTTGGAACTATTTTATAAAAATCCTCGAAAACAGCCTAGTTATGAGCGTACAAGCTGAAACATGATAACTTGTGTTTGTGTGTACCAAAGTGTTGTATGAGTTAATCTGTGTTTATGACAAGTTGGTTTGATCATTATTTTGGTATGATGATACTTTGCATGCATGATTGTGTTTTCGAATTGGTTATTACGTGTCCGCACTGTGTGTTAGTTATGCGTAGGGTTTTGTATCAGTGTGTTCACACACTAACTTTAAATCGGTTGACATGTTAGGACGCGATTAGCGGTCCCATCATTTGCTACTTTTGTGTTACTCTAACCGAGCAATTAAAGGTGAGTTAACGGCCCCTATTTTATCCGGTTTTAAACAACAGGGGGAGAAACATGTATACACTCGATAACTCTATCTTTTACGTTATGCGAAATTAACGTCGTTAAACTACTCGGTAACTAAGTTAATGTTAATGTACGTTATGGTCACTAAGTAGCTATATCACGGAAGTCCTCAACAAACTCTCGGATCATTAGTATTGGGTTAGATAGCGGGGAAATTATAAGTAGTACTACTGGGCCCGACAAGCCCCACCCGAGCTAGTCACGCTAGCCGACCGGGAATGGTCAACGGGTGATTAATTTGGCCTAACTTTCGCCATGGTTAGTGATAGACCTGGCAACACTGAGGCAACAACAGGCAGCTTCGATCGCGAACTCTTATGTGACGTAACTTTAGGCTCGCTACCTACATGTTAACATTGAACTTAATTACGAACCAACATTATTATTCCGGGTTAGGAATAATGGAACTATATCGTTATCCCGGGTTAGGGATAACGGGGAAAGCAAACATTTAACCGAACTTGTGAACTTATAAAAACCTGTGAACTCACTCTTCTTTAATGTTGACACTTGTTTCTTTACATGTTTCTCAGGACGCTAGGAGCGCTAGGTGCACTCACTTGCATTGATCAAGACATTTTTATCGAGTCTTATTTAAGAATATTGTTTGGGATTTTTGGTTTTGGCGTTTATGTTGGCGCCCGTTACTTTACTTTACTCTAATGCTTCTGCTAAACTTTGAAACTAATGCTTCCGCTAAACTTTGAAACTAAGATAATTTGAAAATAACTATGAATGGTTAAACAAATGTTTTTGGAAAACGTTTAAATAAATCATATAGAGTCGTTCGATATTACTAGTGTCTCAGATTCTGGTTTGATCACACGCCTCGCGGTAAAACTCTACAAGTGGAAATTGAGGGTGTGACATTTCTCAACCGTTCTTCTTCGTGTTCAGTCATTCGCAGACGTAATCTTTCATTTTCAGAACTAATACTCGCATCATCGCTGCTTATCAACAATTAATCCTCCAATTCTTTCAAACATTTCAAACTTCTCAGCTGTTAACAAGTTTATCTGCTCTTGTAATTCAGCTATGCGTACAACGTTCATCGTCACCTGTTTCTGCAAATCATCAATTCTAGGATCATCAAACTCATATCCTCCTGGTAGATCGTCTAAATTAATCTCGTCAAAAAATGCTTGTGAATTAAACGGCTGTGGTGTAGGACGAGATTGTTGAGCATAAGATGGTTGAGACTTTTATTGAGCCGACTGTTGTGACGCAGATTGTTGGACTGGTTCAGGATCAGGCATTGACTATGGAACAGGTTCTGATTCAGACTGTTGCGGTGCTTATGGTTGTTGTTCTGGTTCTTGAACTGGTGATTGTTGTGGAGGTATTTCTTGTTCAACATGTTGCTGATCTGGCTCTGGATGCATATAATGTAGTGGAGAAGATGGAATACTATGTGTTTGTTCCTCCACATTTTCTTCAGTATTCTGTTCAGCACCAGCTTCTGTGTTAACAATCAGAGATATACGAGCTGCAAATCGTTTCATCATTCTTTGCCTTTTCTTGACCGGAGTATGAAAAACTGATTCAGGATCAGATTCAGATTCAGACGGAACATAAGTTGTATCGTCCTCCCCTGTCGTTTTTTCTCTTTCGTTCTTCAGCTTTACGTTTCAGCTCCTCGTGACGTTTCTTTGCTAATTTCTCTGCTCGTTTCTTTTCTCCCGCTCTTCTTTCTTCTGAATCAGTACTAGATGATAGTACTTCTTCAGCAGCCTTGTCAGCTCCAAAAGCCTGACGTTTTATCTCTTCTGCCATCTTTTCAACTGTTTCTTCAACTTCAGGGTTCATCCCTCAACCCTAAACTTTCAGCAGCAGATGCAGTTTTTATCTTTCTCCCTTTGTATGTAGCTTTTCCACCCTTTTCACCATCTTTCACGAACCACGGACTTCTCTTTGCCACAAACAATGATAAAAATTTAATGTCTTCTTCATCGCCACCATTATCGTCCTTCCTCCACTTTCCAGGTGCGGGAGAAATATAATCTTTATTCAGAATAGCACCAAACATTGGTTTAGCAACGGGAGCAGACTTCAAGTGTACGTCCATCTTTCATAGTGACTGAACATCCATATGCTCAAGTTTGAGAACGTCGTCTGAAGATTTTTTCAAGTCAGGATGTAAATAGTCTAACATCATCTGTATAAACCTTGGATACTGAAAGAATCTTTCCTTCTGAATGTTTTGGATCATCTGAGTAAATATAAATTTAGAAAAGTTATATGGAAGATTAAGCACTGACGCAGTAATCATGCACATCTGATAATCCACCAAGTCATCAAAACCACCCTTCCTGTGACCCAATCCATGAATAATAACGTGTGCAAGATATCTGAACAGCGCACTTAGATTTCCTTTCTTGAAAGGAGCAGCATTCACAAAACTCGTATATCCCATCCTGTAAAAACATCCTTTAACCATATGTTCAGTAAAGCCTGTTGGATCATCCTTGTTATCCTTAAACTCCAATAGTTTCTGAATCAACTCTTCAGTATTCACTTGCATATCCACATCATTAATCTTTACTACTGATATAATGGCATTGTCGTCAATACTATACTCCACAACATTCTAGAAATATTCTACATGTGACAGATATGCCGTGTGTCTTTCTGTTATCGCTTTCGTCACTCTAATACTTGTAAGAAAATCCAAGATACTTCTATACGCTGCTATCTCTGGGATTGTAGCATCTGTGAAACAACATATGTTGTGCAATGGAGAAAATCCGGATCTCTTGGCCTGTACAAGAAAATAACAATCAACCGTTAGAAAATTTTTTCAAACATTCAAAATCTTCTTCACTGATTCGTACAAATAATCCTTTGTTTCGTACGAAAACACTATAGATCTAAAGTTTCAACTTTCAAATTTCCTTGTTTCGTACAAAAACTTATGTTTCGTACGAAAAATTCACTTGGTCAACAAATTTTGAATATTTTAAAAATTCTCTCTGTTTCGTAAGAAAACTATGTTTCATACGAAACATTCATTTTAATCAAAACTTGAAATTTGAAATTCATGACATTCATATGATTCACTTGCTTCGTACAAAAATTCTGCATTTAATCATTTTTCTTTCAAAATTTTATTTCGTGCGAAACAGTTCAATCGTAGCAAATTCATCGTCGTCCCAAAAATTTGTCCAAGTATAATCCGAATCTAAAACTTTTTGTTTTTAGCAAATTTATAGTTGATTTTCAGGTTATTAGAGCCGATTTTAACAATTTTGTGGTCAATATTAAGTTTTACTGGTCCAATTTCCCTAGATCTAAGTTTTAGTCCGAATAGTACGAAATTTTGACATAATAATAGTGAGATCTTGACGAAATTACTTGCCCATTGTAAGAGGTGTGCAAATCAACCTCAACAATGTGAATATCAAACACAAGAACCAAGAAACGAAGTTTTTAGAGTTGAATCGCACAAAATTCTCTCTGAGTCGCTCAACAGTGCACAAAGAACAGAAACTTCATTTCTGTGCGAGACAAAGAGTATTTATACTTATCCTGTCTCGTACTAAATTAGTATGAATCACACAAAATGCTAACTTTTGTTTGGTACAAAAACGACTTCTCCGCATGAAATCTGAATTTTGTACGAATCAAAACTAAAAAACTTAAACTTTTCAATTTCAATTTTATTTTTGTATTTTTCATTTATTTTTTTAGAAATTTCATCTGTTTCAAAAATCCACTTGACTAACCAGGTCCAAGCTAATGACCCTGTTATCCAATTTGCCTTCCAAGTCTAAGTTAATGACCTTGGTTGACCATGTTTGACCAAACAGATTTATTTTAACATGAAAAGTTTCAAATTAATGAACTTTCTTGACATTTGAGTAAACTTTGTTGCTAAAAATTAGCTCCCAACCCATGATTTCATGCTTTCCTCAGCAATATGTTGCTATGAATCCAACCATCAGTGTTTTTATCATCGATAAACAAACATAAAACTATCAAGCTAACAAAACTGAAAATCTTTTTGAGTTTTTAAGAAATTTTTAATGAATAATAACATTTTTGTGAATTTTGTGTTTTTCAGAGTATCATTTCAAGCATTCATATAAGTCATCAGTACTGTTAGTCTAGAAACACCTTTTAAGCTTTTCAACAAATTTACCTAGATTGCCAATATATTTGTCCATTTAAACCTCTTCACGTTTCTTAACTGTTTCAAGATATGTTCAGGTATTATTAGAAACATGAGATAACTGTGTTTCCCATCTCAGAATATACTCCCGTATCGAGATTCCCAGAATGTCATTTTACAGATGAATATATTTAATTGATATCTGTATATAGGGTGAATGCGAGACCTTGAGAGCTCAGGTTAGTACTACCGTACAGACAAAGAGATGAAGGCTCGTCTTTAGGTGGTGTTCCATTAAGGAATCTTTTGTACTGTAGATGTCATAATTGCTTAAGACATAATCATTTTTCATGCAGCTTTTGAGGAATAATGCGAAAATATTATATGAGTTCTAGGACATTGCTTTCGCAAAATCAGAAGAACTCGAATAATGCCCCAGATATCAATCAAATATAAAGACCTAGTATCGCAGAATCTGGCATTCTCTTAAACAAAATTTCGGAGTACTAAGTCCATATATCCGAGAGATGTTAACCCACAAGTTCATCAGTTTTGTGTTTTAGGTTTATATCTCAAATGCAATTTACTGAACGAGTGAAGTCTATTGGCATATCCATAGCAAGACTTGCTTAATTACTTTAAAATAATACAATTCTTTAGCATACTGTGACTATCATTTTTTATTTACTATGATCACTCTTTTTACACAAAACTCTTTTTGGCCTTTTTTAAATGTTTTTTGTATTTTCCTCAAATATTCTCCCCCTAAAATTAATAACATATTTTTGGATTTCTTTTAAGAAACTATAAGAAAGAATGTATAGAAAACGTTTAACCGATGACAAATTCACATCAAGTCGTTATCATCCTCAAACTCAACCTCAAATACATCCCCTGAAATCATATTTTTTAAACCATTTAGCTTTAACAAATTTTTAAACTTTGTTTTATCAAAATCTTGGTATAAAAATCTGCTTTTTGGTCATCAGTGTGGATTTTCTCAAGTCGTACCAACTTTTTCTCGTAGCAATCACGGATAAAGTGGGTTCGAATCTCAATATGTTTAGTACGTGAGTGTTGACATGAGTTTTTGGTGATATCGATCGCGGCCTGATTATCTACAATATAGGCGTATCAAGAAATTGCAAACCGAAATCTCTCATCTGTTGCTGTATCCAGAGAATCTGAGCACAACAACTGGAAGCCGAAACATATTCAGCCTCACTGGTAGAGAGAGCGCCCGCGGTTTGTTTCTTGCATTGCCACGTTACCGAACGAGTTCCGAAGAACTGGCAGCCGGCCGTTGTAGACTTTGTATTCAGTCTGCAGCATCCGAAATCAAAATCCAAGTAACCTGCAAGATTAAAATCATCATGTCTAGGGTACCACAAGCTGGTGCTTGGAAAACCCTTCAGATATCTCATTATGCATTTAACGATAAGCAGGTGTGACTCTTTTGGATTGGACTGATAACGGGAGCACAGGCTCGTTGGATACATGATATATGGTCGAGCAGCAGTAAGATACATCAAGGATCCAATCATGGAGCGATATAAAGTTTCGTCAACTTTTTATCCGATAAGATCTGGACAAATGTCGTGATTTGGAGCTAACGGGGTCGATGATGGTTTAGCTCATGTCATATTGAATTTCTCCAATATGTCGTGAACATATTTTGTCTGATGAATGAAAATAGCATCAGACAACTGGTCAACCTGAAGTCCTAGAAAGAACTTCATCTCCCCCATTGCGCCCATTTAAAATCTGCGCTTCATGACTTCTTCAAAGTCCTTACACAGCTTGTCATTTGTCGATCCAAAGATAATATCATCCACATATATTTGTACGATAATTAGATGCCCATCGGCTTCCTTAGTGAAGAGGGTTGAATCTACTGTTCCCCTGATAAAGCCATTATCCAGAAGACTCGATAATGTTTCATACCAAGCTCTCGGGGTTGATGAAGACCATATAAGGCTTTATTCAAGAGATAGACTTTATCTTTGTATACTGGATCAACGAACCCCGGTGGTTGGCCAACGTACACCTCCTCTTTCACTTTTCCGTAAAGGAAAGAAGATTTAACATCCAATTTGTACACCTTGAATCCTTTCCACGTGGAAAAGGCCAAGAATATGCGAATTGCTTCAAGACAAGCAACTGGGGCATAGACTTCAGTATAATCTATCCCTTCTTGCTGATGAAAACCTTGAACCACAAGTCGAGCTTTGTTGCGCACGACAACTCCTCTATCATCTCTTTTACACTTGAAGACGCATCTTGTATTAATCTTTTTGTGATGATCTGGCAGGTCAACAAGCGTCCATACTCCAAGTTTATGGAATTGGAGTAATTCTTCTTGCATTGCATCCACCCAACTTTCTTCTTTTAACGCGTCTTTCCAGCTCTGTGAACGGGTATCGAGCTCTCGAAATGAGCAATCGACTTGATCTCGCTCAACTAGCAGAGGCGGAATTCATTGCTAGAGAGGTAGATATGACAAACAAGATAGTACTTACTGTTTAACTGCTTCTGATCTATTAATGACATTCATGTTACAGACGCAAGTAAAAAAACTGACAGAGCTTCGCCGTACGAAATGAAAAATCCGTACCAGCTCTAACACAACACTTCCCTATTTATAGGTTGACATGACTCGTACCGAAGTGCGTGCAAAAAAAACATCTATGATTCGTACGAGTGACTCACTCGTACCAAACACACATCTACTTCGTGCGAATCACAGTGTAAAAACATATAAACTTTACATTTTCTCATTTAAACATTAACTTGTAAACTTTATAAACATTATAGATATATCCTAGACGTAGGCAATAGACATTATGCACCAACAAACTCCCCCTTGGATGTTTGCCGCAGTCTGGATAATCTTTAAAATCTTCAACTTAATTTGACTTTAACGCCCAAAGAACCTCTTTACCGGCTTTCGACGTTCCTCAGAAGCAATAGGCGTTTGATCAGTCAGAGGACGTTGCTTTAAAAACTGAAAGCTCCTCAAAGATGCCATTCTTGAACGTTCAGCGATCCGAGCTTCTTTTTCTTCAGTTTTCTTCGATTCCTTCTTCTCAATCTTTCTCCAATTTGTTTTCCGATTCGATCCTGAATGAGTATCATTTGCAAAGCACACATTTACAACCTTTTTAAATTGAAGTGCTTGCTCCTGATCCTTTTCTTCAAAACTGATCTTGCTATAAAAAAAACATTCTATATCTTTCTTCGAACAATTTACTAGCCACATGGGGTCTAGTACTAGAATACCTCGCCACAGCCCATATATTCTTTTGTGTGTTATGACGGCTTCGGTTAATTCTTTTGTAATCCTCCATGAATCTTTATCTAGGTGTACGCATATAACAGCCTCTCCTGTATTCGAATCATAATGCAACCACTTGAAGATCGCGTAAAAATCTTGCTACAATTTGATCAGTGGCATGTTTTTCATCACCCGTGGTTTCTTTACAATCAAAGTAATATCTTTCTCTTTTGTCACTAGGTCTACTTTAACAATATGACGTGGATAATGTGGTTTCCAGTGAACCAAACCATGCTTAGATTCAAATTTGATCAATCTCCACAGCTTTTGGTCATGGAACTTCATCTTAAGATTTATCATCTTGGTTTGCACAAGTTCCTTTATGTCCCATATAAGGTAGTGTTTTGAATCCCAAATTCTCTTTTAATCACATAAACATTTAACTCTTCAATCCAACCCCAACTCAAAATATCCACCAAAGAAATATCAGCATCTCTAGTAAAAAACGCCAGGGTCTCTTAAACTTTCACTAAGCTGTATTCTCCTGAAACCATTTCTTCTTTTGTTCGATAATCTCAGCTGTAGACATCTTTTCAGGAATTATTCCTTCTTTAACAGCTTCCGATACTTTCTTTTGTAACATCTCAGAGCTTTCTGCTGTAAATAAATCGATAAACGTTGGTAAATCCTCTGTACCCTAAACGGCATCATTAGCATCTTCATCAGAGTCACTTTCAACAACAACGTTATCATATACATTTGTGTCTTCTATTTCTTCAAAAACATAAGCATTCAGTTCAAACACGTCTATCTCATTTAGCTTGTTCTCAAAGTCAAAATCAAACTTTTCTCCGCTAATACCGAGCATTTTAGCATCTCTTCTTTCGAATAACTATGCACAAACTCTCCCTCTTTAACATCATGCTCAAGATATAGAACAAATGTCTTTTGCACGACAGGAACAGAAGATGCAACATTCTCTGTGAAAATTCCTGCCTGCTTAGCATCTATCGATTCATCAACTTTGTTTATACCTTCCTCTTCAGCAATTTGGTTCTTAGAATCATCAAAATACTCGAAAAGATCAACTAATTCATTAATATTTGAATCTATTACACGAATACCTGATCCTCCCACATTATCATCATCGTTACCATCATCCGAACCACTACAATCTTGATCATCAACATCAACATTTTCAGTATCCTCTATCTCTTCCTCCTTTTTTGTTTCTTCAACCTTTTCTTTACTGTCTTTACATATCTTTTTCTTCATTAACTAATCTCGATGACGTTTGGAAATATCCAGAAAAGCTATATCTACATCAATAGGCTTTCCAATCAGAATAAAATTCTTCGGTTCTTCATACACTACGATATCCCAACACTGTACTATCCCAGATTCAGCTTCTGGCACAGCTTCTTAAGTCATATAATCCTCCACGATCTTACCCTTACCTTTCCGTAACGCATCAGATTGTTGTTTTGCCAATTGTTCTCGCTCTGCAACTCTTTCTCTTGCTTCTTCACGTTCAATCTCATCAATCGCTACAGATATACTCAAACCAAACTTCTTCTCAAGAATCTTCTCAAATACATCCATCCTTCGATTATTTCTCAACCTTTCTTCTTCGTACTCAGTCATTCTCAAACGCAGTATTTCATTTTAAGAAATAATACTTTTCATCATCGCTTCAAGTTGCTGTTTATCAACAATTAAACCTCCAATTCTTTCAAGCATCTCAAATTTCTCAGCTATTAACATGTTTATCTGCTTTGTAATTCAGCGATGCGCACAACGTTCATCGTCACTTATTTCTGCAAATCATCAATTCTAGGATCATCAAACCGAAACTCATCTCCTCCTGGTAGATCGTCTAAATTAATCTCGTCAAAAATCTTGTGAACTAAACGGCTGTGATGTAGGACGAGATTGTTGAGCATGAGATGGTTGAGACTTTTGTTGAGCCGACTGTTGTGGTGCTGGTTGCTGGACCGGCTCTAGATCAGGCATAGGTTGTTGAACATGTTCTGGCACAGATTGTTGCGGTGTTGGTTGTTGATGTTTAGGTTCTTGTTCAGGAACTGGTGGTTGGTGAACGGGTATCTCTAGTTTAAAAAAAAAAATTGCTGATCTGGCTCTGGAGGCATATAATGTAGTGGAGATGGAATACTCTGTGTTTGTTCCTCCACATTTGCTTCAGTAGTTTGTTCAGCACCAGCTTCTGTTGGCTTAACAATTGGAGATATACGAGCTGCAAATCTTTTCATCCTTCTTTGTCTTTTCTTGACCGGAGTTCTAAAACCAGATTCAAGCTCAGATTCAGACGGAATGTAAGTAGCATCGTCTTTGCCTGTTGCCTTTCTTTTTCGTTCTTCGGGTTTGCCTTTCAGCTAATCTTGACGTTTCTTTGCCAATTTCTCTGCTCTTTTCTTCTCTCCCGCTCGTCTATCCTCTGAATCAGTACTAGAAGATAGTACTTCTTCAGCTGATGTCTTGTCAGCTCCGAAAGCCTGACGTTCTATATCTTCTGCCATCTTTTCAATTGTTTCTTCAATCTCAGGTTCATCCCTTAATCCTGAACTTTCAGCAGTAGACGCAACTTTTCTCTTTCTCCCTTTGTATGTAGCTTTTCCACCCTTTTCACCATCTTTCGCGAACCACGGACTTCGCTTTGCCACAAATAATGATAAAGATTTAACTTTCTCTTCCGCGTCACCGCTATCGTCCTTCCTCCATTTACCAGGTGCGGGTGAAATATAATCTTTATTCAAAATAGCACCAAACATCGGTTTCGCAGCGGGAGCAGACTTCAAATGCACGTTCATCTTTCGCAGAGACTGAACATCCATATGCTCAAGTTTAAGAACATCGTCTGGAGATTTCTTTTCAAGTCCGGATGTAAATAGTCTAACATCATATGTATAAACCTTGGATACTACAAAAATATCTCCTTCTGAATGTTTTGGATCATCTGAGTAAATATAACTTTCGAAAAGTTATAAGGAAGATTCCGCACTAACGCGGTAATCATGCACATCTGATAATCTACTAAGTCATCAAAACCACCCTTCCTGTGACCCAAACAGTGAATAATGACATGTGCCAGATATTGAAACGAGGCACTTAGATTTCCCTTCTTGAAAGGAGCAGCATTCACAAAACCCGTATATCCCATCCTGTAGAAACAAACTTTAACCATATGTTTAGTGAAGCCTATTGGATCATCCTTGTTATCTTTAAACTCCAACACTTTTCGTATCAACTCTTCACTGATCTTCACTTGAATATCCACATCGTTAATCTCACTGCTGAAATAGTGGCATTGTCGACAAGACTATACTCCGCAGCATTCTAGAAATATTCCACATGTGACAAATATGTTGTATGTCTTTCTATAATTGGTTTCCTCACTTTAATTCTTGTAAGAAAATCCAAGATACTTCGGTACGAAGCTATCTCTAGGATTTTAGCATCTGTGATACAATATATGTTATGCACTGGAGAAAATCCGACTCTCTTGGCCTGTACAAGAAAATAACAATCAACCGTTAGAAAAGTTTCAAAAATTTCAAAACATCTTCACTGATTCGTAAAGAAAAACTATCTATTTCGTACGAAAACACTAAATTGATCAAAATTATTAAACTTTCAAAGTATCTTTCTCTTGATTCGTACAAAACCTATGTTTCGCACGAAATTTCATTTGATCAAAAATTTTGAACATTTTAACATTCGTACAAAACCTATGTTTCGCACGAAATTTCATTTGATCAAAAATTTTGAACATTTTAAACTTTCTCTCTGTTTCGTACAAAATCGATGTTTCATACAAAAACTTTCATTTGATCAAAAATATGAAAGTTGAAGTTCATGTTATTCATACGGTTCACTTATTTCGCACAAAAATTCTACACTTAATCATTTAGCTTTGAAATCTCATTTTGTACCAAACAGTTCACTCGTATCAGAACATCATTGTCCCAAAATTTGTCCAAGTATAATCCAAACCTAAAACTTGTTGTTTTTAGCAAATTTATAGTTGATTTTCAGGTTATTAGAGCCGATTTTAACGATTATCTGGTCAATTTTACGTTTTACAGGTCCAATTTCCCTAGATCTAAGTTTTAGTCCGAATTGTACGAAACTTTGACATTATAATAGTTAGATCGTGACGAAATTACCTTGCCCATTGTACGAGGTGTGCAATTCAACATCAACAATGTGAAAAGCAAGCACAATAATCAAGAAATGAAGTTTTAGAGTCGAATCGCACAAAATCTCTCTGAATCGCTCAACAGTGCTCAAAGAACAGAAATCTCATTTCTGTGCAAGACAAAGGGTATTTATACTTACTCTGTTTCGTACGAAAACTTGTGAATCGCACCAAATATTTACCCTTGTTTCATACAAAAACGACTTAGCCGCATGAAACTTGATTTTGTACGAATCAAATCTAAAAACTTTAAACTTTTCAATTCCAAATTTTATTTTTATTTTTTATTTTCAATAATTTTAGTTGTTTCAAAAATCCACTTGACTAACCAAGTCTAAGTTAATGACCCTGGTTATCCAATTTGCCTTCCAAGTCCAAGTTAATGACCTTGGATGACCAAACAGGTTTATTTTAACATGTAAAGTTTCAAATTAACGAACTTTCTTGACATTTGAGTAAACTTTGTTAAAAAATTAGCTCCCAACCCATGATTCCAAGCTTTTCTCAGCAAGAAGTTGCTATGATTCCAACCATCAGTGTTTTTATGATCGATAAACAAAAAGTAAAACTTATCAAGCTAAGAAAACTAAAAAACTTTTTGGGTTTGAAGAAACTTTTCAATGAATAATAACATTTTTATGAATTTTGTGTTTTTCAGAGGATCATTTCAAGCATTCATATAAGTCATCAGTACCGTTTGTCTAGAAACACCTTTTAAGCTTTTAAACAAATTTAACTAGATTGCGAATATATTTGTCCATTTAAATTTCTTCTCGTTTCTCAACTGTTTCAAGATATGTTAAGGTATTATTATAAACATGAAAAAACTATGTTTCCCATCTCAGAATATACTCCCGTATTAAGATTCTCATAATGTCATATTAGAGATAATATATCGAATTGTTATCTGCATATAGGGTAAATGCGAGACCTTGAGAGCTTAGATTAGTACTACCGTACAGACAAAGAGGTGAAGGCTCGTCTTTAGGTGGTGTTCCATTAAGGAATCTTTTGTACTGCAACTGTCATAGTTGCTTAAGACATGATCATTTTTCATGCAGCTTTCAGGGAAAAAATGCGAAAGTATTATATGAGTTCTAGGCCATTGCTTTCGCAAAATCAGAAGAACTCGAATAATACCCCAGATATCAATCAAATATAAAGACCTAGTATCGCAGAATCTGGCATTCTCTCAAATGAAATTTCAAAGTACTAAGTCCATATATCCGAGAGATGTTAATCCACAAGTCAATCAGTTTTTTGTTTTTAGGTTTATATCTCAAATACAATTTACTGAACGAGTGAAGTCTATTGGCATATCCATAGTAAGACTTGCTTAATTACTTTAAAACAATACAATTCTTTAGCGTACTGTGACTAGGTGATTTACTATGATCACTCTTTTTACACAAAACTCTTTTTGGTTTTTTAAATGTTTTTATATTTTCCTCAAATATTCTCCCCCTAAAATAAAAAAAATAGTTTTGGAGTTTTTAAGAAATTATAAGAAAGTATGTACAAAAAACGTTTAACCGATGACAAAATCACATCAATTCGTCATCATCCTCAAACTCAACCTCAAAAACATCCCCTAAGATCATATTTTTTAAACTATTTAGCTTTAACAAATTTTTGAACTTTGTTTTATCAAAAGCTTTGGTATAAAAATCTGCTTTTTGGTCATTAGTGTGGATTTTCTCAATTTGTACCAACTTTTTCTCGTAGCAATCACGGATAAAGTGGTGTCGAATCTCAATATGTTTAGTACGTGAGTGTTGACATGAGTTTTTGGTGATATCGATCGCAGCCTGATTATCTACAAATATTGGCGTATCAAGAAATTGCAAACCGAAATCTCTCATCGATTGTTGTATCCAGAGAATCTGAGCACAACAACTGGAAGCCGAAACGTTGTATTGCCACATTACAAAACGAGTTCCGAAGAACTGACAGCCGGCAGTTGTAGACTTTGTATTCAGTTTGCAGCATCCGAAATCAGAATCCGAGTAACCTGCGATATTAAACTCATCATGTTTAGGGTACCACAAGCCGGTGCTTGGAATACCCTTCAGATATCTCATTATGCATTTAACGATAAGCAGGTGTGACTCTTTTGGATTAGACTGATTACGGGAGCACATGCACGTTGGATACATGATATCTGGTCGAGAAGCAGTGAGATACATCAAGGATCCGATCATGGAGCGATATAAAGTTTCATCAACTTTTTCGCCGGTAAGATCTGGACAACTGCCGTGATTTGGAGCTAACGGGGTCGATGCTAGTTTAGCTACTGTCATATTGAATTTCTCCAATATGTCATGAACATATTTTGTCTAATGAATAAAAATACCGTCAGGCAACTGATCAACCTGAAGTTCTAGAAAGAACTTCATCTCCCCCATTGCGCTCATTTCGAATTTGCGCTTCATAACTTCTTCAAAGTCCTTACACAGCTTGTCATTTGTCGATCCAAAGATAATATCATCCACATATGTCTGTACGATAATTAGATTCCCATCGACTTCCTTTGTGAAGAGAGTTGAGTCTAATGTTCCCCTGATAAAGCCATTGTCTAGAAGATGACTCGATAATGTTTCATACCAAGCTCCGGGGCTTGATGAAGACCATATAAGGCTTTATTCAAGAGGTAGACTTTATCTTTGTGCATTGGATCAACGAACCCCGGTGGTTGGCCGACGTACACCTCCTCTTTCACTTTTCCGTAAAGGAAAGAAGATTTAACATCCAATTGGTACACCTTGAACCCTTTCCATGAGGTAAAGGCCAAGAATATGCGAATTGCTTCAAGACGTGCAACAGGGGCGTAGACCTCAGTATAGCCTATCCATTCTTGTTGATGAAAACCTTGAACGACAAGTCGAGCTTTGTTGCGCACGACAACTCCTCTATCATCTCTTTTACACTTGAAGACCCATCTTGTATTAATCTTTTTGTGATGATCTGGCAGGTCAACAAGCGTCCAGACTCCAAGTTTCTGGAATTGCAATAACTCTTCTTGCATCGCATCCACCCAACTTTCTTCTTTCAACGCGTCTTTCCAGTTTCCCGGTTCAACCTGATAAACAAAACTACTATGAGAAAATCAGACTCGAAGTGGAGCAATATTAGTATAGAAACAGCTTAGATCTTTATTAATCTGATTGCGAGTTTGCACTCCCAATTGTAAGCTGCCTATAATGTTCTCTGACGGATGATACGAAAGTGTCCTAGGCATCACTGCAGTTGGAACATCTACTTGTGATTGCAAATTTGTGAGAATTTCATCGACAACTGGTACAGATGAAGAAGCTTTATTCCTGGCATTAGACTGATCAGTCTGTTGTTTCAGAAAGCTTTCAATTTGTTCAGATCCCACATCAGAACTGGATCCTCCATCATCGAAAGTTGGTTCCCGATCAGAGCATCATCTTCATTTGGCTCGGCAAAAGATTCAGTAGCATTGACATTTCTCGTAGGAACTGAATTTAGAATAGAAAAGCTTTTATTAACATCAGACGTGTTAACTGGTAAAGATGTAGAAATCACCAAAGGTCGAGGAACTTGTTCTTGATTAGATAACTGATGTTGTTGAAATAACATAACAAGCTCTTCTTCAGTTGGCACATCTGGAAGATCAAACGAATCCCACAATCCATCATAGTTAAGCAGCCACGGATCCCAGGCTTCTGCGTAGGCATTGTATATCTTTGATAATCTTCGTGCTGCACTAGAACTACCTGGTTCAGAGTCGGCAAGAAAACACGTTTTTTGAGGAGTAGCATAGCCAACAAAGAAACCATCCAAAGATTTGGCTCCAAATTTACCAGCCGGGTGCAAGATGAAACACGGTGATCCAAAAGGTTCCAAAAATGCTAAGTTAGGCTTTCGTTGATTCAGTAACTCGAAGCATGTCTTTTAGTGAGGCTTAAATGTCAACACACGAGTTAGGGTATAGCATGCTGATGCTACTGCTTCACTCCAAAAACTGATCGGTAATTTCGAATCAGCTAACATTGTTCTAGCAGTTTCTATCAACGTGCGATTCTTTGGTTCAGCTACTCCGTTTTGTTGTGGAGTATAGGGGGCGCTGAATTCATGAAGAATCCCCTTTTCATTGCAGAACTCTTGCCTCTTCTTGTTCTTAAACTCCGTTCCATTATCACTGCGAATTCTCTTAATGGGAAAATGATATAAATTCTCGAGTTTTCTTCAAAGGATCATAAGAGTTTCAAACGTTCATCCTTACTTTCCTAAAAGAACACCCATGAAAATCGAGAATAATTATCTGTAACGACAAGACAGTATTGATCTCCAGAAATGCTTTTAACATTGACTGGTCCAAAGAGATCCATATGTAGTGTTTCTAGTGGTAGCTTTATCGAATTCAATAGCTTTCTCGAGAGTGATTTCTATGCTGCTTCCCCTTTTTGCAGCTAAGATAATTGTCTGATAGATGAAAACTTTTCAAATTGACACCCTCCACTAAGTCGTTATGCATAAGAAAATTCATCTTTCGAAGATGAATGTGCCCCATTTTTATGTGCCATAAAATTGACTATTTCTCTGTAGATTTGGAAACAAATCATTGAACTTACTTTGACGTGGTAGAAGCGATGCTCATGTCAAGGAAATATAAATCATTTTCTCGTGGAGCTCGCATCAGAATCCATTCTTCTGGAATCTTGAAACCGGGTTTTAGAATTAGACGTTCTTTATCATTGAAATGTGTCGTGAACTTCTTGTCACAAATTTACGAGATACTAAGTAGATTGTTCTCAAGTTTGGCGATATAGTTCACTTTATCAAACGATACAACTCCGTTCGAGAGAATCCCTTCTCCAACAATCCTACCTCCCTTCGTTCCAGCAAATCCTACATATCCTCCTCGAATAGCTCTAACATCATTGAGCAACGCAAGCATTCCTGTCATGTGGCGAGACGCTCCACTATCCATGATCCATTTTGACAATAACGAACGTTGGAGCCCCTGCACACATGATTAACAAAATTCATTTAAACAAAGAGACCCAAGCCTGTTTTTTATTGGGTGGGTTTGGAATGTCGAACTTTGGACCCACTTTGTTCTTTTCAATCTTTTTAAGGTCAATGTTGTTTGGAACAGAAGGTTTGAGTTCAACCTTGGATGATTTGGTTTTAACAATTTAGCAACCCATTTCTGCGTTTGTAGTTTAGCCCTTTTCACATAGAATTTTGAATCTACTTGTTGATGTTTGTGTGATGTTTCACCAATTTTAAACTTAGATTGAGGTTTAATAATTGGTTTAACATTTTGATGAGATTCAATCTTTCTTTTAAGAATTTGTTTCGGCATCAACATGGGTACTTTTTTCTTTTCATCCTTAGTGAACTTTTTCGGAGAAGAAACTGGTTTTGAACTTTCTTGTGAACAATATCGTGCGTTATGTCCAACTTTCTTGCATTTAAAGCATGTCCTGCTGTCCTTATGAACATAGGTATTCAAAACTTGTTTCTCTTTTTCTTTAAGAAAATCATCATTTGATTGAGTTTCGATGATCTCCTTTTCCTTCTCGGTTGTCGTCCCAAATACAAAATTAATTTTCTTTGTAAAATTCAATTTTTGGGGCCTGTTGGTTTTATGTTGCTTCTGGAAACCCAACCCTGCCCGTTTAATTTCCGGATAATCTCTATTTTCCGATAATAGGGTCGGTTGTCAGTTTTTGATTTAGAATAGAAAGATGCATCATGTTTATCTAAATCATCATGACTTACCTCCATCAGCTTAAACATTTTATCTACACAACCTCTTTTCACATTCCTGATTGGAAAATCCTCATCCGAAAATAGTTTATCAGACCCTTTCATTTTATAAACTATGACATTGGGATCATCATTCAAACTATTTTTTGATATCATTAGACTTTGACTTCACAAGTTTTTCAGACTCAGCCACTTCAGATTCATTTGTTAACACTTTGTCAACCACATTCTTTACCACTTCAGAGTCACATTCACCATCATTTTTAGTGTAAGTTACATCGATATCCTCAGGCAGTTGTTCGGTTTTCAATTTAAGATTTAGCGCCTTTTCCACCCCAGATGGATTTTTGCAAGCATAACTGTTCCACATGGGTGGAGGAACTCGATCATAACTACTACTTCTTATTTCTCCATGTTTAGATTCCTCAGTATTTTTTATTTTTGGTAAAATATGATCTATGACGTATGAGCTTGTGGAATAACTAATTAACAATTTATTAACTCGTTCGGTTTCAATTCTCATTTTCTCAAGCTCACTTTTGAGCTCAGCAACAGTGTTTAGATGAATATTAATTGCCATTTGTTTATCCATCACTGTTGCTTTAAGCATCATAAGTATTGCGTCATTTTCTCTGAGTGCTTTATTATATTGTTTAACAGACGCACTCAATTTGTCATAAGCTTCCTTTGTGGTTTTGTAATCGCTTGACAAATTGTCTATTAAACTTTGCAATTCAGCAAAGCTTTTTTCCTTTACACGACACTCACCACATGGTTCATCACACTTTGAACAAGATTTTTCATTCTCAGATGACTTGTTTACCTCATTTCCATTCGCCATGCACACTTTAATGATGTCTTCTTTCAGCAATTCCTTTTTCTCATCCACTTCGACATCTTCAACCGGTTTCTTTTGCTCTTCATCTGTTGAATGTTGAGTAGGTGCAAAATATCCTGCAAAAGTTTTTAAAAATCGTTATGCAAAATATGTTTGAATGGATCATTCAAAATCTCCTCTTCCTCTGATGAAGTATGATAGTAATAATCCTCATCTTCAGGTCCTTCATCAAAAGATGCCTCTGATTCTTCTTCCGGATCATCAATAATTTCAGCCACCAATGCCAAACTTTCTCCTTTCGAAATAAACTTGTACAAATTAAGCCCTTCGTCTTCTTTTGTAACAACCAAAGCCTTATCTTTAGTTTCAGGTTGCTTGTCTTCAATCGGCACGATTCTTGTTCTTGGTTGCGGTCGGTGGTAGATCACTCTTTTGTAATAGTCATCGGCGAAAGGATTTTGATTTCCTTGAACTTCTCGGTTTGGACATTCTATTTTAAGGTGACCTTTCTCCCGACACTTGAAATAAGAAACTTTGGATTTATCAAATCCAAGTTTTCCATCCAATCCTCCCAAATTTTCTTTACCAGTGATTTCCATAAATCTCTGTGCTCGTCGAACGATTGAAGCCATACACCATTTTATATCTATCAACTCCATTTCAGCTGGATCAATTTGATCGTAGTCTTCACGTGTCATTTCAAAATTACCAATCTTTCCAGCAACAAGACTGTCATATGACTCAAGAACTGAAGCAAGTAGAGACATATGCTATTTTGTTGTCTTTTCGTCAAAATTTTGCGCGTTCTGAAAGTCAACGGCAATATTGCATTGCAACACTCTTTGACTTGCATTGGATGATGGAGTGGTTTGATTGTTCTGAGATTGATTTGATCCGAAAGAAGATTGTTGACTTGAAGGTGTATTCGGATCAACTGTTGGGAATGATTGGAAACCACTTGACTGAGTTGGAGGTGTGCTTGATGAACTATATGCACTGAACGCAGTTTGAATCTTTGGCGCTTGGATTTGAGCAGCAGAACTATTTTTGAAATAAAGATTAACATCTTGTGGCATTTGAACAGTCTTGTTTTTAGCCATCTTTTGCATCTCTAATTCATGACCTTCCAATCTTTCGATAAAGCGAGGCAGCGAGAAATTGCTGTATTCAACTCCATTCTTTAAGATGGTTAAGTAAGTCGACCATTCACCTTGTGGCAGAGAATCAGCTAGCTTATCAACAAGCTCTTCATTTGTCTTCACAATTCCCATTCTCTTCATATGAACCACCAAATGACAGTATCGCTCAATCAGCTGCTTAACCATTTCTCCTTTGATCAGTGTGAATACGTCGAACTCTTTGCTTAATAATGCCCTTTTGCTTTTGCGGAGTTGAGCACTGCCTCGAAATTTGAGTCGAAGAGCATTCCACTAAGATTGCGTATCATCATGTTGTAGTAAAGCCAAGATGTCTTCTTTAATCGATTGCTGAAGAATGTTCATCATTTTCTTTTTGTTGATAAATCCTTCTCGTTCAACATCAGTGAATTGAGCAAGGGTCTTTTCAAGCCCGTTTTCGCCAACTGGTGCGATATATTTTGCCTCGATTGCAAACCAGCAAGTAATATGGTTAGCTTGAACCCAGTTCATAAACCTCTCGCTCCAACTATTAGGGATTGGAGTACACATACTACTCCTGCCGAACTTCATTCTTTTCTTGGTCTTGCCGGCTATTACCGCCACTTCATCGCAAACTTCTCCACGATTGCGGTACCGCTCACTTCTTTGACTCAAAAGAATAAACCTTTTGAGTGGGTGTGAATGGGGATCGAGCTCCCGAAATGAGCAATCGACCTGATCTCGCTCAACTAGCAGAGGCGGAATTCATTGCTAGAGAGGTAGATATGACAAACAAGATAGTACTTACTGTTTAACTGCTTCTAATGTATTAAATGACGTTCAAGTTACAGACGCAAGTAAACAAACTGACAGAGCTTCACCGTATGAAATGACAAATCCGTACCTAGCTCTAACACAACACTTCCCTATTTTTGGTCGACATGACTCGTACCAAAGTGTGTGCAAAAACAAACATTTATGATTCGTACGAAACTGTATTTCGTACGAATGACTCACTCATACGAAACATGCTTCTGTTTCGTGTGAATCAAAGTAAACAAACATATAAAATTTACATTTTCTCAAATAAACATTTACTTGTAAAATTTATGAACATTACAGATATATCCTAGACGTAGGCAATAGATATTATGCAACAACAGTGGGGACCCAAACAAGAAGAAGTTTCCAAACCTTGAAATAAAAGCTTTGTTGTATATTGTGATGCCTCAAATCTAGGCCTTGGCTGTATTCTCATGCAAAGAGTCAAAGTTATAGCCTACGAGTCGAGACAATTGAAAATCCACGAAAAGAACTACAAAACTCATGATCTTGAGTTAGGTGTTGTTGTTTTCGCTCTCAAAATTTGGAGACACTGCCTTTATGGTACAAAATGTGTGGTTTTCACAGACCACAAAAGTCTTCAACATATATTCAATCAGAAAGAACTAAACATGAGGCAACGACGTTGGGTCGAACTTCTGAACGACTACGACTGCAAGATTCGTTACCATCTAGGTAATGCAAATGTTGTAACTGATGCACTTAGTCGAAAAGAACGTGTCAAGCTCCATTGTGTTTGAGTTCGATCTGATATCCAAACACGCATTTTCAAAGCCCAACCTACTTGTGTAACCCAAGGAAAGATATGTAATGAACTACTACATCATCTTGAGCTTCAATTTGAAACTAAAGATAATGGGTTACTCTATTTCTTAAATTGATTGTGGATTTCAAACCAAGACAATCATCGTACAATATTGAAGAATGAGGCCTATAAGACTCGTCATTCTATCCATATTGGTGCAGACAAAATGTAAATGGATCTTCGTACCCAGCTTTGGTGGTCGGGTATGAAGAAGGACATAGCCTTGTATGTTTCTAAATGCCTAACTTATCATAAAATCAAGGCAGAACATCAGCATCCCTCTAGTTTACTTGAACAACTGGAAATACTAGTATGGAAATGGCAGAACATTGCTATGGATCTCATCACTAAATTACCACGCACTTCTAAAGGTCATCATACCATTTGGGTAATCATTGACCGTCTGACTAAATGAGCACACTTTTTTGCCGATTCGTGAGGATTTATCTACTGACAAACTTGCTAATCTGTTGATGAGATTGTATCTCATCATGATGTTCCTTTGAACATCATATCAGATCGTGATGCTCGTTTCTCATCCTATTTTTCGAAGAACATTCAATCAGCCATGGGAACTAAATTAATTCTGAGCACTACATATCATCCTCAAATGGATGGACAAACCAAAATGACAATCCAAACACTTGAGAATATGCTTAGAGCCTATGTGATCGACTTTGGTGGTAGTTGGGATTCGCATCGTCGTTTGATCGAATTCTCCTACAACAACAGTTATCACTCTAGCATCAACATGGCTCCATTGAGGCTCTCTATGGTCGAAAATGTTATTCACCTGTCTGTTGGAATGAAGTTGGTGAAACTCAATTCACCCGGTCTGAATTCATTCTAGAAATAATAGATAAAATCTAGAAAATTCGGGATAACCTTTTGACAGCTAGAAGTTATGTTGATAAACGACGCAAGCCCTTGGAATGTGACGAACGACAATTTACGGGTTTAATTACATGAATAAAAAATGTTAAGAAAAATAAAAATAATGTTTTAAGACACAAATCAACTTACTTAGGCCAATGGAATGCTTAGGAACCAGTTGTATTGTACGTTATGCGATTGGTGATATCGAGAATTTTTCGCGCATTTAAATGGTAACGAATTGACACTGGATGAAATGCTGACACCCCAACAAATGCGAGTTTTATACGCCTATCTTATACACATGAACTTTGTATTGAGAGGTTATCCTACTTCTGAACGACACAAAACGCATACGTGAACGAAAACCGCGACTGTAGGAAGACGCCTACGACGAAATGGAAGTAGCGAACACATGTATTACCTTAAACACTGAAATATCATGATAAATTAGCTTTGTAATCATCCAAAGTTGAAATCATATCGAAAAATGGATAGGAAACGACAACCAAAGCATTTTACGCAATTTTAACGCAATCGATGAATGTGCAGGTCAAACACAAACTTCCGACACCATTTAACATGTTTTTGAACTTAAAACAATACTATACGACGTTTCATGAAGTTCGGATGAAAAAACAAGCTCTAGAAATGCATCTGGGCCGCTCAAAACTCTAGGAACGGGCTTATGGGCCTTGGGCCCAACCCACCTAAACCCTATCTATATAAAGAACATTATACACACACACACTTGCACCATAATTACACACACTCACTATCACTCCTCACACCCTTCTCTCTTTAACTTTCTCTCTCTAGAAATCCGGTAGCCGGACTCCGACCGTCACTGGCAGAGCACGGCATCAACAACGGCAGAACAGGGTGGAGCCGCGTCGGCGGCACGGCGGTGGCACCGCCGCTCACGGCTGTGCTGACGGTTTTTCGCGGCGGAACCGGGGTGTATTCCCCCAAATCATAACTCTCGAACGCGATTCCGACTTCCATTTTTCGTTTTGAGCAACGTGGGTAGTAGTTTGAAGTTTGGCAGACATGATTTTACGGGAAACTCTTCGACTTCTTCTCTTTTCTTTTAGATCTACATCAGTTCCGGCTTGTTCTTGTTGTTTCAGGTGATGTATGACAGTGGTAGGTGACGGCAGGTCGTAGTGATGACAGTTGTGGTGGCTGACGACGGTCGTTGTGGCCGACGACGGTCGGGGAAGAATAAAAGCGTCTCACGGCGGCAGCCGGCGACGGTTGTAGCGGGACCACGATGGCGGTCGGAGCCGCCGGAGACGATACGACGGCGGTGGGGGTGGCACATCGCGGTTCGGTCAGACTCGGTCCAGTTCAGATTTGGCTCTGGTTTTTTTGGGTCAAGGTTAAATTGAACTTTCGAATTTGGGTTCGATTCAAGTTACGGGTTCGGGTCAACTCAGTCAAACCTCAGTCAACAGGTCAACTCGGAGCAACAACGGTCAAACTCGGTCAACGGGTCAACCCAACACTTGGTAAAATTTAATAACGCGAATTTTTTTTATATTGTTTTATATAAATATTATTTTTTCGGGAAACCGAACTCTAAACCAACCCAGTAATGAAAACGACAAAAATTATACGTGAAAATTTCTAGCTACTTAGACTTGTACATACGTACCAACGAGGTTTATATAAATATATATGCCTTCTAGTTAAAAACCAAACCCACACGTGATATTTTTCATATAATTATATGTTGAAATTGTATAAGGCAAAAGCATACGTTTTTAGCATACCACGAAAACATTATATATTTTTATTACATTAATTGTTGAGTTTTGAAAAATATATCGACAACTTGTATTGTTGGATCGTCAAAAAATAGAAGAAACTCTACCTGATTTTTGTTTATATATATATATATATATATATATATATATATCTTTTATAATCTTAACACCAACGATAACATATCGGGACTTGCATGAAATTTTATAAAAATAAGTATAAACGTATGTTTATTTTGGACGGTTTAAGTGACTTACAAAAAAATTTATAACGTTCCAACAAAAGTGGTTTACAAAATAACGGAACACAGAAACTTATATCGTATAAACATAAATTCTTACGTTTAATCCAAACGAATATTATTCGACGATTAATTAAAATAAATATAATTAGTTATATTTATTTGCAATGTCTACGACATGAAGATTTTACAAAATAAAATAATTATTGATATTTATGCGATCGTCTAAATGTGATTCGACGCAATACCATATGATTTTCACATATACTATTAACCTAGTTATTTTGATAACAAACAAACGAAGTCGTTTTCCTTACAAGTGTATCATTGTATAATCATTTCGACAATTATCTACGGGACATGATATTCTATTTCGGCTACACGACATAATATATATATATATACACGGTATTATTATACGTCAACGTATATGACGATTATTCAGGGAACGTGTAAATACTTATACGAGTTGACGACGGTATTATTATACGTCAATGTATATGACGATTATTCGGGGAACGTGTAAATACTTATACGAGTTGACGATGTATTATTTTCATATAAATAAATATTGCATACACGCACTACCTTTCGAGACGACTAACAAGACTTTATAAATATATTTATATTTATATATAAAAATATATTCTAAACCTCTTGGAAACTAAGTGTTTCCAAGACTTAGTATTTATCACTGATAATAAATGGGATTAAACAAGTATAATAATCGTTTCCTTCAAGTAACAACATCCTCGCATCAAATTATTGGTTAATGATTCGGTAGAGCTCGGTGACACGTAGTTTAGCTACGTCATATTTAGAAATATAAGTTATTCCTTGATAGGAATGTGATAGTTGTACGCTAGCGAGTTTATGTTCTTAGAACAACATCGTGGAATCATATTAAGCTAGCTTTGCACAAGGGTATCAAGGTGAGTTCATAACCCCCACTTTTTATGGTTTTTACATTTTTATAACTGTGTTTCCGGGGTGGAAAGACATGCAAGTTTTGCAAAAGTACACAAAATTTAGATGAGCAAAAGTTCATATTTTTAAACCATGTTGCGAATGGATTTCAATAAACTCAAATGGTTTACGAAAGGTTTATGCTCAACATACCGGTTTTACAAAACACACGCTTATTCTTGAAACGTGCATGAGTTTCATGACTAGGGACGGAATTGTCCTACTTACAATGGGACTAGCTTGTCCTGCATACAAATAAGAGGACTAGTTGGTCCACCTTTTAAACTCAAACGGGCTAGGCCCGTTCTCACTTGTGCAAGGCACAAAGACTCCATGATCTTAGGCCCCCTTTCTTCTAAAATGTTTTTGGTTTTACCAAGACTCCGTGATCTTAGGCCCCCTTTCTTCTAAAATGTTTCCGGGTTAAGTGCTTCCTATGTCGTCACACATATTAATGTCCTTGCAAAACAATAATGAACATCAAGTTCATTGACGCGTTATATACCACATTATTATATACGAACTCCCAAATGTTAACGCAACGTGGACCTTGACAGTTATACAAGTTTTACAAATACAAAGTTTTCAGTTAACCATGCCAATGAAAATGTTTTATTACGTTTTCTCAAACAAATTTAAACCGGTTATCAAAAAGATTTATTTTAAATCTTTTCGAACAAACTATGAGCTCCCACCTAAATGTTGATCTTTCGCATGTTTCTTTCTCAGGTTACATTTTAAAACTGTGGCACAGTTGGAATAGGAGAACCCATTGTGATTCAAGTACTTAGCGGGCGTTCAAGTTTCTAGAAGTCTTAGCACATTAAATACTTCCGTTGTGCAATGAAGATACGAGTCAGATCACGCCCAACTCTGATGATTTCGGCAGGGTGTGACATGGAATTCCAAATTGGCGATCACGTCTTTCTCACGGTATCCCCTTGGAAAAGTGTGGTTAGATTTGGAAAGAAAGGAAAACTTGCACCTCGATATGTGGGACCTTAAAGGTCATTGAAAGGATCGAAAAGGTAGCCTACAAACTCGAACTACCTCCTGAACTTGGGAACATTAATCCAACTTTCCACGTGCCCAACTTGAAAAAGTGTTAACCGATAAAAACCTCCACATTCCTCTTGACAAAATCCGCATTGATAACACTATGCAATTTCTCGAGAAACCTGTGGAGATTATGGACCGTGAAGTCAAGAAACTCAAGCGTAGACGAATACCGATTGTTAAAGTTCACTGGGAATCCATACGTGGCTAGATTTTACCTGGGAACGAGAGGATCAAATGAAAGCGAAATACCCACATATTTTCTCCCAAGTCTCCTCTGATTAAATTTCGCGACGAAATCCAAAAGTAGGGGAGACTGTGACATTTTCAAAATCTGAACATTATACAATTTAGATCATATTTGTATTCAAGAAAATGTTATAATTTATTTATGAAATACGTAATTGTATGATCGAGCGAAACGATATTCACAGCATATTCAGAACAAGATCCAAGTTTCATATGCCTTAATACCCTTTATATAGCTTAATTCACAAGTTAGAAGGTTAAAAATTACAATCAAGTGATAATACAAGTCTAGGAGCTGAAACTACCTAAATGTGAAACATTTGCTTTCAGAGGGTCTTACGGACCAAGACCCTAACCCTTACGGTCCATAAGGGACACCCAGCACAGCTGATGATAGCTGTCCATTACAGTTGTATTCCTTGGCCTCCAATCTCACGAATTTGCAACAAATTCACCTCCTTCTGACATGTCTTATGATAGGCATCCGTCCATTAAACCTCATGGGACATTTGGCTTGATTTAGTGATCATTTGATCACCATAAAGTGCCATGATCTTGTCAATTTCAACTTGCTCATTTCAATTTCTTTCTCTATTCTATTTGCAGCTTGTTTCTAGCAATTGGAAGCCTACTACTGAGTTCTAAAAGTGTTCTTCAACACAAGGAGGTGCTCTCTCTAGTTCTTTTCATTATTTTGGCTAGTTATGAGATAAAAGTCAGGCAGTTTGACTTTCTATTTGACTTTCGGTTCTGACAATTTTTTTGTCAAGTGAATGTTCAAATTGAACTTTGCTATGTGATCATAATAATGAAGGTGTTAATCCCTTGTGACTACACCATCTGATTATCACGTTTAGTCGGCGAAATGACGAGTCAAACTTTTACGAAATAAAAATGCATTTTTTTACGTTGAAAGTGTTTTCGAGTATTAAAACTTAAAGTTTTGACACCAAATCAGTTTTGTAACATTATTATACATATTATAACATGTCTAACTCGTCATTCTAGCTTAGCGCTTTTCCCTTAGTCGAAAGTCGAGCAGTTTGACTTCCGCTTTGACTTTCGAATCTTACCTTTTTGGTCAACTTTAGGATCGGACGAAGCCCATTTATATAACTATAGTAATATAGGGAATAACCCTTTGAGGTTATACCTTATGGTCAAGTCGTTTGGTTAGTCAAATGACGAGTCAACTATATATACTTTTGAAACGTCTGAAATGCCATTTTGGTATAAAAATAGTTTTAAACATGTATGGTCATTATTTTATAACTTATAAATTCATCATATAACATAATAAACTAATTTTGACACGTTTGAATCATCATAGGACTTATTTAACCATACGAAATCATACTTACGCATACGACCCATTAAAGTGGCGTAAACCACTTTAACAAATCATAACAACTCAATACATTCTAGATACTTCCAAATCAGAATGTAAGGTATTATGAACATATACATGGCAAGTGATTTAGGTAACAAGACGAGTGTAATATGATAAGAGCATGGTGGATATGCCGTTGGAACTTCCTTTAATAAATGCTTTTATTGTATTACTCATCGTAGCGTTATCCAAATTACTTCAAACAATGACAAATGGTTTTAGACAAGTCAAGAACAGTTTTCAATTAAAGATATATAAACCATACAAAGATTTCTTTTAAATTGATTTCTTATACGGTTTTACAAAAGAAACACTTTTGTCAAGATTCATGGCTACAAGGTTTTATAACTCATACCAACTTTTTTAGTTGGTTAAACATATTGCAATACCAAACATTTTGGTACAAGTTGGGATACAATGTTTTCACTTATTGACTCTCGTAGTCGGACGGGGTATTGCAAATACTAATACAAAGCGATGAATTTGACATACAAAACCTATGTTACTCGCCAACATTCTTTGTTGAGCGTCTTTTTCACATATGTTTCAGGTGCTAATGTGTGACGGTTATGAACGCATGTTACACGTAGGATGGACTCGGGCCTTAGTTTACTTTGAAACTTAAAGACAATTGTTTGTATTTTGTTTGTGTTATCCAAAGACAATATAAATTATTAATTCAAACATGTGTTTGAAACAATTCCCGTAACATGACTCCCCGACAATTCTGCCACGGTTTGTTGTTTTACGCGGTCGGGGTGTTACATCTAAACACTACTATCTATGTGATAACGATGACTCTATCCAAATCATCAAAAACCCTATATTTCACTCCAAAACTATGCACATTGATATCAAAGTTCATTTCATTCGAGATTGCTATGATAAAGAATTGATTAAACGTAAACAGATCTATACTGATGCTAATACAGCGGATCTTTTTACAAAACATGTCAGCAATTCGAGATTGCTAAGACAGATGGAATAAAGAAACCCTAGTTTCAACCTTCCATTTGATCTGAACGAAGCAATCAGTTTTGGGGATGTGAAATAAGAACAATAATAATAAATTTGCGCATAAAGCATTCTACTTTTGCACAAATTTTGAGGGAGAAATATTTAATTGAGGGGGAAATTTAATTGTTGGGAAGTGAAATAAATTTCTGTACTAATGAATTTGATTAAGACATGTAAGGTATCGATGCTGAAAAGGCTAGAATTCACTGTGATGTGTTTATAGGCTTCGCGTTCAAAAAATAAATAAATAAAAAAGATACCAAGTGACAAAATTCTACAAGCTATACATCATGTGGGTAACATATCATCGGAGTATGATTTCATGGTCTTAAATCCTACGTAGATAGATAGTCAATGTCTGAGGTTCCGGGTCTGCATATTGGGGAGTCATCCGGGATATCAGGACTGCCCTTCTGTTGCATCCAGATACATGCAGACCTAGGCACAGTCAGGATATCCTTAAAAAATCCAAAATCGAAGGCCAAAACCTTCAATAGAAAGGAAATCTCATCACGAGAAAATTCCATATGCTTAAAAAGACGAATATACCATATAAGGTATAAAGCCTAAGCCTCGTCAAATGTTGATTGGTCACTTTACGATACGATGTAGTGACCTTCTCACCAACAAGTCTAACTTTGTAAAAATCAAAGGATGATCTTAGTATACTCACTCGTTACGATGAACTATTGTGCTTACCTTGATCGCGGGGGTATGCCTTTATATGGGACACACGGATGTTAAAGCATACTTTATCTTATTAATTCATGAGGTTGAAAAATTGAAGGCTAACGTGAAAAGTTTAAGTGGACAAATATATCGAAATCAACTCACTCGTTCTTTGTGGATTTATCTTCGCACACCATGAGTATACTTAACCCATTTTTCTTTTAATTCACTTTGGGTGGCAACATGTATGAATTATTAAACTAAAAAATTCACACAATCAACCTTGTCCAAACACTCAATCCACTAAAGATGTTATTTGTCATACTATATGTTTATACATGCTAGAATACTTTTTATGCATACTGTTTGTCATTAACTTTGCAAGGCTACCTTAATAAGTATAGCTATAGGAGTAGCATACTACTCATTATAGGGTCACTGTTAAGTATTCAACCATGACGGTCTTATTCACTTCGGTGACGAGATTACGCTAGTGGACACTTTGGTTTGACCTATAGTTGATGCATGCTAGTATGATATATAACGTAGTGTACAATTATCATGTTGGATTTGAGGCATTTTTATACGTAGGCTATGTAGACCAAAATTCTTATGCTTTGCGAACCTTTTGTGTTGACGGATATTTTATATAGATGTTGCAAGAAATTGTTGATGAAATATCAAGAAATCTACTTAGGGTGGAACAAGAAACGCACCCAAACTTTGCTTTATGTAGTTCTTTTATATTTAGCCATGTTAGATCCAAGTTGTTGTACTTCCTCTTTATGAAACAATGTATTTCTTTGCAGTATGAAATACAATGAAAGCTTTCTTAGTTATATTTTTGTCACAAATAGCACGTTATGATGTTTTGATCAATCTCGTTCATCTCACTCCATTATTTCCGCCATCGGTTGGGGTGTGATAGCAACCTCGGATTGTAGATCACATTTTGCTTGTCAATAGATTATGCACTCCATTCTCTAAAGCGCTCATCTTTCTTTTTGTCCTGCGAGATTACCAAAACATCAGTATGTAAACCTATTCGATATTAGTTTTTTTGATTTATTGGCAATAATCCCCTTTGTGAGAGAATGAATGGTATTTTCGCTTAATTAAGGGTGGGAGAATGAATTGGTATTTTTATTGGTTCGCTGCTTACGACTTGTGTTTTGGTGCCTAATAGGTATTCTTTTAATCATGGTGGATGTGACATCCCGGGTTTTTCGGATAACTTAAACGTAATACTTGTCAAACTAATTACGTGCTATGTGTATGAACGTGTACGAGTTAATGAATGCGTGATGAGTGTTTGTGTGATTGTTTTAGTTATAAAATAATTATGGTAGATATGTACATGAACCGAACCGAACCGCGACACGAACCGACTTTGATTCCTTGTGACTCTAGGAATTAACCAAGTTTAGAACTCAAACTATTCTCGGCCGTGTGCAACCCAAACCGCAAACCCAAACCGAGATCAAACCAACCTTAAACATATCCCGGCCGCAAGATAAAACCCAAACCGACCCAACCCAAGTCCCTCGGCCACAAGCTTAAGCCTAACCGTAACCCTCATCTCCTTTGCGCTATATATACACACGCCCATGCATGTTTCATTCACAAACACAAACCCTAACAAGCAAAACAGCCGTCGGCTGCCTTCTCTTGCTCCATTGATCGCGAACAGCCATCGTTCATTCCATTCAACCGCAAATAGCCCTTGTTCACCTCCATTCAGTTGCGAGATCAGTCCTTGTTCACCTCTATTCGATCAACAAAACAGCCTACTCCATCATCATCTTCTCGGTCGCAAGCAATCCTTGATCACCGATCCCTTATAGTACTCACGGTTCGTTCACCTTGTTATTAAAAGATTTGAATTTGTCATATGCTACAAGATAACATTCGGATATATGTGCTTGAATGATTAATTGGTTTGTTTTCGGATTATACGTGTTTGAAAGTAATCGGCTGAACTATCATTGTTTGCATGTATAATAGTTTGCGGAACTTGTAAGTTTGCGAGTATGTTTGTTTGTAAAAACTAGAAGTATGAACTAGGGTTTGCATGGATATGTTATTAGTATTGATCTATGATTAGAAATCGGTTCTTGATCGCCTAGGTTAATCGTATGAACGGCTGATGCGAGTCTATAATAATGATATGCTGAAACAGTTGCTGAGTAATAGTTACAGCCGACTTCATCTGGCTGTAACTCGGTCGTTAGTTGTCGAAAAACGGATTTTCTGATGTCTAGAACGTAGAGATTTAAATAAGGAATCTAATGGCGCTGGATTCATAATTTTCTGAAGTCATTTGATATTTTTAAAGGGCCAAATAAGTTCAGTAAATAAAGCTGTGAAAATCCTGAAATTTTGTTAGTCGTTTATCGAGTTGGATTTTAAAATCAGTAGGGAGTTTAGTCATGAATTTTGTACAACAACTAGGTATGGAAATTTCCGGGCAACTCCAACTGGAATTTTGTTAATTGGACAATCGTTGATTTTTAAATAAATTCTTCCGTGGACTGCAGTCAGAAAGTGATAAATCTGACTGCAGCCTAGTATATTAATATTTATGGTTAATTGGTAAAGATTTAGGACTTGGAAAATTTATATAAATTTCTATGGTATAAATGTCACCTACTGTAAAAATATTGGAATTTTTGGAATGTTGGAACTATTTTATAAAAATCCTAGAAAACAGCTGAATTATGAGTGTTAAGCTGAAATTTGATAACTTGTGATTGTGTGCACCAAATTGTGGCATGGATTGGTTTATGTTCATGATAAGTTGTTTTGATCACTAGGTTCACATGAGGATACTTGCATGCATGTTTGAGTGTTAGATATGTTGTTTGTGTGTATCACTTTGTGAGTAAATTACGTGTAGAATTTGTATTGGTGTGTTCACACACTGACTTGAAATCAATTGGTTTGTTAGGACGCAATTAGCGGTCCCATCCTTTACAACTTCTTTGCTACACTAACCGAGCAACAAAAGGTGAGTTCACGGCCCCTAACTTTATCCGGTTTTAAACAACAGGGGGAGAAACATGTATACACTCTTCAAACTCAATCTCTTTACGTTATACGAACTTAACGTCACATAACTATTCGGTAACTAAGTTAATGTTAATGTAATGTTATGGTCACTAAGCAGCTTTATCACTTAAGTCCTCGTCAATCTCTCGGATCGTTAGTATTGGGTTTAATAGCGGGGGAGTTATAAGTAGTACTACTGGGCCCGACAAGCCCCATCCGAGCTAGTCACGCTAGCCGACCGGGTATGATCAACGGGTGAATAATTCGGCCTAACTTCGCCATGGTCAGTGATAGGCCTGGCAACACGGAGGCACAACAGTCAGCTTCGATCGCGAACACTTACGTGACATAACTTTAGGCTAGCTACCTATATATGTTAACATTGAACTTAATTACGAAACAACTATATTATCCCGGGTTGAGGATAATGGAAACAACAACTTATTATTCCGGGTTTGGAATAATGGAAACAACAACTATATTATCCCGGGTTGGGGATAATGGAAGCAACAACTTATTATTCCGGGATTGGAATAATGGAACCAACACGTTATCCCGGGTTGGGGATAACGGGGAAAGCAAACTATAACCGAACAAACGAATTTATGAAAACCTGTGAACTCACTCATCTTTAATGTTGACACTTGTTTCTTTACATGTTTCTCAGGACGCTAGGAGCTCTAGGTGCACGCACATGCATTGAACAAGACATCTTTTATCGAGTCTTATTTATAAATGTTGTTTTGGGGTTTTTCATTTGTTTTGGCGTTTGTGTTGGCGCCCGTTTCACTATTTATTTTATGCTTCCGCTCAACTTTAAAAACTAATGCTCTGCTAAATATTGGTAATTAATTTAGACAATATAAAATCTACAACATATGATTTTGGAAAACGTATTATCAAATCATATAGAGTCGTTCGACGTACTAGTGTTTCAGATTCTGGTTTGTTCACACGCCTCGCGGTAAAACTACGCAAGTGGAAATTGAGGGTGTGACAGATTGGTATCAGAGACACTAGCTATAGAGAACCAGGTTTGCATTAGAAGTAGACCTAAACTATAGCTGAATTCACGACACTAGACTTAGTTTGGCACCGAACTCTTATATCTTGTTATGCAATATACCACAACTGTGATATGTAGATTATGCCTTCATAATAAGGAATGAAAACAACACGTAACTAACTACACGACCTAACAGGCAATGTCATCATCCTCATCGTCATCATCATCCGACAGACCTACGCCACCAAGAGCGCCAGGAAAGGCACCTATGGTGGAACCCTTACCATCTTATGGCGTGGAGACACGCTCAGCTGCGAGGAAAAGGCTCGCTCTGGGGGAGGAGTCGTCGTTACGCCCAACCATTGCTGTGTCGGTTGAACCGGTTAACCCTGTAGAAGTAGGAATTCACCTACTTAGAATCATATTGCATAAACAACAAGCACAGATAGAAAGAATGCAGGAAACCATCCTAGCACAAGGATGGATGATCCGCCAACTGACTGGTAAAACCGACTCGCTCGAGGAAGAGCATCATACGGGTAAGATAGCTCGTAACACCATAGCCAAAGATCTGCGTGCTGAGCAGATAAGAGCCGACTGGCTTGAGGACAGAGTCCTGGAAAATAGTTGGAACATTCAGGAACTGCAAAATCAAGCACTTGCACCAGCACCGGCCCCTCCAGTGCCGGTAGAGGAGGATCCGGAAGAGGATCCAGAGGAGGACCCTGAGGAGGATCCAGAGGAGGATCCGGAGGAGGACCCAGCTGTAGAAGCTAGAAATGCCGCGCAGGATGACGGCAACGACAGTGACTTGGGGGATGGAGACGTAGACGACTGACACGTCTCGCTTATTTTATTTGTTTTCCTTCAGTTTATTTATTTTCCCACTTGTGTTTAAACTTGAGACTTTATAGTGAATTCGTATGTTTGATTTGCACTTTTGTAAGACGTTGAAATTTCAGTTAATCAAGTATTTCTTTTGACTATTTAACATATTGAGTTGACAAAACTTAATCACTATTAAAGTACGAAGTAGGATAACTATATTGGATATATAGACTTATCGGGGTGTGTTTGTGTTGTGTTTCGAAGATCTAAATGGCAACTGGAAGACGTGGAAACCTTAACTTAATGCCCGAAGAGCTAGCTGCCATGATTCAAGAGCACGTGAACGCAGCTTTAGCGGGTGTTCAGAACCAACCGGCAGGTAACCATTATTAAATTTTCGCGTGAAAATCTAATAGTTGGGCTAGTAGGATTCCTCGCTGACTACCTATTCTCTGTCAGCAGGAGGGGGCTTTAACCCCTACAAGATGTTCCTTGACGCGAAACCAAGCAAATTCTCGGGGGCGGAAGGACCCATTGGACTGGTCCGCTGGATCGAAAAATCTGAATCCATTTTTGAAATGTGCAACTGCCTAGAGGCCAACAAGGTCAAATACGCAGCCTCAACACTGGAAGATGGGGCACTGACATGGTGGAATGCACAAGTCCAAACACGTGGACTTATAGCTGCGAATGCAATGGCCTGGGCCGAGTTCAAGGCCCTAATCAAAGAGGAGTACTGTCCACGAGACAGAGTGCAACAGTTGGAGCAAGCCTTATGGAACCACAAGATGGTGGGATCTGAAATTGAAGCTTACACCTCAAAACACCATGACTTGGTATTTCTGTGCCCGAATTAGCCAACACTGTGGAGAAAAGACTCGAGTTCTATCTTGGGGGTCTGGTTCCGGAAATTCAGGGTATGGTAATGGCTAGTAACCCTGTAACTGAACATCAAGCAATCCGATTGGCTCACAAACTCACCGATATGGCGGTGGAACAGAAGAAGCTGCCAGCACGGGGTACCACTGAAGTTGCCCCGGATAACAAAAGAAAGTTTGAAGACTCAACTATTCGACAGTCTTCGTCATCCCAGCCGCAGCAGGGGAACCAGAAACGGTTCAATCATTTCAACAGCCACCGGGGTCACCAAAATCAGCCCGCCAACAACAACAACAATAACCAGAACGCAGGCGGCTATGTTGGTCGAAAGCCGCAGTGCAGTCGCTGTAATCTTCATCATCACGGCCCTTGTGCCGGGAATCGCTGCCAACGATGTGGGCAAGATGGGACATGCGGCAAAGGATTGTCGTGGGGAAATCATGTCTCGACAAAATCAAAATCAACCCCAGGGTCAGCAGCAGGGTGTTAACCGGGGATGCTATCAGTGTGGTAGCACTGCTCATTTCAGAAGAAACTGCCCACAGTTGTGTAACAGCAACAATAATGGTGGAAACAACCACAACCACAAATAACCACAACAACAATAATAACAACAACAATAACGGGAACGGTGGCACAGGAGGTGCTAAAGGTCGTGCATTTACATTGGGCCGCGGAGAGGCCAGAAACGACTCGAACGTGGTCACCGGTAAGTTTCCCCTTAATGAACATTTTGCTACTGTGCTTTTTGATACGGGTGCGGATAGGAGCTTTATATCTGAGTCTTTTAGGAAGAACCTAAATCTCATGCTTAAACCATTAGAGACCCCTTATGTTATAGAATTAGCCGATGGTAAATCTGTAGATGTGACCCAAATAGTATCCGGCTGTCAACTCAAACTCGCGGGCCACACCTTTACCATTGATCTGATGACAACTACTCTGGGTAGTTTTGAAGTGGTAGTCGGAATGGACTGGCTATCCGACGTCCGGGCTGAAGTTCTCTGCTTCGAAAAATCTATCCGTATTCCGCTCTCGAACGACGAAATCCTGACGGTACAAGGCGATAAGGCAAGCGCCGTCACCAACATCATCTCATACATACAAGCGCAGAAGTATCTTCGAAGAAAGAACTCCTTCGCTTTACTCGCGCTGATTACCGAACAGCCTAAGGACGAGAAACGTATAGAAGACATCCCTGTCGTCCGTGATTTTTCCGATGTATTCCCAGAAGAACTACCTAGTCTTCCACCCCATCGACAATTGGACTTTGAAATCTAATTGGCAAACAATGCAACTCCTATTGCCAAGGCTCCATACCGCCTAGCTCCGGCCGAGCTGCAGGAGCTGTCTACTCAACTTCAGGAGCTATTAGAAAATGGATTTATCCAACCAAGCGTTTCGCCATGGGGAGCTCCAGTCCTTTTTGTCAAGAAGAAGGACGGGACTTTCCGCATGTGCATCGACTACAGGGAACTCAACAAGGTTACAGTTAAGAACCGATACCCGTTACCTCGCATCGACGATCTCTTCGACCAACTTCAAAGGTCAAGTTACTACTCTAAGATTGATTTACGGTCCGGTTACCACCAGCTACGCGTCAGGGAGGAGGATATCGCTAAGACGGCATTTCGTACTCGGTATGGCCATTATGAGTTCTTGGTCATGCCCTTCGGTCTCACCAACGCACCTGCGATGTTCATGGACCTCATGAACCGCGTGTGTAAACCATACCTCGACAAGTTTGTCATTGTGTTCATCGATGACATACTCATCTACTCCAAAAGTGAAGAAGAACATGCTGAACATCTACGATTACTGCTAGGATTACTCCAACAGGAAAAGCTATATGCCAAGCTTTCGAAGTGTGATTTCTGGATTCGGGAAGTTCAGTTTCTCGGGCATATCGTGAATGAAAGGGGTATCCACGTAGACCCTGCCAAGATTGAAGCCATCAAAAACTGGGAAGCACCTAAGACACCGACGGAGATCCGCCAATTTTTGGGATTGGCTGGTTACTACAGACGTTTCATCGAGGGGTTTTCAAAGATAGCACAACCGCTTACTACCCTCACCCAGAAAGGTATCAAGTATACTTGGGATGACAAGCAAGAAGCAGCATTTCAATTGCTGAAACAGAAACTTTGCAGCGCACCCATTCTGTCCTTGCCGGAGGGGACAGATGACTTTGTAGTATATTATGATGCTTCCATTCAGGGATTAGGATGCGTACTCATGCAACGCGATAAGGTCATCGCGTATGCGTCGCGATAACTGAAGGTTCACGAGAAAAACTACACGACGCATGACCTGGAATTGGGAGCAGTAGTTTTTGCACTTAAGATTTTGAGACACTACCTCTATGGAACGAAGTGCACAATCTTTACGGACCACAAGAGCCTCCAACACATCTTTGATCAGAAGGAGTTGAACATGCGACAGCGTCGCTGGGTCGAACTCTTGAACGATTATGAGTGTGCCATTCGGTATCACCCGGGTAAAGCTAACGTGGTAGCTGATGCCCTCAGTAGGAAGGAACACTTGAAACCACGTCGTGTACGAGCATTACAACTCACTATTCATTCGGGGCTACCCGAACAAATACGCGACGCCCAGTTAGAAGCAGTTAAGGAGGAAAACATCAAAGCCGAATCAGTGGGAAAAATGGAACGCGATTGGGAAGTAAAGCCCAATGGAGCCCGGTATTTCATGAATCGCATATTGGTACCTCTCTACGGAAACCTCAGAGAGCTAGTCATGGATGAAGCTCACAAATCCCGATACTCTGTCCATCCGGGTTCGGATAAGATGTATCAAGACCTTAAAGCTGCATATTGGTGGCCCAACATGAAAGCCGATATAGCCACCTACGTGAGTAAATGTTTGACTTGTGCAAAAGTCAAGGTGGAGTATCAAAAGCCATCGGGGCTACTCCAACAACCTGAGATCCCAGTGTGGAAATGGGATCAGATCTCAATGGATTTCATCACTAAACTCCCGCGAACCTTGGGTGGTTGCGATACCATCTGGGTGATCGTGGATCGTTTAACTAAGTCCGCACACTTCCTAGCTATTAAAGAAACAGATAAGATGGAGAAGTTGACTCGCATCTACATTAAGGAAGTAGTTTCTCGGCACGGAGTGCCAACGTCCATCATCTCAGACAGAGATGCTCGCTTCACGTCTAACTTCTAGCAGTCACTCCAGAAAGCGTTGGGAACACGCTTAGATATGAGCACAGCCTATCACCCTCAGACTGATGGTCAAAGTGAAAGGACCATACAAACCTTGGAAGACATGCTTAGGGCATGCGTGGTAGACTTCGGAAATATTTGGGAAATCCACCTGCCTCTAGTAGAATTCTCATATAACAACAGCTATCATACGAGTATTTCGGCAGCACCGTTTGAGGCATTATACGATCGTAAATGTAGATCACCGGTCTGCTGGGCAGAAGTCGGTGACAGTCAACTCACAGGCCCTGAGTTAATACTTGAGGCCACTGAAAAGATTGTACAAATCAGAAACCGCATGGCGGCGGCACGAGATCGACAGAAAAGCTACGCTAATCAACAACGCAAACCGCTCGAATTTCAAGTAGGCGACCGCGTCCTACTAAAGGTGTCACCCTGGAAGGGTGTAATCCGCTTTGGAAAACGGGGCAAACTTAACCCACGGTACGTAGGCCCGTTTGTAATCTTGAAACGTATCGGACCCGTAGCTTATCAATTAGACCTTCCTGCCGAACTGAGTGGAGTTCACAACGTATTTCACGTGTCAAATCTGAAGAAGTGTCTATCAGATGAAACTCTAGTCATTCCATTGGATGAGATCCAAGTGGATGAACAACTACACTTCGTGGAAAAGCCTATTGAGATCATGGATCGTGAGATCATGGATCGTGAGATCATGGATCGTGAGATCATGGATCGTGAGATCAAGACTCGAAGGCACAGCAAGATTCCGATCGTTAAGGTTCGTTGGGACTCTAAGCGTGGACCGGAGTTCACGTGGGAAAGAGAGGACCAAATGAAAAGCAAATACCCACACCTCTTCGCAACTGAGCAGCAAACTAACGATACCAGTAACTAAATTTTCGGGACGAAAATTCTTTCAACATGGGGATGATGTGACAACCTGGAAACTTCTCATACTTTCGTGTACTATTGTTGACTAAATTCTTGTGCATGGAACTTGGAAATCTTTGTGTATGGCACTTGGGAACTTCTTGTAACTTCGCGTACCATCATTAACGAACTAACTCTTTGTGCGTGGCACTCTAAACATGTACGCTACATTCTAAACCGCGTTTACTCAATTTTCGGGACGAAAATTCTTTCAACATGGGGATAATGTGACATCCCGGGTTTTTCGGATAACTTAAACGTAATACTTGTCAAACTAATTACGTGCTATGTGTATGAACGTGTACGAGTTAATGAATGCGTGATGAGTGTTTGTGTGATTGTTTTAGTTATAAAATAATTATGGTAGATATGTACATGAACCGAACCGAACCGCGACACGAACCGACTTTGATTCCTTGTGACTCTAGGAATTAACCAAGTTTAGAACTCAAACTATTCTCGACCGTGTGCAACCCAAACCGCAAACCCAAACCGAGATCAAACCAACCTTAAACATATCCCGGCCGCAAGATAAAACCCAAACCGACCCAACCCAAGTCCCTCGGCCACAAGCTTAAGCCTAACCGTAACCCTCATCTCCTTTGCGCTATATATACACACGCCCATGCATGTTTCATTCACAAACACAAACCCTAACAAGCAAAACAGCCATCGGCTGCCTTCTCTTGCTCCATTGATCGCGAACAGCCATCGTTCATTCCATTCAACCGCAAATAGCCCTTGTTCACCTCCATTCAGTCGCGAGATCAGTCCTTGTTCACCTCTATTCGATCAACAAAACAGCCTACTCCATCATCATCTTCTCGGTCGCAAGCAATCCTTGATCACCGATCCCTTATAGTACTCACGGTTCGTTCACCTTGTTATTAAAAGATTTGAATTTGTCATATGCTACAAGATAACATTCGGATATATGTGCTTGAATGATTAATTGGTTTGTTTTCGGATTATACGTGTTTGAAAGTAATCGGCTGAACTATCATTGTTTGCATGTATAATAGTTTGCGGAACTTGTAAGTTTGCGAGTATGTTTGTTTGTAAAAACTAGAAGTATGAACTAGGGTTTGCATGGATATGTTATTAGTATTGATCTATGATTAGAAATCGGTTCTTGATCGCCTAGGTTAATCGTATGAACGGCTGATGCGAGTCTATAATAATGATATGCTGAAACAGTTGCTGAGTAATAGTTACAGCCGACTTCATCTGGCTGTAACTCGGTCGTTAGTTGTCGAAAAACGGATTTTCTGATGTCTAGAACGTAGATATTTGAATAAGGAATCTAATGGCGCTGGATTCATAATTTTCTGAAGTCATTTGATATTTTTAAAGGGCCAAATAAGTTCAGTAATTAAAGCTGTGAAAATCCTGAAATTTTGTTAGTCGTTTATCGAGTTGGATTTTAAAATCAGTAGGGAGTTGAGTCATGAATTTTGTACAGCAACTAGGTATGGAAATTTCCGGGCAACTCCAACTGGAATTTTGTTAATTGGACAATCGGAGATTTTTAAATAAATTCTTCCGTGGACTGCAGTCAGAAAGTGATAAATCTGACTGCAGCCTAGTATATTAATATTTATGGTTAATTGGTAAAGATTTAGGACTTGGAAAATTTATATAAATTTCTATGGTATAAATTTCACCTACTGTAAAAATATTGGAATTTTTGGAATGTTGGAACTATTTTATAAAAATCCTAGAAAACAGCTGAATTATGAGTGTTAAGCTGAAATTTGATAACTTGTGATTGTGTGCACCAAATTGTGGCATGGATTGGTTTATGTTCATGATAAGTTGTTTTGATCACTAGGTTCACATGAGGATACTTGCATGCATGTTTGAGTGTTAGATATGTTGTTTGTGTGTATCACTTTGTGAGTAAATTACGTGTAGAATTTGTATTAATGTGTTCACACACTGACTTGAAATCAATTGGTTTGTTAGGACGCAATTAGCGGTCCCATCCTTTACAACTTCTTTGCTACACTAACCGAGCACCAAAAGGTGAGTTCACGGCCCCTAACTTTATCCGGTTTTAAACAACAGGGGGAGAAACATGTATACACTCTTCAAACTCAATCTCTTTACGTTATACGAACTTAACGTCACATAACTATTCGGTAACTAAGTTAATGTTAATGTAATGTTATGGTCACTAAGCAGCTTTATCACTTAAGTCCTCGTCAATCTCTCGGATCGTTAGTATTGGGTTTAATAGCGGGGGAGTTATAAGTAGTACTACTGGGCCCGACAAGCCCCATCCGAGCTAGTCGCGCTAGCCGACCGGATATGGTCAACGGGTGAATAATTCGGCCTAACTTCGCCATGGTCAGTGATAGGCCTGGCAACACGGAGGCACAACAGTCAGCTTCGATCGCGAACACTTACGTGACATAACTTTAGGCTAGCTACCTATACATGTTAACATTGAACTTAATTACGAAACAACTATATTATCCCGGGTTGAGGATAATGGAAACAACAACTTATTATTCCGGGTTTGGAATAATGGAAACAACAACTATATTATCCTGGGTTGGGGATAATGGAAGCAACAACTTATTATTCCGGGATTGGAATAATGGAACCAACACGTTATCCCGGGTTAGGGATAACGGGGAAAGCAAACTATAACCGAACAAACGAATTTATGAAAACCTGTGAACTCACTCATCTTTAATGTTGACACTTGTTTCTTTACATGTTTCTCAGGACGCTAGGAGCTCTAGGTGCACGCACATGCATTGAACAAGACATCTTTTCTCGAGTCTTATTTATAAATGTTGTTTTGGGGTTTTTCATTTGTTTTGGCGTTTGTGTTGGCGCCCGTTTCACTATTTATTTTATGCTTCCGCTCAACTTTAAAAACTAATGCTCTGCTAAATATTGGTAATTAATTTAGACAATATAAAATCTACAACATATGATTTTGGAAAACGTATTATCAAATCATATAGAGTCGTTCGACGTACTAGTGTTTCAGATTCTGGTTTGTTCACACGCCTCGCGGTAAAACTCCGCAAGTGGAAATTGAGGGTGTGACAGTGGAATTGATGAGGAAGTGGCTTCATCGGTAGTGTTTTTTGAGTGTTCGTGTATCCTAATTCTCAAGGTATAATCTTGCTCCCTTTGGTATAATATCACAATCTTTGTTAGTTAGTACTGTAGGTCCATTCTAGGATCCGATAGCTCAGGTCTAACTTGAATAACCTAGTTTTAAACGTGCGGGACCCATTTTAGAGTTAGGCGACAATATTAACAAGATTCACTTTTAAGTGTTGTTTCTTTAATACTTCAACGTTGCAGATCCTTGAAACAACTGGACAGAGCTTCGCCATACTATTTACACGAACGTCTACTTTACAAATAACCCAACACACGTATTTATAGGAAACTCACTTCGTGAGAAGTGAAATTTTCACTTAATGTGGAGTGAAACATCACTTCTTGAGGGTGAAACTTTCTACCTTCGTACATAGGTTATCTCATGAGAGTTTCCTTCTTACGAAGTAAGCATATTTTACACAATCCGATATCCTAACATGTAGATTCCTATTACAGACTTAATATGATTCGATCATGTAGGCGACATACATATGCATCAACAGGCTCCCCGTTGGATGTTGCCATAGTCATCAAATTGTCTTTTAAGCTTCAGAGTCTTTAATCATCTTCTTCAGTCCTTTAATAACTTTAACATCCTTGTTCAGCAGATATCATCAACAGTCTTGTTGGATCTATTGAACCCTATAAAAGAACAGATGATTAGAAAGCTAAAATGATCTATATCATCTAATAAATTTTAATATTTAACTCCTCCCAAAGGCAAAGACATCAAACATCTGCTGCTCAAAGGTCTGTTGAAGCTAAAGTCTGCTATACAAGATCTATTGAAGATAAGCTCTACAGAAGTCAAAGGTCTGCTGGACCAATAGAGGTTAAAGCTCATTAGAGTTTCTTCTCAACAGATGTTGGATCAACAGAGTTTCTATCTACTAATGTAACAATGTTTAACTTAGCAGATGTTAGGGTTTGTTAGTCGTAGATGTTACTGTCAAGGTTACGTCAGCCTAGATCCCACAGTGGTTTGATTACTACTATAAATAGAATAGTGCATGTACTGTTCTGTTCATCACATTCCTTCTAACATTTATGTACGAACAAATCAGAGTGATCTTAGGCTGAGGAGGAGTTGTAATATTGCATGCATACATGAATTTACAAAAGCATGTTTATGAAAATATATCTCTTTATTGTTGTGATTTAAAGTTTATTATTTCTGCTGCACTATTTCATTGTTGTTTATCTTCTTTCATTTGGTTTCATCTTAAACATTCACAACAATATCAAACTCAGATCCTAACAATTGGTTATCAAATTTGACTTAACAATCATTTTGATAAACACAGATAAGCTCTTATTACTGGTTCATTAGTTCATTGTATTGAAAACAGAGTAAAAGTTTATTTACGTTCAAAGCATTCTAAAAAAAATCTTGTTTGTCAACAATCAGAAATGTCTCAAAATCCACAAGATCCACACAACACCTGCACCATGTACAAACCTTCGATCCTTGTCAGATTAGAATATAATATCTGCAACGACGGATGGGTCACATACATGCACAACAACATACGGGTTACTAAAAATCGGTTATCTTCGGACCTCATGTTCCAATGGTACCGAGTGCTGAAGACCCAAAAGTTCAAGTTCTAAAGAATCCTGAAACCTACTCCGAGCAAGATTTTCATAAAATCGAGCAAGATGCAAAGGCATTTAGCATGGTTGCTACGGCTTTGCCAAATGATATATATGCTGGCTTGTTACATCGCAATAGTGTAAAGGAGTTATGGGGTGCTTTGAAAGAACAACTTAGTGGGACAGATAAGGTTATTGAAAACAATCGTGAAGTTTTGAACCAACAATATTAAACATTTTGTCATGTTAAAGGAGAGTCATTAACTCTGTAGTTTGAAAGGTTTAGTTGTCTAATTAGTGAACTAAAACTGGTAAATATTAACTATCCTAATTCAACCCTGAATAGCCGATTTCTAAGGTCATTACTAGAGAAATGGGACACGATTTCTTTTGTAACTAGAACCGTTGTTGGGTTCAAGGAGATGAGTTTGACTCAGCTTCATGGTAGGCTTCTCACTAATGAGAGAGAGCTTAACCAGAAAAAGAACGTACAAGAGTCATGAAAAGTTGCTGATGTATACCTTTGGTAGTCCTACACTTGTTGGTCGAGAAGAAACCTCTGGTGGTAGTAAGGATTAGAATTTTGATAATTTTATTGATATAACATCTGGTGGAAATTTCAACTCTTACTCACCCAATTATGATTTTGTAGAAAATGGGGAAAATCAAGTATCTAACAACTTCTCTTTTGAGTTAAATGATTTTCAAAATTTTGATCCTGTTGATTTGGAAGCAATAGACATGTTGAATCAATTGGCTTTGCTAAATGTTAGGACTAGCAAGTTTTACAAGAAAACTGGTAGGAAGTTTCAAGGGTTGCATGGGGGTTTAAAAGTTGGGTTAGATAAGTCAAAAATCAGAAGTTCTAAGTGTAATAGGCTAGGTCATTTTGATAGAGAATGCAGGAGCCAAACAAATGGCCCTATAATTACACATCCAAGTCATAGACCTCAAAAGACTCAAAACACTGTCAATTATTCCCAATATACCCCTGCTCCACAGATGCAAAACACTACTCATTTTGCACACCCTTTAAACACTGTTCTTGTTCAGTATGTCCAAACCACTGTTCCTCAGATACAACATGTTCAAGCCCCAGCTCCTTAGGTCCAAGTGCAACCTGCACCACAAGCTACGCAAACCTCTACTCAGGCAGAAACCAGTCAATAGAGTTTCTTTACACAAGGCTTTGTTGATTGGAGTAGCTTACCTGAGGAACTCACTAATGGAAATTTTGCTCTAATTGCTAATTCTGATAAGGAAAGTAAAAAAAATTATTTTATGGCACTAGGCACTATTTTGGAGGGGAATGAATCTGAGGAAGTGGTGCGTTGGTGCATATTTGTGACAACGGCTTAATAATTTAATAATTTAGTCTTTGGATATTTTGTATTAGGCTTAGCATTTGTACTAAGTTTTTTGAGAGTTGTAATGAGCTTGGAGAATGGCCTAGCCTAGTCTAAAGCCTAGTATGCAGACATGTAGTATATATACATGTTGTGCATTAGGGTTTGGAGTTATTGAAGAGGAGTAGTTAGAGAAAAGTTTAGAAGAAAGGAGTGTGAGAAATCAACGGAGAGTGGCTGAGAGATTTTTATTGAGTCTTGAATTGATTGTAAACATTCGTGTTGGATAATCAATAGAAGACTGATTGAAAGTGATTGTTGGTGTTCTTGATATTGTTCGTTTTCTGTGAACTCTAATCTAGGGGATTCCGCACTCTAGGTTGGATAGATGATTCTGTGAAGATCCATACGGATTAGGGGACCTACAATTGGTATCAGAGCAATCGGCTCTTGTTTTGCTCGGTTCAGAATCGTTACTTGAAGTTTTGGACGTTTTTGAAGGCTGGTTCAGAGTTTTGACGGCTGTTCTAGGGTTTCTGTTGCTATTTCAGATAAACAGCAGGGATCTCGGAGAGAGGAAGTGCATCTTAGATCATTAGAATAGCATCTCGGCTCAGAAAGCTTGCTTTTCGAATCATCAGACTCGCATCTTGGATCAAAGAATAAGCATCTCGGATTCGTGAATTAGCATCCCGGGTCAGAAAACTTGCATCTCGGATCATAGGTGTTCATCCCAAATTGCATCTCGGATTGCAACTCGGATTGCATCTCGAATTTGGAAGCATCTCTGATAAACAAGGAAGCATCTCGGATTGTAACAATGCAGCTCGGATACCATCTCGGATCACTATTCTAACCACCATCTCGGACAGCATCTCGAATCACTGTTCCGAGTTTCCATCTCGGATTGTTAATCCGAGTTACTATTTCGAATTCGGTACTATTCTGAGTTATACCCACAAAGGTGGAAAGTTAACCAGATGGCGTAATCGGAGTTAAACATTTTCATACAGAGAATTTGATTCATAGACAATCTTGTCAAACTGATTGCATGGTTAGACGTTTTCATGTACGAAAATTCCTAAAATCACTATAGGAGATTATATATCATTACATTCGTATCGTCGATACGAGTCTAATGGTACAATTTGGTAATCATACTTTCCGGACAAATTTTGAACGTTTTTTTATGGTACGGTTACGGTAAAACATGAAGAAGGACCAGAAGAGAGGTTAGATTTGGGTTTTGACACAGGTATACCAAAATCCATTTAGAATGATACTCTGCATGTTAAAGATGGTCAAAATGAACAATATGAGTGAGGGTGTTAATAATTGCCCAAAGTTGATAAATGTTGAACAATATGTAGACTGGAAAAAGAGGTTTGAGGCATTTGTTCAAGGTGAAGATTCTAAGATGTGGAACTGTATGATTGATGGGTACATTGCTTCTACATGACGAGTTAACAGGAGAATTCTAGTACTTTTATATGAGAAGATGGAAGACTCTGAGAAACTGATGTATGATGCTTAGAAGAAAGTTTCAGCAACAATAAAAATGTCCTTGCCAACTGATATGAAACACATTTGTAATAGGTATGGATCGTCTAGAGAGTTGTGGGAAGCTTTAGGAAAACGTTATCAAAGTTCTTCAAGACAAAGTACATGTGAACAAGCATGTTTAGCTGAGAGTGGAGCTGTGAAGATTGAATAAACAGCTGCTAAGAAAGAAGAGAAGAAGGAAGCTGAGAAGGAGAAAATGAAAGTCAAGGATGCAAGAGCTACAGTGTGCATGGATGATACAGATGAGCTTACAGCAGAGGTACAGGTACAATTTCAATTTGTAAGTCATACTTGTCATAATTGCACTGAACTACAAGGTAAAGTTGACAAACTATCGGAACAAAACAAAATTTGTTAGCTGAATTAGAAAAACAGAAAGAGTCAAATGCTCTTTTGAGTAAAAAGGAGTCAAATATTTTAAATAAACTCAAATCAAATGAATAAGAAATCAACAGTTTAACCAGCAAAGTCAATGAATTGTTACAAATCATTGATTTGGTTCGTGAAACTTTGAAGGATAAGACTAACGAACTTTTAGAAAAATGCACAGAATTGGCTGGTGCACAAGCCAAAATTGTTGAACTTCATGGAAAGTTAGACAAATTTGGAAAATCCTCGTTAGTAAGGACTCAAATTCAGAAAAGTTTGAAAAGGAGTAGTGAGAAAACAGGAGTGGGGTTTAGTAAAGATTCATCTTCTGAGGGTCAGGATTACTCCTTTTTACCTAATGAAAATGAGCTAACAGATTTTGTGCCTACTACACCAGCTGTAGTGGATCCGATAATAGTTGACATACCAAATATGAGGGGGATCGGCTCTCCACTGATGAGGACCGGACCAATCTGACTCAATTAACAGAGGCGGAATTCATTTTTAGTGAGCTTGACAAACAAACAAGTGAGATCTATTGCTTAAATGCCTTCAAGTGTATTGATAAACGTGAAATAGTACGAGCAAGTAAACAGTTCAACAGGGCTTCGCCACACCAACAGAGTTCTTAGTTCTGACACAACACTCCACTATTTATAGGTCGATATGACTCGCACAGAAGAGTGTGTAACAGAGTGTGACTCGTGCGAGTGGTTGCCTCATACGAGTGACAGAATGTCAGTCGTACGAGTCATAAGACTCACTCGTACGAGTTATCTACTAACCAAATAAAATATACATTAACATTTACAAACTGACGTTCTTTTAGAACTTTTGGAGACCGTTGGTACTTGATAAACCATAGTTTGAGCTGATTCCATAACAGTTAGACAATAAAAGGGTCAAAAGTGCTATTTTGTGAAACTCATATGTACGCAGCGTATTTAATAGCCCAGCTTATTTAATAAATACGCTGGGTGATCAGTCTGTATATATACATAGTTCAATTAATGTATGTCTAAGTTTCTTGGACAGATTTTGGTGATTCTCTTGTGTTGTGATTTTTGCTATTGTGCTTACATCCGATTATCCGGGTGCGGTTATTGGTTACATGTTATTGGGATTTCATATGCAACACTAGTTTTTTTATGCATTCAAGATTCTTCATCTTCTTTGCTTGGTTTTTCTTAGTATTTACACATTCAAACAACTAATCCATAGATGTTTGGGTGATAACAATCAACCACTGTGATCCGAATACGTTTTGGGACTCACAATTTGGTATCAGAGCCTTTAAGCTCTTGATTGTTTGAGTTTTTGTTAAGATTTTTCAAGTTTTGAAGGTTTTACAAAAGTTTTCAAAGTTTTATGGTTTTTCAAATTTTTGGGTTTAAATGGCTTGATCTGGTGCGTTTAATCTTTGGGTTGTTGTTAATCATGGTTCGGTAAACATTTTAGTCATTTAGCTGCAAAGAAACATGAATTTTGGGTCATTTTTGGGTGATTAGAGGGTTTTTGTTCGTACTAAAACCCTTCTGGGTGTATTTAATGTTGAAGCTAGCGTAGATATATTTGAAGTTGGCGTAATTATTTTTGAAGCTAGCGTAATTAACTTGAATTTTGCTTATTTAACAAATACGCTGGTCTTAAATCAGCGGATTTGCAGAGTTTCAGCGAGATAGTACCAGCGAAATTAATCGAAGGCGACTTCGAAATCAGTGATACAAACCCTCAGCGATTTTATCACAGTGTTCAGGAAAATTAACTAAACTTTGATTGTTTTCAAACATCCAGCGGATTTAACATTTTGCAGGACAAAGTCGCTGATCCCCATCAGCGTAATTGTTTCCAAGTGCAGCGAATTTGATCTCTGGTCCAGCGTATTTACCTCCTAGCCAGCATAATTGTCTTCTCTTTGCAGCGTAATTGTTCTCTGATTCAACAAAACCCAGCGTATTTAATCACCGATCATCCATCATGTATCTAAATCAACTGAATCTGGTTGCCCAAGCCGAACTTGAAACTGGAACTGCTACATGGCCACCATAGTGGAAAGGTTCGGAAGATTTCAGCAGTTGGAAAAACTGGATCAATTCTTTTTTTGAGTATACCGATTATACTCAATGGATGTAAGTCACTGTAGGCCCGCATGTTCCTATGATAATACGTGACGACATCCGTACTATCAATGAAGATCCGTCAACGTTTACAGATGAAGATAGGACGCACATTCAACGTGACCGGAGGGCTCACGCTGCTCTTACTATGGCTCGGTCGAAGGATGATAACAACCTGTTTGAAGAATACACCTCGGCACATGAACTGTGGTTGGCTCTAATCGACCATTATGAAGGTAATGAGGAACTCATGGAGAACAAACGAGACATGGTGCAGAAAGAATATGATATGTTTGTAAGTATTCATGGCGAAAGCTTGTCCGACCACATAAGTTGATTTCTGGCGGTGTTGACCAAGATGAAGAAAGTGGGAAACCCAGTTGCAAATTATGCATCAATCAAGAAGCTGCTAGATTCTCTACCAAAAGAATGGGGTCTTCAATGCAGGATGATTAAGAGAGTGTCCGTTGCTGAAGAACGAGAATGCCGAAATCAACCATACAAGGAGGCCGATTGCTGTTGAAGGAAATGATAATGCTGCTGACAATAATCATAAGGCTTTAGTGGTGGAAGATTATGATTGGTCGGAGGAGATAGATGAGGCAAAGGGAGAAGTAAACATGGTCCTCATGGCAAACATCACCACTGTCTCTGCCACATCTGCTTCAAATGGTGTTAAAAGACAAACCTCCAAGATTCCAAAAGATGACACTGGTTTGAAAAGCATCATCACTCCTGCCTCAGAGAAGAGACAACAGAAAGCTGAAATGAATGAGCCGAAGCTTGCAGTTCAAGAAGTCATCAGTACCAGTAAGAATGAAGCGGTTGAAACATCCACTACCGCCATGAAATCAGAAGCTGAGAATAAGGATTTGGTAAACAGCATTCCATATGAATTTAAAGCAAAGTTGTGCTCCAAACTGTGTTTGAACGTCGTGACACACTAAAAATTACTAAACCGTGATATAATTGAAGAAAAAGAAAAAGTTTTGAAAATAAATCAAGAATTAAAAGAAAATGAGGCTGCATATCAGCGAAAGTTGAATTCAACCATAGCTGAAATGCAAACTTTAAAAGAATTTGTTTTCAGAATAGATTTTATCATAAATGATTTCACCGAAAAACTAGAAAAATCTCAAAACAAAAATAATAAGTTACAAATTATTATTCATAAATGGAAAATTAGTCAAAAAGCACCGGTTGATATTGTAAACTTCCAACGACCGACATTCATAAAGGATGGAATTGGATATAAAGATAAATTCGGAAATGAAAGAAAATTATTTCCTCCTCCGCACAGCAAAAATTATGTTCCTATGCCATCTCCTCATCCTAAAAACAACTTAATCAATAAAAATGATCTTTTGGATCAAAGTATTTTTTATAAATCCGAAAACAACACTAACTTTTCTGAAAGTAATGCAGATCTGTGCGAGAGTAAGGAAGATGTGTGCAATGGGGAAGATGATTGTGGAGGGATGAAAATAGGAATAGGCTATTTAGGCGACAGTTATTCAACTGTTAACTGGTTCGCCTGGAATTGTGATAAGACGAACAAACTTTCTATTCGAGATAACTGTAATAGTTTATCTAGGATGGATGATTGTAACGGCCTTATGCCTAAATTGAATATTCGGGATGACTGTAATGGCCATGTGCCTACACTTAAGGCTCACAACCAAGGGCTTGCTAAGGTTGAGGATCATGACCTAAACTTTATTCTTAATGATGAAAATGTTATGCTTGAATCTCCTGTATTTGTGCCAGAGTTAAAGAAAAACAGTTTTGGAAAATTCCTTACAGAGGAAATTCCATAATTTGTTCCATCAGTTGCAGGTACATCAGAGACTGATAAAGACTTCACTGAAGATTCAAGCACAACAACTTTAGAAAGTGATGGAGAAAGATCAGATGAAAGTCAAGAATCAAACTCCTCATCAGACAGTGAGCACAGTGAAGTCGACATTGAAGATAAACATCATCCTGATAAGAAACTGAAGAAAGCCAAAGATTCAAGCCACGTTACATCATCAAACTCCTCAAGATGCTCCAGATTCTCATTACATACATCATCTTCACACTCAGCACCCAGGAAGAAAAGGTCGAGTCAAAAACAATGTTTTCGCTATGGTCATTTAGGACATACGGTGAAACATTGAAAAAGCAAGAAATTTTCTAAACCTAGTCAAGATCTCGTTAAAAGTTTTACTGATCAATTTGACAATTTAAAGAAATCAGTAAAATGCATAGTTGATTCAACTTCTTTTTGGAAAAGAAAAGAAAACTCTCTTGCTCAAAATCATGATAGAACTAATGTAAAGCAAGTGTGGGTTCCAAAAGCTACCTAATTGTACATATTTTTGTTGTTGTTGTTGTATAACAGAATAAAATTCAGAAATGGCTTCGGATGCTAATGGAATATATCTTGCATGTTGACAACGGTTGCTCCAGGCACATGACCGGGTTAAAGGATCTGCTTACCAACTTTCAAGTTATTGATGATGACTTTGTATCCTTTGCCGGAGACGAAAAAGGGAGGAAAATCGTCGGAATGGGTGACGTCGTGTCAGAAGCACTCACTTTGGAGAATGAACTATGTTCCAGAATTGTGTTACAATCTCATGAGTGTTTCACAAGTCTGTGACAAAGGAATTGCGGTGCTGTTCAATGACACGAAGCGCTATTCCTCAAACCCAGTTACTCCGTCCCTGAAGAAATGATCACGCTTAGAGCTCCCCGTCAAAATAACACCTACGTGCTAAATATGAAAAATGCCAAATCAATTGAGCAAATGACATGCCTAGTTTCAAAAGCATCTGAATCGGAATCACTGTCGTGGCACAGGCGTTTACGGCATGTGAATTTTAAGAACATAAATAAACTTTCAAAATTAAATCTAGTGACAGGTTTACCTATGAAAGATTTTCCTGTTTCTGAAAAGTGTATCGCATGCACCCAAGGAAAGCAACATAAAAAGCCTCATAAGTCCAAAGCAGTGAATACGATATCTGCCCCACTGCAATTACTTCACATGGATCTTTTCGGCCCTATTAGTGTTAAAAGTTTAGCTAAAAGATCTTATTGTTTGGTGATTACAGATGATTTCTCACAGATTTCATGGGTATTCTTTCTTGAAGCCAAAAGCGAAACAGCATCCATTCTGAAGAGCATCATTCCCATAATTGAAAACCTGATCAAGCTGAAAGTCAACTCCATCAGAAGCGACAACGAAACTGAATTTAAAAATCATACATTTGTCACCTTCTGTGAAGAAAAGGGAATTCACCTCCAATCTGCCAGAACTCCTCAGCAAAATGGGGCAGCAGAACGCAAAAACAGAGCTCTCATCAAAGCTGCAAGAACCATGCTTGTCGACTCTAAGCTTCCCATAATCTTCTGGGCTGAAGCGGTCAACACAGCATGCTACGTTATCATGTTCTGATTGTCAAACCTCACGGAAAGACAGCTTATGAACTACTTCTCAAACGGAAGCCTCTGATAGATTTCTTCAGACCGTTCGGATGCTCATGCACACTTCTCAACACTGAATACAATCTCATCAAGTTTGAAGCAGTAGGTCACGTGTGCTACTTCATGGGCTATTCATCTTCTCAAAAGGCATATCGAATCTACAACAAACGGACCAAGATGGTGATTGAATCGTACTACGTCGATTTTCAAGAAGGAAACTCCACTAACACTGGAAGTGCTCCAAATTGGTTCTATGATGTGGACGTTATATTCAACACTTTCAACATCGATGAACCCGTCACTGAATCCGAACCTGCAGAATCCACTCCTTTGGAACCATTTTCTGATGCCTCCGACATTGGTTTCACTCCTTTTACAACCCGTTTCACCCCTGCCTCTGACTCTCCTACTCTTTCGGTGTTCGAAGTAAATGGTGACACATCTGTAGAGAATGCATCCGCACATGATGATTCTTCTTCACAACAGGTTGTGGATGAACCACCTAAAGAAGACGAAACTCCAATTATCTATGTCGATTAACATCTTTCTAATCTGCCTCAACAAGTTGAAACTCACACCAATGCAGGGTACAAGATCAATCGAAACCATCCAATTGAAAATGTCATCGGTTCTGTTGAAGATGGAGTTCGAACACACGGACAAACACATACCATCAACACAGGACTGTATGCAGCTTTTCTCTCGCAATCTGTCCCAAGAGATATCAAAGAAGCTATTCAAGATTCAAGTTGGGTACAAGTTATGCAAGAAGAATTAGCCCAATTTCGGAAACTTAAAGTCTGGGAACTCATTGACCTACCAGACGGAAAGTATCCAATTGGTACCAAGTGGGTGTTTCGTAACCAGATGGACGATCGTGGTGTAGTTATCAAGAATAAGGCTAGATTAGTGGTTCAAGGGTTTCGACAAGAAGAGGGGATTGACTACAAGGAAGTTTTTGCACCGGTTGCACGATTAGAAGCTATCAGAATCTTCTTAGCCTATGCTTCGTTCAAAAACTTTAAGGTGTTTCAAGTGGATGTAAAGAGTGCTTTTTCTGTATGGCAAAGTGAAAGAAGAAGTCTATGTCTGTCAACCTCCAGGTTTTGAAGATCCTCACTTCCACATGAAATACTACAAGCTTGACAAAGCTCTCTATGGTTTCACCAAGCTCCTCGAGTATGATACGAGACTTTGTCAACATATCTTCTGGAGTGTGGATACTCAAGAGGCAAAATTGACATGACTCTCTTCACTAAAAGGATCGGAGATGATGTGATGTTGGTTCAAATCTACGTAGGCGATATCATGGTCGACAGATGAAGCCCTTTGCACAGAATTCGAGAAGGTGATGAAAGCGAAGTTCGAGATGAGTATGATGGGAGAACTCACATTTTTCTTAGGATTAGAAGTGAAGCAAAGAAAAGATGGTATCCTCATTCATCAGGGTAAGTATATCAGAGATATCTCTCCAAATACAGCATGAATGACTGCAAATCCGCCAGCACTCCTTTTGCTGCTCAGACGGAACTCACTTCTGATCTTCAAGGAAAGCCAGTGAATAAATCTTTCTATCGCTCAATGATTGGCTCGTTAATGTATCTGACTGCTAGTAGGCCTGACATAATGTGGGATGTCGGTCTCTGTGCCGGCGTTCAGACAAATCCCAAAGAATCGCATGATGCTGCCATCAACAGAATCTTTCGCTATCTCAAAGGAACTCCAAAGCTTGGTTTGTGGTATCCTAACGATAGTAATTTTGATCTAATTGCTTACTCTGACAGTGATCATGCAGGTTGCAAAGTAGACAGAAAATCTATCTCAGGAGGCTGCCAATTCTTAGGAAATCGTCTTATTTCGTGGTAGAGCAAAAAGCAGACAACAGTCTCTACATCTACCGCTCAGGCTGAATACACGGCAGCTTACAGTTGTTGTTCACAAGTCCTTTGGATACAGAATCAGCTGTTGGATTATGGGATCAACATCATGAAGACTCCAATATTCATCGACAATGAAGCGTGTCTGGGGATCATGAAGAATCCTATCCACCACTCCAGAACGAAACACATCGAAATTCGCATTCATGCGATTAGAGATGCGTACGAGAAAGGATATATCCAAGTGGTGCCAGTGGATTCAGTGCAACAAAAAGCTGATATATTTACGAAAGCCTTCGATAAAGCTCGATTCAACCAGTTGGTAACCTGGTTGGAAATGGTGAACTTCCTTGAATGGAATTAACTTTTGGTTAAAAAAAACTGGTTGTTCAGAAAAATACTTCTCGTAAAACTGTGCCATCAAAAAGATTTTCTGCAAACTTAAAATTTCTTTTCAAGTGACGGATCCTAGAAAATAAAATTTTAAGCGGGGAAGTATTCCAGAAAATACTGTTGAATCAGAATCCTTTATTTGACACATGCATAAGAAATGATAGAGAAACTGCTGACACTTTGTTTGATCTTAAAATAAAATCAGGTTGAGGCACCAAGCAACAACGTGTCAGTAGATTCAGCAATACCTTGAAGTAAACTGCAAAAGGAGACAAAAGCAAATAATTACACAAGAATTCTGGATACCCACAATGTTGTGCAACTTGCGGGTAACACGTTGCCGCATATGGCTTAATGGTCTTAAATCTTGCACTGAGAGATTGCCAAAGTCCGAGATTTCGGGTCTTTATATTGGCTAATCATTCGGGGATATCATAGTTGCTCTTCTGCTGCATCAAGAAATATGTTGACCTAGACACAACTATGATATCTTTTCAAAAAAAGAGCCTATGCGGCCAAAACCCTACACAAATGAAGCTCTCATTGAGAATCATTTAAGTGCTTAAATCGTACCGCATCTGTATCTGTCATAGCCCTCATTAGACCTTGGTCTCTCTGCTGTACGAAAGTACTGACCTGAACACTAACTGTCTAATGTTGAAATCTCAAATACGAATGAAACTAATATACTCACCCGTTATGAGGAATCTTTGCGCATACCTTGATCGTGGGGGTATGTCCTGATGTGGGACTCATGGGCATAACAGTCTGACAAGTCCAGCATGAGTGGGGGAATATCGAATTTCTTGTCAATATTACCACAACATGATAAAAAGTTCTCTAAACGCATGTTGAAAGATAGGTGCATGGATTTAAAAGGACAAACATACTGACAGTTTTCTGGTGCCTTGGTTATTTAAAAGTATCAAATAGTTTATCTCAAACTAACAAAGTGTTATCGATATGATCTTCTGCAGGAAAGTCACAGGATCCGAAATCAGTAAGCGTAAAATTCTATATGAAAAAGGAAGCTTCCTGGCCCCAAAAACAATTTTCTGGATCGAAACTGCAATTTTCTATTTTTCTTAAGCTTATTTTTAATTTCCTGTAATTTTTTAACCAAAATGGGCACATTTTTTCAAGAAAATTTTGATGTTTTCAAGCGTAATTGATTTCAGAATCTTAGGCTTGAAGTAACCTTAGAAAAATATCAAGGAAGCGTAATTAATTATCCATCGTAATTAATAATTACGCTGGAATGTAAAATCGTATAAATACTTCACTTTCACCGTTTGTAAATATTCTCAAATATATTTCAAATTCATCATCTTCTTCATCAGTATATACCCACACTCTGTTTTTCAATCCGCATTCAGTAACTCCGATCAGAATCGATATTAGTATGATTTCGATATTCAAATATCCATTGCTATACATTTGAGTGTGGTTAAATCATTTCAATCTCTATTATGTGTATATAGTTTCTTTGATGTAGCTGGTTCTGTCTTTGACAAAAGGGTTTATCAAGAAAATTATGAATATGGCGTATTTAAGTTTGAATATGGGGTATTTATGTTGAAGATGGCGTATTTAGTCAAGTCAAGGACTGGCGGATTTAAGTCTTGAACGCGAGTTCAAGCAACCGGCGTATTAGACAAATACGTCGGCTAAGCTAAGCGTAGATAGTCATCTACGCTTGCACTTAAATACGCTAATCTATGATCAGCGTAAATATGTCTGATCAGCGCATTTGTACGAGACATCTAATGGTGAAGTTAAGTCTTGAACGATTAGTTAAGAAACCAGCATATTAAAGTAATACGCCGGTCAAGACAGCGCAATAAATCATTTACGCCGAAAATACCTTAATTTCGCCAGTCAGATGTTCTGCGTATTTATCCTTAGGTTCGGCCTAGATGTCAGCGTTTTTATATTGTTTCGTATATAAATATATATATATATATATATAAATATATATATATATATGTATGTATATCCTTTTATTTTAATTCACTTTAATATTTGTATTGATATATATCTATACTTATATTGTCGTATAAAAATCTAACTTGGCTCATTTCCACTTTTCAGAAATGGCTCAACCTTTAGTGTGGGATGGTACGAGAAATCATAATCAGCCAATCACTCTAGTTCCTCCGGATCCCGATTTTGAAGACGTGATGGATTGGTTGTCACGGAGTAAAATTAGCTATGCAATCCAAGCAAATCCCACTATTTACTCCATTCACATAGAAGAATTTTGGAGAACGGCAAGGGCAAGAACGCTGAACAACGTCAAACGTATTACAGCGACAGTGCGGAACAAGGAAATTAAAGTCACTGAGGAACGAATTCGAAAAGCGCTGAGCCTAGGAGACAATGCCAGTGATCAACTGAAGTTAAAGAAGGAGGAAATTCTAGAGGGATTTTGTGGGATGAACTACATTGGAGACTTTCATCACAAAAATGAGATCAAGAAGTCAGGGCTTACGAAAGACTGGAGGTTCATTTTGCACACGTTTTGTATGAACATCTGTCATCGAAAGGGCGGTTATGATGGTTTGAATTTAGAGTGGTCCGCGGCTCTGCTGAATCTGTGTACGAATCAACTGTTCAACATTTCTGGATTGATTTTTTATTGCATGATTGACAACGTCAATAAAGGCGCAAGGGTGATGTATCCTAGATTCGTGCAATTACTCATTGATGATCAACATCGAAACCTGCCACATGATGGAAACACGTATCAGTTTCAACTACCAAAAGGAAGGCAGATTACTGAGTTAAAAACCAAAGAGTGGGTGATGTTACACCACTGGATGTATCGAGAAGAAAGACTTCCAATGGTTCTAGCTGCTTACAACAAATATCGAGAGAAGACAAGGAAAGGAGAGAAGGCGGAAGTCATTCAATTGATGTTGATGAAGAGGCTGAGGTAGAAGAAGAAATTCCACTGGTACGTAAGCGCAAGGAAAAAGGAAAGAAAGTGGTAGAAGAGGAACCGTCAAGGAAGAAGAGCAAGAAAGATGCGCCAAACCAAGAGCGAATCATGGCTGATAGCATTCGCGCTAGATTGAATAGGGAAGAGATTGAAAGAATACAAGCCATCCATGCGGTGGCGGAGGCTGAGAAATGGGAGAGGAGAATGAAGAGAAGGTAAATGTCTGAATCTGAAACCCCTGAGGTTGTTACATCAGAGCAAGAACAGTTAGATAGATCCGTGGAGGGACTCTTTGCTGGTCCACTGGAGCCTTCTCCAAGCAAGGCTGCAGTGCCAAAGAAGTGAAAAACAGGAGAAGGATCATCTGCAAGCGTTCCACCCAAACCTCCAGTATCGGCTCAACCTCCTCATCAGCAAGTTCCCTCTCGACCCAGACCTTTTCAAGAGCTTTACAACTGTCTATCTAAAGAAATCGGTTCATTTTCTTCTTAGGAGTTCTGTCTTTTGAAGAACAAAGTCAATGACACTGATGTTCTCAAGAGAAAGTTGAAAGAACAAAGATTGAAGAACAAAGAACTGCACGCATACGTTGCTAAGGAAACAGAATTTATTAGATTTCAACAAGAAGGGATGGAGAAGCTTCATGAAATGGTACAAGAGCTATATGGTGCTGCAAACAGAAAGCCAAAGTACTCGAATGAAGACATCTTCAACTTTGACTTATTGTGATGGTTGGGATTGTGATGGTTGTGGCGTCGGCTGTGGTGGTGGTTGTGGTGTTTGCTGACGAACTGGTGATGGTGTTTGTTGTGGAGTTGACTGATGTGGTGGAGATGGTGGTATCTGTGGAGTCGATTCAACACGCTCTTCTTCCACACTCTTCTTTTGTATCTTTCTTTTTTATTTATCTATCGGCGAATCCGAGCTTCTGACCGCCGGCCTTTAAAATCGTTGAGAAGATTTCTTTGGAGTCTTTCGTACAGTAGTGTCACTATCTGAGTGCAAAGGTACATATGTTGTGTCATCTTCTCCTGACGCTTTTTGCTTTCTTTTCTCGGATTTATGCTTTACCTCAGCCTGAAGTTCACTTTCACGTTCTTTCGCTCTTTCTTTTTCACCTGCTCTTCTATCTTCAGAGTCAATGCTAGACGACGACGCGTCTTCAACTTCTCCTTCATGAACACCAAAAGCTTTTTTGTCAATCTCTGCAGCCATAGCTTCAACGTTATCTTCAGGCTCAGATTCATCAATCGATCTAGAGCTTTCAGCTGCTTTCTTTTTCTGCTGAGGGGCAGTTGAGGAAGATGTGGACGCTTGTTTTCTCTTTGTCCCCTTAACCCCCTTTTTCTCATCTTTTACAAACTATGCACTTCTCTTCGCGATGAAACCATCCAGCGCTGCAAGCTCTTCATCCTCATCACGCTATCATCTTTCCTCCATTTCCCTTGTGGCGGATGTCACACCCTCAATTTCCACTTGCGGAGTTTTACCGCGAGGCGTGTGAACAAATCAGAATCTGAGACACTAGTAATATCGAACGACTCTATATGATTTATTTAAACGTTTTCCAAAAACATTTGTTTAACCATTCATAGTTATTTTCAAATTGTCTTAGTTTAGTTTCAAAGTTTAGCGGAAGCATTAAAGTAAAGTAAAGTAACAGGCGCCAACATAAACGCCAAAACCTAAAATCCCAAACAATATTCGTAAATGAGACTCGATAAAAAAATGTCTTGATCAATGCAAGTGAGTGCACCTAGTGCTCCTAGCGTCCTGAGAAACATGTAAAGAAACAAGTGTCAACATTAAAGAAGAGTGAGTTCACAGGTTTTTATAAGTTCACATGTTCGGTTAAAAGTTTTGTTTCCCCCGTTATCCCTAACCCGGGATAACGATATAGTTTCATTATTCCAAACCCGGAATAATAATGTTGGTTCCATTATTCCTAACCCGGAATAATAATGTTGATTCCATTATTCCTAACCCGGAATAATAATGTTGGTTCGTAATTAAGTTCAATGTTAACATGTAGGTAGCGAGCCTAAAGTTACGTCACATAAGAGTTCGCGATCGAAGCTGACTGTTGTGCCTCCATGTTGCCAGGCCTATCACTGACCATGGCGAAAGTTAGGCCAAAATAATCACCCGTTGACCATACCCGGTCGGCTAGTGCGACTAGCTCGGGTGGGGCTTGTCGGGCCCAGTAGTACTACTTATAATTTCCCCGTTATCTAACCCAATACTAACGATCCGAGAGTTTGTCGAGGACTTCCGTGATATAGCTGCTTAGTGACCATAACGTACATTAACATTAACTTAGTTACCGAGTAGTTTAACGACGTTAATTTTCGCATAACGTAAAAAGATAGAGTTATAGAATGTATAGATGTTTCTCCCCCTGTTGTTTAAAACCGGATAAAATAGGGGCCGTGAGCTCACCTTTAATTGCTCGGTTAGTGTAACACAGAAGTAGCAAATGATGGGACCGCTAATTGCGTCCTAACATGTCAATCGATTTAAAGTTAGTGTGTGAACACACTGATACAAACCCTACGCATAACTAACACACAATGCGGCACACATAATAACAAATTCGAAAACACAATCATGCATGCAAAGTATCATCATACCAAAATAGTGATCAAACCAACTTGTCATAACACAGATCAACTCATACAACACTTTGGTACACACATACGCAAGATATCATGTTTCAGCTTGTACGCTCATAACTAGGCTGTTTTCGAGGATTTTTATAAAATAGTTCCAACGTTCTAAAAATTCCAATTTTTTTACAGGTGGTGTCAACTAAACTGTAGAATTTTATGTAAACTTTTCAAGTCCTAAAACTTTACCAATTATTTATAAACATATATATACTAGGCTGCAGTCAGATTCGTCGCTTTCTGACTGCAGTCCACGGGAAAAATTATTTAAAAATCATCGTTCATCCAATTAACAATATTCCATTGGGAGTTTTCCGGAAATTCCTGTCTCCAGTTACTGTACAAATTTCGTGACCCAACCCTCTACAGATTATGAGATCCGACTCGATAAACAACTAGCAAATTTTCAGAATTTACGCAGCTTCAGCTGCTGCACTTAAATGACCACTTAAAAATAGCAAACGACCTCAGAAAAATATGAATCCAGCGCAATTAGAAGATTTTTTAAAAAATACACGTTTTAGGCTTCAGAAAATCCACTTTTCGATAAATACTGATCAGGTTACAGCCAATTGAAGTTGGCTGTAAATGCCATTCAGCAACCTGTTTTCGACTTTTATCGCAATAGAACACGCTTAAACGATCAAGACGCTAAATAATAATGATCAAGAACAGGTTTATTTGTCACATATCGTCATGTACATCAATATTCATGCAAACCCTAATCATATAATATGATTTTTATCGCTAAAACGCAGCCTATGATTTTTGTATTCATCCTAAGATCACAATCGCAAAAACTCGCACAATTATCCGAACTAATCATAAATCATAACACTTTTCATACCAATGATCCTAACAATACATATAATCATGATTACACAAACCCTAATGTGATTTGTAAAACAATTAAAACCCTAACCTTGAAACGATGAAGATTAGCGAACCGGGACAAGATTGGAATCAATCCGGGGTTGGAGACTTGTGCGATCGAGAGAGGGGGGTTGCCGTCGGCTCTCTTAGTGCTAGGGTTCCTTGTTGTTTTTTTTTTAAAAAACATAACTCATGCATACATGTATATATATAGCACAAGGGAAAAAGAAGGAGAAAGGGGTGGGAGGGCGCGTGCGACCGCAAGGGGGGGCGGTTTGGGTCATTAGCTTGGGCCTCAAGTTTAGGTTAGTTCCTTGGGCCACAAGGAGTTGAGGCCGACACGTTTCGCGGCTCGGTTTGGTTCGGCTATTTACTTATTATATATTTTTTTATAAAGCTAATAATCGTGAAATCAAAACGTGCTATAATAATTCACAAAATTTTCAAACGTCTAATAACACATAGCACGTAATTTACCCAATGCATTCAAAAGTTAGCGTAGTTATTGCGAGCGTGTAATTTAATTCTCCGAAATCAAATTAGCGTAGGAATGAATAACCGTGAAGTAGCGCGTTTAAGATACCTGAAAAGCCGGGATGTCACATTATCCCCATGTTGAAAGAATTTTCATCCCGAAAATTGAGTAAACACGGTTTAGAATGCAACGCACAAAGATTCAGTTTGTTAGTAATGGTACAAGAAATTTCCAGGCTGTCACATCATCCCCATGTCGAAAGAATTTCGTCCCGAAATTTAGTTGGTGGTAACGTTAGATTGCTGCTCAGCTGCAAAAAGGTGTGGGTATTTGCTTTTCATTTGGTCCTCTCTTTCCCACGTGAACTCCGGTCCACGCTTAGAATCCCAACGAACCTTGACGATCGGTATCTTGCTGTGCCTTCGAGTCTTGATCTCACGATCCATGATCTCGATAGGTTGTTCCACAAAATGGAGTTGTTCATCCACTTGAATCTCATCCAATGGAATGACTAGGGTCTCATCTGATAGACACTTCTTCAGATTTGACACGTGAAAAACGTTGTGAACTCCACTGAGTTCGGCAGGAAGGTCTAATTGATAAGCCACGGGCCCGATACGCTTCAAGATCACAAATGGGCCTACGTACCGTGGGTTTAGTTTGCCTCGTTTCCCAAAACGGATTACACCCTTCCAGGGTGACACCTTCAGTAGGACGCGGTCACCTACTTGAAATTCGAGCGGTTTGCGTCGTTGACCAGCGTAGCTTTTCTGTCGATCTCGTGCCGCTGCCATGCGGTTTCTGATTTGCACAATCTTTTCAGTAGCCTCAAGTATCAACTCAGGACCTGTGAGTTGACTGTCACCGACTTCTGCCCAACAGACCGGTGATCTACATTTGCGACCGTATAATGCTACAAACGGTGCTGCCTGAATACTCGTATGGTAACTGTTGTTATACGAGAATTCCACTAAAGGCAAATGGATTTCCCAACTGTTCCCGAAGTCTACCACACATGCCCTAAGCATGTCTTCTAAGGTCTGAATGGTCCTTTCACTTTGACCATCCGTCTGAGGGTAGTAAGTTGTGCTCATATCTAAGCGTGTACCCAACGCTTTCTGAAGTGACTGCCAAAAGTTGGACGTGAAACGAGCATCTCTGTCTGAGATGATGGACGTTGGCACTCCGTGCCGAGAAACTACTTCCTTAATGTAGATGCGAGTCAACTTATCCATCTTATCTGTTTCTTCGATCGCTAGGAAGTGTGCAGACTTAGTTAAACGATCCACGATTACCCAGATGGTATCGCAACCACCCGGGTTCGCGGGAGTTTAGTGATAAAGTCCATCGAGATCTGATCCCATTTCCACACTGGGATCTCAGGCTGTTGAAGTAGCCCTGATGGCTTCTTGTATTCCACCTTGACTGTCGCACAAGTCAAACACTTGCTCACGTAGGTGGCTATATCCGCTTTCATGTTAGGCCACCAGTATGCGGCTTTAAGGTCTTGACACATCTTATCCGAACCGGGATGGACAGAGTATCGGGATTTGTGAGCTTCGTCCATAACTAGCTTTCTGAGGTCTCCGTAGAGAGGTACCCATATACGATTCATGAAATACCGGGCACCATTGGCTTTTACTTCCCAATCCCGTTCCATCTTTCCCACAGATTCGGCCTTGATGTTTTCTTCCTTAACTGCTTCTAGCTGCGCATCGCGTATCTGTTCGGGTAACCCCGAATGAATGGTGAACTGTAGTGCTCGTACCCGACGAGGTTTCAAGTGCTCCTTCCTACTGAGGGCATCAGCTACCACGTTAGCTTTACCAGGGTGATACCGAATGGCACATTCATAATCGTCAGGAGTTCGACCCAGCAACGCTGTCGCATGTTCAACTCCTTCTGGTCAAAGATATGCTGGAGGCTCTTGTGATCCGTGTAGATTGTGCACTTTGTTCCATATAGATAGTGTCTCCAAATCTTAAGTGCAAACACAACTGCTCCCAATTCCAGGTCATGTGTTGTGTAGTTTTTCTCGTGACCTTCAACTGTCGGGACGCATACGCGATGACCTTATCACGTTGCATGAGTACGCATCCCAATCCCTGAATGGAAGCGTCACAATATACCACAAAATCATCTGTCCCTTCTGGCAAGGACAAATGGGTGCACTGCAAAGTTTCTGCTTCAGCAATTGAAATGCTGCTTCCTGCTTGTCACCCCAAGCATACTTGGTGCTTTTCTGGGTGAGAGTGGTAAGCGGTTGCGCGATCTTTGAAAATCCCTCGATGAAACGTCTGTAGTAACCAGCCAAACCCAAAAATTTGCGGATCTCTGTCGGTGTCCTGGGTGCTTCCCAGTTCTTGATAGCATCAATCTTGGCGGGATCAACGTGTATACCCTTTCATTCACGATATGCCCGAGGAACTGAACTTCCCAAATCCAGAAATCACACTTTGAAAGCTTGGCATATAGTTTCTCCTGTTGAAGTAATTCCAGCAATAATCGTAGATGCCCAGCATGTTCTTCTTCACCCTTAGAGTAGATGAGTATATCATCGATGAACACGATGACAAACTTGTCGAGATACGGCTTACACACGCGGTTCATGAGGTCCATGAACACCGCGGGTGCATTGTTGACCGAAGGGCATGACCAAGAACTCATAATGGCCATACCGAGTACGAAATGCCGTCATGGAGATATCCTCCTCTCTGACGCGTAACTGGTGATAATCGGACCGTAGATCAATCTTGGAGTAGTAGCTTGACCCTTGAAGTTGGTCGAAGAGATCGTCGATGCGAGGTAATGGGTATCGGTTCTTGACGGTAACCTTATTGAGTTCCCTGTAGTCGATGCACATGCGGAAGGTCTCGTCCTTATTCTTGACAAAAAGGACCGGAGCTCCCCATGGCGAAGTACTGGGTCGGATAAATCCTTTTTCCAACAATTCTTGAAGTTGGGTAGACAGCTCTTGCAGCTCTGCTGGAGCTAGGCGGTACGGGGCCTTGGCTTTAGGAGTGGCATGGTTCGCCAATTCGATTTCAAACTCCACTTGTCGATGTGGTGGAAGACCAGGTAACTCCTCTGGAAACACATCGGAAAAGTCACGGACGATGGGGATATCTTCAATCCACTTCTCGTCCTTAGGCTGCTCGGTGACTAGTGCGAGCAAAGCGAAGGAGTTCTTTCTCTGAAGATACTTCTGATCTTGCATGTAAGAGATGATGTTTGTGACGGCGCCTGCCTTCTCGCCTTGCACCATCAAGACTTCCTCGCTAGAGAGCGGAATACGGATAGCTTTCTCGAAACAGAGAACTTCAGCTCGGACGTCGGATAGCCAGTCCATTCCGGCTACCACGTCAAAACTACCCAGGGTAGTTGTCATCAGATCAATGGTAAAAGTGTGGCCCGCGAGTTTAAGTTGACAGCCGGTTACTAAATGGGTCACATCTACAGATTTACCATCGGCTAGTTCTATGACGTAAGGGGTCTCTAGGGGTTTAAGCGTGAGATTTAGGTTCTTCCTAAAAGACTCAGATATAAAACTCCTATCCACACCCGTATCAAAAAGTACAGTAGCAAAATGATCGTTAAGGGGAAACTTAAAGGTGACCACGTTCGATTCGTTTCTGGCCTCTCCGCGGCCTAGCGTGAGCGCACGACCTTTGGCACCTCCTGTGCCACCATTTCCATTGTTGTTATTGTTGTTGTTGTTGTTGTTGTGGTTGTTGTTGTTGTTGTTGTTGTTGTTGTTGTTGTTGTTCCCACCATTGTTGTTGTTGTTGCGAAGTTGCGGGCAGTCTCGCTTGAAATGGGTAGTGCTACCGCACTGATAGCACCCCCGGTTAATAACTTGCTGTTGAACCTGGTGCTGATTTTGATTTTGTCGAGACACGATTTCCCCGCGACAATCCTTTGCCGCTTGTCCCGCTTTGCCACATCGTTGGCAGCGATTTCCGGCGCAAGGGCCGTGATGATGGAGGTTACAACGATTACATTGTGGCTTTCGATCCGCATAGCCGCTTGAGTTCTGGGTGTTGTTGGCAGACTTATTATTGTGACCCCGATTGTTGTTGAAATTGTTGGTCCGCTTCTGGTTTCCTTGTTGTGGCTGGGCTGACGAAGACTGTTGAGCAGGTGAGTCTTCAAATTTTCTTTTGTTATCAGGGACAACTTCAGTTGCACCTCGAGATGGCAACTTCCTTAGCTCCACTGCCTTATCGGTGAGTTTATGCGCCAGCCTGATCGCTTGATGCTCCATCGCAGGGTTGCTAGACATTACCATGCCCTGGATCTCAGGGACCAGACCCCCAAGATAAAACTCAAGTCGTTTTTCAACGGTGTTAGCCAGATCGGGACATAGGAACACCAGATCATGATGTTTCGCCGTGTACGCTTCAATTTCAGACCCTACCATCTTGTGGTTCCATAACGCTTGCTCCAACTGCTGAACTCTGTCCCACGGACAGTACTCCTCTTTGATTAGGGCCTTAAACTCGGCCTAGGCCATTGCGTTCGCAGCAATAAGTCCACGCGTTTGGACTTGTGCGTTCCACCAGGTTAATGCCCCATCTTCCAGCGTTGAGGCAGCATACTTGACCTTATTGGCCTCAAGTCAATTGCACATCTCGAACATAGATTCAGACTTTTCAATCCAACGGACCAGTCCTATGGGTTCTTCTGCACCCGTGAATTTGCTCGGTTTCACATCGAGGAACATCTTATAGGGGTTAAGACCCCCTCCTGAAGACAGAGGATAAGTAGTCAGCGAGAAAGTCTACTAGCCCAACTATTAGATTTTCCCATGAAAATTTAATAATGGTTACCTAGTGGTGAGTTTTGAACACCTGCCAGAGCAGAATTCACGTGTTCCTGGATCATTGCGGCTAATTCTTCAGGTGTCATGTTGAGGTTTCCGCGACGTCCAGTTGCCATTTCAGATCTTTGCAAGACAACACAAACACACACCGATAAGTATATATATCAAATATAGTTATCATATTCCACACTTCAATCATCACACAAGTTATGTCAACCCAATAAATTAAACAATCAAAAGGAACATTCGATTAAATAAATTGCAATGTCTCACAAAATACCAACCAAACATCTCAGTTTAATTATAAAGTTTCAAGTTCAAACATAAGTGGAAATGAACAAACTAAAGAAAACAAAGCGGGGATTGGCGAGACGAGTCAGTCTTCTACGTCTCCATCTCCCAAGTCGCTATCGTTGCCGTCATCCTCTGCGGCGTTTTCAGCTTTAACAGCCGGTTCCTGTTCCAGCTCCTCCTCTGGGTCTTCCTCCGGATCCTCCTCTGGGTCTTCCTCTGGATCCTCCTCTTCTTCCTCTACTGGCGCTGGAGGGGCCGGTGCTGGGGCGGGTACTGGGACAGGTGCTTGATTCTGCTCCAGTTCTTGAATCCTCCAACTGGACTCAAGAACTCTGTCTTCGAGCCAGTCAACCCTCAGCTGCTCAGCACGAAGATCCTTAGCTAAAATGTTTCGAACTTTCCTATTCTCATGTTGCTCTTCCTCGAGCCTTCTAGTTTTACCAGTTAGTTGACGTATCATCCATCCATGTGCTTCGATAGTCTCCTGCATTCTCTCTAGTTGTTCCTGTTGTTTTCTTAACATATCCCTAAGTAGGTCGTCCCCTACTTCTAACGAGTTGACCGGTTCGACCGGCATAGCGGTGGTCGGACGGGAGGACGACTCCTCTCCTAGAGCGAGTCTTTTCCTAGCAGCTGAGCGTGTCTCCACGCCATGAGGTGGTGAGGGTTCGACTATGGGTGCCTTCAACGGCGCCCGTAGTTGTCGAGATTTGTCGGATGATGATGATGACATTGCCTTTGGGTTGTGTAGTTAGTTACGGAGTTGCGTGCATCACAATATACATATATATCTTACATAAAACAGTTGTAGTATAACACATAACAAGATATCACAGTTCGGTGCCAACTAAGTCTAGTGTCGTGTAACAGCTATAGTTTAGGTCTACTTTTAATGCAGAACTGGTTCTCTATAGCTAGAGGCTCTGATACCAATCTGTCACACCCTCAATTTCCACTTGCGGAGTTTTACCCCGAGGCGTGTGAACAAACCAGAATCTGAGACACTAGTAATATCGAACGACTCTATATGATTTAATTAAACGTTTTCCAAAAACATTTGTTTAACCATTCATAGTTATTTCAAATTGTCTTAGTTTAGATTTAAAGTTTAGCGGAAGCATTAAAGTAAAGTAAAGTAACGGGCGCCACCATAAACGCCGAAACCAAAAATCCCAAACAATATTCGTAAATGAGACTCGATAAAAAAATGTCTTGATCAATGCAAGTGAGTGCACCTAGCACTTCTAGCGTCCTGAGAAACATGTAAAGAAACAAGTGTCAACATTAAAGAAGAGTGAGTTCACAGGTTTTTATAAGTTCACATGTTCGGTTAAAAGTTTTGTTTCCCCCGTTATCCCTAACCCGGGATAACGATATAGTTCCATTATTCCTAACACGGAATAATAATGTTGATTCCATTATTCCTAGCCCGGAATAATAATGTTGATTCCATTATTCCTAACCCGGAATAATAATGGTGGTTCGTAATTAAGTTCAATGTTAACATGTAGGTGAGCCTAAAGTTACGTCACATAAGAGTTCGCGATCGAAGCTGATTGTTGTGCCTCCGTGTTGCCAAGCCTATCACTGACCATGACGAAAGTTAGGCCAAATTAATCACCCGTTGACCATACCCGGTCGGCTAGCGCGACTAGCTCGGGTGGGGCTTGTCGGGCCCAGTAGTACTACTTATAATTTCCCCGCTATCTAACCCAATACTAACGATCCGAGAGTTTGTCGAGGACTTCCGTGATATAGCTGCTTAGTGACCATAATGTACATTAACATTAACTTAGTTACCGAGTAGTTTAACGGCGTTAATTTTCGCATAACGTAAAAAGATAGAATTATAGAATGTATACATGTTTCTCCCCTTGTTGTTTAAAACCGGATAAAATAGGGGCCGTGAACTCACCTTTAATTGCTCGGTTAGTGTAACACAGAAGTAGCAAATGATGGGACCGCTAATTGCGTCCTAACATGTCAATCGATTTAAAGTTAGTGTGTGAACACACTGATACAAATCCTACGCATAACTAACACACAATGCGGCACACATAATAACAAATTCGAAAACACAATCATGCATGCAAAGTATCATCATACCAAAATAGTGATCAAACCAACTTGTCATAACACAGATCAACTCATACAACACTTTGGTACACACATACGCAAGTTATCATGTTTCAGCTTGTACGCTCATAACTAGGCTGTTTTCAGGGATTTTTATAAAATAGTTCCAACGTTCTAAAAATTTCAATTTTTTTTACAGGAGGTGTCAACTAAACTGTAGAATTTTATGTAAACTTTTCAAGTCCTAACACTTTACCAATTATTTATAAACATTTATATACTAGGCTGCAGTCAGATTCGTCGCTTTCTGACTACAGTCCACGGGAAAAATTATTTAAAAATCATCGGTCATCCAATTAACAAAATTCCAGCGGGAGTTTTCCGGAAATTCCCGTCTCCAGTTACTGTACAAATTTCATGACCCAACCTCTCCAGATTATGAGATCCGACTCGATAAACAACTAGCAAATTTTCAGAATTTACGCAGCTTCAGCTGCTGCACTTAAATGACCACTTAAAAATAGCAAACGACCTCAGAAAAATATGAATCCGGCGCCATTAGAAGCGTTTTCAAAAATACACGTTTTAGGTTTCAAAAAATCCACTTTTCGATAAATACTGATCAGGTTACAGCCAATTGAAGTTGGCTGTAAATGCCATTCAGCAACCTGTTTTCGACTTTTATCGCAATAGAACACGCTTAAACGATCAAGACGCTAAATAATAATGATCAAGAACAGGTTTATTTGTCACATATCGTCATGTACATCTCATGCAAACCCTAATCATATAATATGATTTTTATCGCTAAAACGCAGCCTATGATATTTTGTATTCATCCTAAGATCACAATCACAAAAACTCGCACAATTATCCGAACTAATCATAAATCATAACACTTTTCATACCAATGATCCTAACAATACATATAATCATGATCAAGATTACACAAACCCTAATGTGATTTGTAAAACAATTAAAACCCTAACCTTGAAACGATGAAGATTAGCAAACCGGGACAAGATTGGAATCAATCCGGGGTTGGAGACTTGTGCGATCGAGAGAGGGGGGCTGCCGTCGGCTCTCTTAGTGCTATGGTTCCTTGTTGTTTTTTTTTTTAAACATAACTCATGCATACATGTATATATATAGCACAAGGGAAAAAGAAGGAGAAAGGGGGTGGGGGGCGCGTGCGACCGCAAGGGGGGGCGGTTTGGTTCATTAGCTTGGGCCTCAAGTTTAGGTTAGTTCCTTGGGCCACAAGGAGTTGAGGTCGACACGTTTGGTTCGGCTATTTACTTATTATATATTTTTTTTATAAAGCTAATAATCGCGAAATCAAAACGTGCTATAATAATTCACAAAATTTACAAACGTCTAATAACACATAGCACGTAATTTACCCAATGCATTCAAAAGTTAGCGTAGTTATTGCGAGCGTGTAATTTAATTCTCCGAAATCAAATTAGCGTAGGAATGAATAACCGTGAAGTAGCGCGTTTAAGATACCTGAAAAGCCGGGATGTCACAGCGGAGACACATAATCTTTATCAATGATCGCGCCAAAAACTGGTTTTGAATTGGGGAAAGCTTTAAGATGCAAATTCATCTTCTTCAGCGTTGAGACATCCATATGCTCTAACTTCAAAATATTATCTCTTTTCTTCTTCAGATTAGGATGCAAATGGTCAAGCAGCATTTGGATAGAACGAGGATACTGCAGGAACTTCTCTCGCGGCGTGTTTTGGTCCATTTGGGAAAAAATCACCTTCGAGAAGTTATACGGCAGGTTCAGCACAAGAGCGGTGATCATACACATATGGTAATCAACTAAATCGTCAAACCCTCCTTTGTGATGACTGAGTGCAAGTATGAGGCAGTGTGCGATATATCTGAATGTTGCACTCAGATTAGCCCTCTTAAAGGAGCAGCATTAACATAACCGCATAACCCATTTGGTAAAAACATCCTTTCACCATATACTTGGAAAATCTTGTAGGGTCATCTTCGTTGTCGTTGAATTCCAGTATTGTTCTGATCAGGTCTTCAGTGATCTTAACCTGAATATCTTCATCATTAATCTTCACAGCAGATACAATCGCATTCTGCTCCTCATCATACTCTACCGCATTCAAGAAATACTTAGTATGTGAGCGATAAACTACATGACGATCCGTGAGACCTTTCGTGATCGGAATTCTATTCAAAAAATCTAGGACTTCTCGATAAGCAGGGATTCTAGAATAGAATCATCCAGAAGGTAGCAGATATTATGGAATGGTGAAATGAAGATTTCTTGACCTACAAGAATAGACATTTCAACACTTAGAAACTTTTCCAAAAATTTCAACATTTTAGCCACTCGTATGAATCACCATTCTACGAGGCAAACACTTAGACAAATTTCAAGTTTGAGTTAAAACATCACTCGTACGAGTCACTACTTTGTACGAATGACCAAAAAACTGAGCATTTTTTTCAATAATTTTGACCAAACTGCTTCGTACGAATCATCAAGAATTAAACATTAACGACGTACGAATACTCACTCGTACGAGTGAAAATAAGAAACAAACTTTTGAAAACTTGTTCGTACGAATGAATACTCGTACGAATTGTGAACTGAACCAATTAATACCTAGTTAAACTGAACTTAAAACGTTTTGATTTTAACAAATTGAAGGTTGATTAATAGGTTAAGAGGGCCGATTTTAACGTTTTTAAATTCAATTTTACGTTTTACCGGTCTAATTTCCCTAAATCTATGATTTATGTCCGTTTGGTTCAAATTCGGCATTATAATGGCTTAAAACGAGCATTAGTACCTTTCCCATTGCAAGAGGTGTGTGAATTAACCTCTCCAACGTATCGATATGTGGTAGAGATCAAGAAAATGAAATGAAAGAACAGGTTCGCACAAAAGTTCGCTCTCAACTGCACAGAGTCAATAGTCTGACTCATGCGAATGAGTATTCCTTTTATACTCAAACAGAAGTCACTCGTACGAGCAATGGCTCGTGCGAATGAGAACTTTTGCCACTCGTACGAGTCAGTTCTGACACTTTGTTAAAATTTTTGATTTTTTATGAATTTTTATCTATTTAATAACCCACTCAGTTGACTAAGTCCAAGTTAATGACCCTGGTTATCTGATTTTCCTACCAAGTCCAATTTAATGACCTTGGTTTGACCATTTTAACCAAAACAGATTTATTTTAAAAGTGTAAAGTTTCAAATTAATGAACTTTGTTGACGTTCAGGAAAACCCTTCTTTTCATGATTAGCTCCCAACCCGTGGACTTCAGCTTTCCTCCAGCAATCGTCGCTTTGACTTGAACTAATGGTGTTTTCATCATCGGTAGACTAAAACCTAAGATAAATTGCTAAAAGCTGAAAATCTTTTTGGGATTTTTCTGAAAAGAAATAATAAGTAAAGATGTACATATGTTAGGTCCTAGCACTGTGAGACTGAAGCATCAAATATACGCAACAGTCTATGGTAGCTAACTGGGTTAGTTTGTATTAGTTTTGGACCTTTATAGGTCATTTGGGCATGCCATAGGCCATGTGGGCCAGGCAAGCCCATGAGGGGCATGTCCAAAATAGTTTATGAATGTGGGCTTAGCCCAAAATAATATGACAAAAGTGGGTTCTAGCCCAATTCAGTTTATAAAGTGGGCTCTTGCCCAATTTAATTTATAGAAGTGGGCTCTAGCCCAATTCAGTTTATAAATTGGGCTCTAGCCCAGTTTATAAGGGTGAGCTCTAGCCCAATTCAGTTTATAAAAGTGGGCTCTAGCCTAATTTAGTTTATAAGAGTGGGCTAGCCCATATGGTTTATTTAATTGGGTTTAATCCATGTTTAAAATACTTAATAGTAATAATTTATAAAAAATAGTTTATAAAACTACTAATATTTTATATAAGTTTATTTTTATAATTTCTAGTATGTATACATTTTGTATAGTGTGTGAGGGTTTATTTGTTTTGACCGCTTCGTTTGCGTTATTCGTTTCATCCGTGTCGTTTGTTTCGTTCGTGTCATTTGTTTCGTCCATGTCGTTTGTTTCGTCCGTGTCGCTTGTTTGTTTGATATGTCCAAATTGTTCGTTTTTGTCCGTGTTGTCTTTTTGTTCGATTTGTTAGTTTATGTCCATGTTTGGACAAAAATATTTATAATTGTCATGTTTCAAGTGTGTGTGTGTGTGTGTGTGTATATATGTTCTTGTACTTTTTGTGAAATTTTGTATTTTTGTATTTTTCCTACATGATCTAAATACGTAAAATACATACACATACTTGATCATATCTAAATATATATTTCATCTAAAAGCATATATTTATCCATTATTAGTTGAAGAAAAACTCTTGAAATTTTATTTAAACTTTTTCATCCAAATTTTGTTTAATCATGATGAAAATCCTTAGTTATTCAAAATCTTTAGTTTAACCATACTTTAATCATAATAAACTTTATAAAATTTTCCCATAGTTTCCCTTTGAAACTATGGACATTCCCATGTTTAAATAAACATGTTTTAAACCTTTTTCAACTCAAATAATAATCAAGTATCAACGACTAATCTTCTAGATTATAAATCTTTAACAAGAAAATGTTATGAAGTTGTAGTAACTCTAAACTTTCCAGAAATGGAAACTTTATTAACACTTTTCAACAAAACTCTCAGATTATTTATTTTATATAAAAACACATACTTTATGTAATACATGAAATCTTTTTAAGTGTGTATACATGTTCATAATCCTTTCAAAAATGAGTACTTGTTCATGATCTTTCCAAAAATGAAAACTTTATTACTACTTTTTCAAAAAAAAAATTCTAGATCATTAGTTTTAAATAACAATCTATATTTTATATAATGCATATGACCATTTTAAGTGCAAAAATCATGTCCATAACATTTTTGTTAGTAAATCTTGCTAGATCTAAACATGCATGTGTTTAGATCTTTATTTTTAACCATAAAAATACAAGATTACTTCTACTATAAAAAGATAACTTCAAGATCATCAAAATCATCAAATAAGTTAAATAATCATATTAGTATGTTTTTTCTTGTTAATGTTTTTGATTAATTTTTAAGTAATATTCAAGATGATCTTGTACTTTTTATATTAAATCAAAATATAAGAATGTAGTAATAAAGTATGAAGCTTACTACTAGCTTGATGAGCAAGATGAAGGTGATGATAATATGAAGAAAAAGATGATGATCCAAGAGCTTCAAGTCTTGAGAAAATGCTCCAAGTGGGTCTTCAAGTCTTGTAAATGCTTTGAATCATTCGTGCACCTCCATGTTTTCTTGAAATCTTTGAGTTTAAATTTTGAAAAAGATGAAGATGATGGATGATGATGTTGGCCGATTTTTGGAGAGGGAAAGGAGGAGATGAAAGGTTTTTTGTTATGTTGGAAATGAGAAATGTGGTGGAGTGTTAGGATATTGTTTTGATTATGTCTCTACACATCACCCAACACTAGCCATCTTCTATGTTAACCCAACACATCAAGAAAAATGAGTGGGCATGGGGACCCACCCATAACCGTGAGAAGGGGGTGGGGGGTTTAATTTTTTTTTAAATCTTGTTATATTTTATGAACTTTGAATCTTGAATATTTTATATATATTAGATTTTATAAAGTTTGATGGCTCAACACTCTAAAGTGATGTTATAATATGTCAAACTAACGTACTAGACTAATTGTTTCATTGTTCGGTCGATAAATTCGGTTCAAGTCTCGTACCGGGTTAAATACTAACATTTTGTGTTACTTATGTAATTTTACCTACACAATTGCCTTTGTACAAATTTTATTGTCCAATTTATTAATCCAACTCTCCGGACTAATAAATTTGTTATTTCGGACTCCGTGCCTGTACCGGCTTTGTTGTCGGGTATTTACTGAACTATCCGTGTAGCTTTAAAACCTAAAGTTTAAATAAGGGTTTTTGTGTTGTTTTTAATACTATATATATTATTTATGATAAATAATATTTATTTTTGAATTTCGGACATTTGTTGTTTCATTTGGCGGAGTGTTGTACACTCTGCAAAAATTGTTGTATTTTTCTGCGAACTAGACAATTAGGTGTTTTAATATAATTTTTCTGAAAGTATTGTTCGTACATTATTTACAGCTAATGTTTCTATAAAATATTTATCATGGACATACTTTATTTCTCGTGTTTGCCATGTTAGACTGTACCGCGACTAGTCCTGACATGTATAGTGTGTTCGCGTTTCTGTTGCCAGTCTAGGACATAGTTTTAAACTGTTTCTAATTATGGCGGGTTTGTTATCATACTAAGTTATGATTTTGAAATTCCTAGACTTTTAAGACTCAATTAAATAAAATCAAGTCGAAAATAAGAATGTAATAGTTGTTTAAGCTATACGGATTTATCGGTATTTTGCCGTATGTCACACAGCTCCCATATGTTGGGGCGAGGTGGGACAAAGAGAAATCACACCCAAGGATGTGGTGGCCAAGACTAACGAGAAGATCAATATCGTACAGGCCCGATTATGGGCGGCACAAGACCGATAAAAAGCCTATGCGGATCGAAGAAGACGCCCCATTGAGTTTCAAGTAGGAGATTGCGTGTTATTAAAAGTGTCACCATGCAAGGGTATAATTCGGTTCTGTAAACGAGGGAAGCTGGGCCCTGTTACATTGGACCTTTCAAGATTTTAACTTGGATCGGGAATGTAGCATACCGGTTAGAATTATTGGATGGAATTCATAATACCTTTCATGCATCTCAACTACGGAAATGCCTTGCGGATGAAACAGCACATGTGTCGTTTGACGACATCGAGGTGGATGAACGAATGAATTACGTTGAACGACCATTTTCCATTAAATATTCTAATGTAACACGTCTCCGCAACAAGTAAATTAGGCAAGTCTTGGTTCAATGGCAACACCGAAAAGGATTGGAGCTGACTTTGGAATTGGAGGACGAAATGTGGGAACATTACCCGACACTATTTGGTATGTATCCAGGTTTCAGCGACGAAACCTCCTTTAAGGGGGTTAGACTTGTAACACCCCAAAAAGTTAAATGTGCTATTGTGTTAAATCAACTAGAAACTTAACCTAGTTAGAATATATGTAATATATTAGCCTAAGAATGAAGAGTACCTAAATAAAAACAAACACATAAAAGGAAGGACCAAATATAGACAATGAGAAAGTAAGTTTATTAAAAACCAACTTAACGCACAAACACACACATTGTGTGTGTGTCTGGGTCAATCAAAGTAGGAGAAAATGGGAAAAAACCCTGTTTTATCTGAAATGAAAGAAATTGGAAGGATAATCAAGGACAAAACAATGCATGAACCCTAATTCCTAATCATCTAAGCTTGTTTATCAAAGAGGTAAGTCGAATTTCTCAATTTGATGATTTGTAGAAAGTGGATTTCAACCTATCCATGAGTTCATGTGAAAATTTGTGTAATTGTGAGCTAGAATGATACTATGGAACAAGAATTATGCTTAATTTTAGTCATTTGAATTATTTGAAGTGAAAGCCCACTTGATGTTGTACTAAGATGAATATGATGATCATGTAGATGCAAATGGGTGTCATCTTGATGTATGATCTTGTGTGTAATAGAGAAATTTTAGATAAATTGATGTGGAATGAAATATATACGAATTTGGTTGATTATGATAATCCATGATATGAACTAGTAACAATATGCTTAGAATACTTGTACTTTATGCTTTGTTGGTGATATGCACACCAAGTGTTTGATGTAATGCCTTAGTTAAGAATTATGCAATTTTGACTTCGGACCTTACATAATGATCATGATTTGAGTATGTAAAGGAAGTACGTGTTAAGTTTTTAAGATGTCTAATCAAAGTTTGTATGTAAAGTATGCATAAAATATGAAGTCTAAGTATAAAAGGTTATGTATAAGTATAAAGGAAGAAGGTTCGAGTCACTAGAAGCAACAAGGAATCAAGACCGAGGTACTTTACTTGTTTATTTCAAGTTTTGCTAGTAGAAATGTTTATAGTCATAATTGTAGTAATGTTCATATTTCGACTTATCCCGAACGGGTCAAACAAATTGGAGTGTCAAGCTAGAGAATGATTATTGGTTATGTTGACGACTCGTTGTAAGCGGCTCAAACAAGTTATGATGTCAAATTAGAGAATGATTATGCCTTTGACTCATTACAACCGGGTCAAAAGTACTAGAATGTCAAGTTGGAGAATGATTATACCATTAACTAGTTGTGAACGGGTTAACCAAGTAGAATGTCAAGAATTTAGAAAGATCATACTAATGACCCGATATGAACGGGTTGAACAAGTTTGAATGCTATGCAAAAAGAATGGTCATGTAATTGACCCGTTACCAACGGGTTAAATGAACAGGAACGATATGTTCAAGAATGGTCAAATAATTAAGGATAGTGAAGTACATGATATGAAACTTATGCTAAGTGAATTATTATCATGATGACAGAAAACTAGTTGAATGTAATTACGTGTAATTAATATTATTTCTTGTTGTTATGTATAGGTAAAGCGTAACTTTAGGTGTATTGTGATGCTTGGAACGAACACACTAGCTCTTCTCGTCCTTGACATGCTTCCGGTCTAATTGTAGTAAATGGGTCAAACTTTTGTTGTTATAAAATTAGTGTGGATGTTAGAATAGTTAGCCAAAAACATATGTTTCAAATATTTTGTAAATGTTGAACGTTATGTAACTTGTTTAAACGGTTAACTCTATAAGTATGATCAAGTTTTCTTTGAAATATGTAAAGTTCAAATTTGGTCGTATATTTTGGTTCGATAAATTCTCAGTTTGGCCATTGTAATGAAATGGGCGTTTCAATTTCTGCGTTAGAAGTGAGCACTTCGTGAGAGGGGAGCGCTTCGTGGGAAGTGAGCGCTTCGTGAGTAGTGAGCGCCTCGTGAGAAGTGAGCGCCTCGTGAGAAGTGAACTATTTAGGCATGAAAACATTTGAATTTTAAGCTGATTTTCAGTATGTTGTTCAAACCTAAGTTTTTTACAATCCTTGAAAAAATCAGTCCATTTCGACCGTTCAAATTTTTGAAAAATTGAAACAAATGAGAAGAAATTAGTAGAAGAGAAATCTTCACTGGTTGAATCTTGATGAATTGTCTTCAAATCAGGCCTCCAAGCTGTTATACCACTTGTAGGTCCGTTCTAGTATCCGATAGCTCAGGTCTAACTTGAATAACCTAGTCTTAAATGTGCGGAATACAATATTGAAAAGATTCACTTTTAACTGTTGTTTCATTAATACATCAACGTTACAACAATGAGAAGTGAGCTTCGTGAGAAGTGAAATTTCACTTCGTGAGGATTGAAATTTCACTTCATGAGAAGTGAAACTTTCTACCTTCGTACATAGGTTAACTTCTCATGAGAGTTTCCTTCTTACGAAGTAAGCATATTATACACAATCCAATATTCTAACATGTAGATTTCTATTACAGACTCGATATGATTCGATGTTGTAGGCGACAGACATATGCATCAATAGGTACATAAAAAGGAGTGAGTCGATAACTGTTTGCATAATTTGAACGAAGCTGCAAAAGTTGGTGCTATTCCAAGGTTTTATGTTGTTTTTTTGTACTTTTATATCAATAGGCAGTCCTGGACGCATAATCTAATTATTCTAAAAATATGGCAGGTTTCTACTTTTTTAAGTTTAATAGTGATAACGGGATGAAGGAGGTCTTAGAGAAAGGGATTTGGATGGTTGCGCATGTTGCCGAATGGATTATTTCCTAATGTTGGTCCATGATAGATGGTTTAAATTCTGGGAGATGGTTAAAGGCTAAGGAGGGAGCGACTGAGCTTATAAGTTGCATTCAACCGAATTCGGCTTCGGTAGGACATAAGAATGTTATTGCTGATTATGTACAACGGCTTGTTATGAAGTATTTTCCGCATTAGATGGTTAAAGGCTTTAAGCTTTTTTTTCTCTTTGGTTTTATGTGTTTAGATCATCGTGATGACAAATGATACTTAGCCGATCATATGGGCTTTAATATCATCACATCTGCTTGAGATCGACAACACCCTGTGGGATGACTCTCAAACACACAGAAGGTAAATTTGTTTTATAGCACTATTATTTTAATTTTTTGTACCGTAAGAACTACCGGAGGGCAATTCATTTTATAGCACTTTTGTTTTAAGTTTTATACCGTAAGAACTAGTGCACATTTATATTCTCCCAGAAAGGGTGTTATTAACATTCCTGTATGAATTTTTAATAACGGGCCTACTACATGGCAGGAAAACCACCACCTAGACCACATAAAACAAAAGCGCAACCAAAGATGAGTATCAAGTAGAATGAGCATGAACAACCAAGCAAGAAATGATGGGAGGCAGTGGTGACCGGGGAGACTCGGGTGGTGATTTGGAGTGGTTGTTCAGATGGTGCAAATGGGGTGTCAGTCAACCCACTCAAAGACGGGTCAAACATGCTCAACTATGTCAATGTTGGTCAACACAAGTTAATCCGGGTCAAACATGATCAATTGTGTCAATTTTGGTCAACATAATTTAATATAGGTCACACTTATTCAACCTAAGGTTCCTACTTTACCATGCCCTTGTAGTTTGATCATCCTCAATTGAGTTTTCGTGGTTCTGTTTAGTATTATTTTGATCATTTTATCGCATTATAGATACAAAAGTTAATCTTTTTGGTATCTTTTGAGATTTCTTGTGCAGTACAAAATTTATTGACTTAAAATTGTCAACGACATGAGACAAAGTTGAAAGAAATAGCATACCTAGATATGAGGCTTGACATGCTTGGGTTGATTTTTTTTACTAGAAAAGGGTAGGTCATTCCTTCACTTTAAACATGAGCAGCAACGTCGACCTATGGATGTGTTGGGTTACAACCAATGTGGCCGAATTGTAGCAAGGTTAACTCCAACGAACAATAATATAAAAAATTATGTACTTCTTAGTTTCATTGTAGGATGACTTATTTGAAAAGCATTGATGCATACAGGTTCCAGATCAACCTTGTGCTATTTGGCAACCAAGACGGTGGTCGAGGAAGCGATGATCCTTATTAGTAGCATGAACATCATTGAGCCTGGTAGCTACACCATCTTATTATATTGTTTGAGTTAGTATTCTGATGGCGTGTTTGCTTAAATCATTTTATGAAAGTAAATGAGAAAGTTACTCGAGTAAAGTAGTTTTATTGGTGCTAGGGAATGCGAATAGCTTCTTTGGTGATGTCAGATGTGGATTGATCTGTTATTCAATATCTCTTATAAATTGAAGTTAATCTAATATTGTCAATGTTAATTGTTTTAATTGATGTGTTAATGTGAGATCACTATCAACACCTATTTTTAAATAACTTAAACTCATTGTATAAAAACAGACTGGAAATCAGTCATTGTTTTGGAAAGGTGAACTTCATTTTATAAATGTAAATGTTAATGGTTTTACTTGTAATTATTAACTGGTGGGTTAGGTCCAACCAGAACCAACCCTTTCTTAAAAGAGTAGATGTGTTAATTTGTTTACGAGAGGCGTATCGGTCACGATTGTCTTTTGTTGGAAGTATTATAATGTTTTCTTATATAAATCATCTAAACAAAACCTATAGGCCAAAATCTATAAATTGGTGAAAGTTGGTTAATTAAACTCAACATAAACTCTTTCTTTCTAAAATTATGGAATGTTTGTTTGTTGTAAGTGTAGGGGCCGGATCTTCTTGGACAACTAGCAACAGTCAGCATAAACTCTTATATGCTCAAGTCCATAACAGTAAGAAACTATGGATTTTTGTGCATACATGGGAACGTGTCAATATGTTGAATGAGTGAAACGCTTTGAACGAGTGAAATGGGTTAAATGAGTGAAATCCAAAAAAAAAACAAAACAAATTCGCTTGACGCCATCAGATGTAAAACAAAGATCTTCTAGTTTCAACTCAATAACCTCATCCACTTTGTTAGTTATTTATGTAGTCTTTTATTTTACATTTGTTCTATACATAATTTAAATGGTTCAACCCTAGAGTATTCACGTGGGTTAACCTAGTGTGTATACACACACATGAGGTGTCTTTTAATAAAGACTTTTTAAAATGAGAAGATAAAGAAAATAATCTCGGCCCTACATTGGATTTAAAGATTTATTTACAAAATACACAAAACGGATGTTTAGAATCAATCAAGTATTAATAGTCTCCTTATTCTGTTCTTCTGTATAAATTTTGGTTGAGTTAGATCAGCATAATAAAATAAGAGATTTTGATTTGTTTGTTGATGAGGTGACACCCAAATTTGAACTAAGGAAAAAGGACTTGCAGCCCCCGCCTTACCACTCGACCATGCCGCCAAAATGAATAAGATTAAGGGTTATGAATTTTGGTGGAAATTCTATAAATAGAGTAATTATTTTAACGTTATGTTTCAATATAAAAAGGGCATTTTGGAAATTTTGGTAAAGGAGATTTAAATCTAATAAATACAACATACACATCTAAATTTCAATATAAAATCGTAACTTACACTGTATTTTAAATTGTTAGACCTATAAAAGAACATATAATATTCAAAAGCCAAAACATGGCCTCTTTATCAAGAAATAAACAGTATTAGTATTCTCCTCCAAAAGATAGTGAATCTTGAAAACTAAACATAGCATTTGTTTGAAGACATCCAAAGATCTGTTTGAAGCCTTGGAACCACTGTTAAAAAAAGAATAACCGATATTGAAGGCCAAACCTCAGTTGAAAACCAAACACCAATCATGAAGATCAAACATTTGTTGTGGCCAAACAGATGTTTGATACAAGCCAACGGTAGTTTGAAGAACAGAGGTTTCTTAATTTAACAATACTTAGCTTAGAACTGACTTTTCATGTAATTGAATAGATGTTAGATCTCCGCAGATGTTTGCTAATATCTGTGAATCTTTTCTATTAGAAATGTTAGATACCATTATTAGAGTGACGTCAGCTGATTGCAAACAGAGCTTTCATACTTGTATAAATATATCTCACCTATTAGAGATCTAGTTATCAAATTTATTCCTTTTATACGAACAACAAAGTGTGTGATCAGGTCGAGAGGGAGTTTGTATAATCTTTATACAGTATTTGTAATCATTGGATTTCAATAGAAAACAGTCTTGATGTAACTTCCTGCTTGTATATTTATATTACTTGCATTACAATTTATAAATTATTTATTTTTTGATGATTTAAACCCACAAGTTGATAAACTTAGATCCTACACAAATTGTGTATCAAATTAAAGCAATTTCTTCAAAATCATGCCAACTGATTTTCAATAAAGATTCTTAATTTGAAATTAGAATGCATTATTTTTAGTTATAGTGATTCTTAATTTGAAATTAGAATGCATTATTTTTAGTTTTGGTTAATATAGAGATTCTTAATTTCAAATTAGAATCTATTATTTTTAGTTATGGTTATTAATTTGAAATTAACTTATTGAAATTACTCATGTACCCTTAAGAAGGGAGGAAGTCATATCATATTCTGTAAATTTCCCAGATGCCACGTCAGCTTTCAATCTATTCCTCGAATGCATGGAACCGTCCCAGTTTTTCCGATTTCCCCCAAAACTAAAGTAATTTAATTTAGTGTAATAATTTAAAACATTAAAATAATTTAGGTTAATATATCTGTAAACGAGTAAAGAACTGGGGCCTTACCTTTTTACCGTTGTGGTCAACTCGAACAACCCCAACCATCATGCTGGAAAGCGCATCAAATCGCTAGAAAGTGCTTAAGACCACTAAAGTTATCATTAGTCCATCAGACGTTCTCGATCAAGAAACAACGGCAGCTAGGGCTGAGTATGGTTTGTTGTGTTCCAAAAATTGCTCCTCGATCATTGGTGAAGAGTCATCACTTTCGGGGAGCCAAATTCGGGGTTCCCACCCGGGGCCGTGGGTCACCAAGCCCTCGCCACACTTCACTTAATTTCCTCTTAAGTAGCATTAAATGCAAAAATAAATATGACATTCTTTTGGTTAAACTTATTATTTTTATTCTTATATTAGTTTTTTCCTTTTCTATTGAACTCTCGATATATATACATATATGTGTGTTTGTATGTATGAATATGTGTAAGGACGTAAATATTCTATGTGCCTTGCATATTAGTAGAGTAAATGGTCAGGTTTCACATTCGTTCATAAAAACATTAGAAAATAAAGAATGTTAATCAGAACTATTCAAAACATAGGACAAAATATCATATTTCTTTAGAAAATTACTAATATAGACGTTTAATCAATCAAAATTACTAAATAGTCAAATGTCAGTTAAGGGTGTGCATGGGTCAGTTTAGGTTGATTTTTGCCAAAAACCATAACTATAATTACAATGTCGGATGAATAATTATAATCATAATCATAACCGATCGGTTATGGCGGTATCAGTTAATAGGTTTTGAAGGTTATAGCGTGTTGGTTATGGTCGGTTACCATTAATTTACGTCTAGCTAAAAATAACTCAATTCTTTTTCTTTTACCATGGAAACTGTTAACTTTGTTACTAATGTATTACATATTAAAATTAAATATAATCTATAATATAAATACCGATTATTAATTAATATTCAAACGAAATGATAGATATACACAATAAATTCAAAAAAACTTTTAACCAAAAAGATATGATATAAACCATGAATTCTAATAAAAGTTTAACCAAAAACATCAATTTTTGAAAAATTGTGAAAAATCCAAAATTAGACAAAGATTTTTCTACATGTTGGTTTGGTTTGGTTATGGTGGGTATGGAAACATTGGTAACCATAACTGACCCACTACTTTCGTTAACCAACCCACCCTTTTTTATTTGGTTCGGTTTTATTAGTTAATTTGGTTTTCTTCACATCCCTAACGCTAGCTAAGCCATAACATACAGTCAATGTTTATTTTGGAAATAAGTTAGTCAACTATGCTTATTTTGGTACATATTAAGTTTTATTTCTTTTAATTTAAAAATTATCTTATTTAACAGAGAGATGTGTTGCTATTTGAAAGAGAGAATAGGTGTGCTGTTTTACAAAATACAAGTTTTTGGTAGTAATATAACCTGAAATGAGAGTGAAGAAGCCGAAAGGAATGTTGCTTTTGGTGGGCTATGACCGATTGCATTAGGAAAGCCGGTTTTTGAACACAGTTATTGGTCTAGCTGATGCGGTATAAGTCAATGACCTATAATAAGTTTATGGGGAAATATTATAAAAAAGATTATATATTTACTTATTTTTCTCATAAAAGTCTTTCAATAACTTTTACTTATTTTTTTGTCTCACAAAAGTCTCTAAAATTTTTGAATATTAAAGTCCTTTTGCATGTTAAATTTGAACAAAATAATGACAAAGTACTTTAAACAACTTGGAACCATTAGAGATGTAAATCGGTTCGTTTCGGTTTATTCGATCATTTGGTTCCTTTTATTCGGTTTGATATTTTTTGGGTTAAACCATAAAATCGAACCAAACGAAACGAAATGTAATCATCAAAACAGAATCACAAAACACATTCGAATTTGGTTTTCGATTTTAACTGAATATAACGAATTCATATAATTGGATTTATTCAACTAAATATAAAGTATGGTTTACCTTGGTTACTCGGGTTATTAAGCGACATATAAACCGAATTCATTTTATTCGGTTGGAGTTAAATCCTTTTTTGTTCGGTTCTCATTTTTAATTATTTTCAGTTCTGTAGCAATGGCCTATGATTTTTCAAATATATCTTGTGTTCAAACATAATTTCATGTAGCAAGTTTAAAAAAAGTTTTTGTCATATGTTTATATTTAACATGTGAATAGACTTTAATGTTAAAAAAATTGTTAAGTGGCTTTTGTAAGATAAAATAGAAAGAAGATTTTTTTTATGTAAAAAAATTGTTAAAAAACTTTTATGAGAAAAATTAAGAAGTAGATTTGTACAGATGATCAAACATAAAACTTTTAGTGTCAAGAGTAACTTTTTCAAACAATATAAAATTTGTAAATATGAAGTGACTTTTTACTACTACACTAAAATATTGTAAATAAATAAGAGTGAAGTTCAACTCTTTTTTAAATTATGAACTTTTAGCTCGTATGGTCTATTAGAGCAACATAATCAGTCACCATCCAACAAAAAAAAATGTTACTTTTTAATAGTGTATTTATATGTATATATTCTTGCATTTACTATCCAAAACGCAGAAAAACCTATCCGAATGATGATAATTCCCATTAGCAACATAATCAATCACCATCAAACAAAAAAAAGAAAAGCATATTACTTGGATTTGTATATGATTGTGAACGTGTATTACTGAACCAATATTTTATTGATAATTGTGAAAATCGAGTAAGCATTTGTACATAAGTTATTAATGAGCACCTACTACTAAAGATATGAGTATCATCGATGAAAAGTTCCGACAAAAGTCCGTTGGTGAAAGTAGTTAGTGGCGAGAAACTGTGTAAGTACGTCAGTAAAACGGGTATGGGTAATTTGTTTTCCGACGGATCAACGGAGAATATAGTGAGAGATTATCGACCAAAGAATTTAGAGAGAGATTATTGACGGGTGCTCTGAGGTGTCCACTAAGTCTTCTCCGGTTAATCTTAGCGACTGTATTTCCCTCAGCAATCAATGTTAATTTGATTAAAACAATCAAGTTATTTTAAATATTCTGAAAAGATTTATCAGGGAATATAAAATCTAAAATATATAGAAATTAAAATATAGTATAATATAATATAATAATAATTGTACAAATCGTAATTAAAAAAAATGTATGATCATATTTCCAAGAAAGTGACCCCGTGCATAAATTTCGTTTTACCAAGATTATTTGGATGGTTAATGAAGTGATAATCAAGTAAGGCTTAGAAGGTGTATCAGTCCTATGGAAGAAACAAGCCATGAAGAATTTAGAACTTCCAAAATTTTATTTCCTCACCTGTTCATCCACTTCCTTAATCCACAAACTATACTCAATTAACAACAATTAAAAGACAGCTAGAATACAAAACAAGAAAAACCAATGGAAAGTTATAATTACATCAGTACGATGATCAATTTCATTAAAAATCATGGATAGAACTTAAAGAACAAAGATTTACTAGCACCGGTATACCAAATATGCTCGCGGACGTGGCTGTGGGAGGCAGACCGCCATTAGCACTAGAGCAAGGACTATAACCAGTATAATCCCCTTCATATCCGTCGGTTCATCTTCGGAGCAACAGCAGCCTCCCATCTTTTAGTTTTGGTTTGTCTATGGGTATTGAATATTGAATTATTGATGATGGAGGGTTTGTTCTTTTATAGAATTCAATTAATACCACTTGTCCTTAAATAAAGACTCCAGAGTTGACTAGTGAACGGTCAAGAACTTAACTTACTTTCCACCTTTGCTAGGGACTTTTTAGTTTCTTCGAACCTTACTTCAAGCATTTTAATCAACACACAAAAGGAGATTGAATCCAACGGTAGTATCCATTGTATTGGCAATTTTCCCCACTACAAAACCATCCCTTTCAAGGGGTCCTTTCTCCTCCCCTTCCTCTCTCTTTTTCAATGTACTACATATTTCTTTCATATTTATAATACATATAAGTGAGGAAAAAAGATTTTAGACTCACAAAATTGTGCACTTATCGCTACTAGTTACAGATATATATTTGTTGGAAATATAATACAGATAATTAACTAAATTATGGTTTAATTAGATAGTCAATATAAAAGTCAACTGTTTAACAAAAAATCAAATAGAAAAGTCAGAATAGGCGTGTCTATTTGATTAGGTTTTTTGTCGGTTGTTTGAAAGGTTATTATTATTTTTTGAATGGCAAAGCTTATATCTTTCATATTACACCAATTAAATGCTAATCTACTCTTTGCTTGAGATTGAACCTAATATCTCCTACTAAGAGACAAAAGTTTATACCAAGTTAGTTGTCTCCACATTAGCTTTTAAATTGTGTTTGTGTATATTTTGACTTTTCCATCCATCTCTGTTCCACTGAGTCCCTTTATAATTCTTGTGCATACTCGTATACATATGAAGTTCATCCGAACCATGTATTATTTGATCTAAGTTTGTAATCAATCACAAGCCCTTCATTATATTAGATATAAAGTAAGATAAAGCTGATATGATAAGAGAAGTGAGGAAAAATCTGTTGAGTTCATATAACTGTGACACGTTATGTAACACGTATTTGCATGCTGGAAAGACGCGTCAGCAAGATAAAGGGGAGGGGTGTTGATTTTATTATTTTTAGTGGTTTACATGAATAGTCTCTCAAGTAAAATAGAGTTGCTTACATAGATTACCCACGTGGTTATAAAACGGAAAACTGTTATTTGGTATACTGTCACCAAATCTTTTACGAGAAGTTGGTGTCAGACATCAGAGTTTGACAACAACATAAACCAAACATGTTAGTTTCAAAATTTAACACTCAAACATGCTATTTTTTATAAACAATACGTACTACTTGGGTGATTTGAATTTAACTTTGATGCAAATTTTATTATTACGAAAAATGAACATTTGATGCGTCTAGGTTAGACGCTATGGTATCATGGGATTCTATGATGCGTCTAAGTTTAGACGCTTTTTTTTTCCATAACAATTTTTAAACGTGTATAACTTTTTCAAATGATATTATTTTTTAAAAAAAAGTTTACACCAAATTAAAAAGAATTTTATTATCCTTAATTTGATGTATTTTTTTTAAATACCATCGTATAAAAAATTATGCCCATTTAAAAATAATGGTAGAAAAGAAAAAAAAGTAACACGAAAACCCATGGTACTGTATGGTCTAACATAGATGAATCAGATGCTAATTTAGACGCCTCTTCTACATTACGCATCCTTTACATTTTAGACGCCTCCTCTACATTTTTAGACGCATCATCTATTTTTTTAGATGTTACATTGGTTTAAAAGTGTAACATCTAAGCTTAGACGTATCACGGAAACTCATAGTACTGTAACTTCTAATCTAGACGCATCAGATGTTCATTTTCACGGAAACTCATAGTACTGTAACTTCTAATCTAGACGCATCAGATGTTCATTTTCGTAACTTGGCTTGTTCAATGATCATTTTTGTGGATTTCGCTTATGTAAATAGTAGAGTGGTTTTTTACTACTACAATAAAATATTATGAAAGTATAATAAGGGAAGTGTTCAACTCTTTCAAATCATAATTTTTTTATTTCATATGGCAACAAAAGAGAAGCTTTCATACGGTAAACTATATTAACATAATGAATCAACATCTTAACAAAAGAGAAAAGCACGTTATATGGAATTAGATGGTGTCTCAATCCTATTAATGAAACGTGTAATGGAAAATTCAAACCTATAAAATTTTATTTCCTCATCTGTTCATCCAATTTCTTACTTCACAAGGTAATATGGATGAATAACAATTAACAAATAGCCAGAGTACATAACAAGAAAAACCAATCATACCGATCAACACAATAACCAAATTTCGTTAAAATCTTTCGTCAGGATACCTGATGAGCAAAGATTCACTAGCACCGGTATACATAATATGCTCGGTGACGTGGCTGTGGAAGGCAGACTGCCATTAGTATTAGAGCAAGAACTATAACCAGTAGAATTCCCTTCATGTCTGTCTCTTTGTCTTCAGAGCAGCAGCAGCCTCCCATGTCTTCCTCTCAGTGGGTATTGAGGGAGGTTGGGTGGGTTTGTTGTCTTTTTTTTTTTCTATAGGATCAGTTAATACAACTTGTGGTTTAATAGACTCTTGGGTTGACCATGTAATGATCAACCAATTAGATTGATTTACATGTTTTCTAGAGGCATTTGGTGAACAGATAGAAATTGAACCCGACGGTATATATATAACACACATCTTACATAATACATACCTAATTTATTATACAATATATGTGCGGTTTCTTATAAACCGGTTTAATTTACAGGTGTAGAAAGCTATTAGGAGATGATAGATCATAGTCACATGCATTGTGGTTTGGGAAACGAAAACAGGTATGCGGTTTGTATTGGTGGAGTTTGAACGAAAAATCAGTAGAGGCCGAACTCTCAAAATCCAAATCTGTGGGAACGAACTCTTAAAATCCCGATATTTTACACAAAAAAATTTGGTAAAAGTAACAGTACAAACGAAAAATCAGTGAGGATTGGAACACAAGAAAGCTACACCCTGGCGGTTCGTGCATTTCTAAAATTCGGTACAAGGGGTAGGTCACTCGAACCGCCAATCTGATACGCGGTATGATGTATCATTTAGTTTGATATGAAGTATCGTATAGAAAACACTTTACAACAGATTTTCTCCAAAAGTTCCAATTTAAAATAACTTTCATAATTATATCCTAAGCATTTCATAATCATAAGTTCATAACAAAAAATTCACAAAACAAATCATTTCATAATCATAATTGATAAGAGTAAAATAACACGTTTCATAATCATATCAAAAGCATTTCATAATCGTAAGTTCATAACAAAAAAAATTCATAAAACAAATCTTTTTTATAATCATAATTCATAAGAGAAAAGTCATAAAACTAATAGAGCCTCTGTTCTTTTCCATTCGGGTCATCATTTTCTTCTCCATGGAAAATTTTCCCTTTGTATGTCTCCATACCTGGTATTAGGCCATTCCAATTAATCATTTTCAGGATTCATATCCCATTTTCTGGTTCTCCCAATCTTGTAACTTTCTAATAAATGAGATTGGAGTCGTTGGACCGTATAAACACTAATTTTTCAACTCCTTTAGAATTTAAATGATTTCCTTTTACTTTGTGTATATCGGGGTAAGTGCTCCAGTTACGTTCCGCCAATGAGCAGCTGCTTGTTGTGAAATAACCCTCTTAACACACATATCGGATAGATGTACCGTTTGTGTTTTATAGATAGACTATATTCGTCCCTTTATACTCGAAAATTTTACGCACACATAACAAAATAACTTCAATATGTAAAATGGTATAACTGCACACCTTATATGAGATCATTTAAGAAACATATATTTAAAACTGGAGTGTCTGTTAACTTTTTTTAAGTAGGATTAATCCCAACCAATAAGTCAAGGTTTGAAATTATTAAAATCTAACTTTTCTGTAATTAATAATTAATAAGTGTTCAATGTAAGTTAAGTTGTAAAAACAATACATAAATAATCATAATATATATCATGATTAATTTATGTTCCATCGAAATTACTTAATTTTTTTTTTATTTTAATAAAGGTTCGGCAATATTCAAATGATGTTTTTTCGTATAATTTAAAGAAAAATTTGCGTTTGAAAAAATTGGAAATAGTATAGGATGAAAAAATATTCATTTAAGATATGGTATAATATACTCATACGCAATACGCGGATCTTTAGCAACGCCAAGTATTGTTGTTCTAGGTTTCAAGTGTGTTGTCGTCATTAATTATTGAACTAAAAAAGAGAAGTTTGAATAAAATTTGGATGGTTATACTTTTCTTAAAAAAGAGAAACAGGTTCATTTATCGTTTTCACACCACTTGTTGGAATAATACAAAAAGACGAGACTTTCAGAGTCGTCTTCTAGTTTGTGCTTTCTCAATGTAAAACTGGAGACTTCTAAGTAAGTGTATAGGTTAAATTGAACACGTTTACTTTAAATTAACCTACCGCTTTGATTTAGTTTATATGTAGTTAATAATATATTTGATCTACTAAGAAGTTCATACATAAAATATGCAATACTAATACTAACTCGGGGAGTTCAACGTCACGACGTGACATTGTTGGACCCATAAAAGAAAAAAATGATATTCGAGAGTCGTAATATGACCTTATGATTAAGAAATAAGAAAAAGATCGAACCATACTCTCCTCAAGATAGTGAATTTTAAACACCTATTCAGAACATCTGTTTAAGAGCTTGGCTAATATCTAATGAATACTTGGAACAGTTGTTCAAGAGTACAACAACAGTTGAAGGCTAGCATCTGTTTGAAGACCAAAGCCCTGATCAAGCAAAGGTCGGATGAAGAAGATCAAACATCTGTTAGGCCAACAGATATTTTGACAACTCCATCAGTGGTTAGCTTAAACAGTGTTTATTCAATGTAAGAGTACTTATTTTAGCAGTGTTTTAGTTTAGCCTAGATCAGATTATAAGATTGCTTAGATGTTTGCAAACATGTGAGAATCTTTTCTGTTAGAAATGTTAGATGTAACTATCAGGGTGACGTCAGCTGATCTCTGAACAGAGCTTTCATACTTGTGTATAAATAGATCACTCCTGTTAGTAATTTATTCATCACACATCACACACCTTCACATTTTCTCTTGTAAGAACTGATTTGTTTGTGTAATCAGATGAGGGGGAGTTGGTAGAGTCGATTTAGTTGTAAAACTTTTAAGCCTTTCACAACTCATTGAAAACAATTCATTGATGATAACTCCTAGTTCGTGAATATTATTTTGCTAATCAATATTTGTTTACAAACAAATAAACTCAGCTTCTAACAATTGGTATTAGAGATTGGTCACGTTTAAACTTGATTTCACAATCAGTTTAACGCAAAAAGATCAGCTCTTAAAAGATCCAATTTCAGTTCGTAGTTCAGAGTTGTTTAGTGAAGAACTGATAACATATCTCTCAGAGACTCTATTTTCCTTCAAAAGGACTTGAGAAAATGGTACAAAATGATCCTCACAACACAGGTTTCCAGCAATAAACCACCTATGTTTGTGAGATCTGAAAATAATATCTAGCAAAGTAGAATGGGGTATATGCTATCTTAACAAAATACAGGGTGTTGGACATCTGTGGTTTTCGGACACATGTCCTAATGGTACCAAGTACCAAAAACCCAAATGTATATGAGCCAAAGAAGCCTGAAAATTATTCCGAGCAAAACTATCAAAAAATTCGAGTTAGATACCAACCTTTAGTATTGTGGCGATGGCTTTGCCGAATGATATCTATGCTGGTTTGTTGCATTGTAACAATGCCAAGGAGTTCTGAGATGCACTCAAAGAACAATTCAATTGGACGGAGGAGGTTATCGAGAACACTTGAGAAATCCTAAACCAACAATATAAACTTTCACACATGTCAAAGGCGAAACCTTGACACAACTGTTTGAACGTTTTTCCTGTTTAATTAGTGAACTAAAGTTGGTCAATAAAGAATTTCCAAAAGCCACTTTAAATCACCAATTTCTAAGATCTCTACCTGAAAATAGGACATTATAGCTATATGATGAGGACATCCCCAGATTTCAAAGACATGAGTCTAGCCCAGCTACATGGAAAGTTTCTAACCATTGGGAGGGAGCTTGTCAAAAAGAAAAAGTTCTAGAAAACTGGAAAAGTGTCTCATAGTTACACTTTTGGTAACACGACACTTTTGGGTCAGGAAAACTTATCATCTGAAATGAGAAACGATATGAGTTATGATGACTTTATTGATATATCAACTTGTATCAACTCTGATCAACATTCCACGAGCTATGCTTTTGTAGCAAGTGATAAACTCATGTTATTGATCATCTTTCTTTTGTCCTCTATGATCGAAAGCATATAGACCCAACTGACTTAGAGGAGATGGACATATTGCACCAGGTAGTCCTGCTCAGTTTAGATCTAACAATTTTTATAAAAGAACTAGGAGGACTTATCCAGTACTGAATGGTAGGTCCAAAGTGGGGTTGGATAAATCAAAGATTAAATGTTTTAAGTGCAATAGGTTGGGACACTTTGCTAAAGACTGTAAAAGACGTGTTGTAAAAATCTCGACTAGCCGGCGACTAGTCGGTGATTAATCGCTAGTCGGCCAGTAACTGAGTAATTTGTCATTAATTAGGTCATTAATTGCTAGTCGGGCCTAGTCAGCCAGCCAAAAATCGGTGATTCCGACCAGATTTCGGTAAGAAACTTGTATATTCCGGCCAAAACCTTTAAATTCCGACCAGATTTCGGCAAAAAACTTGTATATTCCGGCCAAAACCTCTAAATTCCGACCAGTTTCCAACCAAACCATGTGGATTTCAGCAATTAATCTTGTATACTTAAAAAATGAGTTGAGTAAGAGTTAAAACTTAGCTACTTAAAATATTTACCTATAAAAATGTGTATCTATATACAAAAAATTGAGTAAGAGTAGTCGCTAGTCCCCAACTCGTCTGGTAGCGACTAGCAAGTTCTCCAACCTTGTGTATGAGTCAATCAATTTACTCTACACCATTGATAACATACCCTAGTAAAAAAAATATCAACCAATTACGCAACAACAGATTTATTCCCAAAATACCCATGGAAAAAATGTGCAAAGTGCAACTTATTTTGGACAGACCATGAATCATGTACCTATACACTATGTTCATACATTACAAACTCCTCAAGTTTAGTATGTCCAAATGCCAATGGCACATGTTTAAGCATAGCCAGCTACTCCTGCTCCTCCTGCTATAGAGCCTAGTCAACAAAGCTTATTTACATAGGGCTATGTTGACTAAAGTATCATGCTAGAAAATTTAATAGATGAAAATTTTGATCTAGTAGCAAATGCTTACGAAGAACATGAAAAGTGTTGTTTTATGGCCATTGAGCAGAGTTCAGGAGTCGTAGATCCAGTTCAAACTGTTGATGGAGAACAGATTGTTAGTAAACTTGCTGAAAATTCAGGTTAAAGACTTGTGATTGAGTAATAGTATGCACGAAGGATGGATGATACCAATCCCAAAAGTTCTACTGATGTTCACAGTGCTGATCAAGTTGCATTGGTTGTCTCAAAGATAACTTCTCAAACTCTAAATGAGTTGTGTTCAGAAAAGTGCATTATTGCATTTGCTAACATAAAAGAGGTGAATAAAAACTTAGGAGAAAAGGTACAAATCATGAATTCATTCTTGAAAATTTGAAAAAGGATTTTAAAACAAGAATAACTTAAAAGACCTTGAACTTAGCAGCCTTAAACATGAAACATCTGTAACCAAGGATCAACTCCAAACAACAATAGAAAGTTACCAAAAATGTAAAAAAGAAGTTGGAATCGACACAGATCACCTGTGAAAAATAGGTAGAATCTTGTCATGGTTATGAGATGCTTCTGGATAAACAAATCAAGGGCAATGTGAAGTTTGGGGTTGGTTTCAGAAAACATGACCAAGAACAAGAAACCCAAGCTTCAATTAGCTTTGAAATGATTGAGATTATACCAACAACATCACCTGGGGAAGAAATAAAGATCACTAAACCTAGTAGAAAGAAAATAACTCTTGAAAAACCATTAAGTTCCATTCAAGCTGAGACACTTAAGTTTGAGCTTAACCCTACTTGGTCAGACGAATGTGATGTTCAAAAGAATTTCAACCCATTGATTTTACAAACCTAAATGGTATTGACCCATCCAAGGTAAAAGTAATTCCTCTTACCAACTCTCAATCAGATATTAAAGTATCTTCAAAAGAAAAGAGAGATAAGCGTAAAAGGAAGGATAAGGATCAAGCACTTAAGTATGATTTCTGTGGAAGAATAAATCATATGACAAAAGATTGTTTTAAATTAAAAGCATATGATATTAACAGAACATACAGTGTTTGTCTATCCATTCCTGGTGTACAATTTATGGAAAACTCAACCATTTGACTCAACAATGTTCTTTTCTTAAACCATTTGATGTAAATCTAAATAGATTAAGAAAGAATGTGAACTTTAAAAGATAAGATGGGTTTGAAAACAAGAATACCCAATCTGTTCCCAAAAATGTTGAGCCTGAACATACTGTTTATCCACATATGTTAGACCATTACTCTGCATAGAGGTCAGGTCAAACCTCTATTACTGCACCTCAAAACCAACTACCTAGAGGCTATAAGCAACAAACAAGCTAGGGGGTGCCTTACAGGTATACAGAACCTACACCACTGCCACAAAAGCCTAGGGTTAACATGCATCCTCATGGGTATCAACACCTAGTTTGGAGTGGTCACCACCTATTGACCCAAGTGTGCAAGCACTAGTAGAAGGTCATAAACGTCTGTTGGGGATTGTTCAACAACTTCTTGTGACCAAAGACTAATCCCAACAAGAAATTGTAGTGGTTGACAATACCAAATCTAAGGCAGATAATGCCTTAGATCATCTGCAAGATTGAACCATTCACCACCATCTACAAGGAACCACTGATGGTAATTTTAAAGTGCCAACAGAGGTTACCTCCACATCTATCCTTCTATCCCAATGACACATAGAAAAATGTTTTGATAATCCAAAATCTTACTTTTTTTTTATTTTATCTTTGTCTTAGAAATCAGAAAAACCAAAAACTTTATTTTAAAATCCAAAAAAATGACAAAATGAACAAAAACAAAAACTATGTTCAAATGAGTTAAAACAACTCTTCAAGTGGTTCAAAAGTCTGTTTGAGTGTGATAGCCACTGCCTAAGACCAAAGAACCATTGTTTTCCAAAACCACTGTTTGAATTTGAAAGTCAAAATAGAACCCCTGTTTTCATCAAAACTCTTTTAAATACTATAAAGGTTCCAAACAAAGGTTTTTCAAAACTCTGTTAACTAATTGTCAAAAAAAGGTCTCAAAACACTTATCACTTTATTCAAAAGTCTATTGGGCACAACATAAGTTACAAATAGATATTTTGCAAACCAGATTTTTGGTATCTTCATCAGTGCGTCTCCTTTGTAGGACCCACTGTCTGAACAAAGGTTTGCTATGACATAGACCACGTGGAGTAAAAGGCAACCGTTGTACACGTAGGCATCCCTGTTCCATTAACTCAATAAAAACCCATGAGACTATAGAGTTTAATTCTATCCTCCATTTTAAAAAAAAATCAAAAGCATTTCAAAAGAGAAAAACTCCAAAATTGCTCTCATCAAACTCCTTTTCGATCTAAAGATTTCATGGTATTTTCAAAATATTTGAACAATAGTTCATCATGGATCTCGAAATCAAACCCCATATAACTACCTGCCGTATCTTCTAAAACACAACAAGAATACGGACTTCCACTGCATTATTGGCATCATCAATTCATCTAAATACCTTTACATACTCACCGCCGACGCACCTATTTACATCTCTACTCTTAGAGAATTTTGGGCGAATGCAAAGTTATCTCTACAGAACAAAAAGCCCCTTCTCATCATCTCCACTGCCAATAAAAAACATGTGGAAATCACTTCACAATCCATCTCCACAATATTCTATCTTGAGGATATGACAGGTATGGAAACTTATCCCATAAATGAATTACAAGCTAAATTTATAGAAATGGGTTATGAAACCAAAGCTCCCACCAGAAATGAATTTTTTTCCATACACTCTTGGTTTGTGTCTGACGTGATGCGAGCTTGTTATATTTTTTTATATATTTTTAGCATATTTTACTTGTTTATCAAGCTTTAAATTTATAAAAACACGATACAATATAATCACTCCAGCCATATTAATATCAGTGCAAGTTTTTTAACGCTAAATGACAACTTTGGTACAAATAAGTTACTTGAGTGGTGTAGGAAGCGGGCACAAGATTAGTTTGAAATAAAGTGTATGTTATGTAGTTAACAATAAAAGAAGTTATGGAATAAATAATAATGACAACTTATTTTTTAATCTTCTACAAATATCACTAAATTTAAAATTATGTTTGTTAAAATATCAAAAAACATAAAAAATAATGATAATAATTGTCTTTTCATGAATGATTCTAAAGTTTTTAAATATTTGTTGTGCTTTGATGGTTTGAATTAAAAATAAAATATATCAAATAATAAAAAATAGGTGGTTTTAAAAATAATCATGTTTTTAATTTATTATATGTATTTATATATTTATAATTGTAATTTAAGTTAACTTAACAATGCTATAATAATATTTAAAGGACTACATACATTTTTTTAAAATTAACATTTATCAGGTATATACATGAAAAAAATTAAAAATTAACTTAATAATATTAATAACTCTCATGTTATTATGACTGTTATATTACATAATATTTTATTAAACTCGTGCAATACGCAGTTTTTAACAGCTATAACCCTTTTATTATTAAATTTGTTTCTGTGTGTGTTTGAAAAGAAAATTGAGGTGTTGCACTTCAATAATTCTTTGAAGATAATTCGTATAATGTTACAAAACAAATGTAATCAGTTTATTTAATCTAGAACAACACTCTAATCTAATATAGACACCTGATTACAAATTTACTATCAATTATGCGAATTACTATAGTGATTGTTCTAATCTATTATAGAACACTCTATATTTATCATTGTTGACATTATGAAAGTCTTCTTGAAGTGACGTATAACCTTCTTGAACAAACTGTCAACATTCATAAGGAACCACATCTTTAGTGGGAACTTCAGAAGAATATGAAATTTCAAGGAACCATTAAGTTGCTCTTAGTAGCATCAGTAAGTTATCCTAAGTACAAACTTAGACCTTGGTAGGAACCACAATACAACATCGACTTAATCTAGCTAGAATGCCGAATAGCAATCTCTAGTAATACTTCTCTAGGAATGTGAGGCAGTACTAAATCCTACTTAGTTTTAGCTCTAGTTCGCTAGTAACAAGTCAGCCATAACATTAGCTTGTTATATTAGCATTAGAGAAAATTTGTAGGAGAACTTTTGACCATGCCATCAACATTTAGTGACGACTTCATTTCAAGTATATTTCTTCTATGGTAACCAAGAATAAAGCTCTTTCCTGAGTAAAAATTCTAAAAATTGATGGCAATACAAAACTAGCAACTAAATACTCGGATTTTGGTCCACAAAATTAATGTAGTTGAATCAACAGAAAATATGTGCTCTTCAAATCAAACTGATTATTAGATCAATAAATTCAAGAACATGACTCTAACACCACTTGTCAGATCATGATTTATGAACTAATACCCTAGTTGATAATTTTTTTTTTGATAAATTGATCGAAATCCTAAGTTATTGTTTAGCAATTCTTAATTTACTAGAAGTCCAAAAAGTTGTTCTTAATGAATAATCTTGTTTCTTTTGGGTAGAGCAATACCTAAGTTATTGCTTGTGTAAAGGAAGATCCACTGTCCAAAAAATTGTTCTTAATAAATGATCAAATTTCTTTTGGGTAGAGCAATACCTAAGTTATTGCTTGTGTAGGAGAAGATCCATTTAAAAAACGGGTTTTGTTAAAGTATCGAAAAATTGTAGAGATGATATGAGACGATTTTTATAACTATGGTGAAAGGGCATTTTGGTTCTAAAAAAGACTACCTTTTGTTTTCTTAAAATACAAAAAAATCTAGTAAAAAAGTCTAGCAAAAAAATCTAGAAAAAAAAATTAGTACAAAAAGATCTATTAAAAAAGTCACGCAAAAAATTCCAGTACGAAAAATGTAACACAAAAATACAACAAACTTTTTATAGTTTTTTTATTTGTCATATCTTATATAGGAATATAGTATTCTAATAAAAGATATAAAAGACATGATTTTTTTGGTGTAATTTTTATTAAAAAACTAATGTCATATTAAAAAGGTTATGAACATTTAAAAAATAGAGGGAATATGGATGTGCCTTGTACATGAATGGAGAAAGTCAACAAATAGGTTATTTCAAAAATACCATTGATTTGTAAAAAGTAAAGGTCAACATGTTTTTTTAACCCTACTTAGGCATAGGGGGCTGTTCCTGAGACGAGCCGAATCAAGTGGACCTTTGCTCGTGTTTGGCTCGTTTACAAACCGAATCGAGTGGAGCAGCTTATTTAAAACCAAGCAAACAAGCATTTTTCGAGCAGTGAATATTCTCAGTGAGCGTCGAGCGATTTTGATAACTGTTTCACCCGATTTAAATTTACGAAGAAAGATAGTGATGATGTTGGATCTCAAGTTTTTATGTCTTTAAAGCTAGGCACATTTTGATGGCATAACATTTTTCTTATTAATAACAATGTTGTATTGGATAAGGTGATGATCATATTTCACTCACGATAACGTTGAGAGTGGGAACCAATTGACTTAGGGTAGCAACATGAAGCATTGAGACGATTAGCATACTGTCGTTTAGTAGTTTAGGGTTTAACTTTTAAATTTGGTGTTAACTTTTTTATTTGCATGATTAGGCTAGTACGTATGGATATAGTTGTGAATTTATATATAGTGGACCAAAATCTAATAGAGTGGTATATATAAAACTATATATTTAATTTATATTTATGTATATATGTGTGTGTATATGTATAATTTATGTTTTTGTATATATGTGTATATACATGTTTATATATTTGGGAGAGTTTGGAGGATAGAAGGGTTCCAGGGAAGTATATATACGCAATTAGGGATATGTATGTAGGAATAAAACTAGTGTTTGTTCGCCTGTAGGAGATATGGATTTCTTCCCAATAGAGGTAGGACTCCACCAAGGGTCTACGCTGAGCCTGTTTCTGTTTGCGGTTGTCTTGGATGAGTTGTCAAAATCAATCAAGGAGGCAGTTTTGTAGATAATATTGTACTAGTCACGGAGAGTAAACAGAGTCTGAATAGAAGGTTAGAGGAGTATGATGTGTGAAATGTGTATTAATTAAATTCAGACAAGTTTTAAAAATTGGAAAAACCCGTAAACCACACACTACCGGCAAGTGTACCGGTCGTAAGTAGTAAAACAAGTAAGTCCGAGTCATCGAACCGTGGACACAATCTAACGACTTTTGATACTAGACATCTATTGACCCCTAGCCTAATAATTTTGTTTTGTTTTAAGAAAAATATTTTTAATTCAAAATGAAAATTAAGCAAATAGACGGCCAAGCAAATAGTAATCACAGACAAGTGGAGACTGAACAGGAACTCATGTATGGGAAAAATAGGTTACCTAGGAAAGAATCTCTAGACTTACGAAAAAAATCCTAACCTTGGTTTTTAATGAAGACTCTGCCTAACCCGATAAATCCCTAGAAGGTAAATCAAACCAGACAGTATGCCAAGTGATGAAGTGCTAAAATGGACTGACTCGAGTTATCGACCACCAAGTCCCACAACTATCAAGTATATAGTAATTTTTATACTAAAACCATCAAGTTATGAAGCAGAAATAACTAAGAACACCGAAACCTTAGGAAACTCTAGACGCGAATAAACAGATGAACCCGAGTGATCGGCCACCCACTGCCTAACAACGCCCAACTAATAACCTAGCAATTCTAGAATAGATTTCTCACCTCTAGAAAAGATTGCACGTTTTAATTAATTGGTTTTAATAATTATTAAACTTGAATTAGATTTCTCACTATCGAGATCTAGATTGAAAGATTAACATAGACTGGCACCCGACTCTAAAGTATATTTCTAAGTATCTAGAGCAATGGAACCAACTAATAAATTATCAAACCAATCACTACCAACACACAAATAATTAGAAATGGCTTTCAAAATTATAACATGTAAATCACCACATTCATTCAAAACCAAAAATTAATCATACAAATCATTCGTCTAGTTCATCAACTTAAGCAAACATGTTTATGAATTCAAATTAAAAAAACCCGAAAACAAACAAACAAAAGTCTAACCGAAACCTTTAATCTTTTATCACTAATCTTCAAACCCCAATTCAAATCCCACGATCTGGGCATGGTCAGCGGATTATTGAAGGTGTATTGGGCTGGCCTCTTGACACACGAATGGGCCTCTTTTCATTAATTTTTCTAATTCCTTCGTAGCCTCCAAAAATCAACTTGTACCTTATGTCTCTAATTAAATGCCATCACAAAATAATATGCAACTCTCTCAATTAATCCATCATCCAACCTTTTAATTTAGCATTGAAGTGTTCTTTTTTCTTTTTCTACTGCATGTAACAAACAACAATGAAACAAGTAAGAAAAATTCATACTTTATATATTATAATAATTAACTTGATATATTGCCAAATGTTTTCTTTATACTCACGTGTTGCTAGTCAACTTTATTATTATTAGCAATACAATTATTAAGTTTAAATATGATTTTTCCAAAGCCTGTCATGTTTACTTATTTTAATTTGTATAATTTTATCGTTTTGCCGGTTTTCATTCAAATTCATCATACTTTATATTTGAATCAACTAGACGTAGAATTTTATATGCACAACACAAAAACTATTCAGAGTATAGGAAATATTATATAAAATATCTATAATTTAGAGCATATTAAGTGGTGAGCAACTTTAGAGGGCAAACGTTTAAGGATTAGTCACTCTAATACTGAGTACTTTTATTGTGATTTTAATGGTGCGGGCGACAATGAGGACACTCAGATTACCATTGAGGGACAAGTGGTTCCACATATGCAACTAAGGTCAAGTATTTAGGATCGTTTGTTAAAAGGATGAGGAGATAGATAGTGATATAGTCCACCGTGTCTAGGTTGGATGGTGTAAGTGGAGAGTAGCCACTGGGGTATTGTATGACAAGAAGTTGCCAATTAAATTAAAGTGGAAATTTTATAGAGTTGCAATTAGACTCGCTATGTTATACGGAACAGAATGTTGGGTGATTAAGAAAACACAAGCGCGTAAGCTAAAGGTAGCAGAGATGAAAATGTTGAGGTGGATGTGTAAGTGTGGCATGATAAGAAATTAGTTTTTTTAGGAATAGATTAGGGGTAGCTATTTAGGATCGTTTGTTAAAAGGATGAGGAGATAGATAGTGATATAGTCCACGGTGTCTAGGTTGGATGGTGTAAGTGCAGAGTAGCCACTGGGGTATTGTATGCAAGAAGTTGCCAACTAAATTAAAGTGGAAATTTTATAGAGTTGCAATTAGACTCGCTATGCTATACGGAACAGAATGTTGGGTGATTAAGAAAACACAAGCGCGTAAGCTAGAGGTAGCAGAGATGAAAATGTTGAGGTGGATGTGTAAGTGTGGCATGATAAGAAATCAGTTTTTTAGGAATAGATTAGGGGTAGCTAGTATTGTATGACAAGAAGTTGCCAACTAAATTAAAGTGGAAATTTTATAGAGTTGCAATTAGACTCGCTATGCTATACGGAACAGAATGTTGGGTGATTAAGAAAACACAAGCGCGTAAGCTAGAGGTAGCAGCGATGAAAATGTTGAGGTGGATGTGTAAGTGTGGCATGATAAGAAATCAGTTTTTTTAGGAATAGATTAGGGGTAGCTAGTATATCAGATAAGACAAGATAAGGGAATGGAGGTTGAAATGGTTTGGGCATGTCTAGAGGAGATAGACGACATTCCTAGTAGAACTGTGGATACTCTTATTGTGGAGGAAAAACGGAGTAGAGGCAGACCGAATATGACTTGGGAGGAGCGGATTAGGCAGTATCTGATAGACTTACACCTCTATGAGAACATGGTCGAGGATAGGTGTTCATGGAGACGTAAGATTAGGGTTAACGACTTTTAGGAGTGCACGCTAAGCTATTAGAGTCTTGTCTAGGAGCCTAGCTTTTCAATTTATTTTGATTGTCTTTGCATGTTACCATTGGCTTGTGTGTGTGTACATATGTTGTGTTATGGGTTTTCCGTACCCTGCTTTATCCTTTTATTTTTAGAGTAGTTGCATGTCTATTTTGTTTCATTTGACTTTTATGGTTGGATGTGTCTTTGGAGCTGCGGGTTTCACTAGAAGTAGTCTCTTTATCCCTTAGGATAAAGGTAAGACTTGCCTACATCCTACCTTCCCCAGACCCTACCATTAGCTTTGTTGTGGGTGAGATTATATTAGGTACGATTGATTAATTGATTGATTGATATATATATATATATATATACATATATATTTATATATATAAATATATATGTATATATATACATATATATATATATATATATACTAATTAAAAATAATAATTCAAGTCGAACCAAACCGAGTGGACTGTTGCTCATGCTTAGCTTGTTTACAAGCTGAATTGAGCAGAGCGGCTTGTTTACAATCAAGCCTCAAATTGAACGATCATTTTCCAAGCGAGCGTCGAACGAGTGGTTTGGACAACCCTACTTAGACAAAATCGACTTTTTATTTGATCCTGTTGGTGTATACCAAGCTATTTTGGTATGTCAACTTCAAATAACATAGGGGTAAGTACAATCATTTAGTTATATAAAAGTCTTAGGTCAGAATAGATATCACACGAACACTAGAATAAATGCAGTAAGCTCACACACTCTAACTATGCAAAGCTTCAACTTCTCTAAGGTGACAACCTTAGTTAACATATCAGCTGGATTCTCAATTCCTTTGATCTTCTTTAACCTCAGAGTGCCATCACTGAATTGATATTCGATAAAGTGATACCTCAACTGTATATGTTTCGTCTTCGAATGGAAGACATGGTTCTTTGCAAGGTGTATTGCACTTTGATTGTCACAAAACAGTGCACAATAACTTATTCCTTGCTAAGCACTTTGAGAATTTCCTTCAACCAAATAAGCTCTTTGCTTGCTTCAGCAACTACCATATACTCCACTTCTGTGGTTGAAAGGGCAACACTTTTCTAAAGTTTGGACATCCAACTTACAGTAGTGCCTCCCATAGTAAAGACATACCCTATGGTGCTTTTGAATGACTCTTTACACCCACCAAGGTCAGCATCCGCAAAACCCTTCAGAATAACCTCTTTCCCCTTAAAATGCAATGCCACTATGGAAGTTCCCTTCATATATCTTAGCAGCCATTTAACTCCTTCCTAATGTTCTCTTCCAGGATTGGCCATAAACCGACTAACAACTCCCACTGCATGAGCAATATCTGGTCTCGTGCATACCATTGCATACATGAGGCTACCAACTACAGATGCATATGGAACTTTAGCCATTCCTGATTTGTCTTCATCTGATTTGGGTGTCTGAACTTTGGAAAGCTTAAAGTGACTTCCCAAAGGTGTGCTTCTGATCGTGGCATCTTTAAGGCTGAATCTCGCTAACACTTTCTCAATGTACTTCTCTTGGGAGAATGTCAAAGAACCATCTTCTTTGTTTATGAAAATACTCATCCCGAGTATTTGTTTTGCAGCTCCCAAGTCTTTCATCTCAAATTCTTCAGACATTTGCTTCTTCAATTTTTGAAATCTGTCAATGTCTGAACCGACAATCAACATATCATCCACATGGAGTAGTAGAATGATATAAGAACCCTCAAACCTCTTGATGTAACAACAATGGTCATTGTTACATCTCTTGTAACTAACTCTTCCCATGAAGTTATCAAACTTCAAATACCATTGTCTAGGCGCTTATTTCAGACCATAGAAACTCTTCTTCAATTTACACACCAACTTTTCTTTGCCTTTAACCCGAAAACCTTCTAGCTGTGTCATGTAGATGTCTTCTTCTAGGTCACCATGTAGGAAGGCTGTCTTTACATCTAGCTGCTATAGATGCAAGCCTTCTGCTGCTACAATGCTGAGATGAAGTCTGATGGTAGTTATCTACACCAGTGGAGAGAATATTTCATTGAAACTAATTCCCTCTTTTCTGTTCAAATCCCTTGACTACTAATCTTGCTTTGTACCGTTTGGTACCATCATGTTCATCCTTGACTGTGAAAACCCATCTGTTCTAAAGAGCCTTCTTCCCAGATGGAAGCTTTGTCAAATGCTAGGTCTTGTTCTTCTCAAGCGACTTCACTTCATCTTTCATTGCAAGCTCCCACTGCAATGAATCTTTCAACCCCATAGCTTCAGAGTAACACTGGGGTTCACCATTTTCTGTCAAAAGTATGTAGTTGACTGATGGTGAGTACCTGTTTGGTGGTCTAGAGGCTCTAGATGATCTTCTTGGTTGAACTCTGTGGAACTTGGAGTTGAAGGAGTAGCTTCGTCTTCCTCCGAATCATTACTAGAGTCATCCCTAAGCTCCCACTGTCGCTTGACTCATCCCCATTTTCTAGAATGTCGACTAAAGCTTCTTTTCTTGTTTCACCACTTTCAAATTCAATAGATTCTTTCTGAACTTCTGGTCCTTTGGTGTTTCTGTCTTTGTACAATTCGTTTTCATTGAAGATGGCATTTTTGCTTCTGATTTTTTTCTGCCTTCATTATCCCAAAGCCTGTAACCCAATTTTTCTGACCCACAACCAATGCCTGTGCACTTCTTAGACTTTGAGTCTAACTTATCTCTGTCACCATCTTCTAACAAATCATAAGCACTACAACCAAAGACTCTTAAATGTTCGAGACTTACTTCATTTCCTTGCCACATTTCTTCTGGCAATTGAAAACCCAAGGGAACGGATGGTGAACGATTGATCAAGTAGGCTACAGTGTTAACTGCATCTGCCCAGAATTTCGGGCATCCTGACATTCAACCTCATGCTTCTTGCCCTCTCATTCAGTGTTCTATTCATTCTCTCAGCTATACCATTCTGCTGAGGAGTTCCTAGAACCGTCCTGATCATGTTTAACCCTTTCTTGGCACAATTGTCAATAAACATATTACTTATATATTCACCACCATTGTCCGAATTTAAGCACTTTACCTTCAAATTAGTTTCAATTTCAACAGCAGATTTCTATATCTTAAAAGCATCAAATACATCAGATTTATGTTTAACAAAATAGACACATACCTTGCATGTTGAATCATCAATGAAGGTAACATAGTATCTCGAGCCTCTTAGAGATGAAACTAATGTTGGTCCATATACATCCGAGTGGACAAGCTCCAAATTTTGAGCTTTTAGATTCCTCCCTGTTTTCACAAAAGTGACTCTTTTTTTGTTTACCAAGGACATAAGATTCAAAGAATTCAGTTTCCACTTTTTTTAAACATGGAAACTTCCCTTTCTGAGTTAACATCTTCAATCCCTTCTCGCTCATATGTCCGAGTCAGTTGTGCCATAAATTAGATGGACTCAGACTGGTGGTCATGGCATGAACACCTTCGTCATGAATCTCTGCCATGTATAGAGTGCCTTTCTTCTTTCCTTTGGCAATCACTAAGTTGCATTTGATCACTTTCCAACGTCCACCCCCAAAGTGAACATTGAATCCTTCATCGTCTAATTTTCCAACTGAAATCAACTTTCTCCTCAAATTAGGTATAACCCTGACATATTTCAATGTCCATATAGTTCCCAATGAGGTCTTCAAGTCTACATCTCCAATACCCATAATATCAAGCATTTGATCATCGGCTAAACAAACTTTACCAAAGTTACCAGTTCATAGATTCTTGACCATGTCTGGGCATGAGATAGCATGGAAAGAAGCACCTGAATCCATAATCCAGGATTCTACTGAATTCTCAACACAACATATGAGAGCATCTCCTGATCCTTCAGTGGATACACTGTTTACTTCTTTCTTTGTAGCTGGTTTTGTACATTGGCTTCTAAAGTGACCTTTTTCTTTGCAGTTCCAACATTCAATATTTTTTCTGTTCTTTGACTGCCCCCTTATTCTGAACTTTGACCTACCTTGATTAGTTCCTCTGACGTTTCCTCTTCCTCTACTTTCTATATGCAATAAAGAAATTGAACTGTAAGTTTCACTATTGCTTCCCCGTCTGATATCTTCATCTATAATTAAGTCACGAATACTCTCAAAAGTGAGTTTTGTAGTGCCGGATGCATTACTAATAGCTATGACTATTCCTGACCAACTGTCGGGCAAAGAAGATAAAAGGAGGAGCGCTTGTACTTCATTATCAAACTTTATTTCAACTAAGGCTAAACGAGAGATAATCGAGTTAACTCGTTTATGTGAAAGGTAACCGACATGCCTTCCTTCATCTTGGTGTTAACCACTTGTCGGATGAGGAATACTTTGTTTGAAGCAGATGGTTTTTCATACATGTTGGACAAAGCTTCCAATACACCGTAAGTAGTTGTTTCATTGACAATGTTATACGCAGCAATCTTTGCCAAAGAAAGCCTAACCACACCCAAAGCTTGTCTCTCTAACAACTTCTATTCTTCATCATACATGTCATCCGGTTGTTGCCCCAACATAGGCAAATGCAAACCCTTTTGATACAGCAAATCTTCTATTTGCATTCTCCAAAATCCATAATCACTACCATCAAACTTGTCAATCATGATTTTACTATCTTCTGCCATTTTAATGAACAATTATCAATTTGCTATAAACTAAACAAATGATAAATGATAATTACACTAGCGGAAGAAATAAACAGAAAACAAACACTTATCTGTTTCAAGCTTTAAAATGGCGATGAACAAATAATGGGAGGTTGATAAGATCCTTATCAAAGGTTGAGGGGTCTTTTTGCAAATAAGGGAAACTTTATTTCCCTTAAAGAAAAGAAGAAAAAAAAGCATGTATTTCTTCTTCCTCCTTCCTGGACGCTACTATGCTCCCACAGAACAAGAAAAAAAATCTTTCTCCTTCTGAAATCCGGCGAATGCCAAGCAAAATCGAAACCCTAATATTCTATTTGTAACCCAAGTTGTGATTTCCAGCAAGGATGGTCTCTAATTTGGAACCCTAGGTGGCGGCGAACAGCGGCGGCGATGGCTACTGGTTTTTGAAACCCTAGTCGCGATCTACAGCAGCAAAGATGAACAACGGTTTCAATCGGAACCCTAATCCTGACAGGTATCTTCTTCTTCTTCACCTCTTTTGCTTACTAGTTTGTGTGAATCGATCAAGAAACTGGCTCTGATACAAGTTGTTAGGTCAGAATAGATATCACATGAACACTAGAACAAAATGCAACAAACTCACACACTAACACACTCTAACTCACAAGAAAAAGAACACAAGATTTATAGTGGTTCAGTCTAATCTGACCTACATCCATTCCACAACTAGTTCTTCCTTTTGTATTAGGTGCTTAAAGTGTACATGTACAAGAATAAGAAGTATTTATAGTGTACAAATTAGGTTACTGAATATAATAATAATAATAATATATATTCATCATACTAGAAAAGGACCAATCATTTTCTTAGAAAACAATCCTCTGGCTCGAGGAATAATGCTCTGCCTAGAGGAAGAATCATCAGACTAGAGGAATAATCCTCTGCTCGAGTCAAATCCTCCATAATCCAACAAAAAGGATTATCACCTAGCATCGACACATATATTGTTATATGTTTAAAGTTGTGCACTGCATATAACGGTGATATGCCATATGGTTCTGTTACTATTTAGGATGTTTAATTTAGAAGTAGGAGTATACTGACATTCGCTGTTGATAAATATACTAACATTCACTGTTAATAAAAAACTAGTTAGAATGGTTAACCTATTCTCAAATATTCATCCACTATATCTATGATGTTTCATTTATAATTTAATTTTCTTTTTACATATCATATAGTTTGTTGTGTCCATTATATGGTTTTAATTTTCAATTTAACTAGGGGTACTTAACATCACGCGCTGTGCGGCGTGACATCTTAGATTTATTTAGGTACGTTTGTGCTATTTAAACAAAATAGTAGATCCAACCCGCATGTTAGAGGACCCGGGGCGCAATGTGATGGATTGGCCATCACGCGTGGAAGCACGTTAAACACTGCCGCCGATGGTATTGAGCATGCGTGGAATTGAACACGCTTGGTAGCGATCACGCGTTGAAGTTTTGAAATTTTGTACCGTTGGTGATGATCATGACCATTGTATTTAAACGTTGGAGGAGATTTATGCTATATATACATACATTCTTCAAACTCAAATAAAAAAAATACAATCCTTTTAACCTACAAAATACAATCTTGCATACTTTTAAAAATGGAACCTCCCGGATTCGTTTCTGACGGACACCGATAGAGATACGTCTTCCGACAATGACACACTTGAATTTTTTGAGAAGGTGTATAATGAATTTGAAGGTTCGAGCCTTCCAAAGAAGAAAATGATGGATCATGATCTTATGCATGCCAATGAAGTGTTAATGAAGGATTATTTTGAGGAGAATCCGTCTACAATTCCGAAACATTTAGAGATCGGTTTTGTTTACCAAAAGATTTATTTTTAAATATTGTAGGAGACATCGAATCAAGGGAAGAATGGTTTCAAGAATGTTATGACGGGAGGTACAAACGAAGTTTCATGCCGATACAAAAATGCATGTCCGCCATTCGTAAACTAGTGAAAGGTAACCCTCTTGATCAATTTGATGAATACTTAGCAATGTCGGTCATAACTTCGCATGAATGTTTGCAATTCTTTTGTAACGCGATCATTAAATTGTATGCCAAAGAGTTTCTACGTAAACCGACTAAACATGACATCGCACGTATTTATGCCGCACATGAGGCTAAATGGCATTTGCCAGGGATGCTCGGTAGCATAGATTGTACACATATCGAATAGAGAAATTGTACAAGAGAGTTGCAAGGGGCGTATGTTAGGGGTGACGTCAAAAGACCGACCATCATACTTGAAGCTGGGGCGTCGAATGATTTATAGATTTGGCATTCGTATTTTGGTGTTCCTAGTTCAAACAACAACATCAATGTTTTGTACACATCACCGTTTTTTTAAACCGTAACAGATAGTATGTCACACCCTGTATTTCCAACCAAACCTCGGTGGGCCAGAGTAGGGAATATCGTGAAGTAAGTTGATATTATCATAGTCAATTAACATAACACAGCGGAAGTCTTGGAGTTTAAAATACTATTACACACCAAAATGTCCAAAGTTCAAAAATAATATACAGAAGGTTTGTAACTAAAGATCCACAGGCGGATCGTAAAATATACAAAAGATGAATAACAGACTTTTAGGCAGATCTAAGGATTTGCAAGATCCTCTTATATCACTACCAAGCAGCTTCCAGCCTATTTCGTATTGTACCTGTAACTTAATCTTTTGAAAATACGTCAGCTTTCGCTGGTACATACAATTAACTGACTCATTTTGAAAACATTTCAAAAATTGATTTTAGTGCACAAGGCACATGAAAATCTTTTATAACTTGGGAAAGTTAAGCTTTTAACCTTGTATACAGATTCACATATTTGTCAATACATATGGGGCCCAATACAGAAACCGAGACATGATTAACTGACACACCGCTTATGAACCCACGAAGGAGTTATCCCCAAATTGTGGGTAAAATATATTCTAGCATGCGCATCTGTCAGGTGTATGCCTACACCTCATGCTTTGGTCGTGGCCGTTAGTAACTTAAATGAGCCAAGGATATCCAGACACGATCATTAACCCCCAATGTTTAAGTTATAAAAAAAAAACCGATCACAACAGAATATGCGGATTTACTAGCCATAATCCAGCATTTGATTGATCCCATTCCCGACCATGCAGTAATAATTTACCGTATCCCAAGCCCGTATAGGGAAAATAAGTTAAGAGTATTTACCTGAGCTTGTACTTGACTTTTAAAAGCAAAGTTTATATTAATCAGCCGTTTAATTAATAGATAAGTGCATATAGCATTTACTGGAAGGCTTCTAGTCTGGAATGATGGCATAAGCTAACCAATTAGAATGCTAACGATCCTATTTATGTCATAGACTTTAGCTTAAAGATTAAAATGGTACAAGTCGCTAGATTAAGCTTTGACCGGATAGAATGTAGTTTAAACCCATCAAGTGCTAAGACTTGTATAACATGGGTAAACAATTAACATTCTGGAATTAAGATTAAAATGATAAGGTTAAACTCATTTCGGTTAATTTCGTAAAATAGTTACATATACTTAACCGTACGCATATAAGCGATATCGGGTAACCAGGTGAGTTATGAACAAGTTCTACATGTCATTATACTTTAAATAAGTTGTAATATCAGTAGGATAACAACTTATATGCCCGTTTAAAGTTTTAAAACAAGACTATGCCTTATAAGGTGTTTTATGGTTTAGGACCAAACTATGCACCAAATGGCCATTTTGGTCTTTTAAACGTATAATTTACGATATTATAATAAAACTTAGTTTATGATCAGAATAATAACATCATAGTATGTTATTTATATTAATATATCAATAGGTAATTCATTTGCAAGTTCGTTGTTGATTAAAACCTTGTTTTATGTAAAAAGGGCATTTTAGTCAAAGTTTGACATTTTAACAGAACTTGTGCATAAACTCAGTTTATGATCATCATTATATAATATAACCTCAGAGGGTTATGCTACATTCTATTGCGATCATAATGTAACCATAAGTCAGTAGTCAACTAATCTAAGTCGGGTCAGAATCGAAAGTCAAAGCAGAAGTCATATTTCGTGACTTTCGGTTGCGAACAGACCCTAGGACTAGAATTGACGGGCTGAACTTGTTCCCATATGTTCTAATAATTATTACCAACTTGTTTAAGTGTCAAAACATATTTATAACATATATAAACTCAGATTACAATATTTATAAAATCTGACCGGTTTGACTTTTTTAACATAAACATTGACCCGTCAATTGACCTAGTAAGCGTGATTCTTAGGAGGTACCCTTTTAAGGGATTAATACCTACCAAATTACGATTACTTAGCCATGTTCATCTTGAACAATGGCTTGACCATAATGGCCGAAAGTCCAAGCATTTGTCGAAAATGCTTTACTTTTGGTTATTAAAAGCCCATAAAAGAAAAGATTAGAGATGGAACACTTACAAGTGATCCAAGAGGAAGTTTAGAACTCAAAGGGATGCTCCTAGATGGCCAGGAACTTCCAAAAGTGTAATAGAGTGGAGAAAAGGAAATGAGCAAGGAATAGAGTGAGTTTGATGGTCCATTTATAGTGCAAGAGGGTGATTAAGGATGAAGCCAGATGTTGGAGGTGTGTTAGGATCAATACAAGTGGCTAGTTAGGTGTCAAGAGCTGCAAGAAGGTGGCAATTTGCAGGATAGGTGGCATCTTAACAGAAATTAGGAGTTTTGACACTTTTGGTCCCTCAATTATAGTTTTATTAAATGTCATAAATTGTCCCTTCACTTATATTCAATGACATAATGACACAACTAGTTCTTTTCATTCGATATGTGATGTATTGAAGAAGAGTGTTGCCAAACGTTAACGTGTGTTATACTATGTGCTTTAGTGACTTATAAGTGGTTACTAGTTTACAACGTGATAATTACGAGTTCTTATGATTTTATAGGTTAAATTACCTAAATTGGTAAGGTTAAAGGTTCGCTGATGATGTGGAACACTCATGGATGGTGAATCAAGAGATATCACCTCAACCGGAAGTTGTTTGGATCGAAAGGTGGCTTGGTTATGCAAGAAAAATGAAAATAATGAAGTCTAGGGGCCTCCGGGTCATTAGTTGAAAGTTAAAATAATGAAAAAGTAATGATTTAGGCCTCACCATAGGCTACGGTCACCATATCGTAGCTTACGACTAGTACAAGAATTAATTCAGCATGTTTTGACCGTAACCTACGGTTCTCAACCGTAGGTTACGATTAGGTTAAGGTTTTTGGTCAGAGATGCCGAACCGTAACTTACGGTTCGGGATCGTAGCTTATGGTCTGATATGTAAGAATTCTGTGAGTTGGACACGTTTGAGTGAGTTGAGGGGCTAACTCATTTGAGGCATCATCCGAGGGTACGTACACGTGTCGGTATGTTACCGAACGTGAATTTTATGAGGTGTTACATGGTACCGCACCTTTATGCCCGTTTATGGTTAATGAAAGATATTACAGACAAGGCTTTCTTCTTGTGGATGGTATCTACCCATCATTGTCTGTTTTTGTGAAAGCTCCTTCATTTCCTGTCGAGGTTAAAGAAAAGATGTTCAAGAAGTTGTAAGAATTGGCAAGAAAAGATGTTGAGAGGGCTTTTGGTGTTTTAAAGGGTAGATGGGGATACTAAACCGACCGGTTCGTACGATCAGTAAAACCAATCCATAGCATAGTATATGTATGTATCATATTGCACAATATGCTAATTAAAGAAGATGGACGTGCAATATCTCCAGATTAGGTGCCGGATTGTCACACACAAGCTCCCGTTCCCGAAAATATCCAACAAGACTTGCGCAATGAAGAACTTCACTTTCAGCTGAGATATGATTTAATTGAACTTGTAGGTTCTTTAGGTTTGGAATTTCCGGATTTGGATGAAGAATAGCTTATGTTTATGTATCTTTTTATTTATATATGTTTATTTTTATGTTGTTTTTCTAGAATTATTGTTTTTATTTAAATGAAATTTATAATTTATAATTTCATTGTTTTATTGTTAATTTATAATTTAAAAATAAAAAAACCATCACTCGTGATGGACATTTCCACTAAAATCCATCACTAGTGATGGAATTTGACTTGAGGATGTGACATATGGTGATTGAATGTTGTGAGTGATGAAATTCTATCACTAGTGGAGCGCCCCCACCCCTTACAACGGGGATGCGACAAGAAACTTATACTGTTGTGTTTTTTTGCTCTCGTCTCTGGTATCTGCTTCACTTTTTGTTTATGAATGGAATAGCCATTTATGCGATAGTAGTAACTAAGTTATCAGCTCAACATACATTACAACACAACACTGCACATAGCCTCCATTTCAACAAAATTAAACTTTCTACATACAAAATTGACTAAACACAGCGTGCACAAAACTTGAAATCAAAATTAACACATTAATGAAGATACTTATCAGATTTCCAATGACAGCAATTCAAATCGACAATATAGCGCCACTTAGAAAACTTCCAACGATAACAATACAAACTAGTATTCAAAATTAAACACAGATCGATAACCGAACCTGAAACCAAATCGTAGAAGACAGGAAGATTACCGAATAACTTACCTTGTGAAAGATGTGGTGTCTTCTCCCTACCGAACCATAAACCAAACCCTAGGTTCTGCAGCTAACGGCAACCTGTTTGACCAAAAGTGTTGAATTATTCCCCTCTTCCAATAAGAAGTCTGAAAAGTTGGTATTCTAATTAAAACTAAGAAACGTCACCGTGTGTTTGATATCCAGATCCACCATCAACGTTGATGTCTAAATATAGTCTCCTTTACCGGAAAAAAGAACTAAGGTTGGGGTCCTTGCCATCTTTGCCAGAAACAGATGGAGACCACCGCAAAACCCTTAAGCCGCCACTGACTTTACCCTCTATGTCTCTGTTTCAAGTTCGAGCCACGACCTCGTCAGCGCCTTCATCCTCGTGCATCTTAGGTTCCATGGGGTGGGAAGCGAACTCATTCAAGCATCCAGAAACCTAATGAAATTAAACACTAAGAATCCTCAATTTCAAAATCAGTCAAATCAATAAAAATAATATACAGACATCCAAATTTCCAAAGCTAATAAAATCGAACACCAAAATTCCCAAGTTTAATTCGATAACATCATATATCCAATCCGACCTCGAAACCTCACAATATACAATCACAACCTGATATGTAATCTCAGTCGAGGCCCCAAGCATAAAAGTTGTAATTGAATTTACCTCAATCGTCATAGGGCTTTGGTTCATTAACACCAAAGTCTATATTAATGAAGTCTCCACAAACCTTTTGTCTACCAAATGTAATAAGCAGCAGTTCTATCCATTAACAGTTGTTATAATTACAAAAGAGAAGACCTACCCCTAGTTTTGAAGTTCTATTTACAACAAATTTTGGTCAGCTCGGGATTCGGTGATATATTCTTTATTTTTGGGATGGCCTTTTGGAATCGATGTTCTCTTGCCATGTTGCAAAACAAACCTGGAAACTCATTACCACATATGCAAAATTCAGTCAATCCCCTTGGGTGGGTATCAACAGTTCTATATGTTCACACTCTAATCCCGAAAGCCATGCCTTTTAAATAGGTTCTTGAGATTGCATATTAGTAAGAGAGATCCATGCTGAAATCAAGCTGCCATTATTAGCTCTTGAACTTCTTTCCCATGTCTTTAAAGGCTAATGTTGATGAGGGTGGTATTAATTTACATGTGACATATTAAAAAAACCTTATATATATATATACACACAAGATTGATTATAAGAAAATTAGTTTAAATGAGAAAACTAAAAAAACTAACTAAAAAACTTAAAAAACATATCAATTTTTTTTATTTTTTTAATAAAAATCGATATATATATAATATATAAAAAAATTTTAAAAAAAGTAATAGTAATAAAAGTTGTACTATAAATGAGCATTAATATGAAAACGCCAAAACCACCTAACTCACCCCCACCGATACCCATAAAAACCGAAACACCCCCCCCCAAAAAAAAACCTAAATTCACCATCCCACCAAAAGCCCAACCCACCCCCCTCCGCCCTAAAAAAAACCTAAACCCCCCACCCCCACTCCCAAAAATAAAATCTACAAGTAAACCCTAAACGTAAATCCACCAAAAAACATAAACCCCCACCCCCTCCCCCACACTCAAAACCTAATCCTAATCTTAAACCCCTAAAAAACCTAACCCTAAAAGCTAAACTAAACTCAAAAGCTAAATTTAAGCATATAATGCATATGTGTAACACATACATATATTGCACATGTGCAGTACATATATAATGCATGTGTGCAGCACAAGATTTTTTTTTGAAAACTTTTTTTATACACAAAAGGTAGCGATATTTTATAAAAAATTGTAAAAAAAAATTTATTTGTATATTTTTTAGGCTTTTTTTAGTTTTCTCATTTATATATAGTTTTCTCTAATCGCGAAAGAGATGACACAACTAGTTCTTTTCATTCGACACGTGATGTATTGAAGAAATTATGAATAACCGAACGTTAACGTGTGTTATGCTATGTGCTTTAGCGACTTATAAGTGGTTACTAGTTTAGAATGTCATAATTAGGAGTTCTTATGGTTTTATAGGTTAAATTACCTAAATTAGTAAGGTCAAAGGTTCGGTGATGATGTGGAACACTCAAGGATGGTGAATCAAGAGATATCACCTCAACAAGAAGTTGTTCGGATTGAAAGGTGGCTTGGTTATGCAAGAAAAACGAAAATAATGATCACGGATTTGTATTATCTTATCAGTGGTCTCTAGGACAATCTCGGGTCCAGACAGTTGGGCTTCCCCAACTTCAGCCCCACAAACAGGTGTTCTACATTTTCTCCCATACATGGCTTCAAAAGAGCAGCTTGATGCTTGTATGATAACTATTATTATAGGAGAATTCAATTAGGGGTAAGTGGTTATCGCTACTTCTACCTAATCAATCACACATGCTCTAAGCATGTCTTCCAACGTCTGGATAGTACGCTCACTATGTCCGTATGTCTGTGGATGGAAAGCAGTACTAAAGTTTAATCTTGTGTCTAATGATTGTTGGAAACTTTTCCAAAAATGAGATGTATATCTAGTATCTCTATCAAATACAATACATACCGGCATGCCATGTAAGGACACAATCTCGTCCACATATATCTTAGCCAACTTGTCAGAGTTATAAGCTTCTTTAATTGGCAAGAAATATGATGACTTAGTCAGCCTATTCATAATGACCCAAATCGTGTCATTACCACGTTTAGTCTTAGGAAACTTGGTAATCAAATCCATAGTTACCATTTCCCATTTCCAAGTGAGAATCTCAAGCTGTTTTAAAAGTCCTGATGGTTTCTGATGTTCAGCTTTAACTTGTGAACTGAGTATCTTGAATTATGCGCTTCCTGGAGGATTAGATCCCTAAGTCCTCCAAAGATTGGAACCCAGATTCTGCCATTAAATCCAAGGATTCCATCTTTTCAAGGCACTAACTGATCAACAATTCTGCTTAATCCTTCATTAGAAATATTAGCCTCTAACAGGGCTTGCTTTTGTGTATCTAATAACTTTTCATTCAAGCTATTTCTGAGCTCAATGCTCTTGGCGTTACTCCTAATAGGCTTAACCCTTTCTTTACGACTTAAAGCATCAGTAACGACATTTGCTTTGCCTAGATGATAGTGGATTTCGCAATCATAATCATTAAGCGTTTCCATACAGCGGCGCTGTCGCATGTTCAAGTCCTTTTGATTGAACAGATGTTGGAGACTCTTATGGTCAGTGTATATAATACACTTTGTGCCATATAAGTAATGTCTCCACAACTTAAGTCCAAATACAACTACACCAAATTCCAAATCATGGGTGGTGTAATTCCTTTCGTGCACCTTTAATTGTCGTGATGCATAAGCAATCGCTTTGTCTCTTTGCATTAGCACACAACCCATGCCAGTGTGTGAGGCATCACAATAAACGACAAAATCATCAATACCCTCAGGTAGAGATAACACAGGAGCATTACTCAACTTATGTTTTAGAATTTCAAAAGCTTCTTGTTGCTTTGGACCCTAGTCGAACTTGACATTCTTACGGGTCAAAGTAGTTAAAGAAGTGGCTATCCTCGAAAAGTTCTCTATGAACCTCCTGTAAGAACTGGCCAATCCTAAGAAACTACGAATCTCCGATGGAGTTTTGGGTATTCCCCAATTTGTTATAGCTTCAATCTTGGCGGGATCCACTTGGATACCACTCTCACTTACAATATGTCCAAGAAACTGAACTTCTCTAAGCCAAAATTCGCACTTAGAGAACTTAGCATAAAGCTTCTATTATCTTAGCAATCCTAGGATGCACCGAAGATGTTTCTCGTGATCATTTTGATTACGAGAGTAGATAAGTATGTCGTCTATGAAGACAATGGGAAACTTATCTAGATACGGTTTGTAGGCTCTATTCATAAGATCCATGAATGCTGCAGGTGCATTTGTGAGCCCGAAAGGCATAACCAGAAATTCATAATGGCCATAACGGGTCCTAAAGGAATTATTGGGAACATCCTCACTTCTAACCTTAAATGATGATATCCTGATCTTAAGTCGAACTTAGAGAAGTATGTTGGTGCATATTTGTGACAACAACTTAGATTTGGTCTTTGGATATCTTGTAATTAGTAAGACGCTAAACAGTTAGTGTGTTTAGTTTTATAATAGTTAGTTATAGTGATCGGGCTAAACCAGACCCACATTATAGGGAGTGGTAGGCGAATTGGGCCTAGACCAATTTGTAGCCTGTCTCTGTATAAAGAGAGTTTTGCATTAGGGTTAAGGTTGCCTAGTTAGTCACTTCAGAGAGAGTTGAGAGAATTCATAGAGAGATTGGCTTGGACGCATTCGAGTGATCTAGATTAATTGTAATCGTTGTGATACATAAACAATAAAGATCGGGTTTATTATGATTGTTGTTCCTACTCGTATTTCTGTGATAATCTGATCTAGAGGATTCCACACTCTAGATTGGATAGACAATTATGTGAAGATCCATACGGATTAGGGGACCTACAATCATTGGAGTTGATCGAATAAATCATTGATCCTGGGCAGAGGATAACGATTCTTGATTGTCATCTTGTTTAGTTCACGGTAATCAATGCACATCCGCATTGAACCGTCCTTTTTCTTAACGAAAAGGATTGGAGCTCCCCAAGGTGAGGAACTTGGCCGAATGAAGCCTTTCTCTAAAAGTTCGTCTAATTGTATTCTCAATAGCTTCATTTCTGTTGGTGCTAGCCGATATGGAGCTCTTACAACAAGTGGTGCACTTGGTAGGATGTCAATTCTAAACTCCACTTGCCTATCTGGAGGTAGACCCGATAATTCTTCAGGAAAGACATCAGGATATTTAGAAATGACTGAAAGGTCTTCAATCTTTGGCTTTGGCTCGTTAATAGTTACTTGTGCCATGTACATGACACAACCTCTCCTCAGACACTTGGATGCCTTATGCAATGACACTTTTTCGGGAAATCCATAGTGCGAATCTCCAAGGATGGTGAGCATTTCACCAGATGGGACTTTAACTTCGATGAGTTTCTTATCACAAGTAATACAGGCTTGGTTATGAGATAACCAATCCATGCCTAAGATTACATCGAAACTCCCCAATTTCATTGGCAGAAGAGATATATGAATAGAATGATTCTTAATGGATTTAAAACATCCATCGAGAATGGAAGATGTTGTTTCTAAGGTTCCGTCAGCAAGTTCTACCTCATAAATTATGTCTAGAGTTCTTATGGGTAAGTTTAGTAGTTTGGTAAACTTATAGTCTACTTGTGATTTTTCCGCACCGGAATCATAAAGAACTCTAGCATATTCGTCATTTATGAGGAACGTACGATGTTGTTGTCATTAACAACCTCTCTAGCATTCATTTGAAATGCTCGTGCATTTCCTTTCTTGGCCTCTCCAAGCTTTGCATTTACTCTTAGGGCAGTTAGTCTTAATATATCCTTTTCATTACAGCCATAGTAGACGACATCCTTAAGATTCTTGCATTCTAGGGTCTTATGCCCCTTTTCTTGCAGATACCACAGGGTTTAGCATGTGGGTCAGAATTGCACTGTCCACAGTGCCTGCGGTTGCAAGTTTTACATGTCGGCTTCTCGCCCGACCTACTTGGTTCCTTCTAAACCCAAATCTCCACTTATTCTTCTTATTAAATCTTTGGGAGTTATTATCCTATCTCTTCCTTTTCCCGTCAGTGTCTGTCTTGACTGACTTTTGTCTCACCAAATCAAGGTGAGGGAGAGAGATAGGTCCACAGCTGACCTATAAGTAGTGGGCTGAGCAGCCTTCACCATGCCTTTAATCTCAGGTGCTAACCCATTTATGAAACGCGCAATGCGTTTGGGTTTAGGAGAAATTAGATAAGATACCAATCTGGATAAGGAATTAAAGTCACTAACATACTTCCGACAATCCAGATTCCTCATTGTAAGAGTCAGAAAATCTGACTCTATCTTCTCCACCTCATGAGGTGGGCAGTATGTTTCCTTAACAAGATCCACAAACTTGGACCATCCCAAGTTATATAGGTGTACCTTTCCTGTTGATTGGATCAAAGCATTCCACCATATTAGGGCATCGCCCTTAAAGGATTGGGATACAAACTTCACCACATCCTTATCAGCACAACCACTGATATCTACAATAGTCCCCATTTCGTTGAGCCATCTCAAGGCTTCTATAGCCCCTTTTTCTCCGTTAAAGTCTTGGGGCTTGTAGGAGACAAAGTATTTATAGGTACATCCGTCTTTGGAAGAACGGGACCTATCATGAAACTCTAGTTTCTTTGGATCACTCTTCGCATTCGATGAGTGAACAGAGCTCTCCTTTCGAGCTAAAGATGGTGGAATAGACAAAGGTTTGGAGCGAGTAGCGCTCGATTCCTTCAAATTTTACATGGCCTTTCCAACAGCTGCATCAATGTGAGCTTGGAAATCATCGTTGATGGCTATGTTTTCAGCATTGTCAGTATTATTATCACGGCGACTACTTTGTGCCTCATTTGAATTAGCCATCTCTGATGTTTTGGTGCTAAATATTAAATTAAACTTACATTAGCCATGGTATTAATAACCATATAGGCTGTAAAGTTTGGATATATAAATCCATTGCCTATTTGAACCAGTGTTCATAGAATCACAACTGTCAGGCTTAATATTTTAAATGAATATTCTTTGAGATATTTTTGTATTATTGGCCTAGGTCTCAAAGAGAATATCAAAAAGGCTTTTTAATGTTGGACGTAATCCATATATTACTGGACACTGGATCATAAAGTCACCACCGTCATTGTCATATCTGACAATATAATATGGCTTGTAGACAAATCAATTTACATTATTTAAGATGTTAAGATAGATAATCATCGTACTAATGATATTAGTCATGATCTTGTTGATCATACAGACTATGAGGCTTGAGTATAACTCACCACCTTGGATAGGGAACCATATGGTTACAACTATCATTGTCTTAATTGACAATATAATATTGCTCGTAGGCAAATCATCACTAATGGATGTTAAATCATAGCCCTTAGGCACTTCATCACTAATGGATGTTTAATCATAGCCCGTAGGCACTTCATCACTACTGGATGTTAAATCATAGCCCGTAGGCACTTCATCACTAATGGATGTTTAATCATAGCCTGTAGGCACTTCATCACTAATGGATGTTTAATCGTAGCTCGTAGGCACTTCATCACTAATGGATGTTTAATTATTATCATCGCATTGATGATATTAGCCGGGATCATATTTGATCACATAGGCTATAAGGTTAGGACGTAGTCCATCACCTAGACAGCTAGTGCGGTTCCTCAAGTCACACTGCCAGGAGTATTAACATTTCTTGAATGTTAACACAAAATTATTTTAATGGTTGATTAATAATAGTCATTGTCGCATTTGACCTTAATGACTTGTAGGTTTGAACATAGTTCACCACCTCTGGATAGAAGGGATAATCTTCCTTAACTATCATGATAGAAGGGCTACTTGTCCTTAACTACCTTTTATAATTTGCGAATTAATATGGACTTTGCCATTTGGCTAATCAAAACCATTAAGAAGATCTTTTGAAATTATATAGCGGATCATAAATTCGAGTTAAAATCGAGACGGTCGCTTAAAGAGGATGTAACGATTACACACACACACACACACACACACACACACACACAATATATATATATATATATAACCCAAATATTTCATTAAACAACAATAGAAAACTACAATACTTGAAATAAATTAAACTGATTGTCCTGGCACGGACTAAAAGAAATAACATGTCCACGTAGGGACTAAAGAAATAACATGTCTATGTAGGGACTAAAGAAATAACAATGTCCACGTAGGGACTAAAGGAAAATTACAAAGCTAAAATAGAAGAAACCTCATTCGTCCTTCATTCCTTTGACTAACTAGAAAAGTTTCTTGAAGAACTTATTTGTCTTCTTCTCCGTCTTCTCAGCTGGTTGTTGTATTTCCTTTATTCACTCCAAGGCCTCATTAATGGCCTTAAGTGGTGGCAGAGGTTGTGGTTGTGGTTTAGGCACATCAGGAACTTGTATCCATAAGTTGGGTATCTAGTGGGTGGATAAGCAGGTGAGAAAGGAGACAGGTAAAGTGTGTTATGCATGACTGCTTGCATATATGGGTCATGTGATAGCGCCTGATAGTCTAAGTTCATTGGCATAGTTGGGTTAAAAGGATTATATTCAGACGTATCAGGATATGTAGGGATAGGGTTACTAAAACCCAACAGTGGTGGTTAAACCACATGTCACACCCTCAATTTCCACTTGCGGAGTTTTACCGCAAGGCGTGTGATCAAACCAGAATCTGAGCACTAGTAATATCGAACGATTCTATATGATTTATTTAAACGTTTTCCAAAAACATTTTTTTAACCATTCATAGTTATTTTCAAATTATCTTAGTTTCAAAGTTTAGCGGAAGCATTAGTTCCAAAGTTTAGCGGAAGCATTAGAGTAAAGTAAAGTAACGGGCGCCAACATAAAGGCCAAAACCAAAAATCCCAAACAATATTCGTAAATAAGACTCAATAAAAATGTCTTGATCAATGCAAGTGAGTGCACCTATCGCTCCTAGGGTCCTGAGAAACATGTAAAGAAACAAGTGTCAACATTAAAGAAGAGTGAGTTCACAGGTTTTTATAAGTTCAGAAGTTCGGTTAAATGTTTGCTTTCCCCGTTATCCCTAACCCGGGATAACGATATAGTTCCATTATTCCTAATCCGGAATAATAATGTTGGTTCGTAATTAAGTTCAATGTTAACATGTAGGTAGCGAGCCTAAAGTTACGTCACATAAGAGTTCATGATCGAAGCTACTGTTGTTGCCTCAGTGTTGCCAGGTCTATCACTAACCATGGCGAAAGTTAGGCCAAATTAATCACCCGTTGACCATTCCCGGTCGGCTAGCGCGACTAGCTCGGGTGGGGCTTGTCGGGCCCAGTAGTACTACTTATAATTTCCCCGCTATCTAACCCAATACTAACGATCCGAGAGTTTGTTGAGGACTTCCGTGATATAGCTACTTAGTGACCATAACGTACATTAACATTAACTTAGTTACCGAGTAGTTTAACGACGTTAATTTCGCATAACGTAAAAGATAGAGTTATAGAGTGTATACATGTTTCTCCCCCTGTTGTTTAAAACCGGATAAAATAGGGGCCATGAACTCACCTTTAGTTGCTCGGTTAGAGTAACACAAAAGTAGCAAATGATGGGACCGCTAATCGCGTCCTAACATGTCAACCGATTTAAAGTTAGTGTGTGAACACACTGATACAAAACCCTACGCATAACAAACACACAGTGCGGCCACGTAATAGCCAATTCGAAAACACAATCATGCATGCAAAGTATCATCATACCAAAATAATGATCAAACCAACTTGTCATAAACTCAGATTAACTCATACAACACTTTGGTACACACAAACACAAGTTATCATGTTTCAGCTTGTACGCTCATAACTATGCTGTTTTCGAGGATTTTTATAAAACAGTTCCAACGTTCAAAAAATTCCAATTTTTTTACAGGAGGTGTCAACTAAACTCTAGAATTTTATGTAAACTTTTCAAGTCCTAACGCTTTACCAATTATTTATAAACAATTTATATACTAGGCTGCAGTCAGATTCGTCGCTTTCCGACTGCAGTCCACGGGAAAAATTATTTAAAAATCATTGTTCATCCAATTAAGAAAATTCCAGTGAGAGTTTTCCGGAAATTCCCGTCTCCAGGTACTGTACAAATTTCGTGACCCAACCCCCTACAGACTATGAGATCTGACTCGATAAACAACTAGGAAATTTTGCAGAATTTACGCAGCTTCAGCTGCTGCACTAAATAACCACTTAAAAATAGCAAACAACCTCAGAAATATATGAATCCAGCGCCATTAGAAGCGTTTTTAAAAATACACGTTTTAGGCTTCAGAAAATCCACTTTTAGATAAATAATTGTCAGGTTACAGCCAATTGAAGTTGGCTGTAAATGTCATTCAGCAAACAGTTTTCGACTTTTATCGCATTAGAACATGCTTAAACAATCATGACTCTTAATAACAATGATTAACAACAGGTTTATTTGTCAAATATCATCATGTATATCAATATTCATGCAAACCTAATTATATAACATGATCTTTATCGCCAAAACGCAGCTTATGATTTTAGTATTCAACATAACATCAAAATCGCAAAGATTCGCATAATCATCCGAACTAATCATAAATCACAACACTTTTCATACTAATAATCCTACCATTACACACAATCATGATCAAGATTATACAAATCCTAATGTGAATCGCAAAACAATTAAACCCTAACCTTGAAACGATGATGATTAGCGAACCGGGACAAGATTGGAATCAATCCGGGAGTTGTAGGGCTTTGCGATCGTGAGAGGGGGGGGGGCTGCCGTCGCCTTCCTCTATGTGCTAGGGTTTGTTGTTTATTTTTAAACACAACTCATGCATGCATACAATTATATAGCACAATGGAAAAGAAAAGGGTGGGGGGGGGGTTTGGGTAAATGGCTTGGGCCTCAAGTTTAGGTTAGTTCCTTGGGCCGCAAGGAGGTGACGTCGACACGTTTCGCGGCTCGGTTCGGTTCGGCTATTTGTTTATTATTTTTATTTTTATTTTTTTATAACTAATAATCGCGAAATCAAGGCGTGATACAATAATCTACAAAATATATAAACGTCTAATAACACATAGCACGTAATTCACCCAATAAATTCACAAAGTTAGCGTAGTTATTGCGAGCGTGTAATTTAATTCTCTGAATTAAATTAGCGTAGGAATGAATAACCGTAAAGTAGCGCGTTTAAGATACCTGGAAAGCCGGGATGTCACACCACAGGTCGTGGTGTTGGTTCCACCACAGATGAAGTATTTAAGGGTCCACCCATTTGTGGGTCCTCAAGAATAGTAGGGTAGGTTTTGGGCAAAGGTGGTAGCGAACCCGACCGTTGTCCCGCACGTACAGACATACGTGCTCCACGTTTCCTCCTTGGTGGCTCAGGTGGTGACTGAGGTTTCTCCATCGGTTCCATTTGGATGTCTTCCTGTGTAGGAGGCGGTGTTGGAGAGTGGTACAAAGGAGTGTTAATATAAGTAAATTGACTCCAATAATGGTCCCATTCATTAGGACCTTGATAAGGTGATCCTGCATAAGAGTTAGAAGACATTTTAAATTTCAATGGGATGTCCATGTGATCCTGATGGTGGCATCTCCGGTTCGGAGTCCTCGTCCATAGCATTCGGTTAATCCAACTGATTCTGATCAGCTGGAGGTGGGTTAAAATAAAGATCTTGGTTAAATTCTTCATGGTATGAATGTGAATGGAAATGATGGGAATGGTGAGAGTGATGTGAATGATGGGAGTGGTGAGAGTGGTGATTGGTAAGAGTTTTGGGAGGGTGGGGACGAATATTTAGGAGAGACAGAGTGTCTTGCTGGTTGCCAAGGAGATGAATCTCCTGAATCTTGATAAGAATGTGAGTTGTGAGGATGTGAAGGGATATGCCCCGATGGTCCTCTCCTCATTGGACCTTTTCCTCTTCCACTTTGTCCTTTGAATCTTGGCGGCATTTTCCTGTTAAAATCAAGAAAAAACAATAATAATAACTTAATAACGAAATGAATGATCCTAGGTCAATGCCTAGACTCTGAAGTCTAAGGAATGTGCTATTGTGTAAGTATGAGATTAATCACAAAAGGCTAGTGTTTAATTCTCTCAAACGTTGGCTCTGATACCAACCTGTCACACCCCGTATTTCCAACCAAACCTCGGTGGGCCTGAGTGAGGAATATCGTGACGTAAGTTGATATCATCATAGTCAATTAACATAACACACCGGAAGTCTTGGAGTTTAAAATACTATAACAAACAAAAATGTCCAAAGTTCGAAAATAATATATACAAACGTTTTGTAACTAAAGATCCACATGCGGATCGTAAAATATATAAAAGATGAACAACAGACTTTTAGGCAGATCTAAGGATTTGCAAGATCCTCTTATATCACTACCAAGCAGCTTCCAGCCTATTTCGTATTGTACCTGTAACTTAATCTTTTGAAAATACGCCAGCTTTCGCTGGTACATACAATTAACCGACTCTTGACATTTCAAAAATTGATTTTAGTGCACAAGGCACATGAAAATCTTTTATAACTTGGGAAAGTTAAGCTTTTAACCTTGTATACAGATTCATATATTTGTCAATACATATGGGGCCCAGTACAGAAACCGAGACATGATTAACTGACACACCGCTTATGAACCCACGGAGGAGTTATCCCCAACATGTGGGTAAAATATATTCTAGCATTTGCATTTGTCAGGTGTATGCCTACACCTCATGCTTTGGTCATGGCCACTAGTAACTTAAATGAGCCGAGGATATCAAGGACACGGTCATTAACCCCCAATGTTTAAGTTATCAAACAAAACTGATTAAAACAGAATATGCGGATTTACTAGCCACAATTCGGCATTCAATTGATCCCATTCCCGACCAAGCAGTAATAATTTACCGTATCCCAAGCCCGTATAGGGAAAATAAGTTAAGAGTATTTACCTGAGCTTGTACTTGACTTTTAAAAGCAAAGTTTATATTCATTCAGCCGTTTAATCAATAGATAAGTGCAGATAGCATTTACTGGAAGGCTTCTAGTCTGGAATGATGGCATAAGCTAACCAATTAGAATGCTAACGGTCTTATTTAAGTCATAGACTTAGACCGACTAGCTTAAAGATCAAAAGGGTACAATTCGCTAGATTAAGCGGTGACCGGATAGAATGTAGTTTAAACCCATCAAGTGCTAAGATTTGTGTAACATGGGTAAACAATTAAATCATGGAATTGAGATTAAAATGTAAGGTTAAACCCATTTCGGTTAATTTTCGTAAACTAGTTATATATACTTAACTGTATGCATATAAGCAATATCGGCTAACCGGGTGATTCATGAACAAGTTCTATATGTCATTATACTTTAAATAAGTTGTAATATCAGTAGGATATCAACTTATATGTCCGTTTAATGTTTTAAAACAAGACTATGCCTTATAAGGCGTTTTGATCATTTATATACGTAAAAAACTTGCATATTTTTGATGTTATGATCATAAACATTCTAGAAAAATACTTAATTTGTGATAAAATGATCAGTAAGATATCACACATAAGTGTGATTTATGGTTTAGGACCAAACTATGCACCGAAAGGGCATTTTGTTCTTTTAAATGTATAATTTACGATATTATAATAAAACTTAGTTTATTATAAGAATAATAACATCATAGTATGTTATTTATGTTAACATATCAGTAGGTAATTCATTTGCAAGTTCGTTTTTGATGAAAACCTTGTTTTATGTAAAATGGGGATTTTAGTAAAAGTTTGACATTTTAACAGAACTTGTGCATAAACTCAGATTATAATCATCATTATGTAATATTACCTCAGAGAGTTATGCTACATTGTATTGTGATCATAATGTAACCATAAGTCAGTAGCCAACTAATCTAAGTCGGGTCAGAATCGAAAGTCAAAGCAGAAGTCAAATTTCGTGACTTTCGGTTGCGAACCGACCCTGGGACTGGAACTAATGGGCTGAACTTGTTCCCATATGATCTAATAATTATTACCAACTTGTTTAAGTGTCAAAAACATATTTATAACATATATAAACTCAGATTACAATATTTATAAAACCTGACCTGTTTGACTTTTTAAAACATAAACTTTGACCCGTCGATTGACCTTGTAAACGTGATTCTTAGGAGGTACCCTTTTAAGGGATTAATACCTACCAAATTATGATCACTTAGCGATGTTCATCTTGAACAATGGCTAGACGATAATGGTCTTAACCGAAAGTCAATGCGTTTGTCGAAAATGCTTGACTTTTGGCTATTAAAAGCCCATAAAAGAAAAGAGCAGAGATGGAACACTTACAAGTGATCCAAGAGGAAGTTTAGAACTCAAAGGGATGCTCCTAGATGACCAGGAACTTCCAAGAGTGTAATAGAAAGGAGAAAAGGAAATAAGCAAGGAATAGGGTGAGTTTGATGGTATATTTATAGTTCAGGAGGGTGATTGAGGATGAAGCCAGGTGTTGGAGGTGTTTTAGGATCAATACAGGTGGCTGGTTAGGTGTCAAGAGCTACAAGAGGGTGGTAATTTGCAGGATAGGTGGCATCTTAACAGAAATTTGGAGTTTTGATACTTTTGGTCCCTCAATTACAGTTTTATTAAATGTCATGAATTGTCCCTTGACTTTTATTCAATGACATAATGACACAACTAATTCTTTTCATTCGACACGTGATATATTGAAGAAGAGTGTGAATAACCGATCGTTAATGTGTGTTATACTGTGTGCTTTAGCGACTTATAAGTGGTTACTAGTTTAGAACATGATAATTACGAGTTCTTATGGTTTTATAGGTTAAATTACCTAAATTAGTAAGGTCAAAGGTTCGGTGATAATGTGGAACACTCAAGGATGGTGAATTAAGAGAGATCACCTCAACCGGAAGTTGTTCGAATCGAAAGGTGGTTTGGTTATGTAAGAAAAACAAAAATAATGAACTCTAGGGGCCTCCGAGTCATTAGTTGAAAGTTAAAATAATGAAAAAGAAATGATTTCAGGCCTCTCCGTAGGCTATGTTCACCATACCGTAGCTTACGGCTACTATAAATTAATTCAACATGTTTAGACCGTAACCTACGGTTCTCAACCGTAAGTTATGGTTCGGTTTAGGTTTTTGGTCAGAGATGCCGAACCGTAACTTACGGTTCGGGACCGTAGCTTACGGTCTGATATGTAAGAATTCTGTGAATTGGACATGTTTGAGTGAGTTGAGTGGCTAACTCATTTGAGGCATCCTTCAAGGGTACGTACACGTGTCGGTATGTTAACGGACACGAATTTTACAAGGTGTTACATGGTACCGCACCTTTCTTCCTGTTTATTGTTAACGACTTTCAGACGAGGCTTTCTTCTTATGGATGGTATCTACCCATCATGGTCTTTTTTGTGAAAGCTCCTTCATTTCCTGTCGAGGTTAAAGAAAAGACGTTCAAGAAGTTGCAAGAATTGGCAAGAAAAGATGTTGAGAGGGCTTTTGGTGTTTTAAAGGGTAGATGGGATACTAAACCGACCAGTTCGTATGATCAATAAAACCAATCCATAGCATAGTATATGTATGTATCACATTGCACAATATGCTAATTAAAGAAGATGGACGTGCAATATCTCCAGATTGGGTGCCAGATTCTCACACACAAGCTCCCGTTCCCGAAAATGTCTAACAAGACTTGCGCAATAAAGAACTTCACTTTAGGTTGAGATATGATTTAATTGAACTTGTAGGTTGTTTAGGTTTGCAATTTCCGGATTTGGACGAAGAATAGCTTATGTTTATGTATTTTTTTTTTTTATGTTTATTTTTAAGTTGTATTTCGAGAAATATTGTTTTTTATTTAAATGTAATTTATAATTTTATTGTTTTATTGTTAATTTATAATTTAAAAATAAAAAAAACCATCACTTGTGATGGACATTTCCACTAAAATCCATCACTAGCGATGGAATTTGACTCGATGACATGACGTATGGTGATTGAATGTTGTCAGTGATGAAATTCTATCACTAGTGGAGCGCCCCCACCCCTTACGACGAGGATGCGACAAGAAACTTGTACTGTTGTTTTTTTTTCTCTCGTCTCTGGTATCTGCTTCACTTTTTGTTTATGAATGGAATACCCATTTATGCGATAGTAGTAACTAAATTATCAAGTGAACCTATATTACAACACAACAATGCACATAGCCTCCATTTCAACAAAAGTGAAACGTTCTACATACAAAACTGACTAAACTCAGTGTGCACAAAACTTGAAATCAAAATTAACACATTAATGAAGATACTTATCAGACTTCCAATGACAGTAATTCAAATCGACAATGTAGCACCACTTAGCAAACTTCCAACGATAACAAAACAAACTAGAATTCAAAATTAAACACAGATCGATAACCGAACCTTAAACCAAATCGTAGAAGATAGGAAGATTACCGAATAACTTACCTTGTGATAGATGTGGTGTCTTCTCCCTACCGAACCATAAACCAAACCCTAGGTTCTGCAGCTAACCGCAACCTGTTTGACCAAATAGTGTTGAATTATTCCCCTCTTTCAATAATAAGTCTGAAAAGTTGATATTCTAATTAAAACTAAGAAACATCACCGTGTGTTTGATATCCAGATCCGCCATCAACGTCGATCTCTAAATATAGAACTAATGTTGGGGTCCTTGCCATCTTTGCCGGAAACAGATGGAGACCACCGCAAAACCCTTAAGTCGCCACCGACTTTACCCTCTATGTCTCTATTTCAAGTTCGAGCCACGACCTCGTCAGCGCCTTCATCCTCGTGCATCTTAGGTTCTATGGGGTAGGAAGCGAACTCATTCAAACATCTAGAAACCTAATGAAATTAAACACTAAGAATCCTCAATTTCAAAATCAGTCAAATCAATAAAAATAATATGCAGACGTCCAAATTTCCAAAGCTAATAAAATCGAACACCAAAATTCCCATGTTTAATTCGACAACATCATATATCCAATCCGACCTTGAAACCTCACAATATACAATCACAACCTGATATGTAATCTCAGTCGAGGCCCCAAGCATAAAAGTTGTAATTGAATTTACCTCAATCGTCATAGGGCTTGGGTTCATCAACACCAAAGTCTGTATTAACTGAAGTCTCCACAAACCTTTTGTCTACCAAATGTAATAAGCAGCAGTTCTATCCATTAACAATTGTTATAATTAGAAAAAAGAGAAGACCTACCCCTAGTTTTGAAGTTCTATTTATAGCAAATTTTTGTCAGCTCGGGATTCGGTGATATATTCTTTACTTTTGGGATGGCCTTTTGGTATCGATGTTCTCTTGCCATGTTGCAAAACAAACCTGGTAGCTCATTACCACATATGCAAAATTCTTTCAATCCCCCTGGGTGGGTATCAACAGTTCTAGATGTTCACATTCTAATTCCGAAAGCGATGCCTTTTAAAAGGGTTCTTCAGATTGCATATTGGTAAGAGAGATCCATACTGAAATCAAGCTGCCATCATTAGCTCTTGAACTTCTTTCCCATGTCTTTAAAGGCTAATGTTGATGAGGGTGGTATTAATTTACATGTTACATATTAAAAAATCTGATATATATACACATGATTGATTACAAGAAAATTAGTTTAAATGAGAAAGCTAAAAAAGTAACTAAAAAACCTAAAAAACATATAATTTTTTTTATTTTTTTAATAAAAATCAATATATATATAATATAAAAAAAATTTCAAAAAAATAATAGTAATAAAAGTTGTACTACACATGTGCATTAATATGAAAACGCCTAAAACACCTAACCCACCCCCACCGACACCCCTAAAAACCTAACCCCCTACCCAAAGAAAAAAAAACCTAAATTCACCATCCCACAAAAAGCCTAACCCCCAAGCCCCCCCCCCCCCCCCCAAAAAAAAAACCTAAACCGCCCACCCCCACTCCCAAAAAAAATCTATAACTAAACCCTAAATGTATATCCCCTAAAAAACCTAGACCCCCCACCCGCACCCATAAAAAAAACCTAAACCCCCCACCCCCTCCCCCACACTCAAAACTTATTCCTAATCTTAAACCCCTAAAAATACCTAACCCTAAAAGCTAAAGTAAACTCAAAAGCTAAATTTAAGCATAAAATGCACATGTGTAGCACATACATATAATGCATATGTGCAGCACAAGTTTTTTTTCTTAAACTTTTTTATACATAAAAAGTAGCGATATTTTATAAAAATTAAAAAAAAAATTTGGTATATTTTTAGGCTTTTTTTGGTTTTCTCATTTATATATAGTTTTCTTATGATCCTCTCCCTATATGTAGTTTTCTTATGCTCAAATCAATTGTGATGTTCACAGACTAAGTACTCCGGTCAATACATAACGGAAGGTTATCAAATGAAAATCAAACACAATTACTAAACGTAATCCCACCTCAAATGTATCCCGATTACCAGAACTCTCGGGAATTGAATGATTAAGATTAAAGTTTAATAAAATGTAATCTATTACAATCAGTTAATCAAATAAAAGGTGAAAAGCATTGAATGCTTAGATCACCAAGTTAATACAATTGTCAAAAACACATAAAAGTATCTACCTTACACAAACCCTCCATCCGGAGAAAACCATAAGAAAACTAGCCGCTCATCTCGCACAAACAGTCTTCAAAAGCTTGAGAAATCGATGCGTTCATGATCATGATGTTTGATTTTGTGGAAAACAATGATGATTGATGACGAAAAGCCTTGAACTTGAGTGCTCTAGAAGTCCAATATTCGTCCTTGAAGTGATGATAAACCCGAATTAGGGTTTAGGAAACCTTTTGTACCTCAAAAACAAGCCAAATTCGCGTTTTTCCAGATGTCCTACCGTAAGTTATGGTGTACAGACCGTAAGCTACAATAGAGAGTTTCTGGTCACTCAATTTAACATGTGATCGACTGACAGTAGCTTATGGTCGACAGATCCCTTCCAAACTGTTTTCTTGATAACTTCTTCGTTTTAGCTTTGTTTTACAGACCGTTTTCGCCCACGTCTTCGTAATTCAGCCCTCTGTCATTCCATCTCTTAAGATCTTTAATTCCACTCCATTTGTTTTCCTCAAAAGACGTCCAATCTTCGTGTTTAACCTACAAAACACCATTTTCCGGTAGTTATTCAATTTCAATCATTTAAACACATAAAAACTCATAAGGTTAATCACTTAGACATGTTAAACAACATTCCAATCCCATTCTATCATATCCCTACACATATCTTTTTTCGTCCCGAGAAATTATTTGCAATGGAATCACAATCAAATCACTGGCTTTCGAATTATTAGTTATTTTATTAACAAGTCTACTCACGCATTAACTAAGATTGTAAGTATACTTTCCACTTAAACCCAACCGCCGATTTCCAAGCCCTTCATCATAATTCATTAAATCCATTTGCACTGTTCCTATATGGGTCTCACACTCAAAAACCATACCGCCACTTACTCCCGTTTCAAGATTATGAAATTACTTTCTTATATAACAAACTTTTATGTATTTCCGATTAGAATATGATGGATAATGAATGATGGTTTTGAGCATCGACATGCTTTTGAATTCGATCCACTTATCGGACATACCCCACCCGAGTCACCATCCCAGTGATTAATGCCATAAGTTTCACATAGTTTTTTTCTTTTCTAACTCCACCTAGAGGGTATGTACCACATGAGTCACCATCCTTGTGGCAATACCATATGCTTTGTCAATACAAGCTAGCTCCAAATAATGGATAGATGGAATCTTTTAGGGCGCCATCTTGTTTCGGATTTATTTTCATAAAAAGAAACAGACATGCCATTTGATCAGAATACTTATAAGCTTTTTATTTATAACAGAAACTCATCTACTCTCTACAGTTTCAGCTTTGCTATAGTTCCTAAGGCGAGAACCCGCAAGACTCCTAATATTTAAGTGTTTTATATCAATCCTAAGGAACCTTTCAACCGGCTAGGCCTATCCACAAATCCTAAATTAGATGGGTTTTCGACCATTTTATTATCTCTTATGTATAATTATTGAAAACCAAAAATTTGATTATACCTATCATTTTCCATTTTATTGCAAAAATCTTATGAAACATTTTCAATTTTTAAAAAAAAATTCAATTTCAACACAATTTAAGCATTTGAGACCATCACTTACTAACCCTATCTCGAGTTACCGCATCCCCACACTTGGGATACATTGTCCCAATGTATAGTGCAACTTAAAATCTGAACTCGAGATATACCACCTACAAACCATGAACGGCTAACAAGCTAGTCAACTCAACAAATAACACCACTCCTAACACAACGGTTCACACCACCCAAAACACAAACAAATATAGCAATGCAAGATAGAGAGACACATTCACCTGATCAGAAATTCAGTGAGTATCTGTAGTGGTGAAACTGCTGCGATCTAACCAGCATGTACGCGTTCCATGGATTTTTTGATATCTCACCGGGGATATTTCCAAACAATCCCCACACTTGAATCATTGCATACGTGAAGATGGAAATGTAGTAACCTGCCAAAACACCACACACACCAAAACGAAACCAACAAAACAAACCCTACATCCCCGGGCTGCCTCCCGAGAGCGCTAAGTTTTAGGTCTTAGCAAGACCATACCTGCTGTGCTCAGGGTGGTTCAGCAGCCTGCTTGCCTCCCCATTTCTCTACATACAGTTCCATCCAATTACTTGGGAGGTTCACAGCTTCACGCCAATTGGGGTTAAATTCAGCTTCATTTCCCCATATAATCCCACCATCGCGTCGTTTTCCTTTGCATGCACTCCTGCTCACACTTGCCTTTCTTGCCTGATTTTCACCGTTCTTCAACTCAGACTTGTACAACTCAACACCACTTGCAATTGACCTGACTGAGCTAACACTTGAAACATGTTCGTTAGTAGCAACTATGTGACTCAAGTCATTAACAAGATTGTAATAAATGGATTTTAAAAACACATTAAAGTACAACTTATGGTTCTCGTAGCTCATGGTGACCACTCCGTTTCTGCAATCGATTTGAGCATTTGTCGTATACAATATATTTTCCGCTTTGCCCCCGATGGGTTGCCCATCCAGGAACTCACGGCTTTATTTTCACCCGACGAGATGCTCGCCCAGGCAAAACGCGTCTTGGTAGAGAAGGTTCCCACCCCCTATAAGAAAGGATTCATTCTCCTTCTCAACCAATGTGGGATGTGCCAAGATATTGTCCACTTTGCCCTCGATGGGATGCCCATCCAGGAACTCACGATTTTGTTTCCACCCGACGAGTTGCTTGCCTAGACAAAATGCGTCTTGGTAGAGAAGGTTTCCACCCCTTTATAAAGAAGGCTTCGTTCTCCTTCTCAACCAATGTGGGACTTACATCTCCACCCCTCTCAGGGATCCCAACGTCCTTGTTGGCACACCGGCCCAGCCCATAGCTCTGATACCATTTTTGTAACACCCCAGCCTGATTAGGGCAGACGTGTCACACAATATAGTAAATCAGAGACAATCAATATATCAATTAAAATACTTTCCAACTAACTAAAAACCATATCCTTAAAATTTTCAATCGATCAAACTATTGATTAAACTCTTTTTCTTTAAAACCACATCCTTAAAATGGTTTAAAAGAAAACACTTTCTTCACACTTTTCTCCGAATCCCAAGAGTACCTGTTTTAACAATAAGAGAAAACAACAAAAAGATATACAACTTTTAACAATAAGAGAAAACAACAAAAAGAAATACGGCTGAATTGCTCAGTAACGGAAAGACCAATAGCAATGCAAATATAACAATGAAAAATGATACCTATACTAATGATAACAATAACACTCTACTAATAGAAATGATACGATACACTGGACGATCATGATTAATCAACATGATAACAATAACACCTAAATGATGGAAAGGATACGATACACTGAACGCCCTGATGAATCAATATTTTAATAATAACACTTTAATGATGAAAATGATACAATACATTGAATGATCACTGATGAATCAATATGATAATGATAACTCTTTAATGATGGATATTATACAATATGTTAAACGATCACTACCAAATCAATAATTAATAATATATTGGAAATACCTATGTGAGCCAATAACAATAAACACTAACACTTTGTACATTAGCTGCAAACTAATGCACCACTATGTAGAGGGGATGTGGCACTCACACCTATCCCTGTACCACTAACACTTACACTCCTAGGATTGATCCATACGCTTCTCAATAATCAATAAGAGCTATCACTCAACACACAAAACATTATAGAGACGCCATGGGCCTTTCACACTGCCACAAATGGTGCACGTCAGCTGTGCCTATGAGGACGCCCATGTCCCCATATGTGGATGTGCTCGGGTATTAAGGTCAGTTAATTCAACGACGTATCCTACATGCCTTTGTGCCCGTTATCGGTCAAATCCAAGAGATTTGCACTTGTTAGCCGTCAAAAGGATCATGAGCTACTTGAAAGGATGCCCAAGCACCGGCTTGTTGTATCCACGACATGACAACTTCAATCTCACGGGGTATTCAGATTCTGATTTGGGTTGCTGTTAGCTCAATGCCAAATCTACAACGGCTAGTTGCTAGTTCTTTCGAACCCGTTTGGTAACTTGGTAGTGCTAGAAATAGACCGCCGTCGCTCTCTCTACATGTGAAGTTGAATACGTTCCAGCATCCAGCTGATGTTCCCAGATACTATGGATATAACAACAGATGAGAGACTTCGAACTGCAATTTCTTGACACGCCCATAAATGTAGATAACAAGGCGACCATTGACATCACTAAAAACCTGGTTCTACACTCACGCACTAAATACATTGAAATTCGACACCACTTTATCCGTAATTGTTACGAGAAAAAGTTGGTTGGAATTGAGAAATCCATACTGATGACCAAAAAAGCAGAGTTTTACACCAAAGCATTTGATAGATCAAGATTTAAAAAACTTTTAAAATTAAATGGTTTAAGAAATCTGACATCAGGGGATGAAAGTGAGGTTGAATTCAACGATGACGATGACTTAACGTGATTCTCATCGGTATGACACATGTTTTTATGTAAATACTTTTCTCACTTTCTTAAATACATATTAAAAAAAAATCCAAAAATATGTTTTTAATTTTAGGGGAAAAAAGTTGTGAAAATACAAAAATATTAAAAAAGACAAAAAGAGTTATATGAAAAAGACGTAATGATATATTAGTGGACTATCACAGTATGCTAAGGAAATGGAAGGTTTTAAACAGGTAATTAAACATGTCTTACTAATGATGTGCCAGTAGGCTTCACACATTGGTAAATTGTTTTTCAAGATATAAACTTAAAAGAAAAGCTGAGTAATTTGTGGGTCGACATCTCTTGCATATATGGACTTAGTACTCCGAAATTTCGTTTGAGAGAAGGCCAGATTCTATGATACTAGGTCTTTATATTTAGTTGATTGTGGGGTATGATCCGAGTTCTTCTGATTTTGCGTCGGAAATGACCTAGAACTTGTATAATACTTTGCGCATTATTCACCCCCAAAAGCTGCATAAAAATGAGTATATGTCATAAAAAGATATGAAATCTGCAGTACTAAAAGATTCCTAAACGGAACACCACCTAAAGTTGAGCATTCATCTCTTTCTTTGTACGGAAGTACTAACCTAAGCTCTTGAGGCCTTGAATTCACCCCGTTTACAAATATCTGTTAGATATATTCACCTATGAGATGAAATTCTGGGAATCTTGATGTGGGAGTATCTTCTGAAGGAAACACAGTTACTTCATGCTCCTTAAAATTACCTAAAAATCTTGAAACAAGTGAGAAATGTGTAGAGGTTTAAGTGGATTAATATATTGGCAATCTAAGTAAATCTGTTTGGGACCTTAAAGTTTTACCAACATCAACGGTACTTGTGACATGTCTAAGAAAACTGATGTGATCCTCTAACACAAACTCACAAAAATATGTCTGTAAATACGTCTTTACTTACTTTATTTATCTTTTCATAAAAACTCAAAAAGATTTTCAGTTTGTTTTTAGAAAAAAACATTTGAAAATACAAAAAAGATATGATTTCTATCTTAGTTTTTTTGTCTACCGATGATGGAAATACTGTTTGTCCAAGTCAAAGTGACAGTTGCTGAAGGAAAGCTAAAAGATTACAGGCTGGGAGCTATTCAGGAAAGAGAGAATCCTGAAACGCTACAAAGTTCATTAACTTGAAACTTAAAATTTCTCTTAAAACATCTATTTTGGTCAAACATCGGCCAACCAAGGTCATTAACTTGGACTTGGTAGGCAAATCGGTTAACCGGGGTCATTAACTTGGACTTGGTCAACTGAGAAGGTTACTAAAACAGAAAAATTCACAAAAGATCGAAAAGAAACCAAGTGAAAAGAACTGGCTCGTACAAGTGACTATCTGACTCGTACGAGTGATAAAAAACCTTACTCGTACGAATGATGACTAGTAGTAATCCAAGATTTGAGCCGTTATAATGCCAAAATCGGACCTTATGGACATAAAACGTAGATTTAGGCTAATTGAACCGGTAAAATGTAAAATTGAACATAATCGTACAAATATGCTCTTTTAGCTTCTAAATCTTCATTCAATTTGTTAAAATTTACACGTTTTAAGTTCGGATTGAAAATGTGGTATTTGTGCGACTCATGACTCGTACGAATAGTCGCTCGTATAAGTAAGTTTTTTAAGTTAAACCAATTCTCATCACTCGTAAGAGTGGTTGGTCATACGAGTAAGACCTTTATATTATAAACTTCATTGACTCGTACGAGGAGTCACTCATACGAGTGAGTCTGTTCAAACTTGAACTATTGCCTAAATGTCAATCTGACTCGTACGAATGATGACTCGTACGAGTGACAATTTTTTTAAAAAGGTTTGAAAAATTTTCTAGGTGTTGGAAATTTTTTGGTGTGCGCAGGTAAAGAAGTCTTCCTTTCTCTGTCGACAATATTTGCTGCTTGTTAGACTAGAAAATTTCCGGAGATTGCCGCATACAGAGAAGTTCTTGATTTTTTGGGTCGCCTACCGATTACGAAGGCCTTAATCGATAAACATGCAACCTATAGATCGCATGTCGAATACTTCTGGGATGCCGCTGAGTACAATGAAGAAGAAAACACTATCTTTTTTGTGGTAAGGATCAACAATGAAGATGTTCAAGTTAAAATTACTGAAGATTTGATCCGGAAAGTGTTAGAGTTTATAGACCATGCAGAAGACCCAACTGCATACCTAGAATATATGGTCAAGGGGTGTTTTTACAGGATGGGATATGCATGGTATGTTAACCTAGCGCCGTTCAAGAAGGGAAATCTGAGTGCACCCTTCAGATATATTGCTCACTGCGCCGTTCATGCTCTTAGTCACCGGAAAGGAGGGTTTGATGATATGGTTGACTACCAAATGTGCATGATAGCAGCACTAATCCTCAATCTGCCATATAACTTCTCTAAGCTTATCTTCATGTAGATGGTACAGAACATACAAAGAGAGAAATTTCTTCAGTACTCGAGGTTCGTTCAGATGTTGTTGAATCATCTTCACAACATTTTGAAGAAAAAGAAAGAGGATATTCTGAAGCTCGAACATATGGATGTATCTACATTGAAGAAGATGAATATACACCTAAAAGTTTTTCCAAATGCTAAGCCGGTATTTGGAGCAATTATTGATAAAGACTATGTTGCGCCTTTAGAAGGGAAATGGTGAAAAGATTCGAGTGGTGATGAGGATGACGAACTTGAAGTGTTAGATGGTTTTATGTCAAAGAGAAGCGCTTAGTTTACTAAGGAAGACAAAAAGGGAAGCAAGGGTACAAAGAGAAAACAAGCCGCCACATCCTCATCCTCTGCTCCTCAACAAAGAAAGTGTGCTTCTGTTAGAACCAGTCTGATTGATGAACTGGAAATTGAAGATATACAGGTCGAAGAACCAGCTCAGACTGAAGAAAATGTTGAAACGGTTGTTGCAAACATTCAGCAACAAGCATTTGGAGGAACAGAAGGAGAAGTTGGTAGAGATGAAGGGCCATCCTCCTAGAGTACAGATACTAAGGATAGGATTGCTGGGCAAATGGAAAGAGAAAGAGAGAAGGAATTTGAGCATTTGGAAGAACAAACGTTGACGAGCTGAGGAAAGGAAGAGAAAAGAGACAAGAGATGATGATACAACATATGAGCCGTCAAATTCTGAAAGTGACACTCCTATAATTAAGCCTATTAAGAGGCCAGCTGCCAAGCGCATAAAAAGATCAGCAACCAGGAAAACAAATTCTCCAACAGCTCGTTCAAAGCTCAAGCTGAAGAAGAAGGTTACTAAAGCATCAAGTGTTACACCGAGTGTTAAGCCAACTCCACAACCACCTCCATCACCACCTCCACAACCACCTCCATCACCACAACCACCTCCACATCCATCACCACAACCACCTCCACATCCTTCACCACAACCAACTCCACAACCAACTCCTCAACCACATCCAACTCAATCTCCTCCCCAGTTTTAAAAAGGTTCGAGGTTGGAAGCTCAGTTTGATTTTGACATCGGAGAAATTCCAGGGGGAGAAGAGTTTTCTTCTGGCATGTTCCACGACTCAAGGATGATAGTGTTAGAAAACCAAATCATGTTGAACAATGTAATGATTGCTGAGCTGCAAGATCGTATAAAGAATCTGGAAGAAGATAGAAAGAATCTACAGGCAGTATTAGCAAGTTTTGTGTCAGAGAATGAAAGGCTTAGAAAGCGTATGATGGAATACGATGATGAACGCCTCAGAAACCAAAGACCAATGAGTATATTTCAGAAGATTCTTATCAAAAAGCATGGTATTAATTTTGCAGCAGATGTTGATGAGATTGAAAAGGAGGAGGGGAGAGAAAGGGTGGCTGAGTGTGAAACAATTGCCAAAGCGTTATCTGATGCTCAGGGAAAAGGTAAAGAAAAGGTTGGAGAGGATCCCTTGAAAGAAAAGTCTGACCAGAAGCTGAATCTGTGCCAATATCTAATGATATGGTTGTGTATGTGCCACCGATCAACTTCGTTTTGGTGTGGAAATCGATATGTCGAATCTTTCTGAGAAGCATAAGAAGTTTTTTTAAAGAAAAGGAAGATGTTAAAGGAAATCGACGAGGAGATTGACTCTTATGACGAAGATTTGAGGAGGATGATGAAGATAAAGACGCAGATGATGATGCGTCTGGAAAGAAACATTGTTGATACACTTTTATTTCTGTTGCTTGTTCTTAGTTATGTCTGTAATTGTAGGGTCTTTGTTTAATGTGTCTGTATAGTTTGGTCATGTCGACCAAATCAAGATATCCTCCTATCTTGATTTAGTACGAAGATTAGTTTGTCTGTGTTGTAAAACAGTTGTATGTATGCATACTGTTGAGTCTTGTGTACGTCATGTCTGTTAGCACGTTCTCCAAAGAACACTTCAAGTATGAGTGAGAAGTACTTCGTACGAGGAAGTTGTTGCTCATACGAGCCACTCACCATTCGTACGAGTGACTCTTTAGACGTACGAGTGGGCTCATCTCAGCAAGTTATCTTGCTTGATTCGTACAAGCCAGGTCATGTTCGTACGAGCCATCTTTTGGAGAATGTTCTTTGTGATTTATGGTGTTTCGTACGACCAGCAACATTCTTCGTACTGTTGCAAGGTGTGGACACCATATAAACAGACATGCACTTCTCAGTGAAAGGTGGAAAAGTTAGACACTAGAGAGAGACACTGAAGCACAAGAACATAGAGAGTATTTCCTCAGTCTGTATGAACATTGTTTGTATGTTTTTGTACTAGTTCTCTTCTGTTAATCAAGATATTGAATCTTTGTTTATCTTGTGTTTCTTACTTTGCTTCAGTTTGCATACTTACGAGGATTCCACACTCGTGTGTGTTATATGAATAGGGAAGTAGGTTAATCTTGATCCTCCAAGTGGACCTACAAACTTGATAGTGGTAGGAAGGATGATGATAGTGATCAGGGTGGATCGGGTGTTCTTGTAATAGATTCTAGAGCTAATGATAATATCAATATTTCTTTGTACTTGGATGACTCGGCAACCCAACTTGATTCTGAACAAGTTCAGGGGGAGTCTTATGATGCTTTGAAAGATACTCAGCAAGCCAGAATCCTCATAGTGACTTCTATGTCGACTGTTCCTGATGTGCAAATGCCAAGGATCTTTTACTTGGAACATGATGTGGAGGACGGAGAATACGTCCATATTATACGATAGAAGAAGTTGCCAAGATGTTAGGAGTGGTTGAAGAGTCGTTTGATTTTGACTACAAAGATGAGCTTAAAGACATTAGCGCTACTTAGCCAGAAGATTACCACTTCTAACATATTTATGAAGCCAATGATTATGATAGGGTTGTTGTGGAGGATGATCCCGATGGTGATGATACTGCCAAATATGTCGGTGATGGTACATATGACTTCCCAACCTTCAATGAAATGTTTTCAGCCGCTAACGATGATTTGTGCCTAAATGTTTATCAAAGGAGGAGATTGCAGAGATGTGAAAATTATGGTTTAAAGAGTTACCAGAAGAATGAAAATTCAAACGTCCCCTAGCATTCTTTACACGCGCTGCTGATGTTTCTCTGGGGGACATTGTCAGTTGGGGCTGGATTGAAGAATTAGATGTCTATGCTATAAGAAGGGAATATGGGCTCTAGTACTTTAGATACCTAAGTGACTTAAAGACATTGCCGTTCTAGTATATTAAAGAGCTTGTACAGACAAAGATGATCAATCTAAAGAAGAAATATCATGACCAGCGGCTGTGGAAGTTCATAAAGTTTGAAGCTACACATGGATTTAATCACTGGAAGCCGCACATTCCTAAATGAATTACAAAGATCGATCTAGTAACTCAGGAAAAGGATATTACTTTGATTATGAAAAGGCCACGGGTGATTAAGAATATACATTTGATCAAAATGGAGCAAGATTTTCACAACATCTTCAAATGGTGGCACTACGACTCAAGTACTGGTGAAGTAGTGATATGTGTCTAACCAGATGAAGACTATTGGAAAATCACAGAAAAATTAACTGAATCCCTGATTGCGCACAAGCGGATGTATGGTTTATGGTGTGTTATTCGAGTACTAGACCCGATGTGGCTACTAAACTGCTCTAAGAAGGATATTGTGTTGGTGCATAATGTCTATTGCCTACGTCTAGGATATGTTGTTTATGTATATTGGGCTTAGAACGTCGAATAGTGTTTGTTAATATATGATTTATATGTTTGTAGCATGACTCGTACGAGTGAACATCATGGCTCGTATGAGTAACACTCTATCACTCGTACGAGACATCACTCGCACGAGTCACCCACACACTTTCCTCCTGTGCGAGTCATGTCGACCTATAAATAGAGGAGCCTAAGTGTTGTGATTGTGATCTGTTGATTGATGTACGGCGAAGCCTGTCAAACTGTTTACTCGCTTTGTAACTGTTCACGTTTATCAATAAAATTCAAGGCGTCTAAGCAGTATATCTTACTTGTTTGTTTGTCAAACTCGATAACAATGAATTCCGCCTCTGCTAGCTGAGTCAGATCGGTCCGGTGCTCATAAGAGGAGAGCCGATCCCCTCTCACAAGTGGTATCAGAGCCTTGAGGCCTGATCTAAGGATAAAAATCAAGTTTATGCATAATACCAACAGTTTCAGATCCAGATTCAACCATTGGAGTTTTCTACATCTACACTTTCTCAAACAGATCCCGGAATTGGACGAATTCATGGACAAATTGGACAAGGATTTTAAAATCAATTCTAATCAATCCTTGAAAATTTCAGATCTAAAATCAACCTAATTCATGTCGAAAATTGTAAAAATCATTTGTTTGGTGACCTGAGTTGTTTGGTACGAGTAGAGAGACCACTCGTACGAATGGCTATCCATACAAATTTAGTCATTCGTACGAACGAACAAACAAGTTTTCCTAAAAATTTACAAGTTTAAAACTGTCATTCGCACGAAGTAGTGATTCATACGAACTAATCAATCGCACGGACTAGTCAGTCGCACGAGTAATCCTTTTAGTAGTATGAACATCTCACTCGCACAAAGCTTTGGATTGTACAAGTTTCTCAGTCTCATGAATCAACTGATTCGCACGAGCAGCTGGTCATTCGCACGAAGAATTTCCCATCATATTTTTGTTATTCTAATCAGTGTTTTTCAAAAGTGTGTTTATAAAACGTTTGCAGAAAAAATGGAAGAAGAGTTTTACAATGCTTTTGTTGCTTCAGCACTTACAACTACCGCAACTCCGAATATGAACCTTGAAAATGAGATGGGCACGATGACAAAGCTTCCAAAGCTTATGAACTTTGAAGACTTTGATAGTTGGAGTGAAAGATTCATGAATTGGGTTCAAGAAATCATTTCACCTGCTGGTTTGCCATTGAAGAGATATATCAAGCACCGATGGAGAGAATGGTCTTGAGAAAACGTTAGCTCAACTCTTGGAATTCGAAAGAGATAAGTTCATTAACGAGAAGAAGATGATGAACATCTTGTAGCAAGCCATCAAAGAAGATATCTTGGCGCCTCCTACAGCATGATGATGATGCTCAATCGTTATGGAATGCTTTACGGTTGAAATTCCAAGGAAGCGCACAGTTGCGAAAAGGGAAGAGAGGGTTGTTAAGAAAAGAATTCGATATATTTACTTTGATCAATGGAGGGACGGTGAAACAAATGATTGAACGATACTGTCACTTGGTTGTGCAAATGAAGTGCATTGGAATTGTAAAGACGAATGAAGAATTAGTCGATAAGCTGGCGCATTCTTTACCACAAGGAGAATGGTCTACCTACTTGACTATTCTGAAGAATGGCCAAGAGTATGGTAATTTCTCATTACCACGATTTATTGACAGATTGGAAGGGCACAAACTCAAGATACAAAAAATGGCTAAGAGCAAAGGCGCCCAAATGCAACAAGATGTAAATCTGTATTACAAGGGTAATCCTGTTACGCAAATTCAGTATCTAAAAATCCAAACTACCTTCAGCACTTTCAACACACCAAGCCCACCGTCAAGTCAACACAGTGGTTTTCAATCCTCTGCTTCTGTCAACCCAAACAAGCCTCCATGCCCACAATCATCCCATAGTTCGAGCAATCCCCAGATCAAGCAGAACAATCATTCTAATCCTAATAAACGGGTTCCACAATGTAATATTGCTGTTAATTTCCAAAATGCTCAGAACATCGACGAGAACACCGCAAAGCAACATATGTCATTATTAGCCTCGGTTCTCGAATCATACGACAGTATGGTAGAAAGGAATATTGGAAATTCAGAAATGAAGAGAGAGGATTATGATCTTATTGATCCGGTCGAGATGGAATTGATTAGCATCAAAAGGTGTATGTCTTTTATAGTCAGAAGAGCGCATCATTTCATGGAGATTACAGGAAAAGAGAATTTGGGAAGACTCGATGGGAAACATGGCTTCGACAAATCAAAAGTTACATGCTTCAAATGTCTGGAAAATAGGCATTTCAAATAAGAATGTCCAAATAGAGAAGTCAAGAGCAATCAGAACCCGTTTGCTGACGACTATCACAAGAAAGCCATTTATCATCGTCCTCAACCCAAAACAAGAATAGTGCAAATCAAAGACGGTCCGTCAAACTCCAAAGACAAAGCTCTTATCGTGACTCATGAGGACGAATGCTTCAACTGGAACAAGTTCATCATGAAGATGAAAGTTTGGCTTTGGTCACATAAATCATTAAAGTACCTGAGGTATATGCAGAGGCATCTTTTGATGAAGCTCCTAAAAAATATTATCACACAACGTCGTAAGAAGAGGAATTGATAAATAGTGCTTGTAAACATCTCCTGCCTAATGATATTCTTAAAACTAAAGCAGGTTATTTTGAGCCAAGCCATCAATCGTCTTGTGAAGAACAGAAGAAGCTTGAAGTTGAAGAGAGAGTTGATGAAATATAGGAAAAGCTGACTGATAAGACCAACAAATCTTGTATGGCAAATGTGAATGAGGTAAACGTATCGGGAAAATAGTCTATGATAGAAAAACCGTGCTTGAAATGCACTGAGCCATGCAGTGAATGTGCTGTAAAAGAAACACAATACAATGAGATAAAATGTTTAACATATAATTTCTCATGTGACTATAAATCAACTAAAGAAGCTTATAACAAATTAAGCAAATCTGTTAAACAATATGAAAAGGTGATCAGAGAAAATGACGGAACTCTTTCAATGATAAAGGCGACTGTAATGGACAAACAAATGGCCATTAATATTTGTTTAAATACAATCTTCGAGCTAAAGAGTGAACTTGAGAAAATAAAAATAGAAACAGAACGAGTTAGCAAATTGTTAATCAGTTATTCTACAAGTTCATACGTCATTGATCACATTCTTCCAAAGATCGAAAGCAAAGAAGAATCTAAAAATGATGAAAACAAAGTTGCAAGTTACGATCGGGTTCCACCACCCATGTGGAATAGCTATGCTTGTAAAAAACCATCAGGGGTGGAAACGCGCTTAATTTAAAATTGAAAACTGAAAAATCAAACGAGCTGCCTACGAACATTGATGTAACTTACACAAAATCTGAAAATGAATGTGATTCTGATGTGGTTAAAACTGTGGTTGAAAGTGTTCTGAAGAGTGAGTCTGAGAAATCTGAATTGGATGGAGAATCATCAAAAAAGAGTTTAAACAATGATCCAAACGTCATCGTATACAAAATGCATGGATCTGATGAAGATTTCCCAATCCAGAATGTCAATCTGGATCGTGTCGAAAAGTTTTTAAAGCTTGTTGAGGTGAGCTATTCTGATTTAGAAAATCACGATGCATCATTTTAATCTAAGTCAAAATGTGTTAACAAACCCTACCATCAAAGAAACAGAGATTATCCTGAAAACAGGAGAGCTGGGTTGGGTTTTTAAAAGAAAAGAACAAACAACAAGTTTTAAATGTTAAACTTTACAAAGAAAGTCAACTTTGTTTATGGGACAACTACCGAAAGAGAAAAAGTGATCATTAGTAAACAATCCAACGATGAGTTCAAGAAAGAAAAAAGAGTAGAAAACAAGTTTTGGATTCCGCTGTCCAAAAAGACAGTATGACGTGCTACAAGTGTAAAAATGTTAGGCATATTGCACGACATTGTTCACAAAGAAATCCAAAACCTATGTCTAACTCCAACAGATCTACCAAAGATGTGAAACTAAGGTACCCATGGTTGTACCAAAATTTTTTTTGAAAAGAAACATTGAATCCAACAAAAATGTTAAATCAATGATTCGACTTAATTCTAAATTTGAAATTGGTCAAACATCCACCATGAATCATCAAAAGGATTCAAAGTTTTATTCAAAAAGGGCTAATTTGAAACTACAAACTTGGGTTGCAAAAGTCAAACCATCTAAGGTAGAACTGAAACCATCTGTTCAAGTTAAAACAAAGGTCAAATAGAATGTCAAAATCAAAGTTGGTCCGAAGTTTAATATTCCAAACCCACCCAAGACCAAGCAGGCTTGGTTTCTCTATTTAGATAGTTTCTTCCTCATGTGTTAAGGGGCTCCCAAGATCGATCATGTCAAAATGGATTATGTATAGTGGAGCTTCGTGACATATGACTGGGATGCTTGCGTTGTTGCACAACGTCAAAGCTATCCAAGGAGGTTACGTTGGCTTTGCTGGAACTCAAGGTGGAAGAATCGTCGGAGAAGGTATTCTTACGAATGGAGTGGTTTCCTTTGACAAGGTGAGCTACATTGCGGAGCTAGAGAACAATCTACTGAGTATTTCGCAAATTTATGATTAGAAGTTCACAACACACTTCAATGACAATGAATGCTTAATTCTCAAGCCGGAATACAAAATTCCTGAGGAGTGGATCCTCATGCGCTACAAAAGAAAATGATCATTATGTCCTAGATATGAGCATCGCGTCCACTACATCTAAGAAGGTTAAGTGTTTTGTTTCTAAAGCAACCGAGAAGGAGTTAATCTTATGGCATCGGAAGATGGGGCACATACACTTGAGAAAGATGAGTTATTTGGTGCACAACGATCTAGTGGAGGGTGTTAATCTGAAGAATTTTCAGATATCTGATGATTGTCTGAGTTGTAAGAAGGGGAAACAGCATAAGAAATCACACCCAAGAAAGCTTCTAAATTCAATCAAGCTACCACTAGAGAGGCTTCATATGGATCTTTTCAGGCCAGTAAACGTCAAAAGCATTACTGGAGATCTATATTGCCTGGTCGTGACTGATGATTTCTTAAGATTCTCATGGGTTTTCTTTCTGGAGAGCAAAGATGAAACGTTTGAAAGTCTTATGATTCTCTTCAGGAAGCTTGAAAACCTGTACCACTTGCCTATCAAAAGAATCCATAGTGACAATGGTACTAAGTTCAAGAACAAAAGGATGCTCGAATTCTGCAATGAAAAGGGGATTCTTCACGAATTCAGTGCTCCATATACTCCTCAACAAAATGGAGTAGCTGACGTAAGAATCTCACAATGATCGAGACTGCCAGAACCATGCTTGCGGATTCAAAACTGCCAATTAGTTTCTTGAGCGAAGCAGTCGCATCTGCGTGTGACACTCTCAATCATGTGTTGGCAGTCAACCTCACAATAAGACTTGTTTTGAGATGAGGCAATGCAGGAAGAGTTGCTTCAATATCAGAAGCTAGGAGTCTTGAAGCTTGTCGACCTACCAGATCATCATAAAAAGATCAATACACGATGGGTCTTCAAGTTCAAACGAGATGACAGAGGTATAGTGGTCAGAAACAAAGCTCGGCTTGTGGGTCCAGGGCTTTCACTAGCAAGAAGGAATAGACTACATTGAAGTCTATGCTCCAATTGCTCGTCTCGAAGCTATTCGCATATTCTTTGCCTTTGCTTCTCGGAAAGGATTCAAGGTGTACCAATTGAATGTCAAATCTGCTTTCCTTTATGGAAAAGTAAAAGAGGAGGTGTATGTCGGCCAACCACCGGGGTTTGTCGATCCAATACACAAGGATAAAGTCTACCTTCTGAACAAAGCTTTATATGGTCTTCACCAAGCCCCAAGAGCTTGGTATGAAACGCTTTCAAGACATCTTCTTTACAACGGCTTTCTCAGAGGAACTATATACAGTACCCTCTTTACCAAGGAAGTGGATGGACATCTGATTATCGTGCAAATATATGTGGATGATATTATTTTTGGATCGACAAATGATAAGCTGTGCAAAGACTTTGAAGAAGTTATGAAGAAGAAATTCGAAATCAGTGCTATGGGGGAGATGAAGTTCTTTTTAGGACTTCAAGTTGGAAAATTTCTTGATGGTGTCTTCATCCATCAGACGAAGTATGTTCTTGACGTATTAGAGAAATTTGATATGTCAGGAACTGAACCAACATCTACTCCATTAGCCCTAAATCACGGCATTTGTCCAGACGTTCATGGAGTTAAAGTTGATGAAACATTATATCGCTCCATGATCAGATCCTTGATGTATCTTACAGCTTCGCGACCTAATATCATGTATCCTATATGCCTATGCGCCCGTTTTCAGTCCAATCCAAGAGATTCATACATGTTAGCCGTCAAACGTATCATGCGAGATTTGAAAGGATGTCCAAGCGTCGGCTTGTGGTATCCTCGTCACGACGACTTCAATCTTGTGGGTTACTCGGATTCTGATTTCGGCTGCTGCAAGCTTAATGCCAAATCTACTACGGCTGGTTGCTAGTTCTTCGGATCTCGTTTGGTAACGTGGCAATGCAAGAAATAGACCGCGGTCACTCTCTCTACGTGTGAAGCTGAATACATTTCACCATCCAGTTGTTGTTCCTAGATACTCTGGATACAACAACAGATGAGAGACTTTGGACTACAATTTCTTGACATGCCCATATATGTAGATAATCAGGCTGCTATTTATTTTACTAAAAACTCTTGTCAACACTAACACACTAAACATATGGAAATTCGGCACCACTTTATCCGTGATTGCTATGAGAAAAAGTTGGTTAGAATTGAAAAAAATCCACACTGATGACCAAAAAGCAGTTTTTTACACCAAAGCATTTGATCATTCTAGATTTAAAAATATTTTAAAATTAAAAGGTTTAAGAAATCTGGCATCAGGGGATATTCATGAGGTTGAATTTGAGGATGACAAGTACTTGACGTAATTCTCATCGGTATGACATGTTTTTCTTGAAATATCTTTTCTTCAAAAACTTAAAATCAAAAATATGTTTTTGATTTTATGGGGAGAAAGTTTGGGAAAATATAAAAACATTATAAAAGTCAAAAAGAGTTTTTGCGGAAAGGAAAAAATTATATTACTTCAAAATGACAATCACAGTATGTTAAAGATATGGAATGTTTAAACAAGTAATTAAACAAGCCTTACTGAGGATGTGCCAACAGGATTCACTCGTTCAGTAAATTGTTCCTCAAGATATAAACTTAAAAGAAAAACTGTGTAACTCGTGGGACTTAGTACTCCGAAATTTCGTTTGAGAGAATGCCAGATTCTGCGATACTAGGTCTTTATATTTAATCCATATCTGGGGTATTATATGACTTCTTCTGATTTTGTGTCAGCAATGGTCTAGAACCTGTATAATACTTTACGCATTATTCGCCTACAAAAGTTGCACAAAACATTAGTATGTCATAAACATTTACGACATCTGTAGTTCAAAAGATTCATTTATGGAACACCACCTAAATCAAGCCTTCATCTCTTTGTCTATATGGAAATACTAAGCTGAGCTCTCAAGGTCTCGAAATTCACCCCATTTATAGATATTAATTAGATATATTCACATGTGAAATGATATCTGGGAATCTTGATGCGGGAGTATATTCTGTTGGTGCATATTTGTGACAACAGCTTAATAGTTTAAATAGTTTAGTCTTTGGATATTTTGTATTGGGCTTAGCATTTGTGTTTAGCTTGTTTAGAGTTGTAATGGGCTTGGAGAATGGCCTAGCCCAGTATACAGTCTAGTATGCAGACATGTAGTATATATACATGTTGTGCATTAGGGTTTTGGTAGTTAGTTGAACAGAACAGAAAGGAGTGTGAGAAATCTACAGAGAGTGGCTGAGAGATTTCTAAAGAGTCTTGAATTGATTGTAAACCTTGGTGTTGGATAATCAATAGAAGACTGTTTGAAGGAAATTGTTCGTATTCATGTTTGTTGTTCTTGTTTCTGTGAAATCTGATCTACGGGATTCCGCACTCTAGATTAGATAGACAATTATGTGAAGATCAATAAGGATTAGGGGACCTACAATTGGTATCAGAGCTTTCGACTCTTGTTTTTGCTCGGTTCAGAATCGTTTTAGTAGAAAAAGTTGGAATTTTGGACGTTTTTGAGGGCTGGTTCGAAGTTTTTGATGGCTGTTCTAGGGTTTGCTGCTGTTTCGGATAAACACCAGATATTTCAGATAGAAGACTTGCATTTCGGATCAAAAGTGAAGCATTTCGGATCAGAAAAGGTTGAATTTCGGATCATAAAAGTTCATTTCGGATCATCAGTGTTGCATTTCGGATCAGAACATTCCATCTTGGATTGTATTTCGGATTCAAGCAGTTCATTTCGGATTGCATTTCGGATTCTATAGTCCATCTCGGATCAGAACAGTCCATTTCAGACTGAATTTCGGATCAGAAGCCATTTCGGATTCCATTTCGGATTGAATTTCGGATAAAAAGTTATTCCGGATTCCATCTCGGATCAGAACTAATCCGGATTCCATCTCGGATTAGAATAGTCTATTCCGGATTACCATTTCGGATCAGACAGTGCATTCCAGATTTCATCTCTGATCACTTTCCGGATCACCATTTCGGATTAGCAATTCGGATTTCCTGTTCTGAATTTTCATCTCGGATTGTTAATCTGAGTTACTGTTTCGGATTTGGTACTGTTCCGAGTCATGCACAAAAAGGTGGAAAGTTAACCTGCTGACGTAACCGGAGTTAAACGTTTTCTAACACAAAAAGGCATGAAAATTCCTAAAATCACTATCGAACAATCTACATCTTTGGATTCGTATCGTTGAAACAAGTTTAACGGTACATTTTGGTAATCACACTTTTCGGATAAATTTCTGAACGTTTCTAATGGTTTGGTTACGATAAGTTGCGGGTTAGATTTGGATTTTGACATAGGTATACCAAAATACATTTAATCTGTTAGCTGCATGTTAAAGATGGGCAAATTGAACAATCTAAGTGAGCGTGTTAAAAACATGCCAAAGCTGATAAATACTGAACAATATGTAGAATGGAAGCAGCAGTTTAAGGCATTTGCTCAAAGTGAAGATACTAAGATGTGGAATTGTATGATCGATGGGTACATTGCTCCACACGTCGAGTTAATGGAAGAATTATGGTTCTCTCATATGAGAAGATGGAAGTTTCTGAGAAACGTGTATATGATGCTGAGAAGAAGGCTTTAGCAGCGATAAAGATGTCCTTGCCAACTCATATGAAACACATCTGTAGCATGTATGGATCGTCTAAAGAGCTGTGGGAAGCTTTAGGAAAACATTATCAGAGTTCTTCAAGACGAAGTACATGTGAACAAGCAGGTTTAGCTGAGACTGGTGCTATGAAGACTGAAGAAGCAGCTGCTAAGAAAGACGAAAAGCAGGACACCGAGAAGGAGAGAATGGAAGTCAAGGATGCAAAAGCTACAGTGTGTATGGATGATACAGATGAGTTTACAACAAAGGTACAGGTACAATTTAAATCTGTAAGTCATACTTGTCATAATTGCACTGAATGACAAGGTAAAGTTAACAAATTAACAAAGCAAAACAAAATTATGTTTGCTGAATTAGAAAATCAGAAAGAGTCAAATGTTCTTTTGAGTAAATGTGAATCAAATAGCTTAAATAAACTCAAATCAAATGAACAAGAAATCAACGGTTTGACAAGCAAAGTCAATGCACTATTACAGATCATTGATTTGGCTTGTGAGACTGTGAAAAATAAGACTAACGAGCTTTCAGAAAAGTGCACAGAATTGGATAGTGCACAAGCCAAAATTGTTGAGCTTCAGGGAAAGTTAGACAAATTTGAAGAATCCTCGTTAGTCAGGACTCAAATTTAGAAAAGTTTGAAAAGGAGTTGTGATAAAACATGAGTGGGGTTTAGTAAAGTTTCATCTTCTGAGGATCAGGATTATTCCTTTTTACCAAATGAAAATGAGCTAACAGATTTTGTGCCTACTACGCCAGATGTAGTGGTTCCGATAATTGTTGACATACCTAATAGTCGAGGTTCTTTGAAAGAATCAGTTAGGTCTAACAGTACACCTCATAAAGTGGATGAGGATACTGAAGACAAAATGATCAAAAATCATTTAAAAAGGGATCTAATAGAAAGAGAACTTTTGAGAAGAGATCCTATTTTAAATGTCACAACAAAGGGCATGTGGCTAGTTGTTGTCCTTTTAAAAAAGGTAAGCAAGTGGAGACTGAGTTTGAGGTTAAGGATGGAAATCAGGTTGGTTCAAATAAAAATGTTAAATCCAGTTTTCAGACAAATCAACCGAGATTTCAACTTAAACCTTCAACATCAAGAAGATTTGTTGGTTTAAGAAACTCTTCTCCTAAATCATATCACAATAAGGGTCAATTAAATTCTTTTCAAAGTAAAAATTTTTGATATCGAAATCAATATCAAACTTCTGGTAATCAAAACTTTCAAAGAGGAAACAAATATAGGGGTTTTAGTAATTCAAATGTTCAAAACAATCCAAAATTTTTTCTAAGATCAGAATATGATAATGGGAGAAGAAGGTTTCGAGATAATAATTTTCAAAGGTTGGACAATCCGAGATTTTATCGGAATTCTCGCTATCAAAGATCTCGTGAAAATTATAAATCATGTCCAACAACTTGGAAGACATCCAAGACACCAGTAGGGTGTGATGGATATTGGATGGATGTTCCAGTGGTTGATGAATCTGGACAACCCAAGACCTTTAAGGCTTGGGTCCCCCAGTCTAAATAAGTCGTTGAGTATGTACAGGGTGACCAAGAAGGACTTGTGTTCAACAGTGGTTATTCTTGTAAATCATCTGAGGTGAATAGTAGGTTACACATTGTAACGAATTATTTACTTCTGTGTTAGATACTGATTTACTAAAAGTGAAAAACCTACTTGTCAGGTTAAAGTGGGAGTCTGTTTGTGTTTAAATTTCTGTTTTTAAACCTTGCTCCATAAAAACAAAAATTTAGGGGGGAAATTTTCCAAAGAAAAAAAGATTTTTAGTTAGTGCGTGAGTTTAGGGGGAGTAAGTTGAAAAGTTTCAAGTGTTTTAAAAAAAAAAATAGAAAATCAAAAATGAGTTTTCACTATGTGAAAAAGAAGAAATGATAGCGCATCAGCAAGTTAGACCGTTACACTGAAATTAAAAATAAACTGCTTAAGTATGATAGCAGCTTCATCATATGTTGTACCAGTAGGGAAAAAGCATGAAATAATCAACTTACCTTTCTGATGCAAATATAATAAACTGTGTAAGAGTGGGTAACATATCAGTGGCGTATGGTTTCATAACCTTAAATCTTGCCTTGATAGATTGCCAAAATCTGAGGTGTTAGGTCTGTATATCGTTATTTCATCCGGGGTATCAAGGTTGTCCTTGTGCTGCACCCAGATATATGCTGACCTAGGCATAACCAGGATATCTTAAAAGTGCAAAAATGCCGAACCCCCAATATTGAAGAAGCGCTCCTAGAGAGTCATTCAAATGTGCAAATTGCATTATTCGTACCAAAATTTGGTATTTGTCCTAACCCTCGTTGGATATTAGTCTATTTGCTGTACGAAAGTACTGACCTGATCACCAATTATCTAACGTTGTAATTCAAAAGGATGAATTTCGGTATACTCACCTACTACGATGAATTTTGTGCATACCTTGATCGCGGGGGTATGTCCTGAAGTGGGACACACTAGTATATCAGTATAAATTATCTAAACAGAACACTGGTAATGGTACTAGAAATGTTCATGAATTTTTTTTAAGTGGATAAACAATACTAGTAATCGTCTTGAACTGTTTTTCATGAATATTGCATATAGAATTATCAGATAGTGTGAAAACAGTTAGATGGTGTTGATATGATCTTCTTAACGGTGATTCTGACAAAAATAGAGTGTTTATTTTCCTTGTTAGTTATTTGTTTTTAGAAAATATAAAAATACAAAAAGATTTGTTTTTAAAGTCTCCCAGTTTGAACTAAAAAGGTGTTTATTTTTGTATGACAAGATAAAATATTGGTTTATCTTTAATGTAGAAAAGGACTAATGGTTTTTCGAGTTACTTGCTTGTGTTTCTAAACAGATTGATGCAGTTTTCAAAATGAAGTGCAGAATTCAAGTAAAGTACATTTTAAGAAGGGAGTGCAGATGCATGGTAGGATCCTTCTACTACATTGCAAAGGGAGATATAGAGGAATTTGGATATATGAGCTTAACTAGAGAATGCTAGCTTGCTAATCTACAATGAATGAAACTTTTGGTGATTGGATGCATCAGCAAATGGGGAGTCTGTTAATGTCAGAATCTGTGTGTAGCTGAAGCTATCCAAAGACCAAAAGATCACAATATGTTTTAAGACAGAACTACACTATGAAGCTATTGTCAAGGGGGAGTCTGTTGGTGCATATTTGTGACAACAACTAAAAAGTTTAAATAGTTTAGTCTTTGGATATTTTGTATTGGGCTTAGCATTTGTGTTTAGCTTGTTTAGAGTTGTAATGGGCTTGGAGAATGGCCTAGCCCAGTATAAAGCCTAGTCTGCAGATATGTAGTATATATACATGTTGTGCATTAGGGTTTTGGTAGTTAGTTGAAGAGAACAGAGAGGAGTGTGAGAAATCTATAGAGAGTGGCTGAGAGATTTCTAGAGAGTCTTGAATTGATTGTAAACTTTGGTGTTGGATAATCAATAGAAGACTGTTTGCAGGAAATTGTTCGTGTTGGTGTTTGTTGTTCTTGTTTCTGTGAAATCTGATCTAGAGGATTCCGCACTCTAGATTAGGTGGACGATTATGTGAAGATCCATAAGGATTAGGGGACCTACATATTATGAGATGGGAAACACAGTTACATCATCTTCCTTAATATTACCTAACATATCTTGAGACATCGAGAAACAAGTAGAGTTTTTTTTAAGTGGATAAGTATATTGGCAATCTAGGTAAATTTGTTTAAAACATAAAGTTACTACCAAGACCAACGGTACTTGTGATTTGTCAAAATACTTGATATGATCCTCTATACACAAAACTCACAAATTATGTATGTAAATACATCTTTACTTGTTATTTCTTTTCAGAAAAGTCCGAAAAAGATTTTTAGTTTATGTTTAGCAATTTATCCTAGATTTTAGTCTACCGACGATGAAAAAACCGATAGTCCAAGTCAAAGCGAAACTTGCTGGAGGAAAGCTCAAGTTCACGGGTTGGGAGCTAATCAGAAAAGAAAAATTTCCTGAACGTCAACAAAGTTCATTAATTTGAAACTTTATATTTTTAAAATAATATAAATTTGTTTTGGTTAAAATGGTCAACCAAGGTCATTAATTTGGACTTGGTAGGCAAATCGGATAACAAGGGTCATTAACTTGGACTTGGTTAACTGAGTCGGTTATAAAAACAGACAAAATTTCATAAAAAATCAAAAAGTTAATCAAAGTGCATAAAATTGACTCGTACGAGTGACAAAAGTCTTCATTCGCACGAGTCATCACTCGTACGAGTGAACCTTGAATGAATATATAAAGGATGCTCATTCGCACAAGTCAGTACTATTGACTACGTGCGATTGAGAGCATACTTTGTGCGAACCAATTCTTTTCACTCTATTTTCTTGATCTACGATTCGTATCTATACATTGGGGAGGTTGATTTGCACACCACTTTCAATGGGCAAGGTACTAATGCTTGTTTTGAGCCGTTATAATGCCAAAATTGGACCAAAAGGACATAATACGTAGATTTAGGGTATTTGGACCGGTAAAATATAAAATTGAACTTAAAATTGTTAGAATCGGCCCTATTAACCTATAAATCAACATTGAATTTGTTAAAATCTACACATTTTAAGTTTGGGTTGATTAGCTGTTGTTTGGTACAGTTTCCAACTCGTACGAATCATCATTCGTACGAGCAAGTTTATCAAATGTTGCTTATCATATTCGCTCGTACGAGTGATCGTTCGTACGAGTAGGGGCCTTTAGTGTTTATAACTTGAAGACTCTTATGAAGCATCACTCGTACGAGGAAGTTCTGGTCAAAACTTTTAAAATTTGTTAAGTTTGTTTTCCATTCGTACAAAGAAGTGGCTCATATGAGTGAGGTTTTCACTCAGACTTATATTTTTTCTTAGTATATGACTCGTACGAGTGGTGATTCGTACAAGTGATTAAAAAGTTGAAAATTTTGAAAATTAATCTAATTGTTGAAATGTCTATGCTTGCAGATCAAGAAGTCTTCGTTTTCGCCGTTCCATAATATTTGTTGTCTTCGGGACGAGACGATTCCGGAAATCGTTGTTCTGGCTTTTCTTAGGCGACTTCCTATCACCAAACCCTCATTGATCGTCACAGAGCATATCGTTCTCACATTGAATATTTCTGGAATGCTGTTGAGTTTGATGAAGATGAGAATGCGATTTTGTCAGCAGTACGGATAAATGACGAAGACATTCAAGTTAAGATTACTAAAGACTTGATCAGAACTGTGCTAGAATTTAACGATCATGAAGATGACCCTACTGGTTTTCCAGAGTATATGGTTAAAGGGTGCTTCTATAGGATGGGTTATGTTGGGTTTGTTAAATCAGCTCCCTTCAAGAAGGCTAACCTTAGTGCTCCATTCCGGTATATAGCACACTGCATTATTCACGCTCTTAGCCACCGAAAGGGCGGATTTGATGATTTAGTTGATTATCAGATGTACATGATCACTGCACTTATTCTAAACTGCCTTACAAGTTCTCAAGAGTGATCTTCTCCCAAATGGTCCAAAATATTTAGCATGAGGAATTTCTGCAGTATCTACGCTTTATTCAGATGTTGATCGACCATTTACATCCGAATTTGAAGAAAAAGAAAGATGAGGTTTTGAAGTTGGAGCATATGGATGCGTCAACTCTAAAGAAGATGAATCTGCATCTCAAAGCCTTCCCAAATGCTAAACCTGTATTCGGAGCTATCGTTGAAAATGATTATGTGGCTCCACCTAAAAAGAAGTGAAGGAAAGCAAATAGTGGAGACGGAGATAAAGGGTTGGAAGCTTTGGATGGTTTCAGTGCAAAGAGAAGTGTTTGGTTCTCCAAAGATGATAAAAAGGGGGTAAGGGACAAAAAGAAAGCAAACATCCACATCTTCCTCCAATGTCCCCTTCAAAGAAGCAGCGTGCGTCTGAAAGCACGAGATTGGTTGATGAGTTAGAGCAGGAAGAAAATGTTGAAACTATGGCTGCTGACATTGAGCGAGAAGCGTTCGGGGTACAGGAAGGAGTTGTTGAAGAGGCATCCTCCTCAAGTACTGATTCAGAGGATAGGATTGCTGGTGAGAGAGAAAGAGCAAAAGAACGAGAATGTGAACATCTGACAGAACCTAAACGAAAAGCAAAAGAGAAGAAAAGAAAAGCGTCAGGAGAGCATGATACGACGTATGTTCCTTTGGGTTCTGATAGCGATACTCTTGTTCACAAAACTCCTAAAAAATCTTCTAGACGTCTTAAAAGGCCAGCTATTCTCCGAAAGAGAAATCCAAAAGAAAAGTGTAGAAAAAGATTGTGGAGGAAGAGAATGTTGAGCCGTCTCCACAACCACAACCACCACCATCTCCACCACCGCAGCATACTCCACAACCACCACCATCTCCACCACCGTAGCCAACACCACAACCCACTCAATCTCAACCCCAGTTTGATTTTGACTTTGATTTTGGGATATACCAGGGGGAGGATTTCTATGCAGACATGTTTAACGATGCGCGTATTGAAGATCTTGAGAAATAAGTTATGTTGAATAGAGTCAAGATTGTAGAGCTTCAAGAGCAACTCAATGGGTTGAATGCAGAAAATAAGCAGCTAGAAGCTATTTTGGCAAGTAATGTATCAGAAAATGAGCGTTTGAGAAATCAAATGGCAGAATATGATGAAGAACGTCTCAGTTTCAGCAAAAGATGAGCTTATTCGAGAAGATTCTCACAAAGAAACTCGGAATCAATATAGCTGTTGAAATTTATGAAATAGAGAATGTCGAATCCAAATAAAGGGTTTCCGAGCGGGAACGCATTGCCAAAGAACGACCTGATTCTCAGGGCAAGGGAAAGGCGATGGTTGGTGAGGATCCCGTGACTGTTATAATTGAGACAGAAGCTGAATCTGCGCCAATATCATCTGAGGTGGTAGTGTATTCAGTTCCGAAGAAGTTTGTGTTGGTGGGAAAGCCTAAAGATGTTTATATTGACACGTCAAATCTTTCAGCTAAGCATCAGAATGGCTTAATAAGAGAAAGTTGGAGGGAGAGATTGAAGCTTAGATAGATGAGTTGGATAAGAATGTTGAGAAAGAAAAAGAAGACTTAGATGATTTCGATGATATATTTTCTTGTAAGTCAACTCCACAACCACCTCCATCACCACCTCCACAACCATCACCACAACCATCTCCATCACCACCTCCACATCCATCACCACAACCACCTCCACATCCTTCACCACAACCAACTCCACAACCAACTCCTCAACTACATCCAACTCAATCTCCTCCCCAGTTTTCAAAAGGCTCGAGGTTGGAAGATCAATTTGATTTTGACTTCGGAGAAATTCCAGGGGGAGAAGAGTTTTCTTTTGACATGTTCCACGACTCAATGTAATGATTGCTGAGCTGCAAGATCATATAAAGAATCTGGAAGAAGATAGAAAGAATCTACAGGCTGTATTAGCAAGTTTTGTGTCAGAGAATGAAAGGCTTAGAAAGCATATGATGGAATACGATGATGAACGCCTCAGAAACCAAAGACCAATGAGTATATTTCAAAAGATTCTTATCAAAAGCATGGTATTAATTTTGCAGCAGAGGTTGATGAGATTGAAAAGGAGGAGGCGAGAGAAAGGGTGGCTGAGTGTGAAATAATTGCCAAAGCGTTACCTGATGCTCAGGGAAAAGGTAAAGAAAAGGTTGGAGAGGATCCCTTGAAAGAAAAGTCTGCACCAGAAGTTGAATCTGTGCCAATATCTAATGATATGGTTGTGTGTGTGCCACCGATCAACTTCGTTTTGATGTGGAAATCGATATGTCGAATCTTTCTGAGAAGCATAAGAAGTTTTTTAAAGAAAAGGAAGATGTTAAAGGAAATTGACGAGGAGATTGACTCTTATGATGAAGATTTTGAGGAGGATGATGAAGATAAAGACGAAGATGATCATGCGTCTGGAAAGAAACATTGTTGATACACTTTTGTGTTTGTCGCTTGTTCTTAGTTACGTCTGTAATTGTACGGTCTTTGTTTAATGTGTCTGTATAGTTTGGTCGTGTTGACCAAATCAAGATATCCTCCTATCTTGATTTAGTACGACGATTAGTTTGTCTGTGTTGTATAACAGTTGCATGTATTCATACTGTTGAGTCTTGTGTACGACATGTCTGTTAGCGCGTTCTCCAAAGAACACTTCAAGTATGAGTGAGAAGTACTTCGTATGAGGAAGTTGTTATTCGTACGAGCCACTCACCATTCGTATGAGTGACTCTTTAGACGTACGAGTGGGCTCATATTAACAAGTATCTTGCTTGATTCGTACGAGCCAGTTTATGTTCGTACGAGCCATCTTTTGGAGAATGTTCTTCGTGACTTATGGTGTTTCATACGCCCAACATCATTCTTCGTACTGTTGCAAGGTGTGGACACTATATAAATAGACATGCACTTCTCAGTGAAAGGTGGACAAGTTAGACACTAGAGAGAGACACTGAAGCACAAGAACACAGAGAGTATTTCCTCAGTTTGTATGAACATTATTTGTATGTGTTTGTACTAGTTCTCTTCTGTTTGATATTGAATCTTTTTTTATATCTTGTGTTTCTTACTTTGCTTTCGTTTGCATACTTACGAGGATTCCGCACTCATGTGTGTTATATAAACAGGGAAGTAGGTTAATCTTGATCCTCCAAGTGGACCAACAAACATGATAGTGGTAGGAAGGATGATGATAGTGATCAGGGTAGATCGGGTGTTCTTGTAATAGATTCTAGAGCTAATGATAATATCAATTTTTCTTTGTACTTGGATGACTCGACATACCAACTTGATTCTGAACAAGCTCAGGGGGAGTCTTATGATGCTTTGAAGGATACTCAGCAAGCCGGAATCTTCATAGTGACTTCTATGTCAACTATTCCTATTGTGCCAAAGCCAATGATCTTTTACTTGGAACATGATGTGGAGGAAGGAGAATACGTCCATACTTAGGAGTGGTTGAAGAGTCGTTTGATTTTGACTTCGAAGATGAGCTTAACGACATTAGCGCTACTTAGCCTGAAGATTACCACTTCTAATATATTTATTAAGCCAATGATTATGATAGGGTTGTCGTGGAGGATGATCCCGATGGTGATGATAATACCAAATATGCCGGTGATGGTACAGATGACTTCCCAACCTTCGATGAAATGTTTTCAGCCGCTAACAATGATTTATGCCTAAACGTTTATCAAAGGAGGAGATTGAAGAGATGTGAAAATTATGGTTTAAAGAGTTACCCGAAGAATGAAAATTCAAACGTCCCCTAGCATTCTTTACACGCGCTGCTGATGTTTCTCTGGGGGACATTGTCAGTTGGGGCTGGATTGAAGAATTGGATGTCTATGCTATAAAAAGGGAATATAGGCTCCAGTACTTTAGATACCTAAGTGACATAAAGACCTTTCCGTTCTGGGATATCAAAGAGCTTGTGTAGACAAAGATGATCAATCTAAAGAAGAAATATCATGACCAGCGGCTGTGGAAGTTCATAAAGTTCGAAGCTACACATGGATTTAATCACTGGAAGCGACACATTCCTAAATGAAATACAAAGATCGATCTAGTAACTCAGGAAAAGGATATTACTTTGATTGTGAAAAGGCCACGAGTGATTAAGAATATACCTACGATCAAAATGGAGCAAGATTTTCACAAGATCTTCAAATGGTGGCACTACGACTCACAAGTACAGGTGAAGTAGTGATATGTGTCCAACCAGATGAAGACTATTGGAAAATCACAAACAATTAACTGAATCGTGATTGCGCACAAGAGGATGTATGGTTTATGGTGTGTTATTCAAGTACTAGACCCGATGTGGCTAGTAAACTTCTCGAAGAAGGATATTGTGTTGGTGCATAATGTCTATTGCCTACGTCTAGGATATGTTGTTATGTATATAGGGCTTAGAACGGCGAATAGTGTTTGTTAACATATGATTCATATGTTTGTAGCATGACTCGTACGAGTGACACTCTGTCACTCGTATGAGACATCACTCGCATGAGTCACCCACAAACTTTCCTCTTGTGCCAGTCATGTCGACCTATAAATAGAGGAGCCTGAGTTTTGTGTTTGTGATCTATTGATTGATGTACGGTGAAGCCCTGTCAAACTGTTTACTCGCCCTGTAACTGTTCATGTTTATCAATACAATTCAAGGCGTCTAAGGAGTATATCTTTCTTGTTTGTTTGTCAAACTCGATAACAATGAATTTCGCCTCTACTAGCTGAGTCAGATCGGTCCGGTGCTGATAAAAGGAGAGCCGATCCCCTCTCACAAGTGGTATCAAAGCCTTGAGGCCTGATCTGAGGATAAACATCAAGTTTCTTCATACTACCAATAGTTTCAGATCCAGATTCAACCATTGGAGTTTTCTACATGTACACTTTCTCACACAGATCCCGGAATTGGACGAATTCATGGAAAAATTGGACAAGGATTTTATAATCAATTCTAATCAATCCTTGAAAATTTTAGATCTAAATCAATCTAATTCATGTTGAAAATTGTAAAAATCATCTGTTTGGTGACCTGAGTTGTTTCGTACGAGTAGAGAGACAACTCGTACAAATGGCTATCCGTACAAATTTAGTCATTCATACAAACGAACAAGCATGTTTTCCTAAAAATTTACAAGTTTAAAAACTGTCATTCTCAGGAAGCAGTGATTCGTACGAACTAGTCATTCACACGAACTAGTCAGTCGCACGAGTAATCCTTTTAGTCGTATGAACATCTCACTCGCACGGAGCTTTGGATCGCAGAAGTTTCTCCCTCGCATGAATCAACTGATTCGCACGAGCAGCTGTTCATTCGCACGAAGAATATCCCGTCATATTTTTGTTATTCTAATAAGTGTTTTTCAAAAGTGTGTTTATAAAACTTTTGCAGAAAAAATGGAAGAAGAGTTTTACAATGCATTTGCTGCTTCAGCGGTCACAACTACCGCAGCTCAGAATATGAACCTTGAGAATAAGATGGGCACGATGACAAGCCTCCAAAGCTGATGAACTTTGAAGACTTTGATAGTTAGAGTGAAAGATTCATGAATTGGGTTCAAGCAAATCATTTCACCTGCTGGTTTGCCATTGAAGAGAAATATCAAGCACCGATGGAGAGAATGGTCTTGAGAAAACGTTAGCTCAACTCTCGGAATTCAAAAGAGATAAGTTAATTAACGAGAAGAAGATGATGAACATCTTGCAGCAAGCCATCAAGGAAGATATATTGGCGCCTCCTACAACATGATGATGATGATCAATCGTTATAGAATGCTTTACGGTTGAAATTCCAAGGAAGCGCACAGTTGCGAAAAGGGAAGAGAGCGTTGTTAAGAAAATAATTCGATATCTTTACTTTGATCAATGGAGAGACGGTGAAACAATTGATTGAACGATACTGTCACTTGGTTATGCAAATGAAGCGTTTTGGAATTGTAAAGACGAATGAAGAATTAGTCGATAAGCTGGCACATTCTCTACCACAAGGAGAATGTTCTACCTACTTGACTATTCTGAAGAATGGCCAAGAGTATGGTAATTTCTCATTACCATGATTTATTGACAGATTGGAAGGGCATGAACTCAAGATGCAAAAAATGGCTAAGAGCAAAGGCGCCCAAATGCAACAAGATGTAAATCTATAGTACAAGGGTAGTCGTGTTTGGCAATTCAATCTCCAAAAATCCAAACTACCTCAGCACTTTCAACACACCAAGCCCACCGTCAAGTCAACACAGTGGTTTTCAATCCTCTGCTTCTATTAACCCAAACAAGCCTCCATGCCCACAATCATCCCATAGTTCGAGCAATCCCCAGATCAACCAGAACAATCATTCTAATCCTAATCAACGGGTTCCACAATGCAATATTGCTGTTAATTTCCAAAATGCTCAAAACTTCGACGAGAACACCGCAATGCAACATATGTCATTATTAGCCTCAGTACTCGAATCATATGACAGTTTGGTAGAAAGGAATATTGGGAATTCAGAAATGAAGAGAGAGGATTATGATCTGATTGATCTGGTTGAGATGGAATTGATTGACATCAAATGGTGTATGGCTTTTATAGTCAGAAGAGCGCATCGTTTCATGGAGATTACAGGAAAAGAGAATTCGGGAGGACTCGAGGGGAAACATGGCTTCGACAAATCAAAAGTTACGTGCTTCAAATGTCGAGAAAAGGGGCATTTCAAACGAGAATGTCCAAATAGGGAAGTCCAGAGCAATCAGAACCTGTTTGCTGACGACTATTACAAGAAAGCCATTTATCATCGTCCTCAACCCCCAAACAAGAATGGTGCAAATCGAAGATGGTCCGTCAAACTCCAAAGACAAAGCTCTTGTCGTGACTCAGGAGGACGAAGGATTCAACTGGAACGTACATCATGAAGAACGAAAGTTTGGCTTTGGTCGTAGAAATCATAAAAGAACCTGAGGAATATGCAGAGGCATCTTTTGACGAAGCTCCTAAAGAATATTATCACACAACGTCAGAAGAAGAGGAATTGTTAAATAGTGCTTTTAAACGTCTCCTGCTAATGATATTCTTAAAACTTTTGCAGGTTATTTTGAGCCAAGCCATCGATCGTCTTGTGAAGAACAGAAGAAGCTTGAAGTTGAAGAGAGAGTTGATGAAATATAGGAAAAGCTGACTGATAAGACCAACAAATCTTGTATGGCAAATGTGAATGAGGTAAACGTGTCGGGAAAATAGTCTGTGATAGAAAAACCGTGCTTGAAATGCACTGAGCCATGCAGTGAATGTGCTGTAAAAGAAACACGATACAATGAGCTAAAATGTTTAACATATAATTTCTCATGTGACTATAAATCAACTAAAGAAGCTTATAACAAATTAAGCAAATCTGTTAAACAATATGAAAAGGTGATCAGAGAAAATGACGGAACTCTTTCAATGCTAGGCGACTGTAATGGACAAACAAATGGCCATTAATATTTATTTAAATACAATCTCCGAGCAAAAAAGTGAACTTGAGAAAATAAAAATAGAAACAGAACGGGTTAACAAATTGTTAATCAGTTATTCTACAAGTTCATACGTCATTGATCACATTCTTCCACAGATCGAGAGCAAAGAAGAACCTAAAAATGATAAAAACAAAGTTGCAAGTTACGATCGTGTTCCACCACCCATGTGGAATAGCTATGCTTGTAAAAAACCATCAGGGGTGGAAAAGACGCTTAATTTAAAATTGAAAACTGATAAATCAAACGAGCTACCTACGAACATTGATGTAACTTACACAAAATCTGAAAATGAATGTGATTCTTATGTGGTTAAAACTATGGTTGAAAGTGTTCTGAAGAGTGAGTCTGAGAAATCTGAAATGGATGGAGAATCATCAGAAAATAGTTTAAATACTGATCCAAACGTCATCGTATACAAAATTCATGGATTTCATAAACTATATTCTGATGAAGATTTCCAAATCTAGAATGTCAATCTGGATCGTGTCGAAAAGTTGTTCAAGCTTGTTGAGGTGAGCCATTCTGATTTAGAAGATCACGATGCATCATTATACTCTAAATCAACATGTTTTAACAAACCCTACAAATAAAGAAACAGAGATTATCCTGAAAACGTGAGAGCTGGGTTGGATTTTCAAAAGAAAAGAACAAACAACAAGTTTCAAAAGTTAAACTTTACACAGAAAGTCAACTTTGTTTATGGGACAACTACTGAAAGAGAAAAAGAGATCATTGGTAAACAATCCAATGATGAGTTCAATAAGGAAAAAAAGAGTAGAAAAAAAGTTTTGGATTCCACTGTCCAAAAAGAGAGCAGGACGTGCTACAAGTGTAAAAATGTTGGGCATATTGCATGACATTGTTCACAAAGAAATCCAAAACCTGTGTTTAACTCCAACAGATCTACGAAAGATTTGAAACAACAAGCACCCATGGTTGTACCAAAATTTTTTTTGAAAAAAATCATTGAATCAAACAAAAATGTTAAATCAACGATTCAACTTATTTCTAAATTTGAAATTGGTTAAACATCCACCACGAATCATCAAAAGGATTCAATGTTTTATTCAAAAATGGCTAATTTGAAAACACAAACTTGTGTTGCAAAAGTCAAACCATCTAAGGTAGAACTGAAACCATCTGTTCCAGTCAAAACAAAGGTCAAACAGAATGTAAAAATCAAAGTTGGCCCGAAGTTTAATATTCTAAACCACCCAAGACCAAGCAAGCTTGGGTTTCTCTATTTAGATAGTTTCTTCCTCATGTGTGAAGGGGTTCCCGAGATCGATCATGTTGCACGACGTCAAAGCTATCCGAGGAGGTTACGTTGGCTTTGCTGGAACTCAAGGTGGAAGAATCATCGGAGAAGGTATTCTTACGAATGGAGTGGAACAATCTACTGAGTATTTCGGAAATTTGTGACTAGAAGTTCACAACACACTTCAATGACAAAGAATGCTTAATTCCCAAGCCGGGATACAAAATTCCTGAGGAGTGGATCCTCATGCGCGCTCCAAAAGAACATGATCATTATATCCTAGATATGAGCATCGCGTCCACTACAATTAAGAAGGAGTCAATCTTGTGGCATCGGAAGATGGGGCACATACACTTGAATAAGATGAATTATTGGTGCACAACGACCTAGTGGAGGGTGTTAATCTGAAGAATTAATGATTGTCTGAGTTGTAAGAAGGGGAAACAAAGTAAGAAATCACACCCAAGAAAGCTTCTAAATTCTATCAAGCTACCACTAGAGAGGCTTCATATGGATCTTTTTACGCTAGTAAACGTCAAAAGCATTTTTGGAGATCTATATTGCCTGGTCGTGACTGATGATTTCTCAATATTCTCATGGATTTTCTTTCTGGGGAGCAAACATGAAACGTTTGAAAATCTTGTGATTCTCTTCAGGAAGCTTGAAAACCTGTACCACTTGCCTATCAAGAGAATCCGCAGTAACAATGGTACTGATTTCAAGAACAAAAGGATGCTCGAATTCTGCAACGAAAAGGGATTCTTCATGCATTCAGCACTCCATATACTCCTCAACAAAATGGAGTGGCTGAACGTAAGAATCGCACAATGATCGAGACTGCCAGAACCATGCTCGCGGATTCAAAACTGCCAATTAGTTTCTTGAGCGAAAGCTGCACAAAAAATTAGTATGTCATAAACATTTTCGACATCTGCAGTTCAAAAGATTCATTTATGGAACACCACCTAAAGTCGAGCCTTCATCTCTTTGTCTGTATGGAAATACTAACCTGAGCTCTCAAGGTCTCGCAATTCACCCCATTTACAGATATCAGTTAGATTTATTCACCTGTGAAATGATATTCTCCTAATCTCGATGCAGGAGTATATTCTGAGATGGGAAACACAGTTACCTCATGTTCCTTAATATTACCTAACATATCTTGAGACAATTGAGAAACAAGTAGAGGTTTAAGTGGATAAGTATATTGGCAATCTAGGTAAATTTCTTTTAAAAAAAGTTACTACCAAGATCAACGGTACTTGTGATTTGTCGAAATACTTGATATGATCCTCCATACACAAAACTCACAAATTATGTATGTAAATACATCTTTACTTGTTATTTCTTTTCTGAAAAGTCCCAAAAAGATTTTTAGTTTACTTTTAGCAATTTATTCTAGATTTTAGTCTACCGATGATGAAAATACCGATAGTCCAAGTGAAAGCGACACTTGCTGGAGGAAAGCTCAAGTTCACGGGTTGGGAGCTAATCAGAAAAGAAAAATTTCCTAAATGTCAACAAAGTTCATTAATTTGAAACTTTACATTTTTAAAATAATATAAATTTGTTTTGGTTAAAATGGTCAACCAAAGTCATTAACTTGGACTTGGTAGGTAACTCGGATAACAAGGGTCATTAACTTGGACTTGGTTAACTGAGTGGGTTATAAAAACAAATAAAATTTCATAAAAATCAAAAAGTTAATCAAGTGCATAAATTTGACTCGTACGAGTGACACATTGACTCGTACGAGTGACAAAAGTATTCATTCGCATGAGTCATCACTCGTACGAGTGAACCTTAAATGAGTATATAAGGGATGCTCATTCGCACGAGTCAGTACTATTGACTCTGTGCGATTAAGAGCATACTTTGTGCGAACCAGTTCTTTTCACTCTATTTTCTTGTTTTATGATTCGTATTTATACATCGGGGAGGTTGATTTGCACACCTCTTTCAATGGGCAAGGTACTAATGTTTGTTTTGAGCCGTTATAATGCCAAAATTGGACCAAAAGGACATAAAACATAGATTTAGGGTATTTGGACCGGTAAAATATAAAATTGAACTAAAAATTGTTAGAATCGGCCCTATTAACCTATAAATCAACATTCAATTTGTTAAAATCTACACATTTTATGTTTGGTTTGATTAGGTGTTGTTTGGTACGGTTTGCAACTCGTACGAACCATCATTCGTACGAGCAAGTTTATCAAGTGTTGTTTATCATATTCGCTCGTACGAGTGATCGTTCGTACGAGTAGGGGCCTTTAGTGTTTATAACTTGATGACTCATACGAAGCATCACTCCTACGAGGAAGTTATGGTCAAAACTTTTAAAATTTGTAAAGTTTGTTTTCCATTCGTACGAAGAAGTGGCTCGTACGAGTGAGGTTTTGACTCAGACATAATTTGTCTTATTATATGACTCGTACGAGTGATGATTCGTAAGAGTGATTAAAAAGTTGAAATTTTTGAAAATTTATCTAAGTGTTGAAATGTCTATGCTCGCAGATCAAGAAGTCTTCATTTTCTCCGTTCCATAATATTTGTTGTCTTCTGGACGAGACGATTCCGAAAATTGCTGCATGTAGAGAAGTTCTGGCTTTTCTTAGCCGACTTCATATCACCAAACTCTCACTGATCATCGCAGAGCATATTGTTCTCACATTGAATATTTCTGGAATGCTGCTGAGTTTGATGAAGATGATAATGCGATTTTGTCAGTAGTACGGATAGATGACGAAGATATTCAAGTTAAGATTATTGAAGACTTGATCAGAACTATGCTATAATTTAACGATCATGAAGATGACCCTACTGGTTTTCCAGAGTATCTGGTTAAAGGGTGCATCTATAGGATGGGTTATGTCGGGTTTGTTAAATCAGCTCCCTTCAAGAAGGCTAACCTTAGTGCTCCATTCCGATATATAGCACACTACCTTATTCACGTTCTTAGCCACCGAAAGGGCGGATTTGGTAATTTAGTTGATTATCTGATGTGCATGATCACTGCACTTATTCTGAACTTGCCTTACAATTTCTCATGAGTGATCTTCTCCCAAATGGTCCAAAATATTCAGCATGAGAAATTTCTGCAGTATCCACGCTTTATTCAGATGTTGATCGACCATTTACATCCAAATTTGAAGAAAAAGAAAGATGATGTTTTAAAGTTGGAGCATATAGATGTGTCAACTCTAAAGAAGATGAATCTGCATCTCAAAGCCTTCCCAAATGTTAAACCTGTCTTCGGAGCTATCGTTGAAAAAGATTGTGGCTCCACCTAAAAAGAAGTGGAGGAAAGCAAACAGTGGAGACAGAGATAAAGAGTTGGAAGCTTTGGATGGTTTCAGTGCAAAGAGAAGTGTTTGGTTCTCCAAAGATGATAAAAGGGGGTAAGGGGACAAAAAGAAAGCAAACGTCCACATCTTCCTCCAATGTCCCCTTCAAAGAAGTAGCGTGCGTCTGAAAGCACGAGATTGGTTGATGAGTTAGAGCAGGAAGAAAATGTTGAAACTATGGCTGCTGACATTGAGCAAGAAGCGTCCGGGGTACAAGAAGGAGTTGTTGAAGAGGCATCCTCCTCAAGTACTGCTTCAGAGGATAGGATTGCTGGTGAGAGAGAAAGAGCAAAAGAACGAGAACGTGAATGTCTGAAAGAACCTAAACGAAAAGCAAAAGAGAAGAAAAGATAAGCTTCAGGAGAGGATGATACGATGTATGTTCCTTCGGGTTCTGATAGCGATACTCCTGTTCGCAAAACTCCTAAGAAATCTTCTAGACGTCTAAAAGGCCAGCTATTCGAAGCACGGATTCTCTGAAAGATAAATCCAAAAGAAAAGTGCAGAAAAAGATTGTGGAAGAAGAGAATGTTGAGCCGTCTCCACAACCACAACCACAACCATCTCCACCATCGCAGCTGATTCCACAACCACCACCATCTCCACCACCGTAGCCAACACCACAACCCTCTCAATCTCAACCCCAGTTCGATTTTGACTTTGATTTTTGTGATATACCGGGGGGAGGATTTCTCTGCAGACATGTTTAACGATGCGCGTATTGAAGAGCTTGGGAAACAAGTTATGTTAAATAGTGTCAAGATTGAAGAGCTTCAAGAGCAACTCAATGGGCTGAATGTAGAAAAAAAACAGCTAGAAGCTATTTTAGGCAAGTATCATTTGATAAAGTTATCGTGGAGGATGATTCTGATGATATGATACAGATATTGCCAATAAGGGTATAGATGACTCCCTAACTTTCAGCGATATGTTTGCAGCCGAAAATGATGATCTTTTGAAGCGAAAAGTAGAAGAGGCTGTCAAACTAGGAACCGTTCCTCAACAACTGTCTACAAAAGAAGTTGCTGAAATGAGGAAGCGGTGGTTTAAAGTAGCACCAGCAGAACGGAAATTCACACGTCCTTTAGCATTCATTACGCGTGATGCGGATATTTCTTTAGGAGACATTATAAGCTGGGAATGGACCGGGGAGCTAAATGTTTATGCGATTAAACGGGAATATGGGATCCAGTATTTTTGATACTTGAGCAACATAAAGACCCTTCTGTTCTTGGATATCAAAGAGCTTGTGTAGACAAAGATGATTAATCTTAAGATGAAGTTTCATAACCTGCGACTATGGAAACTGATCAAGCTTGAAGCAAGCCAAGGATTTATACATTAGAAGCCTCATATCACTAAGCGAATTACGAAGATCGATCCAGTAACAAAAGAAAAACATGTGACACTAATCGTAAAGAGGTCGAAAGTTATGAAAAATATACCTTTTATCAAGATTGAACAAGACTTCTACAAGATCTTCAAATGGTGGCACTAAGATTCAAGTACAGGTGAAGCTGTTATATGTGTCCATCCAGATGATGATTCTTGGAAGATTACCGAGGAATTAACCGAAGCCGTCAAAGCCATAAATATATATACGGTCTATGGCGTGGCATTCGAGTACTAGACCCGATGTGGCTAGTCAATTGTTCAAAAAAGGATATTGAATGCTTGTTCTACAACAAGATTAGTTTTGAAGAGAAAGGCAAAGAGCAAGCTCTCCAGTCCTAGAAGATTGTTAATGTCTGTTATGCTTACGATTTACATTCAGGAACAGCATGGAACACTTCTTGGAGAAAGCTGGAGGAGATCGAGCAAAGTAAGAAAGAAAAGAAAGAAGAAAGAATCGCTGAGCGAGCAAGAATTGCGTCGCTAAGGAGCTTTCAGTTTACCAATAAAGTTAACCGGCCTCCTCCTACAGATTAGACGCCGATATCTTCTGAGGAGCGTCGCAAGCCACCAAAACGTTTCTTTGGTCGTAATTGTCAGATCTTTTGAAGAATGTTTTGAAGACTATCCAAGACTGCGGAACATCCAAGGGGGAGTTTGTTGGTGCATAATGTCTATTGCCTATGTCTAGGATATGTTGTTTATGTATATAGGGCGTAGAACGTCGAATAGTGTTGCTAATATATGATTTATATGTTTGTAGCATAACTCGTATTAGTGAACATCATGGCTCGTACGAGTGATACTCTGTCACTCGTACGAGGCATCACTCGCACGAGTCACCCACACACTTTCCCCGGTGCTAGTCATGTCGACCTATAATTAGAGGAGCCTGAGTGTTGTATTTATGATCTGTTGGTTGATGTACGGCGAACCCCTTTTAAACCATTTACACGCTATGTAACTATTCACGTTTATCAATACAATTCAAAGCGTTTAAGCAATATATCTTTCTTGTTTGTTTGTCAAACTCGCTAACAATGAATGTCGCCTCTATTAGCTGAGTCAGATCGATCCGATGCTCATAAGAGGAGAGCCGATCCCCTCTCATATATTGAATGTCTATTCTGCATTAAGATCAATTATGAAGAGAAAGATAAAGAGCAGGCATTGCAGTTCTAGAAGATTGTTAATGTTTGTTTTACTAATGATTGTGAACGGGGGATCGGCTCCTCCAATGAGAAACCGGTCTGATCTAATTCAACTAGAAGAGGCGGAATTCATTTCTAGAGAGGATGACAAATAAACAAGAAAGATCTTACTGTTTAACTACTCTGAATTTTATTAATTGACGTGCAAGTACAGACGCGAGTAAACAAATCAGCAGGACTTCGCCGTACCAACTGAACTAACACTGACTAGCTCTGACACAACACTCCTCTATTTATAGGTCGACATGACTCGCATTGGAGTGTGCGTTAAACAGAGACGTGGTTCGTACGAGTGGCTGCTTTGTACCATTGACTGTGAGTCACTCGTACGAGTCATCCAATCTTGCTCGTACGAGCCCTTACAAAACATATAAAATAAACATTGACATCTATACATTTGACTCTTAAGCCCTATATACAATACACACATATTCTAGACGTAGGCAATAGACATAATGCACCAACAAACTCCCCCTTGATAGTCTGGATAGTCTTCAAAAAATCTTCACAAGATTTGACACTAAAGCCCAAAAAATCTCTTCGTGGCTTGCGACGCTCCTCAAATGCTATTGGCGTTTGATCTATTGGAGGAGGTCGGTTCACTGTATTGCCAAACCGAAAGCTCCTTAGTGACGTTATACGAGCACGCTCCGCAATCCTAGCTTCTTTCTTCTCTTTCCTTTTCTGCTTAGTCTCCTCAAGCTTCCTCCACGAAGTGTTCCATGTCGATCCTGAATGAATATCATTTCTAAAGCAGACATTAAAAATCATCTGGAATTGGAGAGCTTGTTCTTTATCCTTCTCCTCGAAACTGATCTTGCTATAATATAAGCATTCAGTATCCTTCTTTGTGCAGTTGACTTACCACAACGGGTCTAGTACTCGAATGCCACGCCATAGTCCGTATATGCGTTTGTGAGCTATGACGACTTCGGTTAGCTCCTCTTCAATCTTCCACGAATCTTTGTTTGGGTGCACGCATATAACAACCTCTCCTATATTCGAATCGTAATGCCACCACTTGAAGATCGTATAGAAATCCTACTCCATTCGTAACATAGGCATATTTTTCATCACTTTCGGCCTCTTTACGACAAGTGTCATATCCTTCTCCTTTGTCACTGGATCTATCTTTGTGATGCGTCTAGGAAAGTGAGGTTTCAAGTCTGTAAAACCGTGTAAAGTCTCCAGCTTGATCAACTTCCAAAGCCTCTGTTCATGAAACTTCATCTTGAGATTTATCATCTTAGTTTACACCAATTCTTTAATATCCCAATAAGGTAAGGACTTGATGTCACGTAGATATCGGAAATACTAAATACCAAACTCCCTTTTGATCGCATAGACATTCAACTCTTCGATCCAACCCCAGCTTATGATCCCCTAGAGATATATCAGCATCACGAATAAAGAATGCTAAGGGACGTTTGAATTTACGCTTTGCTGGTGCATTCCTAAACCATTTATGTAACATCCGTCGAAAAAACGGGTATTCAAAACCCGCTTCGTTTATTAATCGAATAATCAGTTTCAAATTTTTGTTGTTCATTTAATGCTTATTTTAATTTTAAACAATACATAACTAATAAACATTTTAGAATATGGAAATTAAAATTGTTAGAAAATAAAAATAAAGCAATTAAAAATAAAAAGGGGCTGCCGGGTTTCGAACCCGGGTCAGCCGGAAGACCTTAACACCAAACAATTAACCACTCCGCCACTTGAAGTCTTTGTGAAATTTAGGAAACAAATAAAACATAAGTTCACCTGTGAAATCACCTGTTTGTGCCAAAACTGAAACGGATATCGGATTTCAACATTCCAGACGATTGAGTGATCGTTAATACTGATAATAACCGATGAAAACATTACGACGCACGATCTCAATCAATTCAGCCTTTATTGAACTTGAATTCATATGATTTGGGTTTAATAACCGAAATCATTTACTTCCTGATTTACACCGGCAATATCATCATCTCGCGACTCAAAAACACTCACAGAACCTCCAATTTCACTTTCGCTCTATTTTCTGTTCGTCGGAAACGCTTTCTGAACTCGCCGGACTTTCGCCGGAAAACCGTGTCTTTCATCAAAATGGTAAATTTCTCAATTCTTTCATCTTCTATCTGTTGTTAGACTTTTACTAACTCAAACCTGTCAATCAGAATCGGTCCCAGACGACGATATCGGATAATCTGCAGTCGCCGGAAAACTTATGAAAATTTCTAAATCACGCTGTGAATCGGTATGAGCATCTAAACTCTCTGATAACTCTTGTTTAGTCATTCAATTTCACAATTTGTTAATCAAAACTGTTAATTGGTCTGCTCAGACGGAGTTCATACTTTGCCGGAGTTCTGAGAAAAGTCATCATTCCGGTACGTTCATTCCCAAAACCTTACCTATCCGTTACATTTTAATCACTTATATGTCTGTTAATTGAATTGAACAAGATCAGTCGAAAATCAGTTGTCTGGGTTATTGTAACGAAGAAGATGAAGTTAGGCTGTATATAAATTTAATATAAATCGGATTATATCTCGGGTTAGACACACAGTCCAGCGGTGGAATGTGTGCATTTGAATCATAGAGATACCGGGTTCGAGTCCGTCCTTGTTCCGATTCGCCACAATATTCAGAATTTTTATAAAACCCAAATACGGAAACTTCCAGTTAGTATATAAGAGAAATAAAAACAAGTGTTATAACCAGGTTAGACACACAGTCCAGCGGTGGACTGTGTGCAACGTTAAACAACAGGTCCCGGGTTCGAGACCTGTTATGCACACTGGTTCGATGTAATTAAAATCCTTTTTAAAAATAAATGAATTTTGAATAAATTAAATAGTATATAAATATAATTAAAAACAGAAATATTTCGGGTTAGACACGTAGCTCAGTTGGTAGAGCTGCGTTCACGCATACGGGAGGTCACAAGTTTGAACCTCACTCAGTGCAAACAATATACACGACCGAACCGGTCAACAAGTCAAAGTCAATAGTCAACGGTCAACCCAAAAAGTCAACATTTTTTTATATTTTTATTTATTTATTTAATTTAAAAATCAATTAAAAATACTTAAAAATAATGTTTTTAAAATTAGAAAATAGCCTTAAACTCACAAAAATATATCAAAAAATCCTATTAAAAATTGTCAATAAAATCCACTTATTTACCGTACCTTTTTGTTATTATTTAGGTTAGTTATTCCTCGTCGATCAATCCTCTAAACTCGTGCCATTCAGCATCATCAAACGAACGCACCCAATGTGAGTGAATCTCTACAAATTCCCCTTTTTAATCACGTTTTTGGGGTGTATCATGTGTCTTATTATTTATTACATTTAAACAATTGTGCATCCATCATATCTATGATCAAATGTGTATTCAATATGTATCAACTGTTTGTGTGGTTAATGTTTAGATTAAATTTATCATTTTCAGTACATACATTATCATAGGTCGCCGCTCCCCATTACCTATGAGCGTGAGCCGTTCCCCATTACCTATGAGCGTGAACGAGGCCTTGCCAACATATGATCGGCTCCGTTTGATTGAGCCTTGATTGCACATACATTTCATCATAGGCCGTCTGTTCCCCATTACCTATGAGCGGAACCGTTCCCCATTACCTATGAGCGTGAACGTGACGTTGCCAACATTTACATTATCATTCATGTCACATATTCATGCAAGGTGGTTTGTTATTATGGTTATTGTTATTGTTATTGTTATTGTATGTTATTGTTTGTTATTGTTATTGTTATTGTTATTGTATGTTTATTTACGTTTGCTCACATATGATTATTGCACAATTTTCCAAAATAAATATAACAAGAAATCAATAATAAATGTTTTCTAACAAGATTCACTCGCCAACTTTTGTTGACCCAAAAACCCCCCTATTTACACATGATACAGGTGATCCAGTTGCAGCAAGAAACATATAGGATGGCTTAGAAGAATAAATCGGTTTAGACTTTGGATTGTTTATTTAGTTACTTTTCTTTGTAATTGTATGAACATGTTTGGAATATTGAGGATGTAATTTTGAATTTAATAAATATGAAACATATTAGTAAACATCATGAGCTTTGGTGATAACCCAATTATGCCACGACTCTTATTCCGCTGCGGGTCGGGGTGTGACAATTTATTCCTCATTTCAGCAATTTTAGCACTGTGTAATTGTTGAGGATTAGAACCTTCCTTCGCAACTTCTTCAACTTTATGCTTTAACAAATCTACATTTTCGGCTGCAAATAATTCGGCAAAAGTTGAGGATTCCTCTGTACCCTGATCGACAATACTCGCATCGTCATCAGAATCATCCTCCACGACAACTCTATCATACTCGTTCGTTTCTTCAACATTTTGAAACACATAATCATTTGGCTCAAATGCACTCATCTCGTTCGGCTCATTCTCAAAATCAAACTCAAAGTTATCTTCATTCACACCTAACATTTCGGCGATTTCCTCCTTAGAATAACTATGAATGAATTCGCCTTCTTCAACGTCATGCTCAAGATAAAAGATCTTTGGTTTCTGCACGATAGGAACGGTAGATAAATCAATCACCAAGAAGATTCCTGCCTGCTGAGCATCTACAGACTCTTTAGTTCCATCTTTAACTCCTTCTTCAGTAGTCTGATTTGCATAATCATCGAGGTACACTGAATAATTAATTTCTTCATTAAAACCTGAATTAGATACACGTACACCCGACCCTCCTACGTTATCATCATCATCACTACTATTAGAATCACTAGACAAAACATCATCTAACTCTTCGTTATCTTTATCAGCTTCCTCTTCCAACTCTTCAACGGCTTCATCAATCTCCCTTTCCAACCTTTTCTTCAACAACCAATCACGGTGCCTTTCAGAAAGATCTAACGAGTCAATCTCCACATCTTTCGGTTTCCCAATAAGCGCAAACTAGTTCGGCACCTGATACAACACAATATATGTACAAGTAACTGGCACAGACTCAGCTTCTGGCTCAGTTTGAACAATCACCAGATCCTCGACAACCTTCTCTTTGCCCTTTCCTTGTACATCTGATTGCTCTTTGGCGAGACGTTCCCTCTCAGCAACACGTTTTCGAGCTTCAGCACGTTCAATCTCGTCAATTTCGGCAGCAATATTCACTCCTAGCTTCTTTGTCAGGATTTTCTCAAACATACTCATCCTCTTATCATTCCGAAGCCTTTCCTCTGCATACTCTACCATTCGAATACGTAGACGTTCATTTTTAGACACAATACTCGCAAGCATGGCCTCTAGCTGCTGTTTATCTTTAGACAAAACACTAATCTGCTCATGCATCTCCTGTTTTTCTTCATTAACACATTAATATGTTCTTGCAGTTCAAATATCTTCACTGTATTCAACAAAACCTTCTTTTGCAACTCATCAACACGTGGATCCTTGAGTGAAAAATCTTCACCCCCAGGTTTATCTCAAAAGTCAAAATCAAAATCGAAATGTGACTTGGGCTGTGAAGTACATGGTGGCTGCTGCGTTGTAGCTTGCTGTTGTGTTGGCTGAGGTGTTTGTTGTGACGTTGGTTGTGGATCAGCTTGTCGAGGTGGCGTAACTAGAATTTGTTGAGCTGGTTCGACCACAAACTCTTCTTCAACTGTTTGTTCTGGCATAGTCTCTTTTGATATGATAGTTGGAGACTCAGAACTTCATGCTGCTGGATGCTTTAACCTTCTCGTCTTTTTCTTTACAGGTGTTCGCATAGGAGTATCTGGATCAGAACCCGAAGGTACGTAAGTAGTATCATCCTCACCTATAGCTTTACGCTTTCCTTCTTCAGCTTTCTTCTTATCTCAACCTGACGCTTTTTCTCTATCTATTGTGCCTTTTTCCTCTCACCAGCACGTCTTTCATCTGAATTTGAGCTTGAAGACGAAGCATCTTCAGCTGCTTTACCTTCACCGAAAGGCTGACGTTTGATATCCGCAGCGATATCCTCAACATTCTCTTCAACTTCTGGTTCATCACGTAACCTAGAGCTTTCTCCTACAACCTTTTTCTTTGGCGGTGCTGATGCAGAAGCTGTAGCTTTTCTTTTAACTCCCTTTTCACCATCTTTTACAAACCATGAACTGCATTTAGCCACAAAACTATCTAATGCAGTTAATTCTTCACTCTCATCGCCACTATCATCTTTCCTCCACTTACCAGGTGCTGGAGAAATATAATCTTTGTCAACTATCGCTCCGAAAACCGGTTTAGCGTTCGGAGATGCCTTCAAATGTAGATTCATCTTTTTGAGAGTAGACACATCCATATGTTCGAGTTTAAGCACATCCTTCTTCTTCTTCTTCTTCTTCTTCAGATTTGGATGTAAATGATCTAACAACATTTGGACGAATCGAGGATACTGTAAAAACTTCTCCCGCTGTATGTTTTTCACCATCTGAGTAATATAACTTTAGAGAAGTTATACTGCAAGTTTAGGACTAGCTCAATAATCATACATCTGATTATCCACCAAATCGTCAAAACCTCCTTTCTGATGGCTTAGAGCATGAGCCACAACATGCGCAATATAACGGAAAGGTGCGCTTAGGTTTCCCTTCTTAAACGGTGTTGCGTTCACAAAGCCAGCATATCCCATCCTGTAAAAACATCCTTTCACCATGTATTTGGAAAAACCAGTTGGATCATCTTCGGTATCCTTGAAATCCAATACCGTTCGAATCAAATCTACTGTAATCTTCACTAGAATATCCTCGTCATCAATCTTTACTACCGATACTATCACGTTATCTTCAGCACTGAATTCAGCTCATTCCAAAAGTATTCGACGTGCGATCAATAAACTGTGTGACGATCAGTGAGTGCTTTGGTGATTGGGATTTGACTTAGAAAATCTAGCACATCATGATAAGCCGCTATCTCCGGTATATCTCGTCCACCAAACAACATTTGTTGTGAAATGGTGAAAATGACGTTTTCTTGACCTGTACACAGAGAAACAAACTGTTCGAAAATTTTTCAAACATTTCAACTTAAAAGATCATTCGTATGAGCTACATATTCGTACGGTTCAAAACTTAGAAATTTTTACAAGTTTCAAACAAACCATCATTCGTATGAGTCACTACTTCGTACGGATGACTTAAAACTTAGAAAGTTTTCATGTATATTTTCAAATTTGCTTCATACGAATCATGCTTCGTATGAATCGTCAGCACTTAAACACCATTTTTAAATTTTAACATTTAAGGATATTACTTCGTACAAACACTTCATTCGTACCAATGAAAAGGATATTTCAATTTGAAATCTTGGTTCGTACTAACAACCTATTCGTACGAATCATTAACCGTTCCAAAAATACCAAGTTTAATCCGAACCTAAAACATGTTGTTTTTAACAAATTGATAGTCAATTTATAGGATATTAGGGCCGATATAAACATTTTAAGGTCAATTTATGTTTTACGGGTCCAATCTTGCTCAATCTATGTTTCTAGTCCGTTTGGTTCAAATCTGGCATTATAACGGCTAGGATTGAGCAAAAGTACCTTTCCCATTGTAAGAGGTGTGCAGATCAACCTCCCCAATGAATAGTGCACGATAAATGTCAAGAAACTCGATGTTCACCATGAATTCGCACAAAGTTCTCTCAGTTCGCATAGTGACATTAACTTTGGTTCGTGCGAATAGAGTGAGCTTTTATACTAGTTAGGCTCATTGTACGAACAGCGGTTCGTGCGAAGGAAACCCAAATTCGTACGAACTAGTGAGGCTCGTACGAATGATTTCTGAAACTTTGAAAACTTTTTCATATTTTTGATTTTTATGTAATTGTTTATCTGTTTAATACCCACTCAGTTAACCAAGTCCAAGTTAATGACCCTGGTTACCTGATTTGCCTACCAAGTCCAAGTTAATGACCTTGGTTGACCATTTTTGACCAAAACAGATTTATTTTAAATTGTAAAGTTTCAAATTAATGAACTTTATTGACGTTCCAAGAAATTTTTGGATTAAGATTAGCTCCCAACTCATAGTCTTAAGGTTCCTTTCAGCAAGATGTCGCCATGGCTTCAACTATCTGTGTTTACATAATCGGTAGACTAAAACAAAACTAAAAAGCTAAGGAAACTGAAAAACTTTTTGGGTTTTGGAATTTTTCCGAAAAGAAATAACAAATAAAGATACATATTTTTGTGATCACATATATGTTAGGTAATGTTAAGAACATGAAATAACTGTGTGTCCTATCTCAGAATATACTCCCGTATCGAGATTCCCAGAATTTCATTTCACAGGTGAATATATCTAACTGATATCTGTAAATGGGTGAATTGCGAGGCCTTGAGAGCTCATATTAGTACTACCATACAGACAAAAAGATGAAGGCTCGTCTTTAGGTGGTGTTCCTTAAAGGAATCTTTTGAACTGCAGATGTCACAAAGGTTATGACAAAATCATTTTTTATGCATCTTTTTAGGCGAATAATGCGTAAAGTATTATATAAGTTTCAGGCCATTTCTAACGCAAAATCAGAAGAACTCGTACAATACCCCAGATATCGATTAAATATAAAGACCTAGTATCGTAGAATCTGGCATTCTCTCAAACGAAATTTCAGAGTACTAAGTCCATATATCCGAGAGATGTTAACCACAAGTTATTCAGTTTTTCATTAAGGTTTATATCTTGAAAACAATTTACTAAACGAGTGAAGCCTATTGGCTCAACCTGAGAAACAAAACAAATATTAGAAAGTTTGGTTTGAAGTGGAGTAATGCGAGTACAGAAACAACTTAGATCCTTGTGGATCTGATTGAGAGTTTGCACTTCCGATTGTAAGCTGCCTATAATATTCTCCGAAGGATGATATGAAAGCGTCCTCGGCATCACTTCATTCGGAACATCTACTTGCAATTGCAAATTTGTGATGACTTTATCCACTACCGGTACAGACGAAGAAGCTTCATTCCTGACGTTCGACTAATCAGCCTGTGTGTTCAAGAGGATTTCAATCTGTTCAGATCCTTCATTGGAACTGGATCCACCATCATCGAAAGTCGGTTCCCGATCAGAGTCAGCATTTGGCTGTTGCTGGGTAGATGATTCGGAAGTGTTGACAATGGGTATTGGGAAAGAGTCTTAAAGAGTAGTGCTCGGGCCTACAACAGAGGTGGTAGACACTGGAAGTGACGGGGAAATCCCTAACGGTCTGGTAACTTGCTCTTGATTAGATATTTGATGTTGTTGAAAGAGCATAACAAGTTCTTCTTCTGATGGCACATCTGGCAGGTCGAAAGAATTCTACAAACCATCATAGTTAAACAGCCATGCATCCCCAGGTTTCTACGTTGGCGTAGTATATCTTTGACAATCAACATGCTGCGCAAGAACAACCTGGTTTAGACTCGGCAAGAAGACCCGTTTCTGAGGAGTAGCATAACCCACGAAGAATCCTTCCAAGGATTAGGCACCAAATTTACCAGCCGGGTCCAATGCAGTACACAGTGATCCAAATGGCTCCAAAAATGCAAGGTTAGGCTTTCGCTGATTAAGTTACTCGAAACACGTCTGGTTATGAGGCTTAACTGTTAACACATGATTCAAGGTGTAACACGCTGACGCGACTGCTTCACTCTAGAAACTGATTGGTAATTTCGAATCGGCTAGCATAGTTCTGGCAGTCTCGATTAGTGTGCGATTCTTTCGTTCAGCAACTCCATTTTGCTGTGGAGTATAAGGAGATGAATGTGCCCCATCTTTCTATGCCATAATATCGACTCTTTCTCGGTAGCTTTGGAAATAAAGCATTGAACTTTCTTCGATGTTGTTGACGTGACACTCATATCTAGAACATATAAGTCATTTTCTCTCGGTGCATGCATCAGAAGCCATTCCTCCAGAATCTTGAAACCCGGTTTTAAGATCAAGCATTCTTTATCATTGAAATGCGTCGTGAATTTTTTATCACAAATCTGCAAAATGCTGAGTAGATTATTCTTGAGTTCCATGATGTAGTTCACTTTATCAAACCATACAACTCCGTTCATGAGAATTCCTTCACCGACAATCCTCCCTCCTTGCATTCAGGCAAAACCTACATATCCTCTGCGGATAGCTTTAACATCGTGTAACAACGCAAGCATCCCTGTCATGTGCCTGGAGGCTCCACTATCCATTATCCATTTAGACATTATTAATCGTGGGAGTATCTACATACAAACGAAAGAAACTATTTAAACAAAGAAACTATTTAAACGGAAGAGAACCGATGCTAATAGAGACATGTGTTGCTTCGTGGTTTTCTCATCGAAGTTTTGTGCATTATGGAAATCCACTGCGATATTGCACTGAATAACCCTTTGAGTAGGATTTGACTAACTGTGCTGGTTGATTTGAGGAGTGCTTGATCCGTGTGATGATTGTTGACTTTGAGACGTGTGAGGATTAACTGTAACAAATGATTGAAAGCCACTGTTTTGATTCGATGGTGAGCTTGCCGTGATCTACGCGCTGAAGGTAGTCTGGATCTTCGGAGACTGAATTTAAGTAGTAGAACTGTTCTTGAAGTACATATTAACATCTTCTTTAACATGGATGATTTTGTTCTTCGCCATCTTTTGCATTTCAAGTTCATGTCCTCCAGTCTTTCAATGAAACGTGGTAATGAACAATTACCATAATCGGTTCCATTCTTCAAGATGGTCAAATACGTGGACCATTCGCCTACAAGTTCTTCGTTGGTCTTGATGATTCCCATTCTCTTCATTTGCACCACCAAATGACAGTATCTTTCGATCAGTTGTTTCACATTTTCTCCTTTAATCAACGTAAAGATATCAAACTCTTTACTTAACAACAATCGTTTACTCTTTCGAAGCTGAGCACTTCCCTGGAACTTCAAACGAAGAGCATTCCACAATGATTGACATCATCATCGTGTTGTAATAACGCCAGAATATCTTCTTTGATGGATTGTTGCAGAATGTTCATCATTTTCTTTTCTTTTATGAACTTTCCCTTTCAACATCCGAGAGTTGAGCTAGAGTTTTTTCGAGGCCATTTTCACGTACATGAGCTTAATATTTAACTTCGATAGCAAAGCAGCACGTAAAGTGATTTGCCTGGACCCAATTCATGAACCTTTCGCTCCAACTATCAAAATCTCCTAGGTCCATTAACTTTGGCGGTTTGGTCATGGTACCCATCTCGTTTTTGAGATTCATGTTTTGAGCCGTTGTAGTCGTGATTGCAGATGTAGCAAATGCGTTGTAAAATTCGTCTGACATTTTTCTGTAAAAATTCAAAAACACACTTTTCGAACAAGCTGATTAGTACGGAAAAATTCTTCCGTGTGGATATCAAGAACAACTCGTACAATCAAGATTCGTTTGCACGAACCTGAAATTTGTACGGACAATGTGACAAAAACAGGTAACTCGTGCGAACAAGAAATTGCTCGTACGGATGAACTTTCGCTCGTACGAAGGAGATGCTCGTACGGGTGTCTAATTCATGCGAATCACACTTGTAAATTTTGAAACTTGGTAGTTTTTAAGAAATTCTGATTACTTGCTCGTATGAATGGTCTAAAGTTGTTCGTGCGAGTGGTCTCTCTACTCGTCCGAAATAACTAAGTCTCCAAATGGATGAATTGTACCGATTTTAACATGATTAAGCTTGATTTTTGATCTAAAATTGGTAAAGATTGTTTAGAATTGATTTTAACGGAATATCCTAGAATCCTAGTCCAATTTCTCATGTGCAGTCTTGGTATATTGCTTCTTGTCGCCTTTGCGAAAAAGTTTACCCTTCTTGACTTGCGAGTCAATCAGGGTTATAGCCAATTCGATAGCCTGTCTGACTATAGCAGGGTTGCTACCAGTGACTATGTCCTGAACTGGGTTAGGAAGGCCATCAATGTACTTTTCAATAGCTTTATCCAAGAGCATGACCATAGCAGAACATAACAAACTTAGCTCCTCATAATGGTCAACGTAGGCACGATGCTCCACTATCATGTTTCAGGTCGTTGTTCTCAAGTGCTATTTGCTCATGGCGTGTGTAGAATTCCTTCATTATAAGAACTCGAAGCAAATCAGCACCCTATCCCTCACCACTCTGTTCCACCACGTGAGCGCCTTCTTTTGGAATACAATCGAAGCAAATTCTACTTTGCGCTCATTCGGACATTGAACATGACAGAATGTGCTCTCAAGACTCTCAAACCACTGTAGGAGCCCAATAGCTCTCTAAGAACCACTAAACTTGAGCGGTTTAGCTGAATTGAATTGTTTAAAGTTGCACGAAACATGTGCATTTTTGTTGTTATTGTTGGCTTGGTTTAATTGAGTAACAAGATTTGGTAGCACAGCAGCTATCTGTTGAACTATCATTGCTGCCATATCGGCATCCTGAGCAGCATTTCGACGAGGAGGCATTCTAAAAGAGAAGGAAATATGAGAGAAAACGGGTGAGATTGATATTAGATAGTCAAAAGGATACGTAAAAAATATCAACCAAAAATAAGGATTGTGAGCATATGTTCGTTACCTAAAACAAACAAATGACACACAGGGACTAATCAAAATAAATGGGTCTTTAAAATGTATCGCGAAGACATGCTTTAGCCGATAAGTGGACACTAACCCCAACAGTTCCCAGGTAAGAGTGATTGGTTTGATAATGCGGATTTGTGCGAACACTCTAGCTTTAGACAGAAAACTCAGGGTACAGGCATCCACCCTTTCAGATTGTACGTGTTCACATTATTAAAACCCAAATTTTGACGAGATTTTGAAAACTTTGAAGGCATGAAGCCTAAAACAAATCATGTAACTTGTGAATTTGTTTTGGTTGTGACACTTGTTCCTTTTCAATCACTGTACAATTACAAAAAAATTCATATTCAATGAAACCCTGTGTTTTATTTCCAAAATTTGTATAATTATCTAAGACATTTGCACAATTTCAATTTCTTGCACGATTTCAAACCCTCAAAAATTTTTGTGGAAGTAATTCGTTAATTGACACTCAAATGCAATCAGTTTTACCTGACGTACACTCAAAAACAAGGACATAAGCTGCACATACCCTAAATACCCTTTACATAACTTAGATATAAGTTTTGAAGGGTTAGATATGACGAAAAACACGCATATACAAGTCCAATGACTATTTTCGTCAAACTGCGAAAGTCTGTTGGTCCGTATTAAAGATACGAACCATGTGTATCAATCCAAATATTTGTGTATTCAATAAAATCTTGTATTTTATTGACGAGAATGCAAAAATGTCAATCGTTGCACAATTTCAATCATTTTGGTGTTCGTTAAAGCGTTTTACGTATTTTTGCAAAACGCGTAACCGTACAACTGAAAGAACCGACATCCACGACATTTTCGGACATAATCCAAGTTACACATGTCTTAAAACTTTATTAAACCTAAATATTAGGTTAAAGGGGTTAAAACAGGCAAATAAGTGAAAATACAAGTCCAAGGGATAAAATGTCAAAAAATTATAAAGATTTTTCTTCTTCACCAAGTTTGCCACCTATCTCTAAATTTTGACACCTAGCATTCACTTTGCCACACTTAATTTGGTGTTGACACATGTTAGGACACTAATCCACACTTGAGGACACTTGTCATCATCTCCTTGATCCTAATATACTGTAAATACCCGATGATTCTTCAATTTTTTTCACACCACTTAAAAACATTTCAAAGCAAATTGTGAAGTTCTTCTTTCTATCCTTGTTGGAGCTTGTTTCTAGCCTTTGGGAGCCTCCTATCTCGAGTTCCAAAAGTGTACTTAAACACGAGTAAGTACTCTTCCTAGTTCTTTCATTATTTTCGCTATTTTGAGCTAAAAGTCAAACAGTTTGGCTTCCTGATTGACTTCTGGTTCTGACCATATTTGGTCCAGTCAAAGTTCAAATGAGCTTTGCAACGTGATCATAATCACGAAGCTTATAATCCATAACGATTTCACCATCTGATTACCACCTTTAGTAGTCGAATTGACGAGTCTAAGTTTCGATCAAAAATGCACATGATGTGCATTTTATGACGAAACTATTTTTGGTATCAAAACACCAAGTTTTGACACCAAATCAATTTTATAAGCATAACATATTTTGACATGTCTAACTCTTCACTTCTAGTTTAGTGCTTATTTAGGGTCGTAAGTCGAGCGGTCTTGACCACCGCTTTGACTTTCAAATCCGACCCATTTGGTCGATCTTAGGATCCGAGCAAACATATATTGTGACCATAGTTGTATAGGGAATAACGTACTGAGGTTATACCTTATGTTCACGTCGTTTATTTAGTGTTATGATAAGTTACCTCTATGTTCTTAAAAATGACCAAAATGCCCTTTTGAGCATAAATCCATTTTATACACATGTAAAAAAATTTCTGAAATATAAACTGATGTTATAACAATTTAAAATATGCTTGGGTATTTAAGACTTATCATTTGACATGTTTAACCACCCGATCACGCGTTACGCTAATGACCCGTTAACGTAGTGTAAACTACTTTAACGAGTCATAATGGGGTCAAAAGCACTTAGGATCCTTTTCACATCAGAATGTTAAGTTTGTTAAACCATATCACATTAGTTCCAACACTCGTTTGGTTTATAAAATTCATTCTATTGGATCTCCCGTTTGCAGTCCTGACACGCTAACATATTTATCTGACACATTAGGACACATTTGAGCTTTGTTTATGCCGTTGATCAAGAACACTTTCACAATCCTAAGTGAGTACAAAGTTCCCCTCATTTACGCTATGCAAATATTTTGGGGTGACTCATATGTGCTAAATCATTTTCAAGTTTTCAAAAAAAACAATGTCTATGGTTTATATATAAAACAATACGATTTGGATAATGTGAAAAACTTGTTGATGTGTTATCCATAACATGAATGACATTATTAGCTTTGGCCGAGCTGACCAGTAGTATGTTATGGTACCATGGAACTGATAATCCCATTATCGGATTGTTCACTTGATTTGGTGGAAGTTTGGGTAATGACAGAAACTATTTCTGATTAACAAATCATTTGTTGATTTGAACAATGTCACGCAATGATTTTCAATTAAAGATATAAACCATACGAAGTTTTCTTTTGAATAAATCTCTTACAAGGTTTTTCCAAAAGAAACGTTTTGTTCAAGATTAATGGATATAAGGTTTTCGCAACTCTAACCAAGTTGTTTTAGTTGGTTAATTGTATTGCAATATCAAACACTTTTGATACAAGGTTTTCACTTAACGACTCTTGTGGTCGGATGAGGTGTTGCAATATATATACAAAGCCACGAATTTGACATACTCACAAAACCTATGTACTCACCGACATTTTTTTGTTGACTCTCTTTTCACATATGTTTTAGGAGTCAATGCTTGATAATAAGATGCATGCTTCACGTAGGAATGGACGTGGGCCTTAGTGACTTAAAACATGAAAGACAATTTATTTATGTGTTGTTCCTGTTTATCCCAAGACAAGGTAAACATTTAACTTAATAAAACAAAATTTTAAATTCCATGAGTTGTGAAATAATAGTTCTGTGACATGACTCCCCGACGTTTCCACCGCGAGTCGTTGTTTCACGTGGTCAGAGTGTTACATTGGTAATCACCTAAGGATAGGTGATAGTTTTGTTTTAAGATCTAAACACAAGATAACTTGTGTTAGGGACCTAGGAAGGTGATAGTCTAGGTCAAAGTATTACTATTAACCTAATTCCTTATAACATTGAGCTTTGATACCAATCTTTTTGTAACACCCCGACCGCGTAAAACAACAAGTTGCGGTAGAAACGTCGGGGAGTGATGTCATGGAACTATTGTTTCACAACACATGGTATATAAATTCTTGTAGTACTGAATTTAATTGTTTACATTGTCTTGAGAGAATGACACAAAAAACATAACAATTGTCTTGCAAACTTTAAAGTCACTAACGCCCAAGTCCCCCATATGTGAAGCATGCTCAAAGTCAAACATTAGCTCCTGAAACATATGTGAAAATAAAATATCAACATAAAAATGCATGTGAGTAAGATAGGTTTTGTGATGAAGATTCATGGCTTTGAAAGTTAAAAGAAATGTTCAACTATTACAAAGGTAGCCATGATCCTTTACAAAAATGTTTCTTTTATGAAATCATAAGAAAGTCAAAAGATTTAAAAGAAATGATGCATGGTTAACATAATAGCCAAAATACCTCGTGCCTTGTATAGATATGTTATGTTTTGTATTTTGTTTGAAGTGGTTTAGATAACACTACGTTATGTAATATAATGAAAGCACTTATATATAGGAAGTACCAGCGGCGTATCCACCATGCTTTTATCATATTACACACGTCTCGTCATTTAAATCACTTACCATGAGCCAACAACTGAGATGTCTTGATTAAACCAATGTGATGTATAAACTAATGCCATGTATAGACTATATGTCTTTTATCAACAAATGTCTATGTATAAACCAATGTCTTCTATAAACCAAATGTTATTTATAAACAAATGTCTATATATAAACCAATGTCTTGTATCGAAAATAAAAGTCTTGTTTACACCATAAAATAAATGTCTTGTATAAAATAACCAAAATGTCTTGTCTTGTCAAAATGTCTTGTATAAAACAGGTGATTTGAATAAACAACGGTCTTGTTTAAATAAAAACTCTTATCTTATAAATCAATTGCTTTTATTGTGTAGACACATATATATGGATTGTTTGCGAATACATTCAAGTCCTGTTGACTGTCGGATAAACCCTTATAAAGACAAAGCCTTTATCAAATGTTCATCGGATTAAGTCATTCCCTAAAGTCACTTCCGAACAAACCTAGGAAGCGGGAATGGGATTGTCAATCCTATGGTACCATTACATACTACCGGTCGGTGTGATCAAAGTTAATAAATGTATCATTGTATATTTAACCCACCAATATGTCTTGAACAATGTAAGCACGTCATGAAAATGTTTTGAAATCATGTACTTGGCATACTAGGTCAATATACTAAGCAAAAATGTCTTTGAAATCATGTACTAGGTATGCTAAGTCAACATACGAAGTAAAAATGTCTTTGAAATCATGTACTAGGTATGCTAAGTCAACATACGAAGCAAAATGTCTTTGAAATCATATACTAGGTATGCTAAGTAGACATACGAAGCAAAAATGTCTTTGAAATCATGTACTAGGTATGCTAAGTCAACATACGAAGAAAAAATGTCTTTGAAATCACGTACTAGGTATGCTAAGTCAACATACAAAGCAAAAATGTCTTTGAAATCATGTACTAGGTATCCTAAGTCAACATATGAAGCAAAATGTCTTTGAAATCATGTACTATATGTACTAGATAAGCAAATCATGTATAATGTCATGAAAACAAGAAAGTAGTGATAGTCATATATAAACACCCCAAAACATTTGAAAAGTAAAAGAGGAGGCTATGTACTCACTTGGGATCGCGTAAATGTCTTGTTCAAATGATCAAACAAAGCTCAAGGATTGAAGAGTTCAAGTGTGTCCTAATGTATCGGAATACTATGTTAGTGTGTCGAGACTTTAATCGGAGGATTGGATAGAATGAGGTCTTATAAACCGAACGAGTGTTGGGACTCGTATGATATGGTTTATAATACCTTACATTCTGATTTGGAAGAGTTTCTAAGTGCTTTACCCCATTACGAATTGTTAAAACGGTTTACGCCACTTTAATGGGTCGCAAGTGTAGCTATTGGTTTGGATGGTTAAATAAGTCCAATGATGAGTTTATATGTCAAAACAAGTTTGATTATGTTATAATATCAGTTTAGATGTCAAAACTATGGTCTTACATGTTTAAAACCATTTTATGCGCCAAAACAGTGTTTTCGGCATTTTAAAATTACATAAAATCGACTCATCATATAACTAACAAACTATATGACTATAAGGTATAACCTCAGAGGGTTATTCCCTTAATTACTACGGTCATAAAAATGGGCTTGGTCGAATCCTAAGATTAATCAAACGGGTCAGATTCGAAAGTCAAAGCGGTTGTAAAACAGTTCAACTTACAACTAAGAAATAAGCACTAAACTAGAAATGACGAGCTAGACATCTTTGAACCTGTCTAATAATGTTATAAAACTGATTTGGTGTCAAAACCTTAAGTTTTAATACCCAAAAACGTTTCGTCATAACATGCATTTTTATAATTTTTTTTTAATTTTAACTCGTATAACTTTGACTCGTCATCTCGCCTATTAACGTGGTAATCAGAAGGTGCAATCGCTAGGTATAAATACCTTCGTGATTACACTCACACTGCAAAGTCTAATTTGAACTTTGACTTGACCAAAATGGTCAGAACCGAAAGTCAAACAGGAAGTCAAACTGTTTGACTTTTAGCTCAAAATAGCGAAAACAATGAAAGAACTTGAAAGGGTACTTACTTGTGTTGAAGAAACTTTTAGAACTCAAGATAGGAGGCTTCCAAAGGCTGGAAACAAGCTCCACGAAGGATAGAAAGAAGAACTTCATACTTTGCTTTAAAGTGTTTTGAAGTGGTGTGAAAAAATGGGTGAATTAAAGGGTATTTATAGTGTTTTAGGATAAGGAGGTGATGACAAGTGTTATGAAGTGTGTATTAGTGTCCTAACATGTGTTAACACCCAATTAAGTGTGGCAAAATGAGTGCAAGGTGTCAAAAATTGGAGATAGGAGGCCAAACTTGGTGATGAAGCAAAGTTTTTTTTTATTTTCACCCCTGGACTTGTATTGTCGTGTTTTGTCATTTTTAACCCATCTTAACCAAATATTTGGGTTATTTAAAAGCTTGAAGGCATGTGTAACTTGGATTTTGTCCAAAAATGTCATGGATGTTGGGACGTTCGATTGTATGGTTACACGTTTCGTAAATAGAGTATAAAACTTTATCGAACACGCAAATGACTGAATTTGTGCAATGAATGACATTTTTACGTTCTTACCAATAAAATGCAAGATTTTATTGAATAAACATTTCTGGGATTGTATAATGATTGATATATATACATCCTCGCAAATAAAACACAAGATTTTATTTAATCGGAAAATTTTCCGAAATTATTCAACGACTAAAAATGTACAATTGTCTTAGTACCTAATTATGAAAACCATGATCAGCTTCATATTTTACCAGCGTCCACAATCTTTGATCATTAAACTTCATTGGTAGTAGATAGACTTTGTCTTGCACAGTTCTTCAACGTCCCACTACGGTAACGTTTGAATATCACTCAAATACCTAAAGTACTATACTCCAAACAACCATTTCACTACATAAACATATAGTTCATGAATCCATCCCCAGCTTAATATGTCTCCCAAAGATTTATCTTGATCTTTTGGAAAGAAACCTGGTGGTCATCTGAATTTTCTCTAGAAGCTCCTTGAACCACGTCTTTTTCGCTTCAAGAATCTCTTCCATAGATAAACATTTAGGAACATTTCCATCGTTCACTGTTTCCTCAACTTTTCTCTTAAGCAAATCATTCGTCGGTTCAGCAAACATCTCTTGAAAGGTTGGGAAGTCATATGTTTCTTCACTAGTATATTTAACTGTTTTGTCATCAAAATCATCCTCCAGGATAACCCTATTATAGCTATCAGCATATGCCACGTACTTATATCGATAATCTTCTTGTTTTGATACACTAATGTTGTTTAACTCCTCCTCAAAATCAAACCCAAAAAGAACTTTCATCCACCCCTAACATCTTGGCAATTTCTTCTTTTGTATAGTTGTGGACAACCTCCCCCTTAGGGATGAGATCGGTATCATACCGGTGGCCTATCGGTACCGATATTGTGACATTTGTGCTTTTTCAATCATTGCACAAATACAAAGAATTCCGTATTCAATGAAATCTTGTGTTTTATTTCCAAATGTTTTTCTATTCAATAATATCTTGTATTTTATTGATGAGAATGCAAAAATTTAAATCGTTGCATAATTTCGATCATTTTCGTGTTCGTTAAAGTGTTTTACGTATTTTTGCAAAACGCGTAAAGGGATAACCGAACGAACCGACATCCATGACATTTTCGGACATAATCCAAGTTACGCATGTCTTAAAACCTTTATATAACCTAAATATTAGGTTAAAGGGGTTAAAACTGGCAAACAAGTGAAAATACAAGTCCAAGGGCCAAATATGTCAAAAAATAATATAGATTTTTACTTCTTCACCAAGTTTGCCACCTATCTCCAAATTTAGAACACCTACCACTCACTTTGCCACACTTAATTTGGTGTTGACACATGTTAGGACACTAATCCACAAAGTGTGAAGTTCTTCTTTCTGTCCTTCTTGACTCCAAGTTTGCCCAATGATTCTTCCATTTTTTTGACTCCACTTCAAAACACTTCAAAGCAAAGTGTGAAGTTCTTCTTTCTGTCCTTCTTGGAGGTTGTTTCGAGCCTTTGGACGCATCCTATCTTGAGTTCCGAAAGTGTTCTTGAACACAAGTAAGTACTCTTCCTAGTTCTGTCATTATTTTAGCTATTTTGAGCAAAAAGTCGAACAATTTGGCTTCCTGATTGACTTTTGGTTATGACCAAATTTGGTCAAGTCAAAGTTCAATAAACTTTGTAAGGTGATGGTAATCACGAAGGTTATAATCACTAATGATTTCACCTTCTGATTACCACGTTTACTAGTCGAAGTGACGAGTCAAAGTTTCAGTAAAAAATGCTCATGATGTGCATTTTACGACGAAACTATTTTCGAGTATCTAATTACCAAGTATTGATACCAAATCAGTTTATAAACATAGTGAGACATATTTTGACATGTCTAACTCATCACTTCTAGTTAATGCTTATTTAGGGTCGTAAGTCAAGTGGTCTTGACCATGGCTTTGAATTTCGAATCCGGCCCGTTTGGTCGATCTTAGGATTCGAAAAAACACATATTTGTGAACATAGTTGTATAGGGAATAACCTACTGAGGTTATACCTTATGGTTGTCACACCCCGACCCGCAGCGGAATAAGAGTCGGGGCATTATTGGGTTATCACCAAAGCTCATGATATTTACTAATATGTTTCATATTTATTAAAGTCAAAGTTACATTTCCAAATATCCAAACATGTCCATACAATACAAAGAAAATAAACCAAACAAAACAATCCCAAACTCTAAATCATTTTATTCTTGTAGTCCAATCCTAAGTGTTTCTTGCTGCAGCTGGTTCACCTGTATCATGTGTAAAAAATGGGGGTTTTGGGGTCAACATAAGTTGGCGAGTGAACCTTGTTAGATAAACATTTGTTATTGATTTTCTTGTTAGTTTATCAATGAAAAATTGTGCATAATCATAAATGAGCAAATGTAAATAACCAAGCAGTAGCAATAGCAATCACAACTATAACATACAATAACACATGATAGCATACATTAACATACCAACATCATACAATAAATAACATGAATGAAACTGTGCGATCAAGGCTCAATCAAACGGAGCCGATCGTATTGCATGTACTGAAAATGAAAAATGTCTGTGCGATCAAGGCTCAATCAAACGGAGCCGATCGTATGTGGGCACGCCAGGTTCACGCTCATAATGTAATGGGGAACATGCTCAACGCTCATAATGTAATGGGGAGCGGCGGCCTATGAAATTGCATGTACTGAAATAATAAATTGAATCTAACAATAACCACACAAACAGTTGTAACAAGCTGAATACACAGGTTCATGATATGATGTATGCACAATGGTTTAAATATAATATATAGCAAGACACATGATACACCCCAAAACGTGATTAAAACGGGGAATTTGTAAAGATTCACTTTGGGTGCGTTTGAATGGAGATGATGAGATGCGCACGAGTCGGGAGAGTTGAACAACGAGAATTACTAACCTAAATAATGACGGAAAAATATAGTAAATGAGTGGATTTTATTAAGGATTTTAATAGAATTTTTAGATATATTTTTGTGAGTTTAAGGCTACTTTCTATCTTTAAAAATATTATTTTTAAGTATTTTTAATTGATTTTTAAATTAAATTAAATAAATAAAAATATAAAAAAATTGTTTATTTTTGCGTTGACCGTTGACTTGTTGACCTGTTGACCGGTTCGGTCAGTGTCCATGTATGCGTTGGGTGAGACTCGAACCCGAGACCTCCCGTACGCGTGCACGCAGCTCTACCAACTGAGCTACGTGTCTAACCCGAAATAATCTTGTTTTTAATTATATTTATATACTAATTCGATTTATTTGTTTTAAAAAGAAGATTTTAAATCATCGAACCGGTGCCGTTAACCAGACTCGAACGCGTGACGTGCGACTTAGTGTTGCACACAGTCCACCGCTGGACTGGTTTGTATATAAGAATCATTTGTTTCCTAGAGTTGACAGAAAACAAACAAGTGGCGGAGTGGTGATGTGTGTGTGTGTTAAGTCTTTGGATTTCACTTCCGGCTGACCCGGGTTCGAGCCCCGGCAGCAACATTTTATTTTTATTTATTTTGTTTTCACTTTTTATCAAATATAATTTTTATAGTTTAGTTTGTTTATTAATTATGTATCATTGAAAATCAAAATAACCATAAATATACATGTTGGGCGGATATATTTTGCTTGGATATATTTTTGTGAGTTTAAGGCTATTTTCTAACTTTAAAAACGTTATTTTTAAGTATTTTTAATTGATTTTTAATTTAAATAAATAAATAAAAACAAATAAAAAAATGTTGACTTTTGACCGTTGACCACGACTGTTGACCGTTGACCGGTTCGATTGTGAATATTATTGCACTGAGTGAGACTCGAACCCGTGACCTCCCGTAAGCGTGCACGCAGCTCTACCAACTGAGCTACGTGTCTAACCCGAAATATTTCATTTTTTAGTTATATTTATATACTATTTAACTTAATCCGAAAATCATTTATTTTTAAAAAGGATTTTAATTGCTTTGAACCGGTGCCGTCAACCAGTCTCGAACCCGGGACGTATGAGTTAGTGTTGCACACAGTCCACCGCTGGACTGTGTGTCTAACCCGTTCATAATACTGATTTTAATTAATCTTATAACATAAACAAACTTCGTCTTCTTCGCTCAAGAACACAGATAATGATAATTCAACTGTTTCATGTCCAATTCGATTACCAAGCATTATAAGCAATTGAAAGGTATTGAACAGAAAGGGGTTCGGGGAAAGAAAGTACCGGAACAGGTGGTCTTTTTCAGAACTCCGGCAAAGATCGCTGGCTCCGTTTTGTGAGCTCCCTCTGTTCGGGTAAAATAACAGTTTTGATTGATTAGATATAAAGTTGAATTACTGAGCAACGATTATCAGGATGTTTAGATGATCATACCGATTAACAGCGAGATCCTGGAAATTCCAGAAGTTTTTCGGCGAAAACAGAAAATCCGGCAACGTCATCTAGGGTTGATTCTGGGTGATGGAGTGATGTTAGAATTGGTCTCACAATGGAATGAAATAGAAAAAGTCGAGGTATTTACCGTTTTGAGGTGAGTGTCGGTTTTCCGGCGACTTGCAGTGAATTCCAGCGATGTTCAAAGAGTAATTCCGACGACCAGAAAATAGAGTAAACGTGAAATTAGAAGCTCTGGGAATGTAATTGAGTCGCGAGATGAAGATTTTGTTGAAGTAATTCCATAAATGAATGTTTTAGGTTATAAAAACCAAACATCACCTGAATTCAAGTTCATTAACGACTGAATTGATTTAAAATGTCGGTTTATCGGTTATGTTCAAGATTCCCCGAGCACTCAAACGTCTTGGACGGTTTGAAAGCCGATATCGGTTTCAGTTGGCGCAACAGGCTGATTCTCAGTTGTAGATATGATTTAATTGTTTCCTAGAACTCACAAAAACATCAAGTGGCGGAGTGGTTGGGCGAGTGGGAAGTTAAGTCTCTGTGGTTCCCGGCTGACCCGGGTTCGAAACCCGGCATCAGCGTATTATTTTTATTTCGTTATTTTTAATAAATTTTCAATTATAAATTTTAAATTCTAATATATTTATTAATTATGTATCGTATAAAATTAATTTGAGCATTAAATACGCAACGAAAATTTTAACTGGATGTTCGGTTAATAAACGAAGCGGGTTTGGTTAACCCGGTTTTTTGACGGATGTTACATCTGACTTGTCAGTCCTCTTTGTTGCTGGTTTTCTTTTATGTTCCTTTTGTTCCATTCTGTACACATACAACAACTAGGATAAGAACACAAATTTATTAGGGAATATATACAAAAAGTTTTATTCCAAACTTTCTGTATGTATATATTCCCTGAACAAAGAACTACTAACTCATACGAATAACAATTTATTCGTACGAAGAACAACTCATTTTTATGAACTCTTGATTAAGTCAAACAACTGTTTCATTCGTACGAGTAGGTGACTTGTACGAACAAAGTGTCATTCGTGCGAATCTAGTTTGTACGAACAACTTCAAGAGAAGTAACTTGTTTTTCAGTTAAAATGATTCTTCGCTTAAATTTTGTTGTTCAAGTCAGTCAAAGTCACATGGTCAGATAATTTTTAAGTTGTTTATCTTCAAAGTATGCCAACATTGTCAAGTATACCTTAAAGAAATCAAAAACAACTTAAGGAGAGGTGTAAAGATGACATGAGCAAGGTGAAAGTGAAGTTCTACCAAAGAACTTCATCACCTTTTATACCACATTATGATACTCGTGCGAAACAACCTTAGTTCGTACGAAGAGCTCCAAAACATACAAGACCCAAAGGTCATTCGTATGAAGCACAATGGCTCATACGAATGATATGATTCGTACGAGTCAAGGTTTTTCAAAACTGGACTTTCAGTTCTTCGAGGACCTTAGGTTTTTCGCTGACCTGTTTAGAACATTGCACAGATCCACACTAATCACAAGTTAAGTTAGGAATAGTGCTTGTCAAACAGATTTGGTTCTTGTGAGATGAGTTTACCTATTTTAAGAAAGTACTTTTATTAAGTTATGATATCAAAGCGAATGGTTTTTAGGGTGTATCTTGGTAGAAAACTCTTGAGCTTCAATTTGGCTAATTCAAACAGAACTTAATTAAACAACAAAGTAAACTAAACTAAAATAACCAGTAACAGGTAAGAGTAAACTATATATTTACTAGATAATCTTTTTCAGAGTTTCAAGGTAAGAGAATCATACCAGCTTTTAATCTTGTCAAAAACGAGTTTTGTTTAAAACATCAAATTAAATAAATAAATAAGCATTCTACTATGATTATCGGTATTGTTGTCCATGTAAGCTCAGCTTATAAGATGTAATCATGATTAGGAGATATGATTAATGTATGAATTATACTTACTAGCCGGTGTTCAACCACTTCACGAAACATTTCCGTATCCAGATATGCATGAGAGAAAATCTTACTGGTGAGTATACTGCTTATCATCTGTTTTGATGTATATGATGTGAGATACTCACTTATTTTGATTGAAAACAAGCCCTATGTGATCAAATCATTTATTGATGAGGAACTTGATTTTTCAGATGCATGCAGGGCACAGGAGTAAGTCCGTGAACAGGTTAGTACCATTGTACCGACAAAGAGACGAACTTAGCTGCCAATAAAGCTGTGATATTTTATCACTTATTTTTGTGTGGATGTGATATGTCTATCAGTTATTGAAGGTCGTATGCAGTATTTACACGTATGTATGGTATCATGGAAGTTCTAGACTTGCGTCACCTTTATTTTTCGGCAAAAGATTCAACCATGATACCCAGATGATAAGTCAGCATAAAGACCGCATATCTCAGATCCTCGGCATACTATGAAACGAAATTTCAGTACCAAGAACATATGCCAATGAATGGTTCCCACATGGCTTGCAGTCCGTTATCTTTATATCAACCTGCACATTTTATTCTGATTATGAGCCTACCGATACATCATTAGTAAAGCTACTTATCAATCTTTCATTTTGTGTTTTTGACTGTTTATAAAAGATCACTAGTGTATTTCATCATCATCATATTGTTTTTGTATTTTTCTAAATTTTTCTCCCCCTTAAATAAAGAAGGTAATAAAAACTTAAATTAAAAATAAAAAAGAAAACATATTTTTGTATTTTTGCATTTTTTCATGTTTTTGTATTTTCTTGAAATATTCTCCCCCTAAAATATAAAACCAAGAGAAAATAGAAAATTGTTTTGTAATTTTAGATTTTGAAGAAATATTTACGAAAAAAAGATTAGCCAAGGATGAATTGCTTGGGTTTCACCTCCATTGACCAAAAGTAGATAATTAAAACCAGATTTATCAAAAGCTTTTGTAAACAGGTCAGCACGTTGGTGATCGATGTGGATTTTAACAACATTGATAAGTTTCTTTTCATAACAATCTCATATGAAATTATACATAATCTCAATGTGTTTGGTTTTTGAGTGCTGTACAGGATTACGAGTGATCTGTAAAGCAGCTTCGTATCAACAAAAATAGGAATATTTAGAAATTCAAAACCGTAGTCGCGCATTTGCTGTTGGATCCATAAAACCTGAGAGCAGCAACTAGAAGCCGAAATGTACTAAAATTTACAGGTTGATGTAGCTACACAAGTCTGCTTTTTGCACTGCCACGTGACTAGGCAATTTCCCAAGAACTGACATCCTGCTGATGTTGATTTTGCATCGATCTTGCAGCCACCATGATCAGAATCACAGAATGCTGTCAAATCAAAGTTATCATCCTTAGGGTGTCAAACCCCGGTCATAGCGGAAGCGCAAGTGTTTGACTATTAGGTAATCATTTCATCCAATTTAGTAAACAGTATTAAATAACAACGATGTCATGCCATTACTAAGTTTCATTACACATTTACAACATTCAAAAGTGAAATCACATTGTTATCTATTTCAGATTACCACTTACAAACATAGTTTAAAGAACATTGTTCCAAAATAAGATATTGTTTTCATCACAATTTCATAATGAGGCTTTGACCCCTATATACCCATACGAAGTTGGGATATAAAAGGAAAACCCTCTAAAAAGTGGTGCATCGTTGTCTTGACAAATCCCATACCCGGATCCCATCACCAGCTCAAGTCTTGCGTCCTGAAATACATGTAATTTTAAAAAGTCAACATAAAGTTGGCGAGTTCATGTAGTTTAATGTTTTCGTATCAAAATGTCATCCTTGAAAACCTGTATTGAAATCCAAGTATGTTATTCGCATCAATGATTATTTAAGGATCTATCAGTGCGTCGCAAGCACCCTGACATACTTGTGCCATAAGTAAGTAACCTAACCGAGACTACTTTGACATCATTAGGATCACAAAAGCACTCCAAAGGGTATACCGACCAGGAGTGGAGCGGGTCTCAAACTCAATAGATCTACTTCTTTTGCACTTTGGTCACTAAGTGATTAATGGTTACTATTGTCATCATCCTACTTACGCACAGTGATCTGTTATCTGCTAACCCATAGCAAACATACTGTTTTGACATGACATTATTTCCCCTCGATAGTTTAAAACAAAACTTGAAATAATTGAAAGGAGGGACATGAACTCACAGTTTTTGCGTTCCGGTAAGTCGTACTATTTATCGATCGGTGTCCGCAACGTATGTAACCTACATGCTTATTGGTTTCAATAGACACCTAGGTCTCAATGGACCTTGTACTCGTTCATCTTGAATTCTTGTTATGTATTTCTTTGTTATGATTGAGCAACTTATAATGTTATCCTAGTGTTGGTAGTTTGTTTGTTCAATTAATATTGTTATATATTTCTTAAATATATATATATATATATATTATTGTTTTCAAATCATGTGTGAACTGGGCCTTGCCCTTCAGATGTCATTGGGCCTAGCCCATGTCATCTATGTCTTCGGGCCTAGCCCATGTTTTCTTGTCATAGGCCTAGCCCCTAGCCCATGTTTTCTTGTCATTGGGCCTAGCCCATGTAATTTTTGTCATTGGGCCTAGCCCATGTTTTTTTTGTATCTTTGGGCCTAGCCCATGTTATTTATATCTTTTTGGGCTTTTATTAGTTTTGGGCCTTGTCCATAATATTATGGAATTAGGCCTTGTCCAAGACTTTTACAATTTGGGCCTAGCCCACATTTATTTATTAAAAGCCCATTTTGTTATAAGTATTTACTTATAGTTTTCTAGCGTTTATATTTTTAACTTTCCGGATTTTGATTTCGATAACATATATATATATATATATATATATATATATATATATATATATATATATATATATATAATATGATGAACGTCTAAATATATATTTAGACTCGGCATCGGCCTCGTTTATTACATGTTCGTTTTCATCGAGAATCGCCCGTTGTTGTAATGACCTTTCGTGTCACGATTCACCCGTTGGTCATCGACGCGACGGTGTAATCTTGAATGTTCGCCTATTGTTCGCATCGTCTCGTTTGTCCGATTATTGTTTCGACACATTTCAAGAATATATTTGTTATGTTACCAACACTTAGTGTATTGATCAAGTGTTTGTATTTTGTATATGATTGGGTATTTTTATTGTGAATACCCTAAGTTTCTAATATATACACATACAATACACATATGTATACATACAAATTTATTGGTAACAAATGTATAAATATATACTTGTATTATTTTCCAAGTAGAGAAATATATATTTGTAAAAAGCATTTACTTTTACTTATAAATATATATTTGTAACCTTGTTAAACACTTGGCCATTTAGGGATAACCCTTGTCATTAGTGTCTACTTAATGAGAATTTAAGTTACTAATCATGTTTAGTCCCACTAATCACCCCACTAATCATGTCTTAATCGCGATTAGATTTTTAGAAAATTTTGCCATAGTTTCCCCTAAACTATGGCGTTTTCCACGTTTCAAAAATGTATTTAAAACCTATTTAAGCTCATAATCATCATCAACAATCCATCTAATATTTATTTTACACTACAAATCTATCATCATCCATTACTTTTTATTGTTATAAATACTAATAAATCAAGAGGGTTTTCAACATTTATTAACCATTTCAAATCACTACTTTAGCATGTTGTTTAAATCAAGTCCATGCATTCAACCCCTTGATTACTACACATTTTTAAGGTGAGTACAACTTAAATACAAGTGTTTACTTCTTAGAAAATCATTCACATGTATAAAAGTTATCTTTAAGTTGTAGTATTTTTCATGGATGATGTAGTTGATGATCTTGTTTAGATTTAAACCTTATTATGTTTAAATCTTCATTTTTATACTAAATCACACAAGATCATCCAACTTTTATATCATACTTTTATCATAAATAACTTCAACATGCTAACTAACAATCATATAAACATATAATCAACACAAAATAAACAAGATTTAGTGTTATTATTATGTTGTGAGTTAGGGTTTTTGGTTTATCTTTTCTTGATTTTCAAGATGATCAACTTGTACATTAGTAATCCAAGCACAAAGATAAGCTAGATTATGGATGAGTTTAGCTTACAAAGGGTGCACAAGCTTCTTGATGATTATGGAAGAAAATGAAGCTCTTTAGGAAGCCCTAATGATCTCCATCCTTGCTAGCTTCTTTAGTAGACTTGATTAGGCTTTAAGATGTATAAAATGTGGTGTGTTTGTGTGGCTAAATGGTGGTTCAATGGTGGTGGTGTTGAGCCGTGAACAAGGGGAAGAAAGGAAGGAGAAAATGTTGCAAATTTTTGAAGATAAAAAAATGAAAAACATTTGTTGAAAATGATGATATATATCTAATCTTTCATTCAAGATCGTCACACATCAAGACCATACTTAAAATCTTCAAGTTTTCAACAAAATCAAGTGGCATGGGGCCCACTTGTAGCCATGAATTGGAGGGGGGTAAAGTGTGACTTCTAATTTTTACACATGTTAAAAAAATAGATATTTTGGTCATTTGGCTAAGTATGGTGATTAGGGTTAATGATCTAGCATCTTAAGCATAAGAATTGAGTTTAGGGTGTATTTACATGGTATTTAATCCACATGATTCTACAATATAAGTTTCGGATGACGGATACGTCGTTAGATCGCTCATGGTCGTAATAATTGCTAATAAACGAAACTATTTATTTAGTACCGGAAGCTTTTGTTTTCGACCACCACAATTAATATGGCATCTACTTAGTGCATTTCCAATCGAAACATATGCATGACTAGTTCGCTAGACGAATATACGATGAGTTAGATGGCCGAAATGTCTTTCGTTTGATCGTTCGATCGATATCGGCACTTTTATGTTCCGCCGTCGAACTTTTCCGAAAGTTGTGTTTCCGTGACCTCGTGTTAGTTGAATGGACTCCGAGTTCCAAATGAGGCCTAACTAGTTCACTAGATGCCCGGATGAGGCTACCGGCCACTAAAATATTCGTTGTTTCGACAATCGGTCGTTTTCCGGTCGAATTGTGCATTGTTTGACGAATGACCGAAAACATTGTCTTTTGTACATTTTTGCTATTCTCACTTTGTTTTAGGATGATTAACCTTGTTTTATTCTTATCCTTATGTCCGGAATCCTCCGAATTAGTATTGCGGACTAATCGACATTTGCCGCCTTTTTGGTCGAAACGGACAATTTTGCAATTTAGGCGTTATACCGGAAAGTTATGTATTATTGTAATTCTTGTTCCCAAATATGTGTTTTCATTTGTATATGGACTCAGGCATGGCATTAACATGCCGTTATTTCTTGTCCTGATTCTTTTAGCGTGTTTACCGACACAGTTAGTGTCACCGCAATTAGTGCGCCCAACACTTTCTACCAACACTTTTAGGGCATTGTTTTGGTTTGTTTCACGTCGTAACGGAAACCAGTATATGTTATGATCAGATTTACTTACCCTAATGGAGTATGACTCAGTTATGAAATTAAATTACGATTACTATGCATGAGATTATAATATAAAATTAGTGATTAAATTGTACGGAATTACCGGTTATTTGCCATTTGTCACATACTCCTCCTGTTAAAAAGAATTTCATCCCGAAATTCAGCTTTACGCATCCACTGGAGGAGTCTTCTCGAACATGTGGGGGTATTTTGACTTGATTTGATCTTCACCCTCCCACGTGTACTCGAGACCATGACGCGAATTCCAGCGAACCTTCACCAGTTTAATTTGGCTTCTTCTTGTCTTTTGGACCTTCCAGTCCATGACTTCAACTCTGCTGGAATGAGAACTGTGTCATTAGTCGGACTTTTCTTCAAATTGGACAGATGAAATGTGTCATGTACGTTATTCAGTTCCTCTAGCAGTTTTAACTTGTAGGCCAATGTACCAATCTTTTCCAGAATTTCGAAAGGTCCAATATATCTCGGGTTGAGCTTTCCACGCTTCCCGAATCAAGCCACGCCTTTCCAAGGTGAGACCTTTAACAATACCTTGTCTCCAACCTCGGAGGATAATGGTTTGCGTCTTCGATCTGCATAGCTCTTTTGTCTATCTCGTGCCGCTTTGATCCGCTCACGTATCTTAAATAGCTTATCTGTAGTCTCTTGTACCAGTCCGGGACCATAAGTTATCTGTCACCGACTTCCTTCCAACATAATGGCGATCGGCAATTTCGTCCATATAGTGCTTCGAATGGCGCGACCTTGATACTGGGTGATAATTGTTGTTCTACCAATGGTAAATGAGTATCCCAGTTTCCGCCTAAATCCATCACACAGGCCAGAAGCATGTCTTCTAATGTTTGGATGGTTCGCTCACTTTGACCATCGGTCTGCGAGTGAAAGGCTGTGCTTAAATCCAAGCGAGAACCAAATGAATTTTGAAATGATTGCGAGATCCATGACACAAAGCGACCATCTCTATCTGAGATTATGGAAATTGGCACACCATGACGTGCCACAATTTCCTTCAGGCACAGTTCAGCTAGTTTTTCCGTACTGTCTTTCTCGCGGATGGGTAAAAAGTGAGATGATTTGGTTAACCGATCAATGATAACCCAGATCATGTCATGACCTCGAGAGGTCCGTGGTAACTTTGTAATAAAATCCATTGATATTTGTTCCCACTTCCAGACCGGGATCTCAGGTTATTGTAATAACCCATATGGCTTTTGGTATTCGGCCTTGACCTTTACACAAGTTAGGCATTTCCCAACATAGGTCGCAATATCTCCCATGAGATTAGGACACCAATAATATTTTCTCAGATCCTGGTACATTTTGTCCGATCCTGGGTGTATCGAGTACTTGGACTTGTGTGCTTCATCCAGCACCAAGTCTCGCAACTCACCATAATAGGGAATTCAGATCCTTCCCATGAAATATAGAGTTCCATCCTTGTTTGGTTCTAATTGTTTTTCCATTCCCTTTAATGATTCCGCTGAAATGTTTTCTGGTTTCAATGCTTCTTGTTGTGCTTCACGCACTCGAGTTGTGAAGTTTGTCTGGATCATCATTTCTAAAGCTCGCACCCGTAATGTTTTAACTCGTTCTTTTCTACTCAAAGCATCTGCTACAACATTTTCTTTGCCCGGGTGATACTTGATCTCATAGTCATAATCATTCAACAGTTCCACCCAATGTCGTTGGTGCATATTCAGTTCCTTTTGGTTGAATATATGTTGAAGACATGTATGGTCTGTGAATATGGTACACTTAGTGCCATATAGATAATGACGCGAGATCTTCAAAGCAAATACCACGGCACCTAGCTCCAGGTCATGCGTGGTATAATTCCTTTCATGAACTTTTAACTGACGTGACACGTACGTGATGACTTTTTATCGTTGCATTAACACGCAACCCAAGCCTTGATGTGATGCATCACAGTACACCACAAAGTCATCGGTACTGTCCGGGAGGGATAGTATTGGTGCTTTGCATAGTTTCTCTTTCAATACCTGGAACGCTGATTCTTGCTTTTCTCCCTAATCAAACTTTCTATCCTTCTGGGTAAGCGAGGTTAGCGGCTGAGCAACCTTGGAGAAGTTCTCAATAAATCTCCTGTAATATCGCGCTAATCCTAGGAATTGTCGTATTTCCATGGGGGTTCTTGGCGTGGTCCAGTTCTTTATAGCCTCGATCTTTGAAGGGTTAACATGTATTCCGTTCTCGTTCACCACATGGCCAAAAAATTTTACTTCGCGAATCCAAAATTCGCATTTTGAGAACTTGGCATATAATTGCTCCTTCTTCAGCAATTCCAAAATGGTTCTCAGGTGTTTTCCGTGCTCTTTCTTGGTGCGTGAATATATCAGTATGTCATCTATGAAAACGATCATGAACTTGTCAAGGTATGGCTTACATACTCAGTTCATCCAATCCATGAATACTACAGGGGCGTTCGTCATGCCAAAGGGCATAACAAGGAACTCGTAATGACCGTAACGAGTCCGAAACGCTGTCTTAGGAATGCTTTCCTCTTGGATTCTCAGTTGATGATACCCGGATCTTAAATCAATCTTCGAGTAAAAACGCGACCCTTGCAACTGATCGAATAGATCATCGATTCTTGGTAAGGGGTACCGGTTCTTGATAGTTAACTTCTTTAACTCTCGGTAGTCGATGCACATGCGAAAGGTTCCGTTTTTCTTTTTCACAAATAGCACCGGAGCTCCCCAAGGTGAGAAACTCGGTCTTATGAAACCTTTGTCAAGCAGCTATTGCAACTGCGTAGATAATACCCGCATCTCCGAGGGCGCTAGTCGATATGGAGCTTTTTCCACAGGTGCAGCTCCTGGCACTAGATCAATACGGAATTCGACTTATCTCTAAGGAGGTAGCCCTGGCAAGTCTTCCGGAAAGACCTCAGGGTATTCCCTGACTACTGGTATGTCGTTAATCGTACGCTCCTTGGCCTTCTTATCCATCACGTGGGCAAGAAAAGCGATGCATCCTTTCCTTAAACATTTCTGCGCCTTTATGCAGTTTGTGATTCGTAGAGGGGTGTCATGCTTCTGACCGTGAATTATCAAGTGCTCTCCGTCGGATAAGGGGATGCGAATGATTTTCTCATGACATATAATCTTGGCTCGAATATTGGATAGCCAATCCATCCCAATAACAAAATGAAAACTACCCAGTTGAACTGGTAATAGATCTATATCAAATTTTCGTTCACCCAATTCTAACTTACGTTTCTTTATTATTTCTTTCGACTCTAGTAATATCCCGTTAGCTAGCTCACTCGGGTAGGGAACATTTAATTTACTCGATGTTACCCCAAGTTTATCTTTAAACTCTTTAGAAATAAAACTGAAATCTTCCCCGGTATCAAAAAGAATAGATGCAAAGTGATCATTGATAAGGAATGTATCGGTGACCACGTTTGGATCCTGACAAGCATCCTTAGCTCCAATTACAAAGGCTCTTCCCCTTGCTTGATTTGCGTTAGGATAGTCTTTCTTGAAATGTCCTTTGTCTCCGCATCCAAAGAAACCTTGCTCTCCAGTATTGGTTCGGCACACATCGCTGCGATGTCCAAATTTACCACATTTTCCACACTCGGGGCCACGACATTCCCCATGGTGGTGGAAAGGACATTTTGTACATTTCGATGCATCCCTAGTATAAGCTTTCTTAACCGCAGTGTTTCTGGTCGTGGTAACATATGCTTTGGTCTCCTTGACTTCTCTTGCGGCTTGTCTCTTGAAACTATTGTGGTTACCACGAGAGCCTTTCTTGAAATGAGAAAATTTCCATTTGTTGGAATCAGTTATCTCCTTAGTAGATTCTTCTTTTTTCCACCATACTTAGGCAACTTCCTCTGACGTTCAGCCTCCTCAGTCTGGCTGACGGCCAGCTCAATTGCTTCACCAATCTCTGTGGGTTTTGAAGAAGTAACCAAACTCAGAATCTCAGGGGAAGTCCCCAAATGTACCTCTCAATACGTTTAAATTCAGGCTCCACTAGATATGGCACCACTCGGGATAAATCATTGAATCGTTGCGTATACCCAGCAATGTCTGAACCAATCATTTTTAGATTCCAAAATTATGTCTCCAACTTTTGAGTTTCTGATCTGGAGCAATACTTCTTCTCTGTCATCTCCTTAAGTTCCTCCCAGGTCAGGGCGTATGCAGCATCATCACCCTTGGTTTGGACCTGAAGGTTCCACCATGATAGAGCTCCATCCACAAAGAGTCCAGTAACATAGGTGACTCTTAGTTCAGCCAGGCACTTACTCATTCGGATGAGTGAATCTGTCTTCTCAGTCCAGCGTACGAAGGCTACAGCGTCTCCGGTACCATCGAAGTTCAGAGGTTTGCAGTCAAGAAACTACTTAAATGTGCAACCTGAAATCATTGGATACACCATTTAAGCATGAGTAAGTAGCACGAATAATATGGATGAGAGTGTATTGCGGTTTTATGAGTAACCGTGTATTACCAGTTGGAGGATTTACTCCTGTTGAACCTCCGGTACCGCCGTTATGCTCAGAGCGGTTAGCCTCGTACTGTGCAATGGCTTGAGATATGTGTTCATTCAGCTCCTCTTGTGTTGTTGGTAGGGTGTTATTGTTTGAACTTCTTTTGCGGGGCAGCATCGTCTTCTAATACAATATGCCGCTCACAATTAGTCGAATAATAATTTCATGTTATTATTAATATTTGTTTATTTATTATCATTATCATTTTTTCAATAGCACATCGATACATAATAAATAAATAAATGAATATATGCAAACGCCATACGCACACCCGTCGTCATCATACACATAGCTCATCACATACATAGTCCCCACACCATAAGATATAAATCATACTATCACCACGACGCAATGCATCAATCATAATATCACCACATCATGACACAATCAACCATAACATAAAAGAAATACAATGTAACATAAAGAAAATACACTTTTATACAATGACAACTTATTACAATTTGTTCGGGAAGAGCTAAAAGGGACTTAGGGATACACAACCCTAGTCAATACAAGTTTTTACATTACAAAAGAACAATTTTCTTCCACATTGCTTCTTCACGTAAAAAAGTTGTCTTCCAAAAGCTGGGATCTTCAAGGCTGAGTCTTCAAGAGCCAAAACATCAAAAGTACAACTGATCCCCAAAAGATTTCACAAACATGCTACTTGGTTGGAGGGGGTGGTGGAAATGGTGATCGGGGAAACAAACTACGTTGGTAGGCCATCTCCTCCTCGAGGCTAGAAATGCGCCTAGTAGCATCTGTCTGAAACTGCTCAAGCTCATGCACTTGTGCTTAGATGGGCATGACGAGTGGTGGAATGGGCAGTAAAAAGGTGGGGTCGGTGGTGGTGACATGGGTAGTGGTGGTGGTGATGGTGGTGGGTATGATGGTGGGTGTGGTATCGGGGATGAGGGTGGTGGGGGTGTGGCTCTGGCAGTGGCGTGAGCAGTACGCTGAGTCTCTAACTCCCGAATCCTTCAGAAGATCAAAGAGAGCTGTAGGTCATGTGAAGTCACTCTCTCTTCCACAGGAATCAGAGGGAAGTGTGGGATGATAAGGGTCAGAAGGGCTCATGCCCGGTGGAGGTGTCGGGGTAAACATGCCAGCGGGAGGTGGTGTGGGATGTGGGGCATACATGGGGGGTGCTCTATCAGAGAAAGAAGGTCCTGCCATATGGGAGGGTCCTGCCATATGCTGGGTTGTAAATAGGGTGGTATGTGGACCTCTCAGAGAAATATGGCGGCGGCTGCTCTGGGGCACGTGGAATGCTGCTCACTGAATAGTAACGTGCAGGTCCAGTGTAGTGAGTGGGTCCAGGGGTCGGGACTGACTGGGAATGAACTAGCGCGAGCCGGTGAGGTCGCAGGGGGTGAATACATAAATACAGGTGTGCCTGGGGTGGCAGATGAGGCATCATCTGCCTTCTGCTCACTCGGATCAACATCGGTGGATGAAGAGATGTCAACGACTGGGATATCAGGGGGTGGAATCTAAACAAAGACCTCGCCATCGCCAAGGTCGTCCTCCATGTGCTCAACATGGAACACGGGTATATCGTCGTCATCGTCGTCTAGATCAATCACTGGAAGCACTACAGCAAGAGGCATCACCAAATGTACAATAGCGTGCTCGCCCTCTGGATGGCCATACAGGATAATATCATGCGGAGGCTGTGGGGCGGCCAGCACATCATCTGCCGGGGGTACATCTACCTCCATAGGGTCGATCAGGGCAAGTGGCTGAAAGTCCTCAAAGTGTCTGTGTTCGGCTCCATCCCCTAAGGGTAGGGCCTCAGCAGCGGGGTCATATCCATCATTGGATATGTACTCCTCCGGGTCTTCTTCATAGCTCAATGATGAAGACATAGTCCTGGCAAATAACCCGTACAATGCATATATATACATGTTAGTAATTTATGATATATTTTATATTAATCACCAATTGTCATGCACGACTTGTTCTCTTTTGTTTTCCATGTAATCCTAGTGTTTTGTGTCTATCCATTATTGGCTAATCATGTATTGACTCTGCTCATTACTTATAGTTGAGCTCGTATGATAGATCCTTGTGTTATCGTGACACAATGAAAACCTTTTTTGTTATCTTGTTATAATTCCAAAACATTTCTATCATGTTTTAAACTGTGTTTTCATGTGTAAGCCCCTGGTGATTGTAGACCAAACTTTTAATAAAAAGTTTTTTTCCCTGGTTCACTACAATCGGAGCTCTGATACCAACCTGTCACACCCCGGTCGTAGCGGAAGCACAAGTGTGTGACTATTAGGTAATCATTGCATCCAATTTAGTAAACCGTATTAAATAACAACGATGTCATGCCATTACTAAGTTTCATTACACATTTACAACATTCAAAAGTGAAATCACATTGTTATCTGTTTCAGATTACCACTTACAAACATAGTTTAAAACACATTGTTCCAAAATAAGATATTGTTTTCATCACAATTTCATAATGAGGCTTTGACCCCTATATACCCATACGAAGTTGGGATATAAAAGGCAAACCCTCTAAAAAGTGGTGCATCGTTGTCTTGACAAATCCCATACCCGGATCCCATCACCAGCTCAAGTCTTGCGTCCTGAAATACATGTAATTTTAAAATGTCAACATAAAGTTGGCGAGTTCATGTAGTTTAATGTTTTCGTATCAAAATGTCATCCTTGAAAACCTATATTGAAATCCAAGTATGTTATTAGCATCAATGAGTTATTTAAGGATTTATTAGTGTGTCGCGAGAACCCTGACATACTTGTGCCACAAGTAAGTAACCAAACTGAGACTACTTTGACATCTTGGGATCACAAAAGAACTCCGAAGGGTATACCAACCAGGAGTGGAGTGGGTCTCAAACTCAATAGATCTACTTCTTTTGCACCTTGGTCACTAAGTGATTAATGGTTACTATTGTCATCATCCTACTTACGCACAGTGATCTGTTATCTGCTAACCCATAGCTAACATACTATTTTGATATGAAATGTATTTCCCCTCGATAGTTTAAAACAAAACTTGAAATAATTGAAAGGAGGGACATGAACTCATAGTTTTTTTGTTCCGTCAAGTCGTACTATTTATCAATCGGTGTCCGCCACGTATGTAACCTACATGCGTATTGGTTTCATTAGACACCTAGGTCTCAATGGACCTTGTACTCGTTGTTCATCTTGAATTCATGTTATGTATTTCTTTGTTATGACTGAACAACTTATAATGTTATCCTAGTGTTGGTAGTTTATTTCTTCAATTAATATTGTTATATATATTTCTTAAAAATACATACATGTATACATATATATATTATTGTTTTCAGATCATCTGTGAACTGGGCCTTGCCCTTCACATGTCATTGGGCATAGCCCATGTTTTCTTGTCATTGGACCTAGCCCATGTCATCTATGTCTTTGGGCCTAGCCCAAGTTTTCTTGTCATTGGGCCAAGCCCCTAGCCCATGTTTTCTTGTCATTGGGCATAGCCCATGTATTTTATGTCTTTGGGCCTAGCCCATGTTTTTAGGTCATTGGGCCTAGCCCATGTAATTTTTGTCATTGGGCCTAGCCCACGTTTTTTTTGTATCTTTGAGCCTAGCCCATGTAATTTATATCTTTTTGGGCTTTTATTAGTTTTTGGCCTTATCCATAATATTATGGAATTGGGCCTTGTCCAAGACATTTACAACTTGGGCCTAGCCCACATTTATTTATTAAAAGCCCATTTTTTATAAGTATTTACTTATAATTTTCTAGCTTTTATATTTTTAACTTTCCGGATTTTGATTTCATTAACATATATATATATATATATATATATATATATATATATATATATATATATATATATATATATATATATATATATATATATATATATATGTTGAGCGTCTAAATATATATTTAGACTCGGCATCGGCCTCGTTTATTACATGTTCGTTTTCGTCGAGAATCGCCCGTTTTTGTAATGACCTTTCATGCCGGCAATTCACCCGTTGGTCATCGACGCGACGGTGTAATCTTGAATGTTCGCCTATTGTTTGCATCGTCTCGTTTGTTCGATTATTGTTTCGACACATTTCAATAATATATTTATTGTGTTACCAACACTTATTGTATTGATCAAGTATTTGTATTTTGTATATGATTGGGTACTTTATTGTGAATACCCTAAGTTTCTAATACATACACATACAATACACATATGTATACATACAAATTTATTGGTAACAAATTTATAAATATATACTTGTATTATTTTCCAACTAGAGAAATATATATTTGTAAAAAGCATTTATTTTTACTTATAAATTTATATTTGTAACTTTGTTAAACACTTGCCCATTTAGGGATAACCCATGTCATTAGTGTCTACTTAATGACGATTTAAGTTCTAATCGCGTTTAGTCTCACTAATCATGTCTTAATCGCGATTAGATATTTAGAAAATTTCGCCATAGTTTTCCCTAAACAATGGCGTTTTTCACGTTTCAAAAACGTATTTAAAAACTATTTAAGCTCATAATCATCATTAACAATCCATCTAATATTTATTTTACATTACAAATCTATCATCATCCATGACTTTTTATTGTTAAAAATACTAATAAATCTAGAGAGTTTTCAACATTTATTAACCATTTCAAATCACTACTTTAGCATGTTGTTTAAATCAAGTCCATGCATTTAGCCCCTTGATTACTACACATTTTTAAGGTGATTACAACTTAAATACAAGTGTTTACTTCTTAGAAAATCATTCATATGTATAAAAGTTATCTTTAAGTTGTAGTATTTTTCATGGATGATGTAGTTGATGATCTTGTTTAGATTTAAACCTTATTATGTTTAAATCTTCATTTTTATACTGAATCACATAATATCATCCAACTTTTATATCGTACCTTTATCATAAATAACTTCAATATGCTAACTAACAATTATATAAAAATATAATCAACACAAAATAAACAAGATTTAGTGTTATTATTATGTTGTGAGTTAGGGTTTTTGGTTTATCTTTTCTTAATTTTCAAGATGATCAACTTGTACATTAGTAATCTAAGCACAAAGATAAGCTAGATTATGGATGAGTTTAGCATACAAAGGGTGCACAAGTTTCTAGATGATTATGGAAGAAAATGAAGCTCTTTAGGAAGCCCTAATGATCTCCATCCTTGCTAGCTTCTTTAGTAGACTTGATTAGGCTTTAAGATGTATAAAATGTGGTGTTTTTGGGTGGCCAAATGGTGGTTCAATGGTGGTGGTGTTGACCTGTGAAAAAGGTGAAGAAAGGAAGGAGAAAATGTTGCAACTTTGTGAAGAAAAAAAATGATGAACATTTGTTGAAAATGATGATATATATATCTAATCTTTCATTCAAGATCATCACACATGAAGACCATACTTAATATCTTCAACTTTTCAACAAAATCAAGTGGCATGGGGCCCACATGTAGCCGTGAATTGGAGGGGGTAAAGTGTAACTTCTAATTTTTACCCATATTAAAAAAATAGATATTTTGGTCATTTGGTTAAGTATGGTGATTAGGGTTAGTGATCTAGCATCTTAAGCATAAGACTTGAGTTTAGGGTGTATTTACATGGTATTTAATCCACATGATTCTCCAATATAAGTTTCAGATGACGGATACGTCGCTAGATCGCTCATCGTCGTAATAATTGCTAATGAACGAAACTATTTATTTAGTACCGGAAGCTTTTGTTTTCGACCACCACAATTAATATGGCGTCTAATTAGTGCATTTCCGATCCAAAAATATGCATGACTAGTTCGCTAGACGAATATACGATGAGTTAGGATGGCCGAAATGTCTTTCGTTCGACCGATATCGGCACTTTTACGTTCCGCCGTCGAACTTTTCCGAAAGTTGTGTTTCGGTGACCTCATGTTCGTTGAATGGATTCCGAGTTCTAAATGAGGCCTAACTAGTTCACTAGATGCCCGGATGAGGCTATCGGCCAGTAAAATATTCGTCGTTTCGACAATCGGTCGCTTTCCGGTCGAATTGTGCATTGTTTGACGAATGACCAGAAATGATGTCTTTTGTGCATTTTTGCTATTCTCACTTTGTTTTAGGATGATTAACCTTGTTCTATTCTTATCCTTACGTCCGGAATCCTCCGAATTAGTCTTGCCGATAAATCGACATTTGGCGCCTTTTTGGTCGAAACGGACAATTTTGCAAATTAGGTGTTATACCGGAAAGTTATGTATTATTGTAATAGTTGTTCCCAGATAGGTGTTTTCATTTGTCTATGGACTTAGGCATGGCATTAACATGCCGTTATTTCTTGTCCTTATTCGTTTTAGCGGGTTTACCGACACAGTTAGTGTCACTGCAATTTGTGCGCCCAACACTTTTAGAGCATTGTTTTGGTTTGTTTCACGTGGTAACGGAAACCAGTATATGTTATGATCAGATTTACTTGCCCTAATGGCGTACGACTCAGTTATGCAATTAAATTACGATAACTATGCATGAGATTATAATATAAAATTAGTGATTAAATTGTACGGAATTACCGGTTATTTGCCATTTGTCACATAGGGTACCATAGACCAGTGTCTGAGCGACCCTTCAAATAACGAAAGATTCTTTTCATAGCCATCAAATGAGAAACCTTCGGACTGGACTGTTAGCGAGCTAGAAGACATGTTGGGTTTATAATTTCGCGTCTTGAAGCAGTAAGATAAATGAGAGATCTGATCATAGCACGATCAAGAGATGGTTCCACATGTTCACCCATTCTATCAGGAGTAATCCCATGATTCTGAGCTAATGGAGTTCCCAAAGGGTTTGAGTCTTCCATCTGAAATCGTTTGAGAATATCCCCGACGTACTTGGTTTGATGGATGAAAATCCCTTCCTTAGATTGTTGAACCTGTAAACCTAAAAAGAAGGTCATTTCTCCCATAGCGCTCATCTCGAACTTCTCATGCATGACCTGCTCAAATTCTTTGCACATTTTATCATTGGTTGACCCAAAAATAATATTATCAGCATATACTTGCACCAGCAATAAGTCCTCATTCTGTTCCTTGATGGAGAGAGTCAATCAAACCACGTCGAAAACCATTCTTCAGAAGATAGGAAGACAACAATTAATACCAAGCCCGAGTAGCCTGATGAAGACCATATAGCGCCTTGTTTAAAAGCCAAACTTTGTCAGGATGGATTGGATCTTCAAAACCAGACGGTTGCTCAACATATACCTCTTCTTTAACCACACCATGAAGAAATGCACTCTTAACATCCAGTTGGTAAACAGTAAACTTCTTGTAGGACGCATAAGCCAAGAAAATTCTTATGGCCTCAAGATGAGCTACCGATGCATAAACTTCATTGTAATCAATGTCTTCTACCTGATTAAAGCCCTGGACAACCAATCTTGCTTTGTTTCTCACAACAACACCTCGGTCATCCTTCTTACATTTGTAAACCCATCTTGTTCCAATCTTCTTAGAGTTGTTAGGCCTGTCAACCAATTTCCACACGCCTAACTTCTGAAACTGTTGAAGTTCTTCCTGCATTGCTTCAACCCATGAGTCTTCTTTCATCGCCTCCTTCCAAGATTTCGGTTCAACCCTAGCAGGCAAAAGACCAATCATTCTGTTCCCCAGATTCCCTAATAACCGAATACAAACCAGTATTCTGGTTATTCCTGAGCTGATTACGTGTCTTCGCACCACTTTGGACATCTCTTATAATATTCTACTGAGGATGGGTATTATGGATTCAAGTTTCAGGAACATCAGGAACACGAGAATTTATACCCAAATTGTTGATATGCAGATCAACAATTAATTCGTTTTTTGGATTTGATGAAGATGTAGACGCATGACCTTCAGTAGTCCCTAGATTCTGAATATTTGACGTGACATCGGAAATTCCAAGAACTGGAGCAGAAGTAGCTTCATTTGCATCATGGAACTCATCATCTTCTAACGAAATATTGTAATCAGCAACATCTCCGAATTCCTCATTCTAAACAAGATTGTTAACCGAAGTAGACACTTGAGGGTTAACAATAATTGGTCATACTAATGACGAGTCAACTGCAGTATCACTTTCCAGTAGCATTTGAGCTGCTGTAGAAGCATCATCAAAAGTTGGTAGATTAAAGGAGCTAAACAGCCCATCATAGTCAAACATCCAAGGAGCACCGGAGCTCTTACTAATTCAGTGTATCTTTGAACCGTGACTTCACCCCATTCTTCAATCTTCTTAGTTGACAAATTCCACACTCTGAAATTAGGAGTAGCATATCCAAGAAAGAAACCTTCGATAGCTTTCAGACCAAATTTACCATGTGGATCAATCATAATGCATGGAGCTCCAAAAGGTTCTAAGAAAGAAACATCTGGTTTCCTTTAATGTAATAACTCGAAACATGTTTTCCCGTGCCTCTTCACCGTAAGAACTCTACTCATGGTATAACATGCAGTAGCAACAGCTTCTCCCCAAATTGAACAGGAAGTTCTGATTCTACTAGCATAGCTCTTGTTGTTTCAATCAGAGTTCTATTTTTCCTCTCAGCGATACCATTTTGTTATGGAGTGTATCAAGAGTTGTACTCATGCAGAATGCCTTTAGAAGAACAGAACTCATCCATAACTTGATTCTTGAAGTCCGTGCGGTTGTCGCTTCTAATTCTTCTTATCTTCAAATTGTACAAATTTTCAAGCTGAGTTAGGAGATTCTTGAGGATTTCAGGAACTTCACTCTTGTGTGCCAACATATTCACCCATGAAAATCTTGAGTAGTCATCAGTAACTACTAAACAATATGAATCACCAAAGGTAGTCTTGTGTTTCATAGGTCCAAAGAGGTCCATATGAAGAACCAATGGCATATTCACCATGTTAATCTTCTTCACAGGATGAGATTTTCTCGCTTGCTTTCCCTTTTGGCATGATACACAGACGTCTTGTAGATGAAAATGCTTCACTAGCACACCATTCACAAGATTGTTTTTCACCAAATAGTTCATTTTCCTCAAGTGAATGTGTCTCATTCGTCTATGCCAAGAGATTGATTCCTTTTTGGTGGCTTTTGAGACAAAACATGTGACTTGTGCAGACGTGGTAATAGCTTGGCTCATGTCAAGAATATACAAGTCATTAATTCTTGGAGCCGACAGGAGAATCCAGTCTTTGGGAATCTTGAAACCAGGTTTTAGTATATAATATCCGACATGATCAAAATGAACCGTGAACTTCTTCTCACAGATTTGCGAAACGCTAAGAAGATTATGATCAATTTGTCAAACATAATGAATCTTATCAAAGCTAACCACACCATTTGATACCATTCCTTCTCCAGTGATGTATCCGCCCTTGTCTCCAGCAAAAGCAACATAGCCTCCTCGAATGATTTTCGCATCATAAAGGAGCATTAAGTCACCTGTCATGTGCCTTGATGCTCCACTGTCAACAATCCAATGACTATTCACAGTTCTTCCTACAACACCCTGCACATTTCAAAAACCTGATTAGTTTGAGATGGGGACCCAAGCCTTAGTGGTCTTGGGTCGACCCTTATCATCAAGAAATGTGATTTCTATTTCTTGATGATTTGGAAATTTTGAGCCTCCTTTTGAACCATCACCGGTCTATGGTTTCCAAGATTTTTGAAATTTACCAGAATGACTATTATTTACATTTTAACACTTTCTGGTTTTATTAAATTTGAAGAACTTGGTTGCCTTTCTGAAGAATTCGATTTCAATGCTTTTTCAATTATTTTTACTTGTTTATGTCTCTATTTTTCTTCTTGTTCTTTGACAATACGTTTGTCTTGTTTTGGAGAAATAGATCGACGTTGGCAAGTTGGTTCATGAGGAGCTTTCTCAACAAATCTCGGCTTTGCTGGGGTTTGAACAATTCTTGATTACGTGGCTGAATTTTCCACATTTAAAACAAGTTCTCCTCTCAACAAACTTAGGAGATCCTGTTCTGTGACTTGTTGTTGAATTGTGGGTCTTAGGGTACTTGGTTCATTTTTACACCCATTTGTATGTTGAGTGTAATTGTTTTCACTGTTACGCTTTAAAATGTTGACTTTGTTTACAAAATCTGTATTAGACATGCCTTAAAAAGTCTCGACTTTATCAGTACCAGTAGAACTCACAAATTTAACATTCTTAAACTTCTTTTTGTAGCGAGTGCCTTTTGCTTCAACCTTTGGTTGTGGTACCTTAGGCTTTTCAACTCGTTTTTCTCGGTGTTTGTCTATTGAACTTGATAATGGTTGTGACTTGATTGTGTTTTTCTTCTCCAAAACTTTGGTTGTTGAGTTTTCAAAAACTTGATCAATAGAGGTTGGATTTGCATTTTTTATTGGAAAGTCTTTGTTAGAATATATTTTCTTATCTCTAACCAAGGTATGCAACACATTATCATTTTTATCTGTAGACACATTTGTCTTGACAGATTTCAGAGGGTCATTCTCTTGATTTTCAACAGTTTTCACACTAGGAGTAGCAGACATTTCTATCCCTTTTTCCTCGTCAAGAGATTGATCCTGATCATTTTTCTAAGACTCATCATCTGACAAATCATCCTCCTCTGTAGTAGAGGGATTCTGATCAACAACTTATGATGAGTTCTCAGATTTTCTTGATTCAACTGAGGAATTGTCTAGCTTGAACCCTAATCCTGCTGCAAATTCTTCAGGATTAAGAGGTACCGAGGGTTCAAAGCGTGGCATTTCCTCTTCATCAGGCAATTTGGTATAGTTGTGTGTTTCAACTTAAGTGGACACCACTTATACCCAATGCATTTACATCTCCTTTTAGTTTTTGAACGTCGACGATATGATCAAGCACATATCGGGAGTTAGAATAACTTTCCAATTTTAGCTTGATCGCATCATGTTCGCATTTGGCGATGGCCAACTCTTTCTTTGTTTCCTCAAGGAGATTAATGTAGCTATTAATTCCTGTTTGTTTGTTCAAAACTGTCTTTTTTAATTAAAAAACGCTTTTCTTAAGAGTTTCTATTACAGATCTAAATTCTTTTTCGTTTCGAGTTAAAGCCAAGTTAGCCTCTTTGCATTTTGACAGTTCAACAACTAGGTTTTGATTGCGACTGTTTATTGTTTCAAATTGTGTTTTTAATTCTGCACAGTCACTGCAAATTTTAGGAGAGTCAGAATTTACCTGACTTGTAGAACTGGCAATATTCGCCATGAAGGCAGTATGATGAGGAAAGGCTGCACTATTTGTAAAGAATTTTTTTGTTTCCTTCGATGCAGCTTCTGCCTTTATCAGTAAACCCGCCTTTTGACCTTTCAGCCTTTCTACTTCTCTCAGCAACTTTCTGACCTCAGCATCACTTCCTTCCCTGATATCTGAATCAGATCCATAACCACCTAAACTTGAGCATTCTTCATCAGAAACACCATTATACCTCGAACTATCATCATCATCAGAACTATCAATGCTGTTAACATGTTTGATCCGATTAATGATATTGGCATAACATGTAGTTCCTTTGTGATTCTCAATTTCCCAATTGCACTTACCAATAACATCCTACATCTGCCTGAACTACTAAGGCTCTGTTTGTGTTGTTTGAAGGTCCTGACTGGTTGGTGTTGTTTGGGTTGTTATCAGCTACTATTCTTCGATCATTGTTAACTTGAGCTATGTTGGATGGTTGTGATTGATTTTGGAAGGGGTTGTGATTTCCTTGTTTGCTGGGTCTCGTGCACTCACGCTTGAAGTGACCTCTTTCCCCACAGTTGAAGCAAGTAATGACATTTTTATCAAAACCATATTTTGTATCTTTCTTGCTTTCCAAACTGGTTCTTCGTGTTCAGCTCATATAATCCTTAGATCTTCTCACCGCACTTGCAAATGCCCACTTGATATCCATTAGCTCCATCTCATCTATGTCTATTTGTTGGTAGTCTTCATTAGTCAAATTGATGTTTCCAATTTGACCAGAGACTAATCCGCAATAAGCGCTAATCATGGTATTTAGAAGTTCCATATGTTCCTGAGCAACTTCTATGCTGACCTTGGAAAGATGTGATGTGTCAAGTCTCACTGTATTGGGATTTGCAGATTGAACATTGTTTCCATAGAAAGCTTGTTGAGAAGCTTGCTGTGGAACTTGAGGTGCAAAATCTTGTGGTTGTGGTAGAACGGCTTTCGGATAAAATACATGTCCATAGGCTTGAGTACTTGAGCTTGCAGACTGATTTGTTTGAACAAGTTGTGGTAGAAAGGGATTCACGTTTGACACAAACGCAGTTTGAAGTTTTGGTTGCTGATTTGCACTAATACATGTATTAGTTCCTCTAAAGTACATCTCAGGGTTTTGTGGAACAGTAATTCTTTGTGCCTTTTGGAGTTTTTCTTCATTTTTGTTTTCCAATTTCTGCACAAATTCACAAATATTGATTGAATCCAAAACACTTGTATGTTTCAATAAGTCAATAAATTGACCCCATTTTGGCGGTAATGCGTCAGCAAAGCGCATCACGATTTCTTGTGGAGATGCTAACACTTTGTACGAGTACATTTCGCATAGCAAATGGTAGAAACGTGTTGTCATATCATTCAGTGTTTCATTTTCCATGAACATGAAACCTTCAAACTCCTTCTTTAGTAGATCATGCCGTATTTTTCTGGTTGCAGCATTACCCTCTCCTCTTGCTTCCAGGGTATCCCATTGATTTTTGGTGGTCGTCCAGTACACAAACTGATGATAAGTATCTTTATGGAGTGCCTGTGTTAGGATAGCAAACGCATTTTTTCTCTAGATCGTAAGCATTTTTATCGCCTTCATCTAGATTGGCTAAGGAGGTTGGATTTGAACCTGCCTCTTTGTGAGATTCTTTATAGGGTGTAGTAAAACATGTCCATAATTCTGTGTTCTGTCCGAGAACACATGTGTGAAAACGACTTTTACAAGACGGATAATCGTTCATATGGTTCAGTTTAGGTGGACGGTTATTACTCCCGGTATCACTCTCGCTCATAAGAAGAGTCTAAATGCTCTGGTTCTGGTTTGCGTCACACGCCCATTGATTTGCGGTAATCATGGCTGTATGTTGAGGTTGCAGAGTTTTGTGTCAAGTCTTGATTTGTGCTTGAACTAGTTCTCCAATCCCACGGATTAGTACTCATTTTCTTGATTATGAAAATTAAAAGTTTTAAAGTTCAAGTTTTGAAAATAATAGTCTCCTTTTAAAATTCACAATTAAACTCACGGCTAGAAAAAACTGAAACACGAAAAACAATGAATGAAGAAGGTTCTTTGTATGAATTAATGATTCGTACGAATGAGGATCCTTCGTACGAACCTGGTGTTTCGTACACTAACTTGTCTTTCGTGCAAAAAAGATTCTTCATGCGGATGACTGGTCTTTCGTATGTACAGTCTAGTTCTTCGTGCGGATGGATTATTCGCACAGATGTTTTTCGCAGAGGAATCTTTTTGCATGGCTGGTTGGTGAAAATTTTCCTTTTCTAGCACAGACTAGTTTTTGAAAGTGGTCTGTTGTCTACACAATTTTTGTTAAAAGACAAACATTCCATATCAGTTTTTTAAGTTTCAACAGTCAAGTCCAGAATGTCAAATATTTGGTCAACCCTACAACAGTATTCCGGTGAGTTTTCCGGTTAGTCTCTCCAGCAAATGTGTTCAACTTGAACTAATGAAAATTTAAGAAAAACCAGATTTTAACATGTCTCCATGTATTTTAACAAGGTTTTTATGAAAATTTTCTGTATACAACAAGTTTTAGCTAAGTTTTAAGTTTGTTATCTTTCAAAAATTTAAGTTTCCTGCTGAAAGTTCAAGAAGACTTCAAGAAACCCTCAAAACTAGCTTAGTCACAACACTAAGCTTGGTTTTCAAATAAGGAAGAGAGCCAAAGCTCTGATACCACTTATACATCCACTTGGAGGATCCAGATTAACCTACTTCCCTATTTATACAACACAAATACGAGTGCGGAATCCTCGTAAGTATGCAAACCAAAACAAAGAAAGAACACAAGATAACAAAAGATTCAATATCTTGATTAACTGAAGAAAATAGAGACAAACATATGCAAACAATGTTCATACACTCTCATGCTCTTGTGTCTCTCTCTCTAGTTCACTCTGGAAGGCAACTAGCTCTATCCGACTTCTCGAACTGTATACTGAGAAGTGGATGTCTATTTATATAGTGTCCATACTCAGCAACTGTACGAAGTATGTTGCTGGTCATACGAAACACCAAAAGACACGAAGAACATACTCCCAAGATACTCGTACAAACAAGCTGGTTCGTACGAGTATCAACTAGCTCGTATGAAACAAGCATGAGGCTTGTTTAGATGAACTCATTTGTATGAATGGTAGGTGGCTCGTACGAGCAATATCTTGCTCGTACGAAGTATTCCCACTCGCACATTGATGTGTTCTTTGGAGAACGTGTCACAAACATGACGTGCACAAGACTCAACAGTATGCATACATACAACTGTTTTACATTGACAATCTAATCGTCGTACTAAACCAAGATAGGAGGATATCTTGATTTGGTCGACATGACCACACTATACAGACACTGTAAACAAAGACCGTACAATTATAGACGTAACTAAGAACTAGCGACAGACACAAAAGTGTATCAACAAGTTTTAAACAAAGAAGTTGATGAATCATCGAGTAAAAATGAACAAAAAGATTCGAAATTTTATCCTAAACAAGGATTTTCAAAAAAAACAAACTTGGGTGATAAAACAAAACCATCTTCTGAGGAAGTAAAAACAACTATTCCAACTGAGTCAAAGGTTGAACAGATTGTTGAAATCAAGAAAAGTGGTAAGAGTGTGTGTGAACCAAAGTTCGATATCCCAAACCCACCCAAGACCGACAAGGCTTGGGTCTCTCTATTCAAGTAATCGCTTAATTGCATGTGTAGGGGCTCCCGAGATCAATCATTTCAAAGTGGTTAATGGAGGAGTGGAGCTTCACAGCACATGACGGAAACGTTGGCCTTACTATACGATGTTAAATTTATTCGTGGAGGCTACGTTGGGTTTGCGGTTAGTCAAGGAGAAGAATTGTCGGTGAGGGTATACTAACAAATGGTGTGGTGTCTTTTGGCAAAGTCAACTACATAACAGAGTTAGAGAATAACTTGCTAAGTATTTCCCAGATTTGTGACAAAAGTCACGACACACTTCACAGATCGAGAATGTCTTATTCTGAAACCAGGATTCAAGATACATGTGGAATGATCCTGATGCGAGCTCTTCGTGAGAATGATTTGTATGTCCTCGATATGAGTGTTTCTACATCTATGACAAAATCTACGCAATGCTTTGTATCAAAAGCAAAAAAAAAAAAGAATCGATTATGTAGCACTGAAAAATGGGGCATATTCATCTCTGAAAACTGAACTTCTGTTGATGCACTTTATGTCCGTCACTGTGCAAATAGGCTAGATAGAGTGTGTGTTGAATATTGTGTAGATTAGATATGAACACACGACCCAGGTACGAACGTGAGAGGAGCAAAAGTGTCACTTTGTACGAAGCTAACTCACCTCATACGAGGTGGTCACCACTTTATACGAAGCAGTATGCTCACTTCGTACAAGGTGCTCATGTCTATATATATGTGTTGCGTGTTCATTATTTTGTAAGTTTTGGAGCTTCCCAGTGGGGAACACTTGGGAATCTCTCTAGGAATTCTGCCAGCCAGACAAGATGTATACTTTTTTGGTATGAATGAACGAATGCTTCCGCTGATTCTATTTCTACTCCTTTCTTAATAACTTTCTACCGAATCGGTACTATCATACGCCCAAACTTCCATCTAGAAGCGCCATTACTAGGACCTACAACTGGTATCAGAGCTATGGTGTCGATTCAATTGATCTAACAATGATTGAATCACCCACGCTCATAAATTATGGAGGTTTGGAGGTTTTAGACGTAAATCATCAAATAAAGGGACAATCCATGGACAAAACTTAAAATTGAAACCATAGGATTGTTAGAAAATGATACTCAATCAGATCTGTGGAAGAATCATCTTGAAATTCAAAGAAATAAAGATTCTGGTTCGAAAAGAGGTGATCAGACTCGCTTGTACGAAGTGTGTCACCTCGTGCGAAGTGATGACCCACCTCGTATGAAGTGAAGACCCACCTTGTACGAAGTGTGATGTGCCTAAAAAATTAAAAAAACTAATAAAAAATAAAAAAATTGAAACATTTTGTTGATTGTATTGAAGAGATGAGTGAAAAGAAAAAAATTGGTGATAGAAATTTTTTTCGAGATTTTAACGACCGATACGGGTTTTTCGGGGACAGCGTCTAGAGCTTCAGAGTATAGATTTGATGATACGGTCACAAAATGTTGAAGATATTGGGGTAGTCATGGATACCTATGCAAAAGGTTTATCTTCTTGTATAGTGACTACTAATGGGCCTTAATGTTAAATCCGCTTTTGATGAAAACTAATTTTTCCAAATTTAACGGGGAGTTTTAGTGACAAAAATTGGTACGGTCAGAATTTGCAAAAATGAGGGGAATAAACATTTTCACGTATATGTTAAGATTTCTAGCATTTTTGAAATTCGTGACGCTGCAATTGTATTCGGGTGGTTCCGACTGCAGATTATCTGGAGAATGCAAAGTGTTTTGGATTTTTCTATACGAGATCAAAGTGTAGTCAGAATTCCTTAGTGATGAGATCAAGTTGAAGTCTACTTTTCATAAAACTGGGGTCGCATAACTGAGTCTTGGAGGAGTTGTTTATAGGATTATGTGGTCGTGGTCACGTTGATGCCCGAGTCCTCGTATAAGCTGGTTAGCACACACGACTGCTAAGTGGTACGAGTAGTTATCAGAGTGTGTTCATGGGATAGCTCTATGATAGACCAGAGTATCCAATATAAATCTACAACGCAAATGAATTGTTTTCCGGACTAACCACCAGGAAATGATGATGTTTTGTTGATTCAATTATGCTGGGACTGAGGAGGAAGGTTATATACTTGCAATTCATGACTAAAGAAGATGATATACAGGTTTTTTTCAGACAAAGCAATGTAGCGGTTGCTCACGAAATCGAGTATACATTTGAGATTGGTATGAAAGACGAAGTTACATTACTGATCTTGAACAAAGAAGAAAAGTTTACCACTTATTGACAGATAGTTTTTCCATTGAAGATTTGCTGATTGAGAAGATTACCGATTTGCTGATCAATTGTGATTATGGAATTCGGGATTTTAGATTTTCGCAGGTATCACAGATTTGAAGTTTGCTAGTGTGGTAATTCGAAGTTTCTATCAAGTGCCTGTTGGGTTTTTGAAGATCAGAGTATCGAACATTGGAGGAGTGCGCTAAAACCGAACAGGGATATGGTTAAAGTTGAAACAAAGAAACTGCATTGATGAGTTTCACGTTGGTGGTTATTCGAGAAAATTTGTCAATTAATCAAATTTGAGGAGGTCAGGAACCGTGCAACTAAGAACTGAAGACTAATTACTAGAGGAATTAATTTTAGGGGGAATTTGTGCTTTATAGTTGATAATGCAAGCCCGGATCATCAATCAAGGGGGAATTTGTTGACACGTTCTACGATATTGACTGATACCTGCTTGAAGTTGTAGAATATTCAAACACAACTAACATATTTCAAGATCAAGCTTCGACAGTGACGTCCATGGGGGAAATTGTTGATGCACTTTACGTCCGTTACTGTGCGAATAGGCTATATATAGTGTGTGTTGAATATTGCATAGATTAGATACGAACACATGACCCAAGTACGAACGTGAGAGGAGTAAAAGTGTCACTTCGTACGAAGCAGTATGCTCACTTCATACGAGGTGCTCATGTCTATATATATGAGTTGTGTGTTCATTGTTTTGTAAGTTTTGGAAGTTCCCAGAGGGGAAACACTGGCAGAATCTCTCTAGGAATTCCGTATACTCTTTCGGTATGAATGAATGAATGCTTCGCTGATTCTGTTTCTACTCCTTTCTTAATAATGTTCTACCGGATCGGTACTATCATACGCCCAAACTTCCATCTAGAACTGTCGTCACTATGACCTACAACTTCTTAGTTCACCATAATCTAGTTAAGAGGGTTAATCTGAAGAGTTTTCATCTAAGTGACGACTGCATTAGTTGTAAAAAGGGCAAGCAGCACAAAAAGTCGCACCCGAGGAAACTCCTAAACTCTATCAATCTCCCACTAGATAGAATACACATGGATCTCTTTGGACCAGTCAACGTTAAATGTATATCTAGAGATCTTATTCTCTCATTGTGACCAACGATTATTCAAGATTTTCATGGGTGATGTCCCTAAAGAGCAAAGATGAAAGGTTTGAAAGTTTGATGATCTTATTCCGAAAATTAGAGAACCTATATCAGTTACCCATTTGTCGCATTCGTAGTGACAACGATGCAAAGTTCAAAAACAATCGGATGGCTGAGTTTTGTAATGAGAAGGGAATTTTGCACGAATTCATTGCACCATATACACCACAACTAAAACCGAACACTGATAGAGACAGCCAGAACCATGCTCACTAATTCTAAACTTCCAGTTAGTTTTTAGAGCAAAGCAGTGGCTTCTTCATGTTATACTTTGAACAGAGTTTTGAAGGTCAAGCATCATAAGAAAACATGTTTCAAGCTGCTTAACCAGCAAAAGCCAAACCTTAAGTATCTAGAACCATTGGGGTAACCTCGCATGGTAATCGATACTGATGGCAAACTTGAGGTTAAATCTTTGGAGGGGTTCTTTATGGGATATGCTAGTCCACTATGTAGAGTCTATCTTCCTAGCACAAACTGGGTTATTGAAGGTCATAATGTTGATTGTCAAAGATACACATCTCCAACATAGAAACCAGGAGATGCTTGGCTGTTCAACTATGATACTCTCTAGGATTCCTTCGAGCTTCCAGCTAAACCAATAGAAGAGGAACTTTTGGTTCTTTATTAGCAACAACACGCGTCATCACAAGAACAAGTTCCAGACCTATCGTGATTACTCAAACACCTGTTGGTACTCATGATGCTGGAGCAAGTATAAGTACTCAACATTCAGATACTCAAACTGCCAGAACAACTAATCCCACAGTAAATCAAGAGATGAATGAACCAGCTCCCACGTTCGATCAAAGGGATGATTCTGATTCTGATGTTGAACTGACATATGATAACGATGGATCTACTTTCGATGATGGTGCAGAACAGATTCAAAGTTTACTAAACAATCAAGCTGGAAGTTCAGATGATCAATGAAGCATCCACGAGTAATCTAACCGCGGATCAAAACATCACTAATCTGGATCACGAAGTGAGTATCTCAAATGAATTTATGCCGAGGACGTTGTCTTACCAGCCATCGGAAAACATTATTGGAGAGTTGCAGACTTGAGTCAAAATGCGAAATCAGATCAATAAGGATCTTAGTTGTTTTTATTCTAAAGTTGCACTTGTACAAGATACTATCTCATATAGTTGCTTTATTTCGTAGGTTGAGCCGAAAACGTACAAAGAAGCTCTTACTGAAGAAAGTTGGGTTAACAATATGCTAGAAGAGCAACAACAATTTGAGAAATCGGAGTTTGGAAGCTTGTTGATCTACCGGATGACCACAAGAAAATCAGTACAAAGTGGGTCTTCAAGTGTAGCGTGATGACAGCGGAGTGATTGTTCAAAACAAAGCTTGACTCATTGTTCAAGGATTTCATCGGCAAGAGGGAATTGATTATACTGAGGTCTACCCTCTTGTCACTAGATTAGAAGCTATCCACATTTTCCTAGCATTCACATCATGGAAAGGATTAAGGTGTACCAATTGGATGTGAAGTCCGCATTCCTATACGGAAAGGTGAAAGAGGAGGTGTACGTTAGACAATCACCAGGGTTTGTCGATCTGATACACAAAGAAAAAGGTTTACCTACTGGATAAGGCATTATACAATTTCCACCAGGCCCCGAGAGCCTGGTACAAGACGTTTTCTCAACATCTTCTGGAGAATGGTTTCACTAGAGGAAGAGTATATAGTACCTCTTTAGACGGGAAGCGGATGGACATTGGTTTATTGCACAAATCTATGTGGATGACATAATTTTTTGTTCGACCAACGATGAGCTGTATAAAGTCTTCGAGAATGTCATGCAAAAGAAATTCGAGATGAGTTCAATGGGAGAGATGAAGTTCTTCTTAGGACTTTAGGTCGATCAGTTTCCTGATGGAATCGTCATCCATCAGACGAAATATGTGCATGATGTTTTGGAGAAACCCAGCATGTCGGAATCATTACCATTGTCTACTCCATTGACTCTCAATCACCGCATCGGACCAGATGAAAAAGGAGTGAACATTGATGAGACCTTATATCGATCAATGATTAGATCTTTAATGTACCTCAAAACATCAAGGTCGGGTATCATGTATCCGACATGCCTCTGCGCCCGGTATCAGTAAAATCCTCGAGTGTCACACATGCTGATCGTCAAACAGATTCTTCGATATCTGAAGGGTTGCCCAAGCACTAGCTTGTGGTATCCACGAAACAATGATTTAACCTCATTAGATATTCCGATTCTGATTACGACTACTACAAATTAAATGCTAAATCTACAATTGCTGGTTGCTAGTTGTTTGGAACATGATTAGTAACGTGGCAATGCAAGAAGCAAACCACGGTCGCTCTCACTTGTTGCGAAGAAGAATACGTTTCTGCTTCCTATTGTTGTTCCCAAATCTTGTGGATATAACAACAGATGAGTGGCTATGGAATGAAGTTTCTTGTACGCCTATATATGTAGATAACGAGGCTGCCATTACATCACTAAAAATTTGGTTCAACACTCTAAATCTAAACATATTGAAATTTAACACCACTTTATCCGTGATTGCTACGAGAAAAAGTTGGTTAGAATTGAAAAGATCCTCACTGATGAACAAAAGACAGATTCTTACACTAAACCATTTGATCGAGCTAAATTCAAATATGTTTTGAAACTTAACCGGATGAAAAACCTAACATCAAGGGCGGATTTAGAGGTTGAATTCAAGGCGGATGACGAGTTCACGTGATTCTCATCGGTTTGTCAAAGTTTTTAGTTTTAAAATTTCTTTAGAAACAAAAATCCAAAAATATGTTTTTGATTTTAGGGGGAGAAATATTGTGAAAAATACAAAAACATATAAAAATTTGAAAATGTAGAAAAACATGAAAAAGAGAAAAAGAGTTTTCGTGTAGGAAGAGGAAATGATAGTACATCAGTGGACTATCACAGTATGCTAAGGAAATGTAGTGTCAAAATGTTTAAACAGGTCTCACTGATGATGTGCCAGTAGGCTTCGCACATTTAGTAGATTGTTTCTGATATATAAACATAAAGAAAAACTTCTTAATTAGTGGCTTAATATCTGTCAGATATATGGTCTTAGTACACAAAAATTTCGTTTGAGAGATTGTCGGATTATGAGATACTAGGTCTTAAAGATAATTGATATATGGGGTATTATACAAGTTCTCCTGATTTTGCGTCAGCAATGACCGAGAACTTGTAGAATACTTTTGCTTTAAAAACCGAAAACTGCATTAAATTGAAAGTATCAAGCAATTATAGTAAAAGATTCCAAATTTGGAACCCCACTTTTAAGTCGAGCCTTCATCTTTTTGTCAGTACGGTGGTACTAACCTGAGCTCTCAAGGTCTCGCACAACCCAGATACAGATATCAGTTAGATATATTCATCAGTAAGGTTAAATCCACGGAATCTTGATACGGGGGTATATTCTGAGATGGGAAACACGGTTAAATCAAGTTCTAAGACATCTAATTAAAGTATCTCGAAGCAATTAAGAAATGTGTAGAGGTTTAAGTGGATTACTATACAGTCAATCTAAGTGAATTTGTTTAGAACATAAAGTTTTCAAGATCAACGGTACTACTGATATGTCTCAAAAACTGATATTATCCTCTAACACAAACTCACAAAAAATGTCTGTAAATATGTATGTACATAGTTATTGCATTTCATTTCATAAAAACCCAAAAAGAGTTTCATGTGTTTTAGCATAAACTTTAGAAAACTCAAAAAGATTTTATTTCTATCTTATTTTCGACTACCGATGATTGAAAACGGATCTTCAAAATCCAAAGATGCTGAATGCTGAGAGAAATCTAGAGGATAATGGGTTGGGTGCTAATCTGAAATGAGAAAAAGTTCTGAAATGTTTAAAAGTTCATCAATTTGAAACTTAAAATTGTCTGAAAACATCAATTTATTCATAAAGTTTTCAACCAAGGTCATTAATTTGGACTTGGTAGACAAATAAGTTAACAGGGTCATTAACTTGGACTTGGTCAACTGAGTGGGTTGTTAAAACCGGTTAAAATGAATGAGAAATTGAAAAGTTTGAAAATGAGGAGTTCACTTAGCACGAAGTGAAAAAATCACTTCTAAACATTTCACTTCGTATGAAGTGAAAACCTTGTCCTATATATATCTAACTTCGCACAAAGTGAATCATAATTCACTGTTCAAGTGCTTGTGCGAACTGAAGATTTTGCAAAACATATAACGTAGTGCTGCCCAATTTTAGACTTGTAAAGTGGTTGATTTGCACACCACGAACAATGCGTAAGGTAGTTTGGACGAATAGGACCTCAGTTAATCCCTATTTCAGTGTTTTCAGTAAACCGTACATAAAACTCAGATTTAGAACGATCTAATGGACCAAAATTAAAATTGAGCATAGATCTAGGTAAATCTCCAATGGTAGAACATATTAGAACAATCAACTTCATGAAAATCAACAAAAAATTATGTTTTGTTCTTAACACTCACTTCGCACGAAATGAAAGTTCACTTCGCACGAAGAGAAAACCAACTTTGTACGAAGAGAAAATGCAAATTGTTAAAAGGTCAAAACTTACTTCGTGCAAAGTAAAAGTCAACTTCGTACAAGGTCACTTCGCACAAGAATGTTTGTTGTATTGGTATTTTTGCAGGAAAAGAAGTCAACGTTTGAACCAAGTCACAATATATGTTGTGTTCTTGACAAAAAGATCCCAGAGATTGCTCCATTCAAGGATATTTTGAAATTTATGGATCGATTGCCAATCAAGAAGGTACGAACACATAAACATAAAGTCTATCGATCTCATGTGCAACGTTTTCGGATCACGCGAAGTTTGTGCCGGAATTAAAAGCTATCCGATTGTTTTTGAGAATTGGAAATGAAAATAAAGAGGTGTTGATTACAGAGGAGTTGATCCAATGATGTATTCTGAAAAGATGTGCAAAGGCTGTTTCTATCGGATGTAGTATAAAGGAGTACTAAACGCGCCAAACTTCAATAAAGTATATTTGGGCAGGCCAGATTGCTTCCCTGAATCATCGAAAGGGAGGATACGATGCACTGCTTGATTATCATATGCATGATAGCTGCTCTCTCTCTCTAAACAAGCCTTACAACTTCACATGAGTGATTGTTGAGCATATGAAGATGAATATTGAAAAGGAAAAGTTTTTGTAGTATCCAAGGTTTGTCCAAATGATGCTATACGACCAATATCTAGACTTGGTAAAAGACAAGAAAGATGAGCTGATATTGGATCACATGTCTGGGTTATCACTAGTTCGTCTGAATCAGTATTTGAAGCAAAAGAATGAACCAATCGTAAGAGAATTCTTTGGGGCGATTAAAGATAGAAAATACAAGCTACCGCCAAAAGATAAATGGAGTTATGATGCCAGTAATTCAGATAATGAAGATGATCAATTGGTTGGTTATGTGCCTAAGAGGGCTGTATGGTATGAAAAGGTAAATATGAAAAAGAAAAAGACTACTCAAAAAAAGAAAGCTCAAAAGAAAAGGAAGGCGAAGACTTTGTTAACAGATGAAGCAACAGACGAAGAAGTTGAGGTGGATGAGAATGTTGAGGTTGAAACAAACGTTGAAGATGAAGTTTTTCCTACAACTTCCTATTAGGAACGAGATGATGTGAATGTGGTGAACATTTCAGCAGAAGTCGAGAAACGAGCGCTTGAAGGCGATGATGAAGAAAGTTCAGATGATAGTATAGATTTTGAAGCACGAGCAACAGCTGAGAAAGCCAAACAAAGAAAGAGATAGTTGAAAGGCCTACAAAGAAAGCTAAATGTGTAAAAAGCAAGTCTTTTGATGTTACCAAAAAGGCAACAGGGTCTCCAGCCATAAAGAAAGCAAGGCAAAAGTATAGAAAAAGAAAGACGCCTGAGACTAAATCTGTACAACCACCATCACCACCACATGTACAACCACAATCACCACCAAAACAATCAACACCTCCTATACAACAACAATCGACACCGCAAACATCTACCAGACGTCAACAATCAACACCACAATCTACTCATAGACGTCAATCTCATCCTACAGGTCCTACAAAAGTTGATGATGATCCGTTATTTGCTGGATTTGAAGGCGATTTCGTTCACGATTAGAAGGTTACATAGTTATAAAATAGAGTTAAACATCTTGAAGTAGAGAATGTATAGTTGGTTTCAATGCTCACAAATGTTACTGCTAAGAACGAGAGACTTCATAAAGTGGTACATGATCTGGTAATAGAAAAAACTTTGAATACCAAGAAGTTTGATGTTTTGTATAAAGTGTTGGATAAAAAGTTTGGTATAAACTTTGATTCTGAGTATGATATGATAGAGATCAAAGAAGCAAAGGCCAGAGCTGCTTAAAGAGCTAGAAAAGCTGAAGTTGAAGCTGCAGTTGTGGGTAAAGGAAAGAATAAGATAGATGATACTTTGGTTATTATACCCACTGAGCCAGAATCTATGTCTGAACCGTTGGTCAACTATGTTCTTGTTGGAGAGGTAGTAGATGTTACTGGGATTTCAGCAAAGCAAAAATACTTAGAGAAAGAAAGTGGAAGAAGAGATTGGAAAAGAGATAGATGAATACGAGGAAGATGATGATGTTGGTGGTGGTGATAAGAAAGATGATGATGATAAAGGTGATGACGACAACAACACACAGTATGGTACTGGTTTGTTAGTTCATGAAGCCAAAATGAATGATTCGTTCGATTATGATGCATTCCTGAACGATGAAGCTAATCAACAAGATGAATCTCAAGGACAGGTGGAGACGAAGGATCCTGTAAACGATGTAGAGCAATCAGGAATTCTCATAGTTGTTTCTCCGATAACGGCTATTCCTGATTTGCCACAACCCCGAGTATTTTATCTTGAACATGGCGTGGAAGAAGGGGAGTTCGTCCACAACTATACTAAAGAAGAAATTGCAAAGATGTTAGGAGTGGATGAAAGTTACTGAAGACTATGTTAACAAGTATGTGGCCAATGCAGATAATTATGATAGGTCGTGGAGGATGATTCTGATGATGAGACAGTCAAATACACCGGTGAAGGTACAGATGACTTCCCAACCTTTCAGGAAATGTTCGCTGAGGAAACACATGATCTATGAAAGAGAAGAGTTGAGGAAACTGTGAAGGATGGTAATGTACCAAGACATTTATCGAAGGATGAAATTGCTGAAGCTAAGAAAACATGGTTCAAGGAATTACCCAAAGAATGAAAGTTTCAATGACCACTAGCTTTCTGCACTCGTGATCAAGATAAGTCATTAGGAGACATATTAAGCTAGGGTTGGATTCCTGAACTGAATGTTTGTGCAGTGAAGAGGGAGTTTGGTGTACAGTACTTCATGTACTTAAGTGATATTAAAACTTGCCATGGTGGGATGTTGAAGAGTTAGTGCAGACTAAGAGTATTAACTATTTCATGAAGTTTCATGATCAAAGACTGTGGAAGTTAATCAAGTAAGAAGTTGATCACGGTTTTCACAATTGGGTCCCTCACATTCCAAAGAAGAAAATAAGATAGACTTGTTACCAAAGAGAAGGATGTTTCATTAATTGTGAAACAACCACATGCAATGTAAAACATGTCACTGATAAAGATAAAGCAATATTTCAATGAGTTCTTTAAATGGTGGCAGTACGACCATTGAAACGGGTGAAGCGATAATAGTTCTGAAAGCTGAAGGGTTAGGGAGGGCTATTCGAATACTAGACCCGATGTGGCTAGTGAATTGTTTGGAGAAAGATATTAAATGTTTATTCTATAACAATATATGTTATGAGGCTAAGGAGAAAGTCTAAGCGATGCAATACAAATGTGTGCTTAACGTATGCTATGCACGTGGTATTAATTCAGGAATGATGTGGAGATCAAAATGGATAGAGCTGGAAAGAGTTGAATTTATGAAGCAGATTTGAAAAGAAGAAAGGACTGATGCAGTTACAAAGAAAGCTTCAGTTAGAAGATTTCAGTTCTTGAAATGGGCTCCTGCGGTAGATCAGACAGCGATACCAAGTGAAGAGAGAAGAAAACCAAGGAAGAATTTCTTTGGGAGGTAAAGATTAACTTATGAGATTTCTGAAGTTTTGAAGACTGGCGAAGACTACGACAATATCTAAGGAGGAGTTTGTTGATACAGTATGTCTATCCCATACGTCTTAGGGTCATGTCTATATATGTAATAGGGGAAAACTCTAAGATTTTGTGTTACGTATGTTTAACTTCGCACGAAGTGAAGTTTCACTTCATACGAAGGTAGCATTGGTATCTTCGTACGAAGATAAACTATCTTCGTACGAAGTGACTCTATCCTCGCATGAACCAATATGTGTATAAATAGGTGTACTAGGGTCTTGAGTCTGTAGCTGTATTGTTGACTGATACGTCAGAGCCTTGTTAGATTTCACTTAGAATTGTGAACGTTAATTAAAATTAATGAAACATTGAGTTGAAACAGTAAATCTTGATATTGTCACTAGTTTAACATAAATTCCACGTATAACGAACTAGGCAAACAGATTAGGACCTAAGCTTATTGGATAAGCAGATCCTCACATTTGCCCTTGCTCTTGACCACCCCAATCTTCTTTATATGGAGAGCAAAACCCACATGATCTACGTGACATCTACATAACAGGGTAGAGGCTCTTCCCTTATCTTTATGACTCCTTATAGTCTTTAATGGGGAAGATGATGAGGTCTGATGGTTTATTGAAAGAAAAAGAAAGTGGCAGCTCTTGGCATGCCTTGTAAATGATCAACATAAAGTCAATCAATTAATTGTCATTTTGAATTACATGCACTCAAACTTTGGTGTACCATGAAATTTTACAATTAAGAACCATTTGATTTTAGCGTATAAGTGGGATTATTCAAATCACAAGGCCCATGGTTGTATTATTTTAGCATGGGCTGATTTGTTAAATAAAATGCTTTAGCCGAGAATTAATTGGGATGTGAAAATTTATTTGTAGTGGGCCAAGAATTTGGATGGTTAAAATTCTAATAAGTTTGGGCCGAATGTTACAATTATTTTGTTGTGCGCTACATTTTTTTAAGTAAATAAGGTGGGCCGGCAAATGGCGCGAAACAAATACAAAGTGGGCCAGTGAGGTTTTCATTAATAAAGAAGTTTGTTTTAACAAATTGGTAAGAATTGAATTACACTTTAATACAATCAAAAGGTGGGCAGTTTGATTACTACAAGAGTTTGATAAATAGTGTCAAAATTGGTATCAAAGATGTAATCAACGCAAGAAACCCAACCCAATGTTTATTATAACCCTAAACGGTATCCAACTATTACAAATATCACGAAACAGATGATACAAAGCTTCAATCTCTGAACTCTAACACAACAGGATTATCAACACAATAATCCTTCAAAATAACACCGAATCTCAACACCTAAATCTCTTATTCAAGATGAATCAGAGAAGAACGTATAAAACCGTAGGTATCTTAAGTGAGAGAAATGAGAAAAAGTTATAACAAAAATATAAACTGAATGAATGAAATAATAAAGGGGCACTAGCTTTATATAGTGCCCCGTAACTAAAATTATGCGAATAATATGGATGTGTAACAACCCAGTCTTCAAAAGTCTTCCAATAACATGTAGTCCTCAAATGTTCCAAGCCCGTGTAAGCCCACTCCTGAATTAAGCGCAATCAGCTACCAAGCTAAGCATGTAGTCCAACATTCAATGTAACAGCATTCAGTCCAGCATCCAAGCCCAGTATCCATGCAACCATTTAAAATGTAAAAATAATTAAAACTTAAACCAATTAACACGATATTAAATTGAAGATTATTTATATGTTATATTTTAAACACTCCCCGTCAATTTAATATCAAAATGAATCATGCATACCAATGCTAGAGCATAATTCGTTTTGTTGACCTATTTAAAGACCTTTAGTTATCAAATCTTCCGACTGGTCTTTTGATTCAATACCTACTGCCTTAATCATTCCTTTAAAAGTCAAATCTCTCAAAAAAAATCAAGTTCAAAATGTTTAGTTTTGTCATGAAAGACAAGATTATGTGCAATAGATAAGGCAGCATTATCATCAAAAGAAAGTTCAACTGGTAAATTCACATTAACACCCAGTTTAACCAACACATTTTCAGCAATATTACTTCACATGGTGTAGCACACATAGATCTATACTCAGCTTGGACTGAAGATCTTGATATAGTGGCCAGTTTTTTACTTTTCCAGGAAACTAATGAGTTCCCAAGAAATATACAAAACCCAGTTACAAACTTTCTTGATTCAAGGCACTTTGCCCAATCAGAGTCTACATAAGCACTAATATTAAACACTGACCCCTTAGAAAACAAAACCCCTATACCAAGAGCTTGTTTTAAGTACCTAAGAAATCTGAATGTAACCTTCAAATGACCACTTGTAGGACTATACATGAATTGGCTTAAAGATGAATAGTGTATAATATATCTAGTCTAATATGAGAAGGATAGATCAACTTGCCTACTATTTTTTTTAGAACAGCAATATTATTAAGTAGATCACTATTTTCTTTGTATATAGTTGCTACTACATGATTTTGTTCCATTGGATTGTTTACTGGTTTGCATGCACTCATGCCATACTCAGTTAACAATTCTAAACAATATTTCCTTTGAGATAAATAGATTCCTTTATTTGGCCTAATTACCTCAATTCCAAGAAAATATTAAATTCTCCTAGATCTTTTATTAGGAACTTAGATCTAAGATTGGTTTTAACAATTTTTATTTCATGAACAAAATTACTAATAACAACTATGTCGTCCACATAGACAAGTAAATACACAACAACATCCCTATCCACTTTATAAAACATAGTGATCACATTTGCTCTAACAAAAGCCTAATTCACATACCACAGTTACAAGTTCCTCATTCCACATTCTAGGACCAGGTTTCAGCCCATAAATATATTTTTTTAAAGTTTACAAAACTATTTTCACTTTTTTTTTAAAAATGACCATCAGGCAAAGCCATGTACACATCGTCATTTAAGTTACCATATAGGAAAGCATTGTTAACATCCAACTGAAATAGTTTCCAATCATTTTCAATAGCAATCAAAATAATACACCTACACTAACTAGCTTCACAACTGCAAGGTTTCATCGAAGTCTATTTGGCAACGAGCCTGGCTTTAAACGTTTCTCTTTCAGCAGTGGACTATTTGATTTTATAAATCCACTTACAACCTACTAAACTCCTTCCAGGAGGTAATTCAACCAGATCCTAGGTATCATTTTTATGAAGAGCCACAATCTCTTTGTTCATTGCAGATATCCAATTAGGATCCTTGGTTGCCTCACTAAAGTTTTTTGGTTCACAACTTTTATCTAAAATAAGGTGAAATACTTATGATCATTAAATAGATTTTAGTAGTTTACTACTTTCTCTACCCCATATTTAATCTTTCCTTCTACTATAAAGTCACTAAGACTTCTAGGAAGAGATGAATTCCTAGTTGACCTTCTTAGTTGACTTTGATTTCCTAAGTCTTTATTTAATATTCCCTCAGAACTGGATTGTTCTTCGATAACAAGTATCACACACTTAGCCCTATTAGTATTAAGTTCACTACTACTGTTGCTTATCTATAGCCAAGCCTTCAGTGTTAGTAAAACTTAACTCAGATTGCTGAGATTTGTGTGTCTCTGTTTCTCTAAGTTCCTTTCCATCATCGTTGGGAATTTGGAAGTGTCCAGTGTTTGTGTTTTCATACATATCAAAAAATTTAGGATGGTTACATCATTAATCATATTACCATTAAATTGTTTTAGAAAAGATTATACTTAATAGGAAATATAATTTCAAAAAACTTTACATCCCTAGAAAAGATAACAGTTTTTTGTATCCAAACTATACATTTTGTACCTTTTTTTCTCATTCAAGTATCCAATAAAAACACATTTCTCAACTCTCCAACTGAATTTATCAATTTCATTTAGTATAGTACAATAACATAAACATCCAAACAACTTTTAATGATTTAAAACAGGTTCAAACCAAAAAATCAACTCATTAGGAGTCTTATCACCTAGCACTGAAGGAGTCCTACTAATTAGATAGGCAGCAGTTAATACACACTTAGACCAAAATTTAATAGGCAAATAACTATGAAACAACAAGGCTCTAGCAACATTTAATAAATGCCTATGTTTCCTTTCAACTGTGTCATTTTGTTGAGGTGTATATGTGCAAGAAGTTTGATGAAGAATCCCTTTATCTATACAATATAGATTGTTTATAAATTCGGTTCCATTATCACTTCTAAAGCACTTTACTTCTTTTTTGAGTTGAGTTTTCACAACATTAACAAAATCAACAATATTCTCAAACACTTCTTGTTTAGTCTTCATCAAACACACCCACACAGCCCTTGAGTAATCATCCACTATAGTAAAGAAGAACTTATGTCCTTCTCTACTTTGTACTCTATAAGGACCCCATACATCAATATTTATTAGTTCCCCTAAAGCAGTAGTTTTATGATTACTTAAGGGAAATGGTGTCCTAGGTTGTTTAGCCCTATGACAAACTTCACAGGGGCTACTAATGTTAGAAAACCTTAAGTTTAATTTTTTTTTTAAAACATTAATAACTTGTTTAGATGGGTGACCAAGTCTAGCATGCCATAAGTTGCCAACACGAGTTGTATTAAAATATGTCTTATCTTATCTGGCACATAAGAACTGCCACAAAAATACAACCCATCCACTTGACTACCAGTCACCAAAACTTCTTGTTGGTTGACAAGTCCTAAATATAACATTTATTTTCATCAAAACCAACAAACAATCTATTATCCTTAGCTAGCTTGTGAACTGATATAAGATTTATGTTGTATTCAAGGACTAAAAAAACATCTTGAAGAATCACATTATTAAATAGTTTGACATTTCCAATCTAGGTTACCAAAGCATTTGTATTATTAGGATGTTTAATAAATTCTGAAACATCTATAAACTTAGCTAAAAAAATTTCATCCCTAATCATATGTTGATTAGCCCCTAAATCAAAGATCCATCCAAAATTCTGTTCATAGCTAGCATCACTATTGAAACAAAACACAATATTGCAAAACAAATTAGCAAAAATCAAGTCACTACCTAACACATAACAACTTTGTGGAACACCGCTAGGCTTGTGCCCTAGTAAACTAAGTAACCTGGTTATTTGTTCCCTAGTCAAAGAATTAACAGAAGCATCAGAAGATTCAACTGATCTGCTATTACTTGCAACTGCTATCAATAGACACCATCAAGGCCCATTAAAAACTACATTAGATTAATCATATGATGAAAACTATTGAAGTCCTTAGCAACTTCACAAGTACAAGAAGGCCATTGCAAGATCTACTATGAGACACTTAAAACACTTTGAGTAAAGTTGTTAATTTTCTGATATAAATCAAATACAACAGAACCATCTATCTTGTTATAAGTTTCCTTCAAATGAGACAAAACATCACTAGCATGTTTTGAAAACACTTGACCCATATACAATTCATCATTGATCGAGTTAATATCAAAGTAAGAACAATTGAATTACAGTTATCCCATTGTTTGGCCAAAACATCATGATTTTATGATTTTACACAAGTTTTATTAATAAAACCCTATTTGTTTTTAATCTGTAGCGCTAATTGCATTGCATTAGACCATTTTGTATAATTCTCAGCCCCGTTTGGTTTAATAGACACAATAATAAGATTACTAGTGTAACATTCGTCATAAAACGGTTTTCAAAACCCGCTTGGTTAAATAACCCAAGTATTTAATTTGATGATCCGTTACGCATTAGTTATTTTTTTAAATAAGTTGGGTTAGTTAATTTTTATGATTAATAAATAAATTAGGTATATTGCATAAATAAAATAAATATTTTAATAAATAAAATAAATTAAATAAATAAATAAAATATAATACTAATAAATAAAAGTTAAAAAATAATAACAAAGGGAAAGGGTCAGCCGGGTTTCGAACCCGGGTCCCCATCAAGTCAACACACACAACACACCACTACACTACGCACATATTACTGAATTAACCCCAAACCAAATAATTTATATATATAAACAACCTTCCAAATTCACTTTCAAAACACCCGCCTATAAACGGCTGTAACCTCCAAAATCATCATCAATTCTCCCTTTTATGTTCGATTTAAACCACGGAAACAGTTTCAAACTGTGAGTTAAGTGCAATCATTGGGTCAAAACGGTTAGGTAATCATGGGGAGACTTTAATGTTTTGACCAAAATCTGTTAAAACCAAAAGCTAAATTCAATCGGACATTCACCTATAAATAGCGATCCAAACCTTTTTTGAAACTTACACTACACTCGCAAAACCACTCTAAATTTCAAGAAGATCCTCTATATTAAAAATACACTTCGCCGAGATTCGTTCGTCGCCGGAACATCACTAGAGAATTTAAAGTTCATATCTGTCTGGTATAATCATTTGAATCTTATTCGTTTATCTTGTATTTGTTTTTTCTTATATATATATATATATATATATATATATATGTATCAGTGATGGAATAAACAAGAGTGGGTTGATTTTAAGCAGATCAGGTTAATGTTCTGGGTTTTATTCTTATGAAGAAGATGAATTTGTTATCAATGTATAAGTATAATTATTTCTGGTGTTTTAAACGGGTTAGACACACAGTCCAGTGGTGGACTGTGTGCACTTTTATCACATACGTTCCAGGTTCGAACCTTGTGCGTGACTGATTTCCTGAAATAAAACCCATTTAAGAAAAAACTTAATTAGAGCATCTTTCAGTAAGTTGATAAATAGAATATAATTTCAAAATCATATTGGGTTAGACACCCAGCCCAGTTAGTAGGGCTGGGTGCAACACAGTCGAAGGTCGCGGGTTCGATCCAGGCACTATACACCGGTTCAAAGGTTTTAAAATCTTTTTAAATTAAATAATTTCTAAAATATCCTAACTAGTATATAATAATAATTAAAATAGGGATTATTTCGGGTTAGACACGTAGCTCAGTTGGTAGAGCTGTGTGCACGTATACGAGAGGTCACGACTTCGAACCTCACACGCTGCCAAAATCCACACGCATGAACCGGTCAGACCGGTCAGGTCTGACAAGACCATATTTTATTATTATTTTATTTTTTTATTATTTCCATTTTCCTTATTAATTTTAAAAGAAATACTTAAAAATAAGGCTTTAAAGCGTAAAAATTGGCATTAAATTCACAAAAAAATAAATCTAAAATCTAATAAAAAGCTCTAATTGAAAACATTTATTTCTAATAAAATTATTTTATCTATTAAATTATTACGTTATTATTTAGGTTAGTTTCACTCGTGGTTAAATTCAAATTCGTGCGCATTCATCATCAAACCAAGGAAACACACCCACTGTGAGTGAATCCTTACAAATTCCCTTTTTATTCACGTTTTCAGGTGTATCATGTGTCGTTATTTATTTTATTTATACCAATACATGTGCTACCACCATTATGTGATCTGATGTGTATATTTGTTTGTTGTGGTTATGTGCGGTTACATTTTATCATTTCAGTGCAATCATTCATTTAAGGCGCATCAGTTCCTCGTGGGATACGAGTTGAGCATCAGGTGCCCATTAGATCGGCTCCGTTTGATTGAGCCTTGATCTCAAGATCATCATTCATCATGTTCATATGTTCATTGTTGATATAATGTGGTTTGTGATTTAATTATATATACATATGCTCATATATGGTTCATGCACATTTTTATAATCAATATAGCAAATTGTTTAAATGTTTAACTTAGATTCACTCGCCAACTTTTGTTGACCCAACCTCTATTTTTACGCATGATACTGGTGGACAGGTCGAAGCAAGGAACATATAGGAAATTGCCTTAGAAGAAAAATAAAGAAGTCATGAATGGTGTGTTTAAAACATATTGTGCTTGTATGAATACGTGTTTGTTGTAGTCTTTCCTTTTAAATGGAATTAATAAATATGTGAACGGGGATCGAGCTCCCGAAATGAGCAATCGAGCTGATCTCGCTCAACTAGCAGAGGCGGAATTCATTGCTTGAGAGGTAGACATGACAAACAAGATAGTACTTACTGTTTAACTGCTTATGATGTATTAATGACGTTCATGTTACAGACGCAAGTAAACAAATTGATAGAGCTTCGCCGTACTAATTGACAAATCAATGCTAGCTCTAACACAACACATCCCTATTTATAGGTCGACATGACTCGTACCGAAGTGCGTGCAAAAACAAACATCTATGTTTCGTGCGAAATGGTATTTCGTACAAGTGACTCACTCATATGAAACATGCTTCTGTTTCGTGCGAATTACAGTGAACAAAACATATAAAATTTACATTTTCTCAATTAAACATTAACTTGTAAAGTTTATAAACATTACAGATATATCCTAGACGTAGGCAATAGACATTATGCACCAACAAACTCCCCTTGGATGTTGCCGCAGTCTGGATAATCTTCAAAATCTTCAATTTGATTTGACTTTAACGCCCAAAAAACCTCTTTACCGGCTTTCGACGTTCCTCAGAAGCAATTGGCGTTTGATCAGTCAGAGGACGTCGCTTCAAAACTGAAAGCTCCTTAACGATGCTATTCTTGAACGTTCAGCAATCCGAGCTTCTTTTTCTTCTCTTTTCTTTAACTCCTTCTTCCCAAGCTTTCTCCAAGTTGTTTTCCAATCCGATCCAGAATGAATCTCATTCGCAAAGCACACATTCACGATCTTTTGAAATTGAAGTGCTTGCTCCTGATCCTTTTCTTCATAACTTATCTTGCTATAAAATAAACATTCTATGTCTTTCTTCGAACAATTTACTAACCACATGGGGTCTAGTACTCGAATGCCTCACCACAACCCATATATTCTTTTATGTGCTATGACGGATTCGGTTAATTCCTCTGTAATCTTCCACGAATCTTTATCCGGGTGTACACATATAATAGCCTCACCTGTATTTGAATCATAATGCCACCACTTGAAGATCGCATAAAAATCTTGCTTCGTTTTGATCAGCGACATGTTTTTCATCACCCATGGTTTCTTTACAATCAAAGTAATATCCTTCTCCTTTGTCACTGGATCTTCTTTAACAATACGACGTGGATAATGCGGTTTCCAGTGGACAAAACCATGCTTAGCTTCAAACTTGATCAATCTCCATAGCTTTTGGTCATGGAACTTCATCTTTAGGTTTATCATCTTTGTTTGCACAAGTTCCTTTATGTCCCAATAAGGCAGTGTTTTGATGTCACTCAGATGTCGGAAGTATTGAATCCCAAATTCTCTTTTAATCAAATAAACATTTAGTTCTTCAATCCAACCCCAACTCAAAATATCCCCTAAAGAAATATCAGCATCTCTGGTGAAAAATGTTAGTAAACTTTCCCTCAGCTGAACTCTCCTGAAACCATTTCTTCTTTTGTTTGATAATCTCAGCTGTAGACATCTTTTCAGGAATTGTTCCTTCTTTTACAGCTTCTGATACTTTCCTTTGTAACATCTCAGAGCTTTCTGCTGTAAATAAATCAATAAACGTTGGGAAATCCTCTGTACCCTGAATGGCATCATTAGCATCTTCATCAGAATCACTTTCCACAACAACGTTATCATATACATTTGCATCCTCTATATCTTCAAAAACATAAGCATTCGGTTCAAAAGCATCTATCTCATTTAGCTCGTCTTCAAAATCAAAATCGAACTTCTCTCCGCTTATTCCAAGCATTTCTGCTATCTCTTCTTTTGAATAACTATGAATAAACTCCCCTTCCTCAACATCATGCTCAAGATATAATACAAATGGCTTTTGCACGACAGGAACAGAAGATGTAACATTCTCTTTGAAAATTCCTGCCTGCTGAGCATCTATTGTCTCATCAGATTTGTTCATCTTTTCTTCTTCAGCAGTTTGGTTTGCAGAATCATCAAAATACTCGGAAAGATCAACTAATTCAATAACATCTGAATCTATTACACGAATACCCGATCCTCCCACATTATCATCATCATTACCATCCGAACTACTGGAATCTTGATCATCAACATCAACATCTTCAGTATCCTCTGCTTCTGCATCTTTTTCTGTTTCTTCAGCTATTTCTTTACTGTCTTTTCCTGTCTTTCTCTTCATCAACCAATCTCGATGTCTTTGGGAAATATCAAGAGAAGCTATATCCACATCAATAAGCTTTCCAATCAGAATAAAATTCTTCGGTTCTTCATATACTACAATATCCCAACATTGTACTGGACCTGATTCAGCTTCTGGCACAGCTTCTTCAGTCACATAATCCTCCACTATCTTGCCTTTACCTTTCCCTAACGCATCAGATTGCTGTTTAGCCAATCGTTCTCATTCTTCAACTCTTTCCCTAGCTTCTGCACGTTCAGTTTCATCCATCGCTGCAGATATACTCAAACCGAACTTCTTTTCAAGAATCTTCTCAAACACATCCATTCTACGATTATTTCTCAATCGTTCTTCTTCGTACTCAGTCTTCCGCAGACATAATCTTTCATTTTCAGAAATAATACTCGCCATCATTACTTCTAGTTGCTGCTTATCAACAATTAATCCTCCTAGTCTTTCAAGCATTTCAAACTTCTCAGCTGTTAACAAATTTATCTGTTCTTGCAATTCAGCGATGCGTACAACATTCATCATCACTTGTTTCTGCAAATCATCAATTCTAGGATCATCAAAACGAAACTCATCTCCTCCTGGTAGATCGTCTAAATTAATCTCGTCAAAGAATGCTTGTGAATTAAACGGCTATGATGTAGGACGAGATTGTTGAGCATGAGATGGGTGAGACTTTTATTGAGCCGACTGTTGTGGCGCTGGTTGCTGGACAGGCTCTGGAGCAGGCATAGATTGTTGAACAGGTTCTGAATCAGGTTGTTATGGTGTTGGTTGTTGTTGTTCTGGTTCTGGCTCATGAACTGGTGGTTGTTGAAAAAGTATCTCTGGTTTAGCTTGTTGATCTGGCTCTGGATGCATATGATGTAATGGAGATGGAATATTTTGCGAAGGTTCCTCCACATTTTCTTCAGCCCCAGCATCTGTTAGAACAACATTTGGAGATATACGCACTGCAGATCGTTTCATTCTTCTTTGCCTTTTCTTGACCGGAGTTCTAAACGCAGATTCAAGCTCAGATTCAGACGGAACGTAAGTTGTGTCGTCTTCGCCTGTCGCTTTTCTCTTTCGTTCTTCAGCTTTGCGTTTCAGCTCATCTTGACGTTTCTTTGCTAATTTCTCTGCTCGTTTCTTTTCTCCTGCTCGTCTATCTTCTGAATCAGTACTAGATGATACTACTTCTTCAGCTGCTGCTTTGTCAATTCCAAAGCCTGACGTTCTATGTCTTCAGCCATCTTTTCAACTGTTTCTTCAACCTCAGGTTCATCCCTCAACCCTGAACTTTCAGCAGTAGATGCAGTTTCTCTCTTTCTCCCTTTGTATGTAGCTTTTCCACCATTTTCACCGTCTTTCACGAACCACGGACTTCTTTTTGCCTCAAACAATGATAAAGATTTAACTTCCTTTTCATTGTCACCGCTATCGTCCTTCCTCCATTTACCAGGTGCGGGTGAAATATAATCTTTATTCATAATATCACCAAACATCGGTTTAGCAACAGGAGCAGACTTCAAATGCATGTTCATCTTTCATAATGATTGAACATCCATATGCTCAAGTTTAAGAACATCATCTGGAGACTTCCTCAAATCCGGATGTAAATAGTCTAACATCATCTGTATAAATCGTGGATACTTCAAAAATCTTTCCTTATGAATGTTTTGGATCATTTAAGTAAATATAACTTTTGAAAATTATAAGGAAGATTCAGCACTAGCGCAGTAATCATGCACATTTGATAATCCACCAAGTCATCAAAACCACCATTCCTGTGACCCAATCCATGAATAATAATGTGTGCAAGATATCTGAACGACGCACTTAGATTCCCTTTCTTGTAAGGAGCAGCATTCACAAAACCTGTATATCCCATCCTGTAAAATCATCCTTTAACCAAATATTCAGTGAAGCCTATTGGATCATCCTTGTTATCCTTAAACTCCAACGCTTTCCGAATCAACTATTCAGTAATCTTCACTTGAATATCAACATTGTTAATCTTTAATGCTGAAATAATGGCATTGTCGTCAATACTATACTCTGCAGCATTCCAGAAATATTCTACATGTGATAGATATGCCGTGTGTCTTTCTGTTATTGCTTTCGTCACTCTAATCCTTGTAAGAAAATCCAAGATACTTCGATATGCTGCTGTCTTTGGGATTGACGCATCTGTGATACAGCATATATTATGCGCTGGAGAAAATCCAGATCTCTTGGCTTGTACAAGAAAATAACAATCAATCGTTAGAAAATTTTCAAACTTTCACAAAATTCTTCACTGATTCGTTCTAAATCCTTTGTTTCGTACGAAATACTACATTGATAAAAAATTTTAAACTTTCAAAGTTTCTATGTCTTGTTTCATACAAAAACTTATGTTTCGTATGAAAATTTCACTTGGTCAACAAATTTGAACATTTTAAAATTTCTTCTCTGTTTCATACAAAAACCATGTTTCATACGAAACATTCATTTGATCAAAACTTGAAATTTGAAGTTCATGACATTCATACGATTCACTTGCTTCTTACAAAAATTCTGCACTTAATCATTTTTCTTTCAAAATTTTATTTCGTGCGAAACAGTTCTGTCGTACCAAATTCATCGTCGTCCCAAAAAATTTGTCCAAGTATAATCCGAATCCAAAACTTGGTTTTTTAGCAAATTGATAGTTGATTTTCAGGTTATTAGAGCCGATTTTAACGATTTTGTGATCAATTTTAAGTTTTATCGGTCCAATTTCCCTAGATCTAAGTTTTAGTCCGAATCGTACGAAATTTTGACATTATAACGGTGAGATCTTAAAAGGTGTGCAAATCAACCTCAACAATGTGAATAACAAACACAAGAACCAAGAAATGAAGTTTTTAGAGTCGAATCGCACAAAATTCTCTCTGAGTCGCTCAACAGTGCACAAAGAACAAAAACTTCATTTCTGTGCGAACCAAAGAGTATTTATACTCACCATGTTTGGTACGAAATCAATATGAAGAGCACAAAATGTTATCTCTTATTTCATACAAAAACGTCTCTTCACATTGAATTTAAATTTTGTACGATTCAAAACTCAAAAAACATAAACTTTTCAATTTCAATTTTATTTTTGTATTTTCTATTCATTTTATCAGAAATTTCATCTGTTTCAAAAATCCACTTGACTAACCAAGTCCAAGCTAATGACCGTGGTTATCCAATTTGCCTTCCAAGTCCAAGTTAATGACCTTGGTTGACCATGTTTGACCAAACAGATTTATTTTAACATGAAAAGTTTCTAATTAATGAACTTTCTTGACATTTGAGTGAACTTTTTGCTAAAAATTAGCTCCCAACCCATGATTCCAAGCTTTCCTCAGCAAGAAGTTGCTTTGAATCCAACCATCAGTGTTTTTATCATCGGTAACAAACATACAACTATCAAGCTAAGAAAACTAAAAATCTTTTTGAGTTTTAAGATATTTTTTTATCAAAGAATAACATTTTTGTGAATTTTGTGTTTTTAGAGGATCATTTCAGCATTCATATAAGTCATCAGTACCGTTAGCCTAGAAACACCTTTTAAGCTTTTAAACAAATTTACCTAGATGCCAATATATTTGTCCATTTAAACCTCTTCTCATTTCTCAACTGTTTCAAGATATGTTAAGGTATTATTAGAAACATGAAATAACTGTGTTTCCCATCTCAGAATATCTCTCGTATCAAGATTCCCAGAATGTCATTTTACAGGTGAATATATCGAATTGATATCTGTATATTGGGTGAATGCGAGACCTTGAGAGCTCAGGTTAGTACTACCGTACAGACAAAGAGATGAAGGCTCGTCTTTAGGTGGTGTTCCATTAAAGAATCTTTTGTACTGCAAATGTCATAATTGCTTAAGACATAATCATTTTTCATGCAGTTTTCGGGAAATAATGCGAAAGTATTATATGAGTTCTAGGGCATTGCTTCCACAAAATCAGAAGAACTCGAATAATACCCCACATATCAATCAAATATAAAGACCTAGTATCGCAGAATCTGGCATTCTCTCAAACGAAATTTCGGAGTACTAAGTCCATATATCCGAGAGATGTTAACCCACAAGTTAATCAGTTTTGTGTTTTAGGTTTATATCTCAAATACAATTTACTAAACGAGTGAAGTCTATTGGCATATCCATAGTAAGACTTGCTTAATTACTTTAAAACAATACAATTCTTTAGCATACTGTGACTATCATTTTTTATTTACTATGATCACTCTTTTTACACAAAACACTTTTTGGCTTTTTAATGTTTTTGTATTTTCCTCAAATATTCTTACCCTAAAATAAAAAAACATATTTTTGGATTTTTTAAGAAATTATAAGAAAGAATGTAAAAAAAAACGTTTAACCGATGACAAATTCACATCAAATCGTCATCATCCTCAAATTCAACCTCAAATACATCCCCTGAGATCATATTTTTTAAACCATTTAGCTTTAGCAAATTTTTAAACTTTGTTTTATCAAAAGCTTTGGTATAAAAATCTGCTTTTTGGTCATCACTGTGGATTTTCTCAATTCGTACCAACTTTTTCTTGTAGCTATCACGAATAAAGTGGTGTCGAATCTCGATATGTTTAGTACGTGAGTGTTGACATGATTTTTTGGTGATATCGATCGCGGCCTGATTATCTATATATATAGGCGTATCAAGAAATTGCAAACCGAAATCTCTCATCTGTTGTTGTATCCAGAGAATTTGAGCACAATAACTGGAGGCCGAAACGTATTCAGCCTCACAGGTAGAGAGAGCGACCGCGGTTTGTTTCTTGCATTGCCACGTTACCAAACGAGTTCCGAAGAACTGGCAGCCGGCCGTTGTAGACTTTGTATTCAGTTTGCTGCATCCGAAATCAGAATCCGAGTAACCTGCAAGATTAAAATCATCATGTCTAGGGTACCACAAGCCGGTGCTTGGAAAACTCTTCAGATATCTCATTATGCGTTTAACAATAAGCAGGTGTGACTCTCTTGGATTAGACTGATAACGGGAGCACAGGCACAATGGATACATGATATCTGGTCGAGAAGCAGTAAGATAAATCAAGGATCTTATCATGGAGCGATATAAAGTTTCATCAACTTTTTCTCCGGTAAGATCTGGACAAATGCCATGATTTGGAGCTAACGGGGTCGATGCTGGTTTAGCCCTTGTCATATTGAATTTCTTCAATATGTCATGAACATATTTTGTCTGATGAATGAAAATACCATCAGGCAACTGGTCAACCTGAAGTCCTAGAAAGAACTTCATCTCCCCCATTGCGCTCATTTCAAATTTGCGCTTCATGACTTCTTCAAAGTCTTTACACAGCTTGCCATTTGTCGATCCAAATATAATATCATCCACATATATCTGTATGATAATTAGATGCCCATCGACTTCCTTTGTGAAGAGGGTAGAATCTATTGTTCCCCTTATAAAGCCATTGTCCAAAAGATGACTCGATAATGTTTCATACAAAGCTCCGGGGCTTGATGAAGACTATATAAGGCTTTATTCAAAAGGTAGACTATATCTTTGGGTACTGGATCAACGAACCCCGGTGGTTGGCCGACGTACACCTCCTCTTTCACTTTGCCGTAAAGGAAAGCAGATTTAACATCCAATTGGTACACCTTGAACCCTTTCCACGAGGCAAAGGCCAAGAATATGCGAATTGCTTCAAGACGTGCAACTGGGGCATAGACTTTAGTGTAATCTATCCCTTCTTGCTGATGAAAACCTTGAACTACAAGTCGAGCTTTGTTGCGCACCACGACTCCTCTATCGTCTCTTTTACACTTGAAGACCCATCTCGTGTTAATCTTTTTGTGATGATCTGGCAGGTCAACAAGCGTCCAGACTCCAAGTTTCAGGAATTGGAGTAACTCTTCTTGCATTGCATCCACCCAACTTTCTTCTTTTAACGCGTCTTTCCAGTTTCCCGGTTCAACCTGAGAAACGAAACAACTGTGAGAAAATCGGACTCGAAGTGAGAAATACTAGTATAAAAACAGCTTAGATCTTTATTGATCTGATTACGAGTTTGCACTCCAAATTGTAAGCTGCCTATGATGTTCTCTGACGATGATATGAAAGTGTCCTTGGCATCACTTCAGTTGGAACATCTACTTGTGGTTGCAAATTTGAGAGATTTTCATCGACAACCGGTACAGATGAAGAAGCTTTATTCCTAACATTAGACTGATCAGCCTGTTGTTTCATAAAGCTTTCAATCTGTTCAGATTCTTCATCAGAACGGATCCTCCATCATCGAAAGTTGGTTCCCGATCAGAGTCAGCATCTATATTTGGCTGGGCAGATGAGTCAGCAGCATCGACATTTGTAGCAGGAACCGGATTTAGAACATAAGAGCTTTGACCAACATCAGACGTGTTAACTTGTAATGATGTAGAAATCACCAAAGGACGAGGAACTTGTTCTTGATTAGATAACTTATGTTGTTGAAATAACATAACAAGTTCTTCTTCAATTGGCACATCTGGTAGATCAAACAAAACCCACAATCCATCGTAATTAAACAGCCACGGATCCCAGGCTTCTGCGTAGTTGTTGTATATCATTGACAATCTACGTGCTGTGCTAGAACTACCTGGTTCAGACTCGGCAAGAAAACACGTTTTTGAGGAGTAGCGTAACAAACAAAGAAACCCTCCAAAGATTTGGCTCCAAATTTACCAACCGGGTCCAAAACGGTACACAGTGATCCAAAAGGTTCCAAAAATGCTAAGTTAGGCTTTCGTTGATTCAGTAACTCAAAACATGTCTTTTTGTGAGGCGTAACTGTCAACACAGTATAGCATGCTGATGCTACTGCTTCACTCCAAAAACTGATCGGTAATTTTGAATCAACTAACATTGTTCTAGCAGCTTCTATCAACGTGCGATTCTGTCGTTCAGCTACTCCATTTTCTTGTGGAGTATAGGGGGCGCTGAATTCATGAAGAATCCCCTTTTCATTGCAGAACTCTTGCATCTTCTTGTTCTTAAACTCCGTTCCATTATCACTTTGAATTCTCTTAATGGGCAAATGATATAAATTCTTGAGTTTTTTGAAGAGGATCATAAGAGTTTCAAAAGTTTCATCCTTACTCTCCAGAAAGAACACCCATGAAAATCAAGAATAATCATCTGTAACGACAAGACAGTATAGATCTCAAGAAATGCATTTGACATTAACTGGTCCAAAGAGATCCATGTATGTAGTCTTTCTAGTGGTAGCTTTATCGGATTCAACAGCTTTCTCGGGTGTGATTTCTTACGCTGCTTCCCTTTTTGCAGCTAGGACAATCGTCTGATAGATGAAAACTATTCAAATTGACACCCTCTACTAAGTCGTTATGCACAAGAAAATTCATCTTTCAAAGATGAATGTGCCCCATTTTTCTATGCCATAAAATTGACTCTTTCTCGGTAGCTTTGGAAACAAAGCATTGAACTTTCTTTGATGTGGTAGAAGCGATGCTCATGTCAATAACATATAAATCATTTTCTCGCGGAGCTCGCATCAGAATCCATTCTTCTGGAATCTTGAAACCGGGTTTTAGAATTACACATTCTTTATCATTCAAATGTGTCGTGAACTTCTTGTCACAAATTTGCGAGATACTAAGAAGATTGCTCTCAAGTTTGGCGATATAGTTCACTTTATCAAACGATACAACTCCATTCGAGAGAATCCCTTCTCCGACAATCCTACCTCCCTGCGTTCCAGCAAATCCTACATATCCTCCTCGAATTGCTCTAATATCATTGAGCAGCGCAAGCATTCCTGTCATGTGACGAGACGCTCCTCTCCATGATCCATTTAGACAATATCGAACGTTGGAGCCCCTGCACACATGATTAACAAAATTCATTTAAACAAAGAGACCCAAGCCTGTTTGGTCTTGGGTGGGTTTGGAATGTCGAACTTTGGACCCACTTTGTTCTTTTCAATCTTTTTAAGCTCATTTGTTTGGAACATCAGGTTTGGATTCAACCTTGGATGATTTGGTTTTAACAATTTTAGCAACCCATTTCTGTGTTTGTGATTTAGCCCTTTTAACATAAAATTTTGAATCTTTTTGTTGAATTTTGTGTGATGTTTCACCAATTTAAAACTTAGATTGAGGTTGAATAATTGGTTTAACATTTTGATGAGATTCAGTCTTTCTTTTAAGTATTTGTTTTGGCATAAACATGGGTGCTTTTTGCTTTTCATCCTTAGTGAACTTTTTCAGAGAAGAACTGGCTTTGAACTTTCTTGTGAACAATATCGTGCGATATGTCCAACTTTCTTGCATTTAAAGCATGTCCTGCTGTCCTTATGAACAGAGGTGTCCAAAACCTGTTTCTATTTTGTTTCTCTTTTTCTTTATGAAAATCATCATTTGATTGAGTTCCGATGATCTCTTTTTCTTTCTCGGTTGTTGTCCCAAACACAAAATTGATTTTCTTTGTAAAATTCAATTTTTCGGACCTGTTGGTTTTATGTTGATTCTGAAAACCCAACCCTGCACGCTTCTTTTCCGACAATCTCCATTTTTCCGATAGCAGGGTCGGTTGTCAGTTTTTGATTTAGAATAGAAAGATGCATCATGTTTATCTAAATCCTCATGACTTACCTCCAACAGCTTGAACATTTTATCTACACAACCTCTTTTCACATTCCTGATTAGAAAATCCTCATCCGAAAATAGTTTATCAGACCCTTTCATTTTATAAACTATGATGGGATCATCATTTAAACTATTTTCTGATATATCATCAGACTTTAACTTCTCAGATTTTTCAGACTCAGCCACTTCAGATTCATTTTTTAACACTTTGTCAACCACATCCTTTACACTTTTATTATCACATTCACCATCATTTTTAATGTAAGTTACATCGATATCCTCAGGCAGCTGTTCGGTTTTCAATTTCAGATTTAGCGCCTTTTCCACCCCAGATGGATTTTTGCAAGCATAACTATTCCACATGGGTGGAGGAACTCGATCATAACTACCACTTTTTATTTCACCATTTTTAGATTCCTTAGTATTTTTTATTTTTGGTAAAATATGATCTATGCCATATGAGCTTGTTGAATAACTAATTAACAATTTGTTAACTCGTTCGGTTTCAATTCTCATTTTCTCAAGCTCACTTTTGAGCTAAGCAATAGTGTTTAGATGAATATTAATTGCCATTTGTTTATCCATCACTGTTGCTTTAAGCATCATAAGTGTTGCGTCATTTTCTCTGAGTGCTTTATTATATTGTTTAACAGATGCACTCAATTTGTCATATGCTTCCTTTGTGTTTTTGTAATCGCTTGACAAATTGTCTGTTAAACTTTGCAATTCAGCAAATCTTTTGTCCTTTACAAGACAGTCACCACATGGTTCATCACAATTTGAACAAGATTTTTCATTCTCAGATGAATTGTTTACCTCATTTCCATTAGCCATGCACGCTTTAATGATGTCTTCTTTCAGCAATTCCTTTTTCTCATCCACTTTGACATCTTCAATCGGATTCTTTTTCTCTTCATCTGTTGAATGTTTAGTAGGTGCGAAACATCCTGTAGAAGTTTTTAAAACATCATTAGGCAAAAGATGTTTGAATGGACCATTCAAAAGCTCCTCTTCCTCTGATGAAGTATGATAATAATAATAATCGTCATCCTCAGGTCCTTAATCAAAGGATGCTTCTGATTCTTCTTCCGGTTCCTCAATAATTTCAGCCACCAATGCCAAACTTTCTCCTTTCGAAATAAACTTGTTCCAATTAAACCCTTCATCTTCTTGTGTAACAACCAAAGTCTTATCTTTAGTTTCAGGATGCTTTTCTTCAATCGGCACGATTCTTGTTCTTGGTTGCGGTCGGTGGTAGATCGCTCTTTTCTAATAGTCATCGGTGAAAGGATTATGATTTCCTTGAACCTCTCGGTTTGGACATTCTCTTTTAAAATGACCTTTCTCCCGACACTTGAAACAAGTAACTTTGGATTTATCAAATCCAAATTTCCCATCCAAACCTCCCAAATTTTCTTTACCAGTGATTTCCATAAATCTCTGTGCTCGTCGAACGATTGAAGCCATACACCATTTTATATCTATCAACTCCATTTCAACTGGATCAATTTGATCGTAGTCTTCACGTGTCATTTTGGAATTTCCAATCTTTCCAGCAACAAGACTGTCATGTGACTCAAGAACTGAAGCAAGTAGAGACATATGTTCTTTTGTTGTCTTTTCGTCAAAATTTTGTGCATTCTGAAAGTTAACGGCGATGTTGCATTGCAAAACACTTTGACTTGAATTGGATGATGCAGTGGTTTGATTGTTCTTAGATTGATTTGATCCAAAAGAAGATTGTTGACTTGAAGGTGTATTCGAATCAACTGTTGGGTATGATTGGAAACCACTTGACTGAGTTGGAGGTGTGCTTGGTGAACTATATGCACTGAAAGCAATTTTAATCTTTGGCGCTTGGATTTGAGCAGCAGAACTATTTTTTACTTAAAGATTAACATCTTGTTGCACTTGAATCGTCTTGTTTTTAGCCATCTTTTGCATCTCTAATTCATGACCTTCCAATCTATCGATAAAACGAGGCAACGAGCAATTGTTGTATTCAACTCCATTCTTCAAGATGGTTAAGTAAGTTGACCATTCACCTTGTGGCAGAGAATCAGCTAGATTATCAACAAGCTCTTCATTTATCTTCACAATTCCCATTCTCTTCATATGAACCACCAGATGACAGTATCGCTCAATCAGCTGCTTAACCGTTTCTCCTTTGATTAATGTGAATACGTCAAACTCTTTGCTTAATAATGCCCTTTTGCTTTTGCGGAGTTGAGCACTGCCTTGAAATTTGAGTCGAAGAGCATTCCACAAAGATTGCACATCATCATCATACTGCAGTAAAGCCAATATGTCTTCTTTAATCGATTGCTGAAGAATGTTCATCGTTTTCTTTTCGTTGATAAATCTTTCTCGTTCAACATCAGAGAATTGAGCCAGGGTCTTTTCAAGTCCATTTTCGCCAACTGGTGCGATGTATTTTGCCTCGATTGCAAACCAGCAAGTAAAATGGTTAGCTTGAACCCAGTTCATAAACCTCTCGCTCCAACTATCAAAGTCTTCTAGATTCATAAGCTGTGGAGGTTTCGTCATTGTTCCCATTTCATTCTATAAATTGATGTTTTGAGCTGCTGCAGTAGTAACAACTGATGTGGCGAACGCATTGTAAAATTCCCAGACATTTTTCCTATAAAAAGTTATAACACACTTCTCGAAAACAAACAGATCAGATTAGAAAACTTTTTGTGCGGACAAAATATTTCGTACGAAACAAATAACAAATATTTTGCACGAAACTGATATTGTACGATTCAAATTTTCTTCACAAAACTATGATTTCGTACGAATCAAGTCATTTTTGCACGAAACATATGTTTTTAACTGAATAAATTTTGGTGCTGATGAATTTAGTACGAATCAAGTCATTTTGTACGAAACAAGTTGAAATTCTTGAAAATTGTAAGATTTTATGAAATTTTAACTGATTCGTATGAAATTTTAGGTTGGTTCGTACCAAAATCAGAACAACTTTATTTCGTGCGAAACTGGTACGAAACTGATTCAAACTTCAAACTGACCAAATTTTATCGATTTCAACATGATTTAGTTCAATTTTATGTTCGAATTATGGTATGGATTGATTAGATTGAAGATTAACTTGAACTACTAAAATCCTAGTCCATTTTGTCCATGAATTCGTCCGAAATTTGTCCAAAATCCAGCAAAGGTCAGAAAAATGATGAAGATGAAGATATATCCAAGTCTGAACAGCAACTACTTGTTGTCTATCTGTAGATCAGATCTCATGGCTCTAATACCACTTGTGAACGGGGATCGAGCTCCCGAAATGAGCAATCGACCTGATCTCGCTCAACTAGCAGAGGCGGAATTAATTGCTTGAGAGGTAGACATGACAAACAAGATAGTACTTACTGTTTAACTGCTTTTGATGTATTAATGATGTTCAAGTTACATACGCAAGTAAACAAACTGACAGAGCTTCGCCGTACTAATGGACAAATCCGTACTAGCTCTAACACAACACTTCCCTATTTATAGGTCAACATGACTCGTACTAAAGTGCGTGCAAAAACAAACATCTATGTTTCGTACGAAATGGTATTTCGTATGAGTGACTCACTCGTACGAAACATGCTTCTGTTTCGTGCGAATTACAGTGAACAAAACATATAAAATTTACATTTTCTTAATTAAACATTAACTTGTAAACTTTATAAACATTACAGATATATCCTAGACGTAGGCAATAGACATTATGCACCAACAAAATATGAAACTTTAATATAGTAAATGTCATGAGCTTTGATGAAAAGCCAATCATGCCCCGACTACCATTTCCGTTGCGGGTCAGGGTGTGACAGATTGGTATCAGAGCTTCTGACTATCGGGATATAGGATAGGTTATTAGACCCTTAGAGACTATACTATAGTTGTTTAGATGTTAATTGCTTATACGTTATTTGGTTATATGCAAACTCGTGATGTTTATTTGTTTCATATTTATTTCACACACAAATGCATGCAAGCGCTTCCACTATCATTTTTGTGTGATATTTAATGTGTTATACATATTGTCAAACATAACATGCTTACATGTACATTCATCACGCACGTATCAATTCTTGCATATTTAAATCATTCTCATATTTCTTTATCCAAGATTTTGTGATGTTTTCATTTTTTTACAATCTCATCCAAGTGAGTTCTACGACGGGCATGTAGTAACTGGAAGGGTACAAGTACCGGTAGTCGAAACGTCCTGTCTAGGTTGGCATTCGTATAAATCCAATATAATGGACCAGTTTGCCTACCTGGAGACTAACGATGAGAATATGAAGGACCTATTAGGCCAAAGCATGCCACACCAAATGTCGTGTGAACTAACTCCACTTTGAGTAGTCACTATGTCTACACCTGGACACCCTCCGACCTTATATCTCGCAATTATATTTTACGATTTTCATTCGGGTAATGCAAGTGTTAACAGGCCAACACCAATGTGAATCCTACAAGAGCCCAGTAGTCATGGGGCCCACATGACTACCAAGGCCAATTATGGGGTCATAAGGGGACCCAAACATGAGCAAAGCCCAAGACATCCTATGGATGTACCAAATTTATTTACTTCATTTGTTTTATGGATGTTAATTTTTAAATACGACACATGACACCTATACGTCAAACTCATAATCTCATACGCATTTCCGGTAGATGTCTTCTAGACACTCTCGTAGAGGTAGGAGATCAGAAAGATCCAGTGAGCGCATGGCTGCTCAAATAGCCCAATAAATGGCCGTTGTGATTCCCGACATTGTAGTTCAAGTCCAACACGCCCTTGCCGCTAATCCTATCACCCCAATCAACCAAGAAGGTCAAAATGTTGCTAATCCTCCCCCAAACACCACCAAGTGCACCTACAAGCACTTCAACTCATGTGACCCCCCAAAGTATGAAGGTACCGAGGGAGTCACTGCTCTTCTTCGATGGTTCGAAGAGATGGAGAGTACTTTCCTCAACTGTGATTGTCCCAACGACCGCAAAGTGCGCTATGCTACTAGACGCTTGTATGGAGTAGCCCTCACATGGTGGAATGCTGAGAAGGGCAGACGAGGCGCCGAAGCCAATGTAGCCCTAACTTGGGAAGAATTGAGAGAGCTTATTACTAGAAATTTCTGTCCAATAAGTGATATTAAGAAACTAGAGGATGAGTCTTATTCCTTGAGGCAAAAAGAGGGAGATCACATAACTTATAACAAGAGATTCCTCGAGTTGAATCAAATGGTTCCCAATTATTTCACCCCTCTCTACCGTTTGATCGAGCACTACATTCGGGGTCTTCCTTCGAAGATTCAGGACCTGTGATGAGTACTACACCTGCAACTTTGGAAGCAACAATGGAGCTAGCTACAGAGCTCACCGAAAACCACATTAGGAATGGAGACTTCAAGGATGAGAAGAAGAAAGATAAAACATCAACCGAAACCTCAAACTCAACCCAAACTGAATCCTCTTCCCAACTCACTACCAAGAGAAAGCGAGACGGACAAAATTTCGCTGTTACCCAAAGCAGTCAACGAGCTCCACAAGCCGTACCCCTCCAAGCTATCCCAATCACTCAAGTAGCACCCAACTCTGCTTACCCAAATAAGAAACCTTACATTGGCCCTCACCCTCAATGCAACACCTGTTTTTATCACTATCAACCCACCATACCCTCTCGATTGTGTGCTAATTGTGGGCGTTATGGTCATCTAAGTAAAACTTGTCGCACTCCCCAAAAACAAGCTTCACTCCCTACTCAAAACATGATCCAACCCTATTAGCAACCCCAACACCCCATGGTTCCACATGTTTGAGCCTACTGTAATTGTGGTGACCCTACCCATTTTAGAAACACATGCCCTAGGTTGATTAACATCATTAACGCTCAAGCTCAAGCAAACCCAGTTAACCAAGCAAATCAAGCAAACCCAGCACCCCACCAGCGAGAGGACGAGCTTATAACATCAACGTTAATCCAGTTGAAGTCAATAATGGTGCAAACAAGCAACCCAACTAGCCTTCCATCACCAAGAGACAAGACTTCGTTCCAGTCGTTTAATTCTTAATGTTTCATGTAAATCCCAATCTTTGTATATCCCTGTTTCAATTTGGGAATTGATGTATCCAGAAATATTAATGATTAATGTATACCAATGTTTTATTTCATGTCTTTACTCATCGATTTAAATTTCATGTCATCATACATCACGACGCATCTCTCCTCATCATCTAAAGAAGCTGGGTCGTGTCTCACTTTTTCATAGACTGGCCCCTTCATCATAAAACACGAGAGAGGTACCGTCGTCATTCAGTCATGTATTCTTTCAGATTTGAGACTCAAACTTTGGCTGTTGTGTTTGTTTATGTTTTGTAGATTTTAGGACGAGTCACATAGAACTAATCATAACTTACTGACAAAGCCAATGAAAATTTGACAAGATTATAGTGGATACGCCACTGGTACTTCCTATATATAAGTATTATTGTCAAAGGATCAAAAGCATTGTCAGGCGGTTATGGGAAGTTTCGTGTAAGTAGTGTAAATTTTTATTTGGATAACGTCATGGTTGAAGATTTCATTTTGTGATATAACTTTATCTTGCCAGCACATCAATTTTCTCAAAACTCTTATGCATGAGATCATACCCAGTTAATCAATTTTGTGTATCAACGCTTCTCACCTCAGGCGTCAAAAAGCGATTCCTGTAGCAGGGTATTCAACCCTTACTAGGAACGTCACTGCCTCAATTAAAATTCAAAACTTCATACTCCCCTGGTTATGCAATCATCAAAACCAAACATCACCTTACTTTTTTTCTGCTAAGAGAGATTCAGATTCTAGTCAGAATGCGTTAGAAGTCAAAACGAGAACCTGAGTTCACTTGGGAACGCCAAGACTTAATGCGTGAAAATTACCCGCAACTTTTTCCAGTTACAACTACTACATAAATTTCGGGACGAAATTTCTAAAAGTAGAGGATACTGTAACATTCGTTGTAAAACGGTTTTCAAAACTCGCTTCGTTAAATAACCCAAGTATTTAATTGATGTTTCGTTACGCATTAGTTTTTTTATATAAGTTGTGTTAGTTAATTTTTATGATTAATAAATAAATTAGGTATATTGCATAAATAAAAAAATAATAATAAATAAAGTAAACTAAATAAATAAATAAATAAAATATAATACTAATAAATAAAAGTTAAAAAAAATAGTAACAAAGGAAAAGGGGCAGCCGGGTTTCGAACCCGGGTCCCCATCAAGTCAACACACACAAAACACCACTACACTACACATACATTACTGAATTAATCCCAAACTTAATAATTTATATATAAAAACAACCTTCTAAATTCACTTTCAAAACACCCGCCTATAAAAGGCTGTAACCACCAAAATCATCATCAATTCTCCCTTTTATGTTCGATTTAAACCACGGAAACAGTTTCAAACTGTGAGTTAAGTGCAATCATTGGGTAAAAATGTTTATGTAATCATGGGGAGACTTTAGTGTTTTGACCAAAATCTGTTGAAACCGAAAGCTAAATTCAATCAGACATTCACCTATAAATAGCGATCCAAACCTTTTCTGAAACTTACCCCACACTCGCAAAACCACTCTAAATTCTCAAGAAGATCCGTTGTATTCAAAATACACTTCACCGGAGATTCGTTCGTCGCCGGAACATCACCGGTGAATTTAAAGTTCATATCTGTCTAGTATAATCATTTGAATCTTATTCGTTTATCTTGTATTTTTTTCTTATATATATATATATATATATATATATATATATATATATATATATATATATATATATATATATATATATATATATATATATATATCAGTGTTGGAATACACGAGAGTGGGTTGATTTTAAGCAGATCGGGTTAATGTTCTGGGTTTTATTCTTATGAAGAAGATGAAGTTATTATCAATGTATAAGTATAATTATTTATGGTGTTTTAAACGGGATAGACACACAGTCCAGTGGTGGACTGTGTGCACTTTTATCACATACGTTCCGGGTTCGAACCTTATGCGTGACCGATTTCCTTAAATAAAATCCATTTTTAAAAAAACTTAATTAGAGCATCTTTCAGTAAGTTGATAAATAGAATATAATTTCAAAATCATATTGGGTTAGACACCCAGCCCAGTTGGTAGCGCTGGGTGCAACACAGTCGAAGGTCGCGGGTTCGATCCAGGCACTATACACCGGTTCAAAGGTTTTAAAATCTTTTTAAATTAAATAAATTTTAAAATATCCTAACTAGTATATAAGAATAATTAAAATAGGGATTATTTCGGGTTAGACACGTAGCTCAGTTGGTAGAGCTACGTGCACGTATAGAGGTCACGAGTTCGAACCTCACACGCTACCAAAATCCACACGCATGAACCTGTCAGATCGGTCAGGTCTGACAAGAACATATTTTTATTATTATTTTATTTTGTTATTATTTCCATTTTCCTTATTAATTTTAAAAGAAAATACTTAAAAATAAGGTTTTAAAGCATAAAAATTGGCATTAAATTCAAAAAAATAAATATAAAAATCTAATAAAAAGCTCTAATTGAAAACATTAACTTGTAATAAAATTATTTTATTTATCGAATTATTACGTTATTATTTAGGTTAGTTTTTCTCGTGGTTAAATTCAATTCGTGCGCATTCGTCATCAATCCAAGGAAACGCACCCATTGTGAGTGAATCCTTACAAATCCCTTTTTATTCACGTTTTGGGGTGTATCATGTGTCGTTATTTATTTTATTTATACAAATACATGTGCTACCACCATTATGTGATCTAATGTGTATATTTGTTTGTTGTGGTTATGTGCGGTTACATTTTATCATTTCAGTGCAATCATTCATTTAAGGCCCATCAATTCCTCGTGGGATACGAGTTCAGCATCAGGGGCCTCATTAGACCGGCTCCGTTTGATTGAGCATTGATCTCAAGTTCATCATTCATCATGTTAATATGTTCATTGTTGATATAATGTGGTTTATGATTTAATTATATATACATATGCTCATATATGGTTATGCACATTTTTATAATCAATATAGCAAATTGTTTAAATGTTTAACTTAGATTCACTCGCGAACTTTTGTTGACCCAAACCTCTATTTTTACACATGATACAAGTGGACAGGTCGAAACAAGGAACATATAGGAAATTGCCTTAGAAGAAAAATAAAAAAGTCATGAATGTTGTGTTTAAAACATATAGTGCTTTTATGAATACGTGTTTGTTGTAGCTTATCCTTTTAATTGAAAGTAATAAATATGAAACTTTATTATACTAAAGTCATGAGCTTTGATGAAAACCCAATCATGCCCCGACTACCATTTCCGCTGCGGGTCAGGGTGTGACAACTAGAAATAGATGGATGCATGTACAATGGATTCACTTGCATCAAACTTGCTGACAAGAGTTTCTGGTGGTGGGTTAGAACCCCCTAGGACTAGATGTATCAATAACACCATCAACCATAGTTCTATCACAACTTTAACACAAGCAACGAACACAATACAATAAGCACAATATAAAACAACAAGTATTCACAGTCTAAACCATGACAGGGGGCACGATTAGTGGTTCATCACTCAAGGTGCCACCATAGACCTTATCAAGGGAGCCTCTAAACCTAGAATTTAAACTACAAATGCAATAGTTAACACCAAGAAACACAATTAGAAAACAAGAACAACTTGGATACACAGACAAGATCAACCAACAACAATGCACCAAATAAAGCACAGAGACTCGATCAACCACCGGTCTGACTAACACGACAACAGAGTATGCATAGACACAACAATTAAGTGTAACAAGAAACTAAAAAAGGAAAGGAACGATCTCACGTAGAACATATTATAACATGCCACAATGTGGTATTTTGAAATGAGTGTACGTCGAACATTTTATAACACCTCTAAAATAACCGGGTACTATAAAAATGACCTTACAAATTTCAAAGTTTTATAGAAAATCATAGTTTAAACCAGACTTGTTGTAACGCACGACCGAGGTGCTTATTTTTCTCCATATTTTGGTTTGGCATAAATTTCATTCGTATAACATAATAATTGTAAAAGTGATAAAAAAAAACTTGATAATACCAATGGTATACGTAAACTATAGTATAAAATTTTATATTATTTGTAAAAAATAAATAAATAAATAATTTAATCAAACAAAAGAAATTAAATAAATTATAAAAATGTATATTTTTATAAAAATATGTTAGTTAATGAATTACAATTTTTTTAAGTAATCAACAAAATAATAGTGATAAATTTAATAAAATAAAAGGAAAAGAAAAGAAAAAAATAAAATAAAGAACTTAAGTAAATTACAAGTTTTGTTCTTTATATATAAACTTCAGATTATATCCTTTGAACAAAATGGTCTTTTTACATTAAAGTTAAGTGAAAACTTAGCATTAGTTAGCTTAAAGGACAAAGACGATGCAAAATTAACAAAATAAATGATATTTTGCGTGACTTTTAAAGACGAAGGACAAAGAACGCAATTAAGTATAAAAATAAAGGACAATTTGTAGAATTTACTATTGTATTTATTATTATTGTGATTTACAATCATATTTAAAAGGAAACGAGATTCATAAAAGAAAAGTCTTAACTAAATTAAAATTTGTGAGAAAAGAAAGAAATAAAAACTCTTTTGTTTTCCTACTTAAAGCAAAACAATAAAAAATATAACAATGACAAGTAGCAATTAATGGAATAAAAGAAAGCTATTTGACTTAAGCTGATTTTGATATATTATAATTTATAAATATAGATTTCATTTGATTTATTATTGTACACATGCGTATGTATCTACGATTTATTCATATAGTAAAATTTGATTTGTTTTACTATTGTACACCATACATGTATCACTATTTTTATAGTTACCCTAGCAACTCAACTAAGGTATCATTTATCGGACTAGCAACTCAACTCTTAAGGTATCAATTTTTTTGTAATTCTTAAAACAAAAAAATAACATGTCTATAAGAATCTGCTCTAGAGGTTTACCTCTTATGCGATTATAATATAGTCGGTGTTAGTATACATATTCAAATCCAACTTATAGATTAGACTTTAAAAAAAAACTAATTTTATAAAATGTTAACACTTTAAAAAATTAACCTACATTTTATAAAAAAAGATACAAATTTGTTAAGTTAGTAATATTTAAAATAAGTTATAAAATAGAGGGTTATTGGATTTTATCAGTACCAACTATTGGATATTGGTCGCTGCCACTCCAACTATCACTTTGACTTTCACTACTCCTGACTTAACACTTTGTGTGTTGAGTTACTCTGGTTAAGTGGTTTTTGGCTCCTTTTTTGTCTTTTAGGAGCAGATTCATATACAGTTATTAGTAATTCACAAAGTGTTAGTCTAATACCATCAATAACACAAGTCAAATGATAAAAAATGTTCACTTGCGAAGTGAACAACAACAAAATGTTAAGTTAAAGTGCTAAAAATTAACCCTAAAATAAAAGTGGCTAAAAAGGAACAGTCGTGTAAATTACATATTCCGTCCTTGTGGAGTATGGAGTATGGGCAAATAGTTATCTACAAAAACACTAACTAATAAGTTAACTTCTATTAGAATAAAGGACATACAACATAATTTACAATTTATGATACGTAAAGACAAATGACATAACATAACCTACAATTTTACGTATAATTAAATGACATAATTTATAAATTTATTCTGTTATATTAGTGGAGCCAAAAATCCTCCAGCAATTTCAGATACATTTCTAGAAATATATAATATAATATTTAAATAAAAAATCAATATCAAATGTTCATATTTAAATAAATGTTATATTTACGTATTTTGTAAAGTAATATAGAGTATAAGCGTTAATTCTATTTTCAATAATCTTTATAACTTCAGTCTCTTATAACTTAAATGTCAATTATGTATCAAAACGTTCATATATAAAACATCTAAATGTTATATTTACATATTTTTTAACTAATGTATAGTATATCCGTTAATACTATTTTCAATAATCTTTATAACTTCAGTATTTTATAACTTAAAACGTCAATTATGCTAACTTCAGTCTCTTATAAGTTATAACATAAACGTCAATTATGCATCAGAACAAATATATTCAATATGTTCATTTTAAGTGGATAAAATACTTTTTTTTAGTTTTAAAATCATATATGAAATTATCGTTTTCATATGTGAATGACCCCTCAAAGTTATTACGTTAGACCCACCAAATAAAATGTATCCAGATTTCGCATGCCACAAACACCACAATCAACTATCTAGTGCCCCTTAGACTCTGGGTTCACAGCCAAGTGATATGGCAATGAACAGGTAGAGGCTTGGTCACAAGTTCGAAACCCGGGAGCCACCCCGAGTTTTCTATTACAGCGCATTTACTCCAGAGAGTTGGCTTACACAATAGGGTCGACTCTTGTTGAGGGTGCAACTCCTGTCAAGTGGCAGGGGGCTGGAAATTTTCTCGGGGATAGCCGAGCCACATTCGACCAAGGCGTGGACCCGGTTTAGACAACATAGTCCTTGGTAATGAGTGGGGTGACGGGCCTGCGACTAGCAGATGTGAATTAACCGTATGTTGTGAAATTCACCTATCTAAAAAAAAAAACTATCTAGTGCCCGACAAAGAATATAAGGTCGCGTCTAACTCAAAAAAAAAACTTAGCCTCTCAATTGTTCTCATATGAGTCCGACCCAGGCCCACTACAACATAAACTACAGTTCCATGAAATTGAGATTATCTTTGTATATAAAATTAACTTATATTGTATGTTACATGTTGTAAATTTATATCAATCAATTAGAAATTAAAAAAATAAAATGAAAAAGATAACACGATGAAAGGAAATACTAAGAAGGCGAAATTAATAACCATAAAAGACGATTTACTTTTTAAGAATTTGGCCATCAATGGTTTGTTTGAGGAGAATAGTTTTGCCTTTGATTCGCAAGATTAATAATTGAGATTAGGTCCTTAAAATTAGAATTCACATTAGAGACGAGCATGGTACTTGTTCGGTATTGAAAACAGGGAAAATGGGTATCAGTACGGTACCGGTGTTTGACTCGTAATACTGGTACCGTACCGGTATTGAAAAATGGGAAAAATAGGTACCTTATCGGTGTTTTATCCATAAATACCGGTACCGTTACCGTTACCGAAAAATGGAAAAATAGGTATCGGTACAGAATATACCCGGTACGATTCGCTACTGGTTAGGTACCGGTACCATATGCTCATCCCTAATTCACATAACTAAAAACAAGGGAACAAGTGAAAAAATCAAATATTGTTGATTCACAACTCACTTCCCCCTTAATTTTCAAACGGCTATAACTTTTTCATACGCTAATATTTTTATATAAAAATTACATCGTCTTAACAAGCATTTCATTCTCTTTAACTCAAGCAGTCTATCGGTATAGTTTTCTTAAAAAGAAATTTTGTATGATTTTGAATATCCATTATATGATTATGTGATTACATAATTTTGAAGAACCCGGTAAGTGACTACGTGATTTTGAATATCCATTACGTGATTACGTGTTAGACATTATAAGGTTTATGTATTAGTTACAATAGTGATGTGGGCTATCTTGTTGTAATGGGCTTGGGGTAGCATTTGGGTCTAAGGGGTTAGGATAATGGAGCACTAACCCTCTAGTATAAATCGATAATGTTGTTTTAGGGTTATGGGCTCCTTGGTAGTTTTTGCTCTCACTTGTATTAGACCAACTTTGATTTGTATGCAAGTTGAATCTTTGTATTTTTCGTCTTATTTCTTCTATTAGCTTGTTTGTATGATTCCGCCACCATTCAAGCTACGTGTGATATCGTGAGATCCGTTTATCAGGACTTACAATTGGTATCAGAGCCTGTTTGAACCTGTTTCAAGGCTTAGATCTGATATCACACTGTTTCGGAGCTGCTGTTGAGTTTCTACTGCATTTCGGATCATCTCGGATCATCTACTTGAACATCTCGGATCATCTGTTGAAGACTCGAATCCATCTCGAAAAGAGTTGCTTGCATCTCGGATAGAACGGCTTGCAACTCTATTTCCATCTCGGATAATCATCAAGCATCTCGAATCACTAATCTTGAACTTTGCCTGCATCTCGAATTCCATATCGGATAATCATCAAGCATCTCGAATCACTACTATTGAAGTTTTCCTGGATCTCGAATTCCATCTCAGATAATCATCAAGCATCTCGAATCATCTCAGATCTCTACTGTTGAAGTTTGCCTACATCTCGAACCATCATCTTGAATCATAAATCATCATCTCGGATAAGTTACTGTTCCAGTTCGAGATTGCTATTCGAGATATGTTCCGAATTCACTATTTAGAAGCCACTGTTTCGAGTTGACCTTTAGTTGACCATCTCGAATTAGACTTTTGAACTTGTCATTTTTAATTAAAATACAACTAACTTCTATTCGGTAAAAACTAAAAATGATGAACCAGAACGATATTTTGACTACTGCAGATCTCACTAACGCTACCTTGACAGCCATTAGTCTCATACTCTGGCAATGCATCAAGACTAGATCGGAGTATTAGAACGTCTACCAAGATTCCAAGGTTGTTGTATGGAGATGACTACTTTGACTGGACCTGGCGTTTTGAGAAGTATTGCAAAGCAACGGAACCTGGTTTGTGGAGGTGTATTCGTGATGGTCCCCACACTATCATGTACACAACTACAGATAATCCAGACATTCAGATTCCAAAACCAAAAAGTTTGTGGTCCGACGAAGATTGAAAAATCAAGGACGAAGATGATAAAGCAAGGGCAAATCTTACTATGGCTTTCGGTCCTGACATCTTAATTGTTGTCAGAAACTACACAAATGCGAAAGAAATCTGGGATGTGCTCAAAAATCTGTATGAAGGAAACACTGACATGAAGGCTAGCAGGGTAAACATGTTGAACCAACAGTTCAGTTTGTTTAATCACATCTACGGGGAGACTGTCACACCCCGACCCGCAGCGGAATAAGAGTCGGGGCATAATTGGGTTATCACCAAAGCTCATGATGTTTACTAATATGTTTCATATTTATTAAATTCAAATTACATCTCAAAGTTCCAAGTCAAATTCATACAATACAAGGAAAGGAAAAATTAACTAAAACAATCCAAAATCTAAACTGGTTTATTCTTCTAGGCCGCCCTATATGTTTCTTGCTTCAACTTGATCACCTGTATCATGTGTAAAAATGGGGAATTTTGGGTCAACAAAAGTTGGCGAGTGAACCTTGTTAAAAACATTTGTTATTGATTCATTATTGTAATTAATATAGGAAAATTGTGCAATAATCATATATGAACAAATGTATGTAAACATAACGATCACAAACCACCTTGCTTAAGTGTATAATAAGAATGACAATGTATATGTTGGCAACGTCCCGTTCACGCTCATAGGTAATGGGGAACGGACGGCCTATGCTAATGTATGTGAGATCAAGGCTCAATCAAACGGAGCCGATCGTATGTTGGCAACGCCTGGTTCACGCTCATAGGTAATGGGGAACAGCTCACGCTCATAGGTAATGGGGAGCGGCGGCCTATGAAATGTATGTACTGAAAATGATAACTTTAATTTCAACATTAACCACACAAACAATAGATATATATTGGCAACACATTTGATCATGAACATGATGGATGCACAAGTATTTAATTAATAAATAAACAGCGACACATGATACACCCCAAAATGTGATTAAAACGGGGAATTGGTAGAGATTCACTCACATTGGGTGCGTTTGCTTGAAGATGTTGAATGCGAACAAGTTTAGAGGATTGATCGACGAGGAATAACTAACCTAATTAATAACGAAAGGTACGGTAAGTATGTGGATTTTATTAACTATTTTAATAGGATTTTTGATATATTTTTGTGAGTTTTTAAGGCTATTTCCTAACTTTAAAAACGTTATTTTTAAGTATTTTAATTGATTTTTAAATTAAATAAATAAATAAAAATAATAAAAAATGTTGACTTTTGACCGTTGACCATTGACCGTTGACCGGTCTGGTCGCTTATATATGTGCACGGGTGAGACTCGAACCCGTGACCTCCCGTACGCGTGCACGCAGCTCTACCAACTGAGCTACGTGTCTAACCTGAAATAATTCTGTTTTTAATTATACTTATATACTATTTAGATTTATCCAGAAATTATTTATTTTAAAAAGGATTTTAAATGTATCGAACCGGTGCTGTCAACAGGTCTCGAACCCGAGACCTGTGGGTTAATGTGCACACAATCCACCGCTGGACTGTGTGTCTAACCTGGTTAATAATCCGGTTTTTATTATACTTAACATGATTCTGTGAGTTATCCCGGTTCGGTTAAAAAGGGCATTTTTATTTCAAGAGAGTGAGGTTGGGACAGGGATCGAACTCGAGACGTGCGTGTATTGTTTGCACACAGTCCACCGGTGGACTGTGTGTCTAACCCGTTCAATATACTAATTTTAATTAATCTTATAATATAACTGAACTTCGTCTTCTTCGCTCAAGATTACAGATAATGATAATTCAACTAATTCATGTCTAATTCGATTAACAAGCATTATAAGTAATTGAAAGGTAATGAACGGAGAGAGTTTGGGGAAAGGATGTACCGATCAGTGTCTTTCACAGAACTCCGGCAAAGATTCGTCGGCTCTGTTTGTGAACTTCGGCTGTTAGAATCAATTAACAGTTATGTTCGATTAGTTATGAAATTGAGGTACTTAAACAAGGATTAACAGAAGTTTGAATGATTATACCGATTCACAGCGTGGGATCAGAAATTTTAGAGGTTTTCCGGCGAGAGCTGCATATTCCGGCTACGTCGTCTGGGATTGATTCTGATGGTTGGATTGAAGTTAGTAACAGTCTAACAACGGATTGAAACAGAAAGAGTCGAGGTATTTACCGTTTTGAGGTGAGTCTCGGTTTTCTGGCGAAAGTCCGGTGATGGCAGGATATTTCCGGCGAGTGAAATTGCTTCGAGAAAATGTGCGATTTTGAGCGAAAAGGCTACCAGAGACTTGTGGGTGTATTTATAGGGAAGAATCGAGACGAATTGGGTCTGATTTCAGTCTCAATTCATGGTCAGCTGATTTCTGGCGGTTACGACTGATGTCGCGGGTTTAGACATCGGTTATAACCGACGTTGAGGTTAATTGTTCGGTTAAATCAATAGAAACCGTCAATTATCGGCGAAGTCGTCGGGATTTCCGGCGACTGCGAAATGAGCGCGTCTTTGACTGGATTTGATTTCTGTGTTTCATTATTTGAATTAATTGTTTCGATATGTTATCAAATAACAAAAGTGGCGGAGTGGTTGGATGTGTGTGTGTTAAGACTTGGCTGACCGGCTGACCCGGGTTCGAATCCGACAGCCTTGTTTTATTTTTAATTTTCTTATTTTCACTTTTTAATAATTTTTGTTTTTAAATCCTAATTGGTTTATTAATTATGTATCGTTTAAAATTAAAATAAGTCATAAATAACAACAAAAAATTTAAAACTGATTGTTCGATTAAATAAACGAAGCGGGTTTTGAAAACCCGTTTTTCGACGGATGTTACAGTATCCCCTACTTTTCGAAATTTCATCCCGAAATTTAAGTAGTAGTGGTAACAGGAAAAAGATGTGGGTATTTCTCGCGCATTGAGTCTTCACGTTCCTAAGTAAACTCAGGTCCTCGTTTCGACTCCCAGCGTACCTTGACAATTGGAATGCGGCTTCGTCTTAAACGTTTCTCTCCGAAGTCCATAATTTCTACTGGTCTTTCAATGAAATGCATAGATTCATCGACTTGAATGTCTTCTAGAGGAATATGGAGGTTTTCATCAGCGATGCATTTCTTCAAGTTTGATACGTGGAATGTGGGATGAATTCTGTTGAGTTCTTCTGGTAGGTCAAGCTTGTATGCTACAGGTCCTACTCTTTCGAGTATCTTGAAAGGACCTACGTAGCGTGGTGCTAGCTTGCCTTTTTGGCCAAAACGAACCACTCCCTTCCACGGTGATACTTTTAAAAGTACTTGGTCACCAATGTTAAACTCCAAGGGCTTTCGACATTTGTCTGCGTAACTCTTTTGACGACTTTGTGCCGCTAGAAGGTTGTTTCGAATTTGATGAATCTTGTCTGTTGTTTCTTGTATTAATTCCGGACCGGTGATTTGAGCTTCTCCAATTTCGTGCCAACATATTGGTGATCGGCACTTACGACCATATAACGCTTCGAAAGGTGCCATGCCGATACTTGAATGATAGCTGTTGTTGTACAAAAATTCAACTAATGGTAGGTGAGCGTCCCAATTCCCTTTGAAGTCTATGACACATGCTCGAAGCATGTCTTCAAGAGCTTGAATGGTGCGTTCAGATTGTCCATCAGTTTGAGGATGATAAGCGATACTGAGGTCTAATCGTGTACCTAAAGCGGCTTGTACGGCTTGCCATGTTCGTGAAGTGAAACGACCATCACGATCTGAAATAATGCTTAACGGTACACCATGACGGCTTACGATTTCGCTGATGTAGATACGAGCTAGTTTCTCATTCTTAAAGTCCTCGTGAATCGGAATGAAGTGAGCTGATTTTGTAAGACGATCAATGATTACCCATATAGTGTCATACCCACCGGAAGTGCGAGGTAACCCGGTAATGAAGTCCATGGTTATGTTTTCCCACTTCCATACAGGTATTTCCGGTTGGACTAGAAGTCCTGAGGGTCTTTGATGTTCAGCTTTTACTTTAGAACAGGTAAGGCACTTGGAAACAAAAACAGCAATATCCTTTTTCATGCCAGGCCACCAGTAGGTGTATCGAAGGTCTTGATACATCTTGTCGGCTCCTGGGTGTACAGAGTATCGTGTTTTGTGTGCCTCTTTCATAAGGAGATCGCGAAGGTTATTGTGATCGGGAATCCATATGCGATCTAGATAATACAGAATACCGTCGGATTTTGTTTCGAGTTTAAGTTCTGCTCCACAAGACAACTCATTGCGTATGTCGTATTCTGTTATGGAAACATGTTGAGCTTCTCGGATTTGATCTTTGATATCGGTTATGATTTGCGAACATAGAAGACGAATGGAGTTCGCATAACCCTTTCGACTGAGTGCATCGGCCACCACATTTGCCTTGCCAGGATGATACCGAATTTCGCAGTCGTAGTCATTAAGAAGTTCGACCCATCTTCGTTGCCTCATATTCAACTCCTTTTGGTTAAAGATATGTTGGAGGCTTTTGTGGTCAGTGTAAATTTCACACTTGGTACCATAGAGGTAATGTCTCCATATCTTAAGAGCGAACACAACGGCTCCAAGTTCTAGGTCGTGAGTAGTGTAGTTCTTCTCATGAGTTTTGAGTTGCCTAGAAGCATAGGCTATCACTTTTCCCCTTTGCATTAATACACAGTCTAGTCCTTGCCCTGATGCGTCGCAATATACTACAAAGTCATCGCAACCTTCGGGGAGTGTGAGGATAGGTGCGTCACAAAGCTTTTGCTTAAGGGTGTGGAAGGCTTCTTCTTGTTTAGGTCCCCAAATAAAGGGTTTTACTTTATGTGTCAAAGCCGTGAGTGGTACAGCGATACGAGAGAAATTTGATATGCACCGGCGATAGTAACCAGCCAATCCAAGGAAAGATCTTACTTCGGTTGGTGTACGTGGCGCTTGCCATTCTTGCACTGCTTTGATCTTTGAGGGGTCGACATGTATTCCTTTGTCATTGACGACATGTCCAAGGAATTGTACTTCTTTTAACCAGAATTCGCATTTGGAGAACTTAGCGTAGAGCTTTTCGGTTCTTAAGAGCGTGAGGATGAGTCGAAGGTGTCGTTCATGATCAGTCTTAGACTTTGAGTAAATGAGAATATCGTCGATGAAGACTATAACAAAGCGATTGAGATAGGGTTTGCAAACTCTGTTCATTAGATCCATGAAGACGGCTGGAGCGTTGGTTAGACCAAAGGGCATGACCATGAATTCATAGTGACCATAACGAGTTCGGAAGGCGGTCTTTGGGACGGCTTCTTCATGTACTCTGAGTTGATGATAGCCAGAACGAAGGTCGATCTTTGAAAAACAGGTGGCACCCTGGAGTTGGTCTAGAAGATCATCGATGCGAGGTAATGGATAGCGGTTCTTGACCGTTAATTTGTTGAGTTCTCTGTAATCGATACACATGCGAAACGTTCCATCTTTCTTCTTCACAAACAGAACAGGTGCACCCCAAGGCGATGAGCTAGGACGTATGAATCCTTTGTCGGTCAATTCTTGTAATTGACTGGCTAGCTCTTGCATTTCGGCTGGGGCTAACCTATAAGGATATTTCGCGACGGGTGTAGCGCCAGGTATAAGATCAATCGGAATTCGACTTCTCTCTTGGGAGGAAGTCCTGAGATGTCGTCGGGGAAGACTTGCGGGAATTCTTTTACTACAGGTATGTCTTCGAGTTTCTTCTCCTTATTTCCCTTCTTGACAACGTGGGTTAGAAATGCTACATAATTCTTGCGGAGATATTTTCGGGCTTGAAGACAGGACATCAGTTTGAGTCCTTTCGAAGGGGTTCTCCAAAGATTCGTAGGGTTTGACCGTCTGCAAGAGGAATGCGAATGAACTTTTCGCGGCATACCTCTTCAGCATGATGTTGGCTGAGCCAGTCCATGCCGATTATAATGTCAAAACTTCCCAACTTCATAGGAATGAGGTCAACAGGAAAATCGTGATCGTTTAGAGTAAGAGTACAGTTTCGGATAATGGAGTTTAATGAGACCGGTTTTCCGTCAGCAACTTCTACCGTTATGGATTCCATAAGTTTATCACGAGTTTGGTTGAGGATGGGTTCAAATTCTAAGGACACAAAACTCTTATCCGCGCCAGTATCAAATAACACGGATGCATAACTACCATTGACGAGAAACGTACCGTTAACCACGTTGTTGTCGGCCCTAGCTTGGTTGGCATTGATGTTAAATGCTCTTCCTCTAGCAGGTGGAGGAGCTTGGTCAGCTTGGTTCACCGGATTTGCTTGAGCTTGAGCATGTATCATGTTCACCAAATGTGGGCAAGTGTTTCTAAAGTGGTTTGGGTCTCCACAATTGTAGCAAGCCCGCGTGGGTTGCATCATGGGGTAGTTGGGTTGGTAGTAGGTTTGGGCCGTATGTTGTGTAGGTGGTAGTAGTAGGGATTGTTGGGCTTGACCCATTATTTGATGGTGGGTTTGGGTTGTGGGTTGGTTGCGGTTCATTCGATGTAGTGAGCGGCAGGTTTGGATGGTGTGACCTGCACGGCCACAGCTGGTGCAATATTGACAGGGGTGTTCGGGGGAGTGATGGTATTGACAACGGGTGCATTTTGGGTAAGGGCCAGAGTATTGCCTTTTGTATGGTGCGGGTGAAGGGGCAACTTGAGTGATGGGTGCAGCAGAGATAGGGAAATTGGTTTGGGTGACAGCAAAGTTTCTGGTATTTCGTTTTCTCTTGTTAGAAAACTTTGAGGAGGAGGTGGAATGGTTTGAGGTTTGGCTCTCGACGGGGGCTTTCTTTTTCTCTTCCTTGAATTTACCGTTTCTGATGAGGTTCTCGGTAAGTTCGGTGGCTAATTCCACAGCAGCTTCGAGAGTTGCAGGCGAAGTGCTGAGGACTGAGTCTTGAATCTTCGAGGGGAGGCCTCGAATATAGTGTTCAACCAAGCGGTATATTGGGGTGAACAAGTTAGGAACCATCTGGTTCAGCTCAAGAAATCTTTTGTTGTAGGAAGTATGGTCCCCTTCCTTTTGCTTCAGCGAGTGGAATTCATCTTCCAACTTCTTGAGTTCGCTTCTTGGGTAGAAGCGTTTTGTCATCATTTCCCTTAACTCTTCCCAGGTTAAGGCCATAGCGTCTTCAACTCCTCTCTTACCCTTCTCGGTGTTCCACCAGGTCAGGGCTACCCCAAATAATCTCCCGGTTGCGTAACGTACCTTGCGATCCTCGGGACAATCGCAATTTAGGAAGGTGTTTTCCATTTCCTCAAACCAGTGGAGGAGAGCGGTGACACCTTCGGTCCCTTCATACTTTGGGGGATCGCAAGACTTGAAGTGTTTGTAGGAGCACTTCTTGGAGGGAGGGTTGTCGATGTTTTGATCCTCCTGATTGGGTGGGTTGACAGGATTCGCGGTGAGAGCTTGCTGGACTTGAATCACAATATCAGGAAGCACCGCGGCCATTTGTTTCGCAATTTGAGTGGCCAAGCGTTCGTTTGACCTTCCTGACTTTCGTCCTCCACGTAGCTGCCTAGCCGACATCTACAGGAACATACATAGGAAGATTGTGAGTTTAATAAGTGTTTAGGTGTCATGTGTCGTTGAAAGTAATAAAATAACATAATCATCAATAATGCAACTACATCCATAGGATGTCTTGGGTTTGCTCATGTTTGGGCCTCCAACGTCCCCCATACCATCGCCGGTATAGTCATGTGGGCCCCCATGACTATTGGCTTAGTAGGATTCACATTGGTATTGGCGGTTTAACACTCGCATACCCCGAATGAAAACCACGAAATATGTTTGCGAGATGTATGGTCGGAGGGTGTCCAGGTATAGACACAATGACAACTCAAAGTGGTGTTAGCTCACACGACGTTTGGTATAGCATGCTTTGGCCTAATAGGTCCTTCGTACTCTCATCGTTAGTCCCCAGGTAGGCAAACTGGTCCTTTATTTTGGATTTATACGAATGCCAAGCCTAGACAGGACGTTCCGACTACCAGTACTCGTACCCTTCCAGTTACTACATGCCCGTCATGAGAACTCACTTTGATGTGATTTGAAAATACAAAAATCATTGTAAAAATCATATGAATTGTGAGGTGTGTGCTCCCATGGATATGATATGTTATGAGAATATGATTCATGATAAGCATTGTATGATAGTATGTATTTATGACCATGCTTGCATAACATTGAATGTAACAATAAACATAAAGCATATAAACATCATGAATTTTGCATGTAACACACAAACAATTTAAAAATTCTAATCAACTATAGTATAGGCTCTAAGGGTCTAATAACCTATCCTATATCCCTATAGTCATGGCTCTGATACCAATCTGTCACACCCCGACCCGCAGCGGAATAAGAGTCGGGGCATAATTGGGTTATCACCAAAGCTCATGATGTTTACTAATATGTTTCATATTTATTAAATTCAAATTACATCTCAAAGTTCCAAGTCAAATTCATACAATACAAGGAAAGGAAAAATTAACTAAAACAATCCAAAATCTAAACTGGTTTATTCTTCTAGGCCGCCCTATATGTTTCTTGCTTCAACTTGATCACCTGTATCATGTGTAAAAATGGGGAATTTTAGGTCAACAAAAGTTGGCGAGTGAACCTTGTTAAAAACATTTGTTATTGATTCATTATTGTAATTAATATAGGAAAATTGTGCAATAATCATATATGAACAAATGTATGTAAACATAACGATCACAAACCACCTTGCTTAAGTGTATAATAAGAATGACAATGTATATGTTGGCAACGTCCCGTTCACGCTCATAGGTAATGGGGAACGGACGGCCTATGCTAATGTATGTGAGATCAAGGCTCAATCAAACGGAGCCGATCTTATGTTGGCAACGCCTGGTTCACGCTCATAGGTAATGGGGAACAGCTCACGCTCATAGGTAATGGGGAGCGGCGGCCTATGAAATGTATGTACTGAAAATGATAACTTTAATTTCAACATTAACCACACAAACAATAGATATATATTGGCAACACATTTGATCATGAACATGATGGATGCACAAGTGTTTAATTATAATAAATAAATAGCGACACATGATACACCCCAAAATGTGATTAAAACGGGGAATTGGTAGAGATTCACTCACATTGGGTGCGTTTGCTTGAAGATGTTGAATGCGCACGAGTTTAGAGGATTGATCGACGAGGAATAACTAACCTAATTAATAACGAAAAGGTACGGTAAGTATGTGGATTTTATTAACTATTTTAATAGGATTTTTGGATATATTTTTGTGAGTTTAAGGCTATTTCCTAACTTTAAAAACGTTATTTTTAAGTATTTTTAATTCATTTTTAAATTAAATAAATAAAAATAATAAAAAATGTTGACTTTTGACCGTTGACCATGACCGTTGACCGTTGACCATTGACCGTTGACCGGTCCGGTCGCTTATATATGTGCACTGGGTGAGACTCGAACCCGTGACCTCCCGTACGCGTGCACGCAGCTCTACCAACTGAGCTACGTGTCTAACCCGAAATAATTCTGTTTTTAATTATACTTATATACTATTTAGATTTATCCAGAAATTATTTATTTTAAAAAGGATTTTAAATGCATCGAACCGGTGCTGTCAACAGGTCTCGAACCCGGGACCTGTGGGTTAATGTGCACACAGTCCACCGCTGGACTGTGTGTCTAACCTGGTTAATAATCCGGTTTTTATTATACTTAACATGATTCTGTGAGTTATCCCGGTTCGGTTAAAAGGGCATTTTTATTTCAAGAGAGTGAGGTTGGGACAGGGATCGAACTCGAGACGTGCGTGTATTGTTTGCACACAGTCCACCGCTGGACTGTGTGTCTAACCCGTTCAATATATTAATTTTAATTAATCTTATAATATAACTGAACTTCGTCTTCTTCGCTCAAGATTACAGATAATGATAATTCAACTGATTCATGTCTAATTCGATTAACAAGCATTATAAATAATCGAAAGGTAATGAACGGAGAGAGTTTGGGGAAAGGATGTACCGATCTGTGTCTTTCACAGAACTCCGGCAAAGATTCGTCGGCTCTGTTTGTGAACTTCGGCTGTTAGAATCAATTAACGGTTATGTTCGATTAGTTATGAAATTGAGGTACTTAAACAAGGATTAACAGAAGTTTGAATGATTATACCGATTCACAGCGTGGGATCAGAAATTTTAGAGGTTTTCTGGCGAGAGCTGCATATTCCGGCTACGTCGTCTGGGATTGATTCTGATGGTTGGATTGAAGTTAGTAACAGTCTAACAACGGATTGAAACAGAAAGAGTCGAGGTATTTACCGTTTTGAGGTGAGTCTCGGTTTTCCGGCGAAAGTCCGGTGATGGCAGGATATTTCCGGCGAGTGAAATTGCTTCGAGAAAAGGTGCGATTTTGAGCGAAAAGGCTACCAGAGACTTGTGGGTGTATTTATAGGGAAGAATCGAGACGAATTGGGTCTGATTTCAGTCTCAATTCATGGTCAGCTGATTTCCGGCGGTTACGACTGATGTCGCGGGTTTAGACATCGGTTATAACCGACGTTGAGGTTAATTCTTCGGTTAAATCAATAGAAACCGTCAATTATCGGCGAAGTCGTCGGGATTTCCGGCGACTGCGAAATGAGCGCGTCTTTGACTGGATTTGATTTCTTTGTTTCATTATTTGAATTAATTGTTTCGATATGTTATCAAATAACAAAAGTGGCGGAGTGGTTGGATGTGTGTGTGTTAAGACTTGGCTGACCGGCTGACCCGGGTTCGAATCCCGGCAGCCTTGTTTTATTTTTAATTTTCTTATTTTCACTTTTTAATAATTTTTGTTTTTAAATCCTAATTGGTTTATTAATTATGTATCGTTTAAAATTAAAATAGGTAATAAATAACAACAAAAAATTTAAAACTGATTGTTCGATTAAATAAACGAAGCGGGTTTTGAAAACCCGTTTTTCGACGGGTGTTACAGAGACTGTGGACAACCAAATCAGGAGGTTCGTCAAGCTCATCTCACAGATGATCGTTGCTGGAATTTGAATCACTAACAATGGGATGAATCGCCAACTGTTGAATTCACTGCCGAAGTCTTGGGATGCCAATGTTTTGATGGTTAAACGTACTGCAAATCTGAATGAAGTTGCTCTCACCGAAATGATCGCCACCATCAAATCATGTGAAATCGACAACCAGCAAAGAGAGCTAAACCACAAGAACTCCATGATGGCTGCAGGGGTGGTCGACTCTAACACTGCATTGATGTCTCAAAGTCATCATAACCTTATCTTCATCCTTGTGACAAACCGTAATCCAAATGTTGTTTCAGTTCGTTGACTCAAGACAGCTTCAAGCTCAGAAGACAAACTACGTTTATGGCATGTCTTTTCCAAACAACTGGGCTACTTCAACTACTGTTACTTCTCAGCAATTACCACAGCACGCAAACGTGGTCTACAGTCCTGTTAATACCCAGCCTCTCAAGATGTTCAATTTACACCCTCCGCTGAAAATCTCGCATTCCTAACCAAACAGAATGAAGAGAAGTTGGCTCTAACAGTATCCATGATCAACAGTTTGAATGCTTTTCTTGCAGGTGATCTCATACCTCCTTCAGTGTTTGCTACAGAGATAAATCAAGTGTAGAAGACACTGAAGAATTGGATGCTTCATGGAATCTTCTATAGCTGCATGCCGAGCAGAAAAGTTTCAGAAGAGATACGGGCGTCATCCCATGTCAAAAATTCACATTGGATTTGTCAAAGATAAGTTGAGGTGCGACAAATGCCATGAACCCGGACACTTTGCTAGAGACTAAAGGAAGATACATGTGAGTTATGAAGCAATTGTTGCTGCTGCAAGGAACTCAGAGAGGTCCATGGTTCTAGTGACTCTAGCTCAGACGTCAACTTCAACCTCTTTAAGCCAAGGAGCGGGAAAAGCCTTGATGGTGCCAGAGAAGCATTGTTTTAGATGGGTTGATGCTGTAGCTCAAGTGGAATCTTTGACGATTGTAGAAGTTGCTGAAAATCATCTCCAATGCTTGATGGCCCAAACTGAGGAGCCCAAGTCTCTCTTCGAAATGGTAAACTCTCTCTTATGCTCCGAAGACTCTAGAAATAAAATGGCACAGATGAGAGCACATAATTTCAATCTCATTAGTGATTACAACAGTGCCATGTCAAAGTGCATCGGTTTTCGAGAGAACAATAAAATTCTCTATGAAAAGATTGATGCATTAAAGAAGGACATAGCTCAACTCCACCGAGACGTAAACCAACAAAAATGTTGGGTCCATGATTATAAAACCAAACGACATTCAAAAACCTTGGAATGCGATTTGGTAAGAGTTTAGCTAGGACTTCTCACTGGAAAGTTTCAACAAAATGAGCTTAATATTAAAAATTCGATACTTCCAGTGACACTGTTCGTAGTTTTTGCAATGTCCAATTGGCGTACAAAGAAAACAAGGGAAAAGGGTTGGGTTATTCATAAGTTCATCCGCCATGTAATCATAATTATTCAAGAATGCCACTCTTGAGCAAGAATTGGAAAAATATGAAAGAATGATGTATGGCAAACCAAGTGACTAGGTTCCTAGGGATCCTTTCAAGCCTAAGAATACCAAACCAACTGATTTAAAATCCTATAAGTTTTGTAAAAAATATAAATCAAGAGTGCTTGAATGAATTAGTTGAAAATTTAAAAAGGGAAAAGGAGTCGACAAAAACTCCATCTGAAGAACCACAGGAAATGACTTCCACCTTTGATTCTGTAAAAATGTTATCTGTTTTAGTGTATGTGCAGAGTTAGTGCTAGATGAAGAGCAGTCAAAAGTGGATGGTGAACCTCAACCAGTTGTTGCTGATGACTCAGATGTTTCTTTATGTGATAAAAATGATGACTATGTTTGGAATTTTTTATGTCCTTGGTTTTTGAGACTCAGTGTTTTTCCAAAGTTGTTAAAATTGAAACTTTGAATAATGTGGTTGTTGATTCTGATTGTGATTAACTGGTTACCCAGAGGAGTCTGAGGTATCAGTTTTGAGTGATTCAGGAAACTGTTCCGTTCTCCTGAGACCTCAACAAATACCTCAGATATTTTCAAAAATTGTGAGATTGGAAATATTGTTATGTTGAATTGTGTGAATGAAATTGTTTATGAACAGGAGCTGTCTTGTATTTCTGGGAATCAGACTAAAGATTCTAACCTATCAAATAATGAGTAAGGTGCTTGTGATAGTCAAATTTTGACAATATTTGCTCAACATCTAGCAACCAAGATTCCATTGATTCTGAAAACTTGGTGTCAAATGAAACTGTTTCCAAAGAAACTGGTGCTATTATCTCAGAAAACTCAGTTTCTGGAGAAAAGGTTTCAAATGAAATTAAGCCCACAGAATCCACTCCTTCAAAGAAAAGAAGATTTCGAAGAACCATAAAATAGCACAAAATGAAAATTCAAGAGGAAGCCTCCTCAAGTGCTATAAATTAGAAGAAAAACCGAACTAAAAACCATCGGAACCAAAGATGAAGGGTAAAACTATCAATACTCACTTTTGTGTTGATGATTGTGTGCAGGTTTCATCCAAGAGTAAAAATGCATACAAGAAATCAGCACCTAGTGGAAAGAAGATACCAAATCAGCTCTCTAAAATAACACAAGCGGAATTAAGAGTCTTTTTCTCGAAAAGACAAACTTGCTTCAATTGTGGAATTCCGGGGCACATAGCTAGAAACTGTGTTCATCGTCCCTTCGTGTCTTATCCATCCAGAAACTCCATCCATCAGACGGCTTCACACCATCGACATCATGGACATCAAAAGCCCTCTGATGGAAACTGGAATCTAGCAAAGAAAAACAATCAAAAGCATTCAAACGTAAATGGTTTCATAAATCAATCCAAGAAATTAACGCAACATCATTTAATGTCTTTTCAAACAACAAAGAGTTAAAGATTTGGAAACCAAAATATTGCTAGATCTCAGTCAGAGTGTTCTCACTTGCCAAATTCTACATCCTCATCTTCTCAAACCTCAAAATCTACTAGCCATTATGTGACCTTCCGTGAGGCTTTGCGAAAGAAGAGTGATTATCAACCCAGATCAAAAATGATATGGGTTCATGTTTCCCACTAATCTCGTTGTGTGTAGGAACGGCTATGGAGGGCTATCGTTAGACTTTGTTTTATCGACGGTGGTTGTTCCAGACACATGACAGGGGACATTTCCCAGTTGAACGACATCAAAATCTTCGACGGTGGATTTGTTACCTTTGCAGGTGGAGAAACGGGAAGAATTACTATGAAAGGCACAGCCAGAAATGGGGTCATCAGCTTCTCTGATGTCAACTATGTTCCAAAACTCAAACACAGTCTTCTCAGCATCTCACAAATGTGCGCAACGGTTTAGAGGTCCTGTTTACAAAAGGTGGATGCGTGGTTCTAAAGCTCGGAATTGTCATACTAGAGGATTGGTACTTGATTGAAGCTAAACGCCGGGGAAAAGCCTACGTGATCGACATGAACAAATCCCCCACTGATCAAGTTACCTGCTTATTCTCTAAAATTGCTGAACATGATGCAATGTTGTGGCATCGACGACTTGGCCAACTTAACATGAAGAATCTTAATTGACTAGCAAAGGGAAGTCTAGTCAGAAACTTACCAATCAAGGATTTTATGCAATTTAAAAGTGCGAATCATGTGCCCGTGGGAAGCAGCATCATAAGCCATATGAGCCCAAGCTCGTGCACACAACATTTAAAGTTCTGGAACTGCTTCACATGGATCTTTTTGGTCCTATCAATGTGCTGAGTATTGGAGGAAAGGCTTATTGTTTGGTTATCACTGATGACTTCTCTCGCTTCACTTGGGTATTTTTCTTGGATCAAAGAGCAAAACTGCTGGTCTGATAAAGAAATTCATCACTCTCATGGAAAACCAAGCAAATGAGCGTGTCAAGATTATACGCTGTGATAATGGGACGGAGTTCAAGAATGCTGAGTTAAACAACTTTTTTGCTTAAAAAGGAATTGATCGTCAATATAGTGCAGCTCGAACTCCTCAGCAAAACTGGGTTGCTGAAAGACGAAATAGAACTCTCATCGAAGCAGCTCATACTATGCTCATAGATTTTAGGCTTCTACTGATATTTTGGGTAGAAGCAGTGAACACCGCCTGCTATGTACAAAATCATGCGCTCACCAACAAACGTCACATGAAGACACCATATGAAATAGTCGAAGGACAGAAACCCTCTATACAACATTTTCGCACTTTTGGTTGTCCTTGTGTTCTCCTTACCATGGATGCCAAGGGTAAATTTGAAGCAAGAGGAGATCCATGCTATTTCATCGACTATGCAAAGAACACTTCATATCGAGTTTACAGCAAAACTAAGAAGCAGACCATGGAAACGTACTATGTGGATTGGCTGGACGAAAATACCAAAGACGCACGACTTGGACCTGATTGGTTATTGATTATTCCTCTTTGTTTAAGTCGTTCCACATTTTGCCTGATGTGATTGTTGCTGAAGATGTCTCAAGTTCAGTAATACTTATTCCCATCATGGTCGATGATGATATTGTACCTCTTCAAGACTCCTTCAAGAAACTCACTATAGATCCACCTTGATTTCATGAAGCTACTACTAAACCGCATCTTTTTTCGTCAATTCAAGAGCATGTTCTTGAACCTATGACAATAGCTACCCCTGATGATGCAGTTCTAAACAATGAACCCTCTACTCAACAAACTGTTGTTGGTCCTTCAAATGCATATATTCAAAGAGCTTCATTGTTTCCAGAGCCAATTCCACCAGATTGCACTGTAGATCCATTGGTGAACAACACAGCTACTACATCAAATGGGGAGGGGGAGCAACTAGAATAGTGTCAAGAAGTTTCTCTAACTTGGAATCTAACTTGTAGGCACCTACTGTAGCAATTCCTCAGCGTGTTCAGAAAAGACATCCGATTACAAACATTATTGGTCCTGCAACTGCTGGTGTTTAGACATGCAGTAGATTAGGGACCATTAACACATGTTTATATTCATGTTTCATCTCACAGATTGAGCCTCAGAGCATTGATGTTGCTTTGCAGGAATCTAGATGGGTTGATGCAATGTATGAAGAGCTCAATCAGTTTGAGAAGTTGGGAGTATGGAAATTAGTGAAATTGCCAGAAGGAAAACGGGCTGTGGTAGTTAACTGGGATTAACTGGGTTAGTTTGTATTAGGTTTGGACCTTTAAAGGTCATTTGGGCATGCCATAGGCTATGTGGGCCAGGCAATCCATAGGCAAGCCCATGAGGGGCATGCCCTTACCCTAGGTATATAAGCTAAGCTTAAGTCATTTCTAGGGTGAGACTTTTGGGATTTCTCTAGAGAGCCTATATCTTGTACCAGACGGTTTTGCTTGTTCAAGTAATAGAATCGTGTGCAAGGTGTTAAAGTTGATTCGTATTGTTCTTTCATCATTTCGGTTTTCTTGAATATCATCAAGTTTGGATTCCGCCCATCCTTGGTGATTGTGTGATATCATTGTCAGATCCGGATTTTCGGTACCTACAATTGGTATCAGAGCTTGTTTGAACCTGTTTCCAGGCTCAGATCTGATATCATACGTTTTTCAGATCGCATCTGCTACTGTTTTGGAGTTTGGTTGAGTTTCTGTTTCATCTCGGACTGGCTTCTTGAAGATCTCGGACCATCTCGGATTGAATATCTTGAAGAGTCGAACGATCTTGAATCAAAGGCTTGCATCTCGAACTGCATCTGGGACAAACTCTTGAAGACTCGAATGATCAACATGCATCTCGAATCTATCTTGGATCATTAGTGTTGAAGTTTGTCTCCATCTTCAAACCATCTCGATCATCATTACCATCTCGTATCATCAGAACTATCTCAGATCATTACCATCTCGGATCATCACCATCTCGAATAAGACAATGTTCCGAGATTCTATTCAGAAACTACTGTTTCGAATTGTTCGAGGTACTATTCGAATTCGAGATACTATTTGAAAAACAGGCCAAAAAAGGCACAAAATTACGAAAAGGTCTTTGACATTATATATCATTGGATTCGTGTCGTCGAGATGAGTCTAACGGTACATTTTGGTAAAAACTGTTTTCAGACATTTTTAACGTTTTTACTGGTACGGTTTCAATCATCTGAAGATGTTTACAGCCCAAGCTCAGTGTTTGAACATAGTTTTCAGCCCATTATGTAATCCAAAACCGAATGCAAATCCAAACATTGTCTTTAGTCCACTGATCAAAGCATCCTTAACAGCACTTCACCCCAGGCACAAAATCAAAACCCAAACTTGCGGGATCAAGTGAAGGAAAAGCTGAATGAGTTTATTGAAAACTACAATGTTGATCCGATTGCTTACTATCTGATGCGTTTTCTTGAACGTGGGAGGCAAAAAGAGGAATTAAGGAATGAGATGAATAGCTTTTTGGGTGATGACAAAGACTCCTTTGTATCTTGGTTGTGGGATTATATACTATCAAACCAAGATCTCCAAGATCTATACTTAAAATCAACAGAGTCTCATCCGGAAGAAGTGTCCGAAAAGAAACCTCAAGCCCAGCAAGCATCAATCAGCAGCCCAGCACCCCAAACTCTACCTCAAGCCCAAACTCACGCTGACAAACCAAGATCGCTCATTGACACAGTCAACAACCTTTGTGCACTAAACCTTACAGGAATAGGGTTGCTCAACTCAGGGCACTTAATTCGAAAATGACTAATGATTACAACAATGCAATGGCTCAGTGCATTGACCTTCAAGAAAGTAACTAGTTACTCATAGAAAAGGTTGAAGCACAAAACAATGACATAGCTCAGCTCCACCTAGACGTAAATCAACAGAAATGTTGGGTTCATGATTACAAAACCAGATTACATTCAAAAACCATGGAATGCGATTTGGTAAGAGTCGAGCATGGACTTCTTACTAGAAAATATCAACAAAATGAAGTCAATATAAAGAAGTTTGATATATCCAGCAATCTCGTTCAAGACGTGTGCAATGTGCAGCTGGCATATAAGGAGAATAAGGGGAAGGGTTTTGGATTCAATTAGGTTGCCCCACCGTATAATCACAACAACACGATAATGCCTAAAACTGACGATTAAATTGAGAGAGCACAGCATATGGTGTACGGCAAACCCGGTGATTATACGTCAGACACATGGGAACCATCTAGTGCTGTTGAGTCTTCTAATGATTCAGCTAGAGTGTTTGGTCTTTCATCTGATAAACCATGACTCTCCGATTTTATCAAAACTGATGAAGAGAGAGCTGATGTGAACAAGGCTCCAAGTGTGCAAACTGAACAATCTGAACCTTATTCTTGGGATGAAAAGGTTCAGAGCAAGCTAAAGGAGCAGAAACGAGCAAATCGGAGATGAAGAAAGCAGAAGTCTAAACATCAAGGACAGTTACGCTCTCCAAAATCCTCAATTGGTAGCAATAGCCCTCAAAAGGCTAGTAATGTGGAAAATGCTTTTGTTAGGCCGGTCATTAATGGAAAATGTGAAAAATATGCTTTTGATCGTGCTAGCAAAGCTTTCGGAAAGGTTGGGGGAGATTTCTGAACAAGTTTTGCAGTCTAAACAAAACAAGAAGAATCAAAAGAAATCTGCACAACAGAAGAAGGCCCTTGCAAACGACAAATATAGACATCCAAATTCATCTTCGTCTGCAAGAAATGTGCAAGGAAATCAAGCACAGAAAGGATCAGTTCATCCTTCAATGCCTACAAGAGCAAATCAAGCTGATCATGATGCTTTATACGTGAAGAGACAAACATGTTTCAATTGCGGCATTCTTGGTCATATTGCTCGGAACTACGCACATAGTCCCTATGTTCCATATCATGCTCAAAATCAGAAGGTTACACCAAAGGATAACAATCATTCTAAGCTGATGAAGGTATAATCACCTAAGGCAATGAAGAATGTGAATTCTAAGGTTAAACCATATGATGGGGATTGGAATGTTGCCAAAAAAACGCAAGGCTGTTTAGAAACAAAAATTTGTTTCTAAAACGACTAAACCTGAAACAGCCAAAGTTGCTCAATCTAAGGCAACAACCGCGTTTGTTAAAATGAAAAAAATTTAGAAACCCAAATCCAAAGCGGTAGCAACATCACCAATCCTCGAAACAAAAGGGGACTTATGTCCAAAAGAAGTGTCCTATTTTGATGCTTTAGAGAAACCTAGGACCACGATGGCCTGGGTCCCACTATCTTACTAATCTTCTTATTTTTTAGGAAAAACCAAGGAGGAGTTGTTGAAAATCTCTAGAATGTTGATAACGGTGGTTCTAGGGACATATAAGATAAGATCTCACTGTTGCAAAAAGTTCAAATTGTTTTTACGAGTGCAATGATTCATTTGGAGGAGATGAGGTAAGAAAAGATTAGCAAAAAGGTACAAATTTAAATTGCGTGCTTTTATTTGAAATTGATTAGTCTTTAATCTAATGACGGAACAGTTAAGCAAAAACAACAAAAACTTTTTCATTTTCTTCCATTTAGAACTTTGTACATATGTTTTCTTTATTAGGTAAATTTGTGCATAAAGTGTGATGCACAAATTTAGGGGGAAAGTGGGAGATATATGTATATATGCATTGTTTGAGGGGGAGAAAATCAGAAAAATACAAAAACATTTGAAAAACAGAAAAGTACAAAAACTTTTGATAAACTGAAAAATCTAAAAAGTCTTTTTGCATGAAATGGAAAATGAAATGAATATTCGTGATAAAGGGCGTGACTGGCACATGTAAGGTGTCGTAGATGAAAAGACTAGGATCTAAGGTGATATGTCGGTAGGCTTAACACTCAAAGTGATTAAAAGATACCAACTGATATAAACATAACGAGCTATGTATCTTTTGGGTAACATACCATCGGCGTACGATTTCTTGGTCTTAAATCCTACGTTGATAGATAGCTAACGTATGAAGTTTCAAGTCTTTATGCTGATGAATCATCGGGGATATCAGGGCTGCCCTTCTGTTGCATCCAGATACATGCAGACCTAGACACAATCAGGATATCCTTAAAAAGCCAAAATAGAAGGGCCAAAATCTTAAAAGAAAGGAAATCTCATCACAAGAAAATTCCGCGTGCTTGAAAAGTCAAACATACCATATAAGGTATTTGCCTAACCCTCGTTAGATATTATTGGTCACTCTGCTGTGCAAATATACTGTCTAACGCTGTAAAAGATAAAGGATGATCTCAGTATACTCACCTGCTACGATGAATCGTTGTGCTTACCTTGATCGCGACGGGTATGTCATGGTATGGGAAGCACGGGTATTATAGTATAATACTACCTTAAGTATATCATGAAGTTGAAAAATAAAAGTTGAGCGTTATAGTTTAATTGGACAAACATATTGGCAATCGCTTAGACCAGTCTAAATAAGTTCGCACTAGAAAGTGTTCCTTGGTCCGCCTGAAAACGATTTTGATCCATTGCAATTGTATAGTTGTAACTACTGAGTTAGTTTCTTTGTTTATTTCTTTTCTATATATATTATTATATTAAAAAAATAGAAAATTCAAAATTCCAAAAATAGAGTGCTTTCTTTTTATTAAAAATTATTAACCGTTCTTGAAGATTTGACTAATCATCAAAAGATGAAAGAAATTTGAATTTTGATCCGAGTACAAGTACTTGGATGTACCAAGTGTTCATGTGGTACTCTCCCTATTGCATAAGAATGTTTGCTTATAAATTTCTGAGAATTGTGCAGATCTTGATTTAGATCAAGAAACAGGGGTTGCTGAAATTGAGATGCTATTAGTTGCCGACAAAGCATGAAGCATCATAACAGCAAAGTGTACCTGAGTCAGAAGAACCAGATACCAGTCATCGTCTGACAGTGATAATACATTTGGAGAAGTACATGTGAACCTGCTTGCTAGAAAGAGAAAGATTGAAGAAGGAAAGAGCTGCTGAGATTCCTCCTCTAGCATTCTTTTTGACAAAGAGGTTTCAAGCAAAGCTGATCAAGATCCTGATATGGAACCAACAACAAGAGTAGAAGAAAGAGACCTGATGATAAGAGTTCGTCGAAGTGTGAGACTGACTTCCACTACACTTACAGCATAGCGACAACCATAGACTCTGTTGAACACGTTGCTGAATTTATGCTATGAAAACAATTTTATGCATCAGTCTAGGGGGAGATTGTTAGGTTCTAGAAGTGTGAGACTGACGCATCAAATATACGCAATGGTCTATGCTAGTTAACTAGGAATAACTGGGTTTGTTTGTATCAGGTTTGGACCTTTATAGGTCATTTGGGCATGCCATAGGCCATGTGGGCCAGGCAAGCCCATGAGGGGCATGCCCTTACCCTAGGTATATAAGCTAAGCTTATGTCATTTCTAAGGTGAGACTTTTGGGATTTCTCTAGAGAGCCTCCATCTTGTACCAGACGGTGTTGCTTGTTCAAGTAATCGAATCGTGTGCAAGGTGTTAAAGTTGATTCGTATTGTTCTTTGATCATTTCGGTTTTATTGAATATCATCAAGTTTGGATTCCGTCCATCCTTGGTGATCGTGTGATATCATTGTCAGATTCGGATTTTCGGGACCTACAAGATTGCACTGTAGATCCACTGGTGATCAACACATCTACTACATCAAATGAGGGGGAGCAATCTAGAATAGTGTTAAGAAGTTTTTTTAACTTGGAATCTAACTTGCAGGCACCTGTTGTAGCAATTCCTTAGCGTGTTTAGAAAAGCCATCCGATTACACACATTATTGGTCCTGCAACTGCCGGTGTTCAGACACGCAGTAGATTAGGAACCATTATCACATGTTTATATTCATGTTTCATCTCACAGATTGAGCCTAAGAGCATTGATGTTGCTTTCCAGGAACCTGGATGGGTTGATGCAATGTATGAAGAGCTCAATCAGTTTGAGAAGCTAGGAGTATTGAAATTAGTGAAATTTCCAGAAGGAAAACGGGCTCTTGGTACTCGTTGGGTATACAGAAACAAACAAGACGATACCGGAGTGATCATGCGAAACAAAGCCCGGCTGGTGGTTCAGGGATTCAAACAAATCGAAGGTCTTGATTATGATGAGGTATACGCACCAGTAGCTCGTCTAGAAGCCATAAGCATCTTCTTGGCATATGCATCTTATATGGGTTTTACCTTTTATCAAATGGATGTCAAGACGGCATTTCTGTATGGGAAGGTCAAGGAGGAGATTTATGTCGCTCAAACCCTCGATTTATGGATTCGAAGAAGCAAGGATATGCATACAAGTTAGATAAAGCTTTGTATGGTTTGCACAACAGAGCATCTGCTTGCTCACGGGTATACCTGGGGGACGATAGATCAAACGCTATTTATTAAACGCGTTGGCAAGGACCTTATCCTTGTTCAGATCTATGTTGACGACATCATTTTCGGTTCTACCAATGAAGAGCTATGCAAAGAGTTCGAGGAGGTGATGAAGAAGGAGTTTTAAATGAGCTCACAGGGTGAAATGACTATGCTTCTAGGCTTGCAAGTTCGTCAGAGTAGTCAAGGAATCTTGATTCATCAAGGAAAGTATGTTCCAACGTTCTTGCAAAATTCGACATGTCAAACTCTAAGCCCATAGACTCCCTTATTGCTGAACGACCATTGCTGAATGAGGATGCTGAAGGAGATTTGATCAACCAAACAATGTGTCGATCCATGATCGGTTCATTGATGTACTTAATTGCAAGCTGGCCAAACGTTGTGTTTGCTGTCTGCCAATTTGCCAGATAACAGGCTAATCCTAAACTTTCTCATCTCTCAGTCGTTAAACGAATCTTTAGATACCTCTAGGGAGCTCCAAAATTGGGGCTCTAGTATCCTAGAGATTCGGACTTTGATTTGTTTGCTTTTTCTGACAGTAACTTTGGAGGGACGGACAGGAATATGAGTCCACATCGGCTGGATGCTAATACTTGGGTGACAAGCTTATTTCATGGAAGTGCAAGAAGCAACAAACGGTGTCTCTTTCAGCCGCTGAAGCAGATATGTTGCAGCATCTGCATGTTGCTCCCAAGTTATTTGGATGCAACATCAGCTCGAGGATTACAGTTTCACTTATCTCAACACTACTATCTACTGTGATAATGATGCCGCTATCCAAATCATCAAAAACCCTATTTTCACTCCAAAACCAAGCACATTGATATCAAAGTTCACTTTATTCGAGATTGCTACGATAGAGGTTTAATTAAACTTGAATAGATCCACACTGATGCTAATACAGCGGATCTTTTTACAAAACCTGTCAGCAACTCGAGATTCAAGGTGTTTGTGGAACTTTTAAAAATGATGTGTGACACCGAATAAGCAACCCAAAAAAAATCCGAGTTCATATATGTAAATAGCTATCAACAAAATAACTAAATTTGCGCATAAAGTATTCCACTTTTGCACAAATATAGGGGGAGAAATATTTGCTGTTTTGGGAAGTGAAATAAATATTCGTACTAAGAATTTGATTAAAACATGTAAGGTATTGATGCTGGAAAGGTGAGGATCCTCTACGATGTGTTGATAGGCTTATCACTCAAAGGGCAAAAAGATACCAAGTGACAAAATTCCGACAAGCTATACATCTCGTGGGTAACATATCATCTGCGTATGATTTCACGTCTTAAATCCTGTGTTGATAGATAGCCAACGTCTCAAGTTCTAGGTTGGTATACTGACAAGTCATACGGGATATCAGGGTTGCCTTTCTGTTGCATCTGGATATATGCAGACCTAGGCACAGTCAGGATATCCTCAAAAGTGCCTAAAATGAAGGCCAAAATCTTAAAAGATAGGAAATCTCATCATGAGAAAATTCCACGTAATTAATAGTCAAAATACCATATAAGGTATTAAGCCTACCCCTCGTCTGATGTTGTTTGTCACTTTGCAGTAGGTTGTACTGACCTGCTCATTAACAAGTCGGGCGTTGTAAAATGAAAGGATGATATCGGTATATTCACTTGTTACGATGAACTGTTGTGCTTACCTTGATCGCGGGTGTAGGTCCCCTAGTCCTTATGGATCTTGACAGAATCGTCTATCTAATCTAGAGTGCGGAATCCCCTAGATCAGATTTCACAGAAAACACAAGAACACGAACACAAATTCCTTTAAGACTGTCTTCTATTGATTATCGAACAAAGTGTTTACAACCAATTCAAGACTCTCTCTCCAAAACTCTCTGAAGCAATTCTCTCAGCAACTGAACAATAGAACCAACAACTAACTGAGCAACCTTAACCCTAATCACAACCTCCCTATATATAGAGATAGGTTATGCTCATTGGCTAGGGTTTCCTACATGGACTGCTAATGGGTTTTAGGCCCAAATCGCCTACCATGTGTTATTCTATGCCTAGTTCAGCCCAATTACTTCTAATTCACTAATACAAAACTAAACCCGATAACCGTTTATCATTTTACTAATTACAAGATATCCAAAGACCAAATCTAAGCTGTTGTCACCAATATGCACCAACAAACTCCCCCTTGACAATAACTTCATAAAATAACTTTGTCTCCAGACTTCTTGCAATCTTCAACATCTTTGAAAAACGTTGGTCTTTGGATTGCTTTAGCTTTAATAGCTTCTGTCAGCAACAGACTCCCCCTAAGCTGATGTATCCAATCACCAAATCTTCTAAATCGTTAGCGTTTGAGTAAACTCCAGTTTAGTCCTTGAATAGCAATCTTCAAAACTCTTCAACTTTGTCTGTAATGTAGAAAGAGGTTCTACCATGCATCCAAGAAAACTCCTCTTCACCAAACTTCTCAGCAACACACTACTAGTATCTGTATAATAACAAACATCTCGAGAAACCATTAGAATTTTTCAACATAAGTTAAACAAATTATTAGTATTCAAGAGACAGTAAAACTAGTGACAACTGGCAAATAACCGGAACTTTCGTACAATGTAATCACTATTTTCATATTATAATCTCATGCATGATTATCGTAATTTAAATTCAAACAGAGTCGTACGTTACTAGGGTAAGTGTGTATATATATATATATATAAATTCTTCCTAACATGAAAAATAATCCAAGTGTTTGTATAAATACTTAAGGCTAATAAATAATGTGTATACATGTGTGTATTGTATATGTATGTATTAGAAACTTAGGGTATTCACAATAAAAATACCCCACCATATACAAAATACACACACTTGAAATCACACAAAGTATTGGTAACATGATAAATATATTTTGCTAAGCGTCGAAACCATAAATCGGACTATTGAAACAAGGCAAACAATAGGCGGACATCCAAAATTACACGTTCACGTCGACGACAACGAACGAGTCTCGAGGAAAACAAACATATAATAAACAACGCCAACAACGAGTCTAAATATACATTTAGACGTTTAACTTGTTTATATATTATCGATATGAAAAATCCGGAAAGTTAAGTATATTAAAAAAAGTTGGAAAAATTGAGATAAACATATAATAAACAACGTCAACAACGAGTCTAAATATACATTTAGACGTTTAACTTGTTTATATATTATCGATATGAAAAATCCGAAAAGTTAAGTATATTAAAAAAAGTTGGAAAAATTATAAGTAAATTACTTATAATAAAAATGGGCTTCATACATATATATGGGGGCTAGGCCCAAATTGTGAGAACCATATATTAAGGCCCAAATTCCATAAGGTTATGGAAGTGGCCCAAAAATTAATAAAAGCCCAAGAATACAAAAATACATGGGCTAGGCCCAAGAATACAAAAAATACATGGGCTAGGCCCAAGGATATAAAAAGACATGGGCTAGGCCCAAAGACAAAAAGACATGGGCTAGGCCCAAGGACAAAAAGACATGGGCTAGGCCCAATGACAAGAAAACATGGGCTAGGCCCAAAGTCAAAAATTACATGGGCTAGGCCCGGTGACAAGAAAACATGGGCTAGGCCCAATGACATGTGAAGGGCAAGGCCCAGTTGGCACATTGTTTGAAAACAATAATATATATATTTTAAGAAATATATATAACAATATTCATCGAACAAACAAACTACCACACTATAATAACATTCTAAGTTGTTCAATCATAACAAGTAAATAAATAACAAGGATTCAAGATGAACAACGAGTACAAGGTCTATTGAGACCTGGGTGTCTAATAAAACCCATACGCATGTAGGTTACATACGTTGTGGACACCGCAAGTTAAACAGTATGACTTATACGGAACGCAAAAACTGTGAGTTCATGTCCCTCCTTTCACTTGTTTTAAGTTGTTTTAAACTTTCGAGGGGAAATACATGTCAGGTCAAAACAGTATGTTAGCTATGAGTTAGCAGATGACAGATCACTGTGTGTAAGTAGGAAATAACAGTATTAACCATTAATCACTTAGTGACCAAGGTGCAAAAGAGGTAGATCTATTGAGTTTGAGACCCGCTCCACTCCTGGTTGGTATACCCAATGGAGTGCTTTTGTGATCCCAACATGACAAAGTAGTCTCGGTTTGTTACTTACTTATGGCACTAGTATGTCAGTGTGACAACTGGCAAATAGTTGGAACATCCGGACAATGTAATCACTAATTTCATATTATAATCTCATGCAAGATTATCGTAATTTAAATTCAAAACTGAGTCGTAAGTTATTAGGGTAAGTAAATCTGATCATAACATATACTGGTTTCCATTACGACGAGAAACAGACCAAAACAATGCCCTAAAAGTGTTGGTAGAAAGTGCTGAATGCACTAAATGCGATGACACTAACCGTGTCAGAAAACCCGCTGAAAACAAATCCGAACAAGAAATGACGGCATGTTAATGCCATACCTGAGTCCATATACAACTGAAAACACATATTTTAGAAAAACTATTATACATAACTTTCCGGTAAAACGACTAAATTGCAAAATAGTCCGTTTCGACCGAAAAGGCGATAAATGGCGATTTGTCCGCAAGACCGATTAAGAGGATTCCGGATGTCAAGTTAAGAATAAAACAATGCTAAACATCCTAAAATAATGTGAGGATAGCAAAAATGCACAAAACACTCGTTTCTGGTCATTCGGCAAACAGTGCGCATCTTGACCAAAAAGCGACCGATCGTTGAAACGACGAATATTTTAGTGGCCGATAGCCTCATCCGAGCGTCTAGTGAACTAGTTAAGCATAATTTGGGACTCGGATTCATTCGACTAACATGAGGTCATGGAAACACAACTTGCGGAAAAGTTCGACGGCGGATCATAAAAGTGCCGATATCGATCGAACGGTCGAACGGAAGACATATCGGCAACCCTAATTCATCGTGTATTTATCTAGCGAACTAGTCGTGAATATTTTTGGACTGGAAATACACTAATTTGACACCATATTAGTTGTGGTAACAAAAGTTAAACGCTTCCAGTAATAAATATATAGTTCGTTTATTAGCGAATACTTCGACGATGAACGATCTAGCGACATATCCGTCATCCGAAACTTATTTTGGGAGATCATATGGATTAAATGCCATATAATTACATCCTAAACACAAGTCTTATGCTTAAGATGCTAGAAGATTAACCCTAATCACCATAATTAACTTAAACACCAAAATATCTTAAATTTCAACATGTGGTAAAGAAAATAAATTACACTTTACCCCCCCCCCCCTCATTTACACGGCTACAAAGTGGGTCCCACCCACTTGATTATGGCTTAGGAAGATTTGATGGAACTTGTAAAATGATTGAATTATATAATAACTTCACAAGTATACTTATCATTTTAACCACCAAAATTTGCAACACATTTGCTCTCATTCTTCTTCCTATTTCACGGCTACCATACACCACCATAGCACCACCGTTAAACCACCACAAACCACCACTTTAATCCCTCTTTGAAGCTTGATCAAACCCCTTGAAGAAGCATTCAAGGATGGAGCTCATTAGGATCTTCTAAGGAGCTTATTTTCTTCTAAATCTTCAAGAAATCTTGTGCACCCATTGTGAGCTAATCTCCTCCATAATCAAAAACCCTACCCAAGATCATCCTTTACATCATCCATGTAAAATACTAGAACTTAAAAATAACTTTTATACATAAGGATGATTTTATAAGAAAATAAAACTATGTGTTTAAGTTGTAATCACCGTAAAAGTGGGTATTAATCAAAGGGATTACATGCATGAACTTGTTAAACAACATGCAAAAATATTGTTTTGAAAAGTATAATAAATATTAAAAACCCTCTTGATTTAATAAGGTTTTTAACAACAAAAACTCATGGATGATGATATATAAATTTTGTTAAATAAATATTAGATGATTTGTTGATGATGATTATGAGTTTAAACAGGTTTTAAATACGTTTTAAAAACATGGAAAACGACATAGTTTAGGGGAAACTATGGCCAAATTTTCTAAAAATCTAATCGCGATTAAAGCATGATTAGTTGGGTGATTAGTGGGACTAAACGTGATTAGTAACTTAAAACGTCATTAAGTGGACTTTAATGACAAGAGTCATCCCTAAATGACTAAGTGTTTAAATAAAGTCACAAGTATATATTCTAAGAAAAATAAACACTTTACAAATATATATATATGTTCTTCCTACATGAAAAAAAATAATACAAGTGTTGTATAAATACTTGTGGCTACTAAATAATGTGTATACATATGTGTATTGTATATGTATGTATTAGAAATCTAGGTATACACAATAAATACCCAATCCCATACAAAATACAAACACTTAAACAACATATTAAGCATTGGTGTCGTAATAAATACATCCTCATAAAGTGTCGAAACAATAAATCAGACAATTAAGTCAATGAGAACAATAGGCGGAAATTTAAGATTTCACTTTCACGTCGATGACAACGAACGATTCTCGACGAAAACAAACATGTAATAAACTATGCCAACGACGAGTCTAAATATATTTAGACATTTCACATATATATATATTATCGAAACCGAATATACGGAAAGTTAAGTATATAAAAAGTTAGAAAAATTATAAGTAAATACTTATAATAGAAAATGGGCTTATGTTTATATACATTTGGGCTAGGCCCAAATTGTGAAAATCATATATTAGGCCCAAAGTCCATAATGTTTATGGATGAGGCCCAAAAACTAATAAAAATCTAAAAATATAGAATACATGGGCTAGGCCCAATTACATTAATTACATGGGCTAGACCCAATGACATAAAACATGGGCTAGGCCCAATTACATTAAACATGGGCTAGGCCCAAAGACCCTAAAATACATGGGCTAGGCCCATTGACAAGAAAACATGGGCTAGGCCCAATGACAAGGAAACATGGGCTAGGCCCAATGACAAGAAAACATGAGCTAGGCCCAATGACAAGAAAACATGGGCTAGGACCAATGACAAGAAAATATGGGCTAGGCCCAAAGGCAAGAAAACATGGGCTAGGCCCAATGACAAGAAAACATGGGCTAGACCCAAAGGCATAGATGACATGGGCTAGGCCCAATGAAAGAAAACATGGGCTAGGCCCAATGATATGTGAAGGGCTAGGCCCAGTTCACACATGATTTGAAAACAATAATATATATATATATATATATAAGAAATATATATAACAATATTAATCGAACAAACAAACTACCAACACTAATATCACATTTAAAGTTGTTAAATCATAACAAGTAAGTAAATAACAAGGATTCAAGATGAACAACGTGTACAAGGTCCATTCAGACCTAGGTGTCTAATGAAACCGATACGCATGTAGGTTACCTACGTTGCAGACACCAAGAGTTAGATAGTACGACTTAAAAGGAACGCAAACACTGTGAGTTCATGTCCCTCCTTTCAATTATTTCAATGTTTTGTTTTAAACTATCGAGGGGAAAGACATGTCATGTCAAAAAAGTACGTTAGTTATGGGTTAGCAGATAAGAGATCACTATGCGTAAGTAGGATGATGAAAATAGTAACCATTAATCACTTTGTGACCAAGGTGCAAAAGAGGTAGATCTATTGAGTTTGAGACCCGCTCTGGTTGGTATACCCTTTGGAGTGCTTTTGTGATCCCAATGATGTCAAAGTAGTCTCGGTTGGGTTACTTACTTATGGCACAAGTATGTCAGGGTGCTCGCGACACACTGATAGATCCTTAATTAACTCATTGATGCTAATAACATACTTGGATTTCAACACAGGTTTTCAAGGATGACATTTTGATACGAAAACATTAAACTACATGAACTCGCCAACTTTATGTTGACTTTTAAAATTACACGTGTTTCAAGACGCAGGACTTGAGCTGGTGATAGGATCTGGGTGTGGGACTTTTAAGACAACGATGAATTACTTTTGGAGGGTTTGCTCTTTATATCCTAACCTCGTTGGGTATATAGGAGTCAAAGCCTCAACATGAAACTGTGATGAATACACTATTATATTTTGGATCAATGTCTTTTTAACTATGTTTGTAAGGGTAAATTGAAACTGATAACAATGTGATTTCACTTTTTAATGGTTGTAATATCGAAACAAAACTTATGAATGGCATGCATCGTTGTTAATTTGTAATGTTTACTATATTGGATGCAATGATTACCTAATAGTCACACACTTGAGCTTCCGCTACGACCAGAGTGTGACAGGTTGGTAACAGAGCTCCCATTGTAGTGAACCGGGGAAAAACTTTTACTAAAAGTTTGGTCTACAATCACCAGGGGCTCACACATGAAAACAAAGTTTAAAACATGATAGAAATGTTTTGGAATTATAACAAGATAACAAAAAGGTTTTCATTGTGTCACGATAACACAAGGATCTATCACACGAGCTTAACTATGAGTAATGAGCAAAGTCATTACATGAGTAGTCAATAATGGATAGAACAAAACAGTAAGATTCCATGGAATACAGAAGAGAACAATGCGTTGCATGAGAAATGGTGATTTATTTAAAATATGTCATAAATTACTAACATGTATATATATGTATTGTACGGATTATTTGCCAGGACTATGGCTTCAGCATCAAGTTATGAGGAAGACCCAGAGGAGTATATATCTGATGATGGATATGATCCTGCTGCCGAGGCCCAACCTATAGAGGATGGAGCCGACGATGGAGACGACGGGGACTTTCTGCCACTAGTATTGATCGATCCTATGGAGGTTGATGCACCCCCAGCGACGTATTGGCCGTCCCTCAGCCACCACACGACATCTAGTGTATGGTCACCCGGAGGGTGAACTCGCTATAGTACATCTGGTCGTGCCCCTTGCTGTGGTCCCACCCGTGATTGATTTGGATGATGACGACGACCAGATACCAGTGTTCCATGTGGAGCACATGGAGGAAGACCTGGGAGATGGCGAGGTCTTTGACGATATTGCTATACTAGAGATTCCACCCCCAGATATTCCAGTCGTGGACATCTCGTCATCTACTGATGCTGCTCCTAGTGAGCATGAGGCGGACGATGCTTCATCCGCCATCCCAGGCACCCCTTCATGCATGTATTCACCTCATGTGGCCTCACCGGCCCGCGTCAGTCTGTTCCCTGTTAGAGTCCCGACCCCTGGAGCCATTCATTATACAGGACCTGCCCGTTACTACTCTCTGAGCGGCACTCCACGTGCCCCTGAGCAGCCACCACCCTGTTTTCAACCCATCTGCAGCCGGACCTTCTCATATGCCAGGACTTTCATTCCCTGATAGAGTTCCACCCGTGTATGACCCACGACCCACACAACCTCTAGCCGGTATATATACCCCGAAAGCTCCACCGGCCATGAGCCCTTCAGACCCTTATCATCCCTCACACTTTCCTCCGATCCCTGTGGAGGAAAGGGTGACTTCTCATGACCTAAAGCTCTCTCTGATCTTTCATAGGATTTGGGAGATTGAGTCGCAGCGTACTGCTCACGCCACTACCAGAGTGACACCTCCACCACTGTCATCACCGATACCACCCCCACCATCATACCCACCTCCATCACCACCACCACTACCCCTATCACCACCACTGACTCCACCTTTTTACTGCCCATTCCATTACTCGTCATGCTCGTCCGAGGCACGAGTGCAGGAGCTAGAGCAGTTCCAGACCGATGCTGTTAGGTGCATTTCTAGACTCGAAGAGGAGAGGGCCAACTATCACAGCCTGTTCCCAGATCACCATTCCTACCACCTCCTCCACCCAAGTAGCAGGTTTGTAGATATCTTTTGGGGGATCAGTTGTACTTTTGTTGTTTGGCTCATGAAGACCCAGCTTTTGGAAGACAACTTATTGATGTGAAGAAGCAATGTAGTAGAAAATTGTACTTTTTGTAATGTAAAAACTTGTATCGACTAGGGTTGTGTACCCTAAGTCCCTTTTGGCTCTTCGCGAACAAATTGTAACAAGTTGTCATTGTATAAAAGTGTGTTTTCTTTATGTTATGGTTGGTTATGACATGATATGGTGATATTGTGATTAATGCATTGTGTCGTGGTTATTGTATGATTTATATCTTATGATGTGGCGACTACGTGTATGATGATGATGGGTGTGCGTATGGCATTTACATATATTTCTATTTTTGACCAATGCGCTATTGCGCGGCATTGATATAATAATAATAATAATAATAATAATAATAATAATAATAGCAATATGGAAATAAATAATAGCAATAATAAATAAATGACTGATAATAATAACATGAAAGTGTTATTCGACTAATTGCGAGCGACATATTATGTCAGAAGACGATGCCGCCACGCAGAAGAAGTCCAAACAATAACCCCTACCCACAACACAAGAAGAACTGAACGAGTGCATATCTCAAGCCATCGCGCAGAACGAGGCTAATCGCTCCGAGCATAGCGGAGGTACTTGAGGATCAACTAGAGGCAACCCTCCAGTGGGTAATTCACAGTTTCTCATAACCACAGCACACTCTCATCCATCTTATCGTGCTACTTACTCATGTTTAAATGGTGTATCCAATGATATCAGGTTGCACATATAAACAGTTTCTTGACTGTAAACCTCTGAACTTCGATGGTACCAGAGGCGCTGTAGCCTTCGTACCCTGGACTGAGAAGACAGACTCAGTCGTCCGGATGAGTAAGTGCCCGACTGAGTTAAGAACCACCTACGTTACCGGACTCTTTGTGGATGGAGACCTATCATGGTGGAACCTCCAGGTCCAAACCAAGGGCGATGATGCTGCATATGCCCTGACCTAGGAGGAACTAAAGGAGATGATGAAGAAGAAATATTGTTCTAGATCGGAAATTCAAAAGTTGGAGACAGAATTCTGGAATTTGAAAATGATCGGATTAGACGTTTCTGGGTATACACAGCGATTCCATGATTTATCCCGAGTGGTGCCATATCTAGTGGAACTGGAATTTAAACGTATTGAGAGGTACATTTGGGGACTTGCCCCTGAAATTCTGAGTTTGGTTACCTCTTCGAAACCCACAGAGATTGGTGAAGCTATTGAGCTAGCTGTTAGTCTGACCGAAGAGGCTGTACGTCAAGGAAGGTTGCCTAAGAGTGGTGGAAACAAGAAAGAACCTACTGAGGAGACTACTTATCCCAACAAACAAAAATTTTCTCACTTCAAGAAAGGGTCTCGTGGCAACAATAAAAGTAACAAGAGGCAATCCGCGAGAGAAGTAAAGGAAACCAAAGCATATGTTACCACAACCACGAACACTGCGGTTAAGAAGGGTTATACTAGGGACGCACCGAAATGCCCCAAGTGTCCTTTCCATCATCACGGGGAATATCGTGACCCCAAGTGTGGAAAATGTGGCAAATTTGGTCACCGCACTGAAACATGCCGAGGAACCAATACTGGAGATCAAGTCTGCTACGGTTGCGGAGATAAAGGACATTTGAAGAAAGACTGCCCAAGAGCGAATCAAGCACGGGGAAGAGCATTTGTAATTGGAGCTAAGGATGCTCGTCAGGATCTAAACGTGGTCACCGGTACGTTCCCTATCAATGATCACTTTGCATCTATTCTTTTTGATACCGGGGCATATTTTAGTTTTATTTCTAAAGAGTTTAGAGATATACTTGGGGTAAAGTCAAGTAAGCTAGATGTTCCCTACTCGATTGAGCAAGCTAATGGAATATTAGTAGAGTCGAAGGAAATAATAAAGAAATGTACGTTAGAATTGGGTGAACGGAAGTTTGATATAGATCTATTACCAGTTCAACTGGGTAGTTTTGATGTTGTTATTGGGATGGATTGGCTATCCAATAATCGAGCCGAGGTTATATGTCATGAGAAAATCATTCGCATCCCCTTACCCGACGGAGAACACTTGATAATTCACGGTGAGAAGCGTGACACCCCCCTTCGAATCATAAACTGCATGAAGGCGCATAAATGCTTAAGGAAAGGATGCATCGCTTTTCTTGCCCACGTGGTGGATAAGAAGGCCGAGGAGCGCACGATTGAGGACATACCAGTAGTGAGGGAATACCCCGAGGTCTTTCCGGAAGACTTGCCGGGACTACCCCCACAGCGACAGGTCGAATTCCGTATCAACTTAGTGCCAGGAGCTGCACCTGTGGCAAAAGCTCCTTATCGATTGACGCCCTCAGAAATGCTCGACAAAGGTTTCATACGACCGAGTTTCTCGTCTTGGGGAGCTCCGGTGCTATACGTGAAGAAAAAGGACGGAACATTTCGCATGTGCATCGATTACCGGGAGTTAAACAAGTTAACTATCAAGAACCAGTACCCATTATCAAGAACCGACGATCTATTCGACCAGTTGCAAGGGTCGAGTTTTTACTCGAAGATCGATTTGAGATCCGGTTATCATCAGTTGAGAATCCAGGAGGAAAGTATTCCTAAGACAGCGTTTCGGACTCGTTACGGTCATTATGAGTTCCTCCTTATGCCCTTTGGCCTAACGAACGCCCCTGCGGTATTCATGGATTTGATGAACTGAGTGTGTAAGCCATACCTTGACAAATTCGTGATCGTCTTCATAGATGACATACTGATATACTCACGCACCAAGAAAGAGCACGAACAACACCTAAGAACCATTTTGGAATTGCTGAAGAAGGAGCAGTTATATGCCAAGTTCTCAAAATGTGAATTTTGGATTCGCGAGGTACAATTTTGTTGGCCATGTGGTAAACGAGAACGGAATCCATGTCGACCCTTCGAAGATAGAGGCAATAAAGAACTGGACCACGCCAAGAACTCCCATGGAAATACGACAATTCCTAGGATTAGATATTAAAGGAGATTTATTGAAAATTTATCCAAGGTTGCACAACCGCTAACCTCGCTAACCCAAAAGGATAGAAAGTTTGATTGGGGAGAAAAGCAAGAATCGACATTCCAAGTATTGAAAGAGAAGCTATGCAAAGCACCAACACTATCCCTCCCAGACGGTACGACGACTTTGTGGTGTACTGTGATGCATCGCATCAAGGTTTGGGTTGCGTGTTAATGCAACGAGAAAAAAGTCATCGCGTACGTGTCTCGACAATTGAAAGTTCATGAGAGGAATTATACCACGCATGACCTGGAGCTAGGTGCCGTGGTATTTGCCTTGAAGATCTGGCGTCATTATCTATATGGCACTAAGTGTACCATATTCACTGATCATAAAAATCTTCAACATATATTCAACCAAAAAGAACTGAATATGCGCCAACGACGTTGGGTGGAACTGTTGAACGATTATGACTGTGAAATCAAGTATCACCCGGGCAAAGAAAATGTCATAGCAGATGCCTTGAGTAGAAAGGAACGAGTTAAAACATTACGGGTGCGAGCTTTAGAGATGACCATCCAGACGAACTTCACAACTCGGGTGGCGAAGCACAGCAAGAAGCATTGAAACCAGAGAACATTCCAGCTGAATCATTAAAGGGAATGGAAAAACAGTTGCAACCGAACAAGGATGGAACTTTATATTTCATGGGAAGGATTTGGATTACCTATTACGGTTAGTTGCGAGACTTGGTGCTGGACGAAGCACACAAGTCCAAGTATTCGATACACCCAGGATCGGACAAAATGTACCAGGATCTGAGAGAATATTACTGGTGGCCTAATATCAAGGGAGATATTGCGACCTATGTTGGGAAATGCCTAACTTGTGCAAAGGTTAAGGCTGAATACCAAATGCCATCTGGGTTATTACAACAACAAGAGATTCCGGTTTGGAAGTGGGAGCAGATATCAATGGATTCCATCACAAAGCTACCACGGACCTCTCGAGGTCATGACATGATCTGGGTTATCATCGACCGGCTGACCAAATCAGCTCACTTCCTACCCATCCGCGAGAAAGACAGCTCGGAGAAACTAGCGGAACTGTACCTGAAGGAGATTGTGACACGTCATGGTGTGCCAATCTCGATAATCTCTGATAGAGATGGTCGCTTTGTGTCGCGTATCTGGCAATCATTTCAAAATTCATTTGGTTCTCGCTTGGATTTAAGCACAACCTTTCATCCACAGACCGATGGTCAAAGCGAGCGAACCATCCAAACACTAGAAGATATGCTTCGGGCCTGTGTGATGGACTTAGGCGGAAACTGGGATACCCATTTACCGATGGTAGAGTTTTCCTACAATAACAATTACCACATCAGTATCAAGGCCGCGCCATTCGAAGCACTGTATGGACGGAAGTGCCAATCAACGCTATGTTGGGCGGAAGTTGGTGACAGACAACTTATTGGTCCCGAAATGGTAAAAGCGACCACAGACAAGATGTTTAAGATACGCCAGTGTATTAAAGCAGCCCGAGATAGACAAAAGAGCTACGCGGATCGAAGACGCAAACCATTATCCTTCGAGGTGGGAGACAAGGTATTGTTAAAAGTCTCACCTTGGAAAGGCGTAGCCAGGTTCGGGAAGCGCAGAAAGCTCAACCCGAGATATATTGGACCTTTCGAGATTCTGTTAAAGATTGGTACTGTGGCTTACAAGTTAAAACTGCTAGAGGAACTCAGTAATGTACATGACACATTCCATGTGTCCAATCTGAAGAAAAGTCCAACAAATGACACAAGTATCATTCCAGTAGATGAAATTCATGTTGATGCCAAATTACAATTCACCGAAGAACCAGTTGAAGTCTTGGACTGGAAGGTCCAAAAGACAAGAATAAGCCAAATCAAACTGGTGAAGGCTCACTGGAATTCGTGTCACGGTCCTGAGTATACGTGGGAGCGTGAAGATCAAATCAAGTCAAAATACCCTCACCTGTTTGAGAAGACTCCTTCAGTGGATGCCTCAAGCTGAATTTTGGGACGAAATTCTTTTTAACAGGGGGAGTATGTGACAACTAGCAAATAACTGGAACATCTGTACAATGTAATCACTAATTTCATATTATAATCTCATGCATGATTATCGTAATTTAAATTGAATACTGAGTCGTACGTTATTAGGGCAAGTAAATCTGATCATAACATATACTGGTTTCCGTTATGATGAGAAACTGACCAAAACAATGCCCTAAAAGTGTTGGTAGAAAGTGCTGAATGCACTAAATGCGGTGACACTAACCGTGTCGGAAAACCCGCTGAAACAAATCCGACCAAGAAATGACGGCATGTTAATACCATACCTGAGTCCATATATAAATGAAAACACATATTTGAGAACAACTATTACAATAATACATAGCTTTCCGGTAAAACGCCTAAATTGCAAAATTGTCCGTTTCGACCGAAAAGGCGACAAATGGCGATTTTTCCGCAAGACCGATTCGGATGATTCCGGATGTCAAGATAAGAATAAAACAATGCTAAACATCCTAAAATAATGTGAGGATAGCAAAAATGCACAAAACACCTCGTTTCTGGTCATTCGGCAAACAATGCACATCTTGACCGAAAAGCGACTGATCGTCGAAACGACGAATATTTTACTGGCCAACAGCCTCATCCGAGCATCTTGTGAACTAGTTAAGCATAATTTGGGACTCGGAATTCATTCGACTAACATGAGATCACGGAAACCCAAATTTCGGAAAAGTTCGACGGCGGATCATAAAAGTGCCGATATCGATCGAACGCTCGAACGGAAGACATATCGGCAACCCTAATTCATCGTGTATTTATCTAGCGAACTAGTCATGAATATTTTTGGACCAGAAATACACTAATTTAACACCATATTAGTTGTGGTAACCAAAGTTAAACGCTTCTGGTAATAAATATATAGTTCCGTTTATTAGCGAATACTTCGACGATGAACGATCTAGAGACATATCCGTCATCCCAAACTTATTTTGGGAGATCATATGGATTAAATGCCATATAATTACTCCCTAAACACAAGTCTTATGCTTAAGATGCTAGAAGATTAACCCTAATCACCATAATTAACTTAAACACCAAAATATCTTAAATTTCAACATGTGGTAAAAAAAATTACACTTTACCCCCCCTCCTCATTTACACGGCTACAAAGTGGGTCCCACCCACTTGATTTTTGTTGAAATTTTGTGATCTTAAGTATGGCTTAAGATTTGATGGAACTTGTAAAATGATGGAATTATATAATAACTTCACAAGTATACTTATCATTTTCACCACCAAAATTTGCAACACATTTGCTCTCATTCTTCTTCCTATCTCACAGCTACCATACACCACCATAGCACCACCATTAAGCCACCACAAACCACCACTTTAATCACTCATTGAAGCTTGATCAAACCCCTTAAAGAAGCATTCAAGGATGGAGCTCATTAGGATCTTCTAAGAAGCTTATTTTCTTCTAATCTTCAAGAAATCTTGTGCACCCATTGTGAGCTAATCTCCTCCATAATCTAACTTATTTTTATGCTTAGATTATTAGTGTATAAGTTGATCATCTTGAAAATCAAGAAAAGATTCATCAAAAACCCTAAAATACAGCATAATATTAACAATAAATATTGATTATTTTGTGTTTATTACATGCTTATGTGATTGTTAGAATGTATATTGAAGTTGTTTATGTTGATGTTATGAGATGAAAGTAAGATTGATCTTGTATGATTTAGTATAAAAATAAGGATTTAAACATGATATGGTTTAAATCTAACCAAGATCATCCTTTACATCATCCATGTAAAATAGTAAAACTTAAAAATAACTTTTATATATACGGATGATTTTTATAAGAAATAAATCTATGTGTTTAAGTTGTAATCACCTTAAAAGTGGGTAGTAATCAAAGGGATTACATGCATGAACTTGTTAAACAACATGCAAAAATATTGTTTTGAAAAGTATAATAAATATTAGAAACCCTCTTGATTTAATAAGGTTTTTAACAACAAAAACTCATGGAAGATGATATATAAATTATATTAAATAAATATTAGATGAGTTGCTGATGATGATTATGAGTTTAAACAGGTTTTAAATACGTTTTAAAAACGTGGAAAACGCCATAGTTTAGGGGAAACTATTGCGAAATTTTCTAAAAATCTAATCGTGATTAAAGCATGATTAGTTAGGTGATTAGTGGGACTAAACGTGAATAGTAACGTAAAACGCCATTAAGTGGACTTTAATGACAAGAGTTATCCCTAAATGACTAAGTGTTTAAATAAAGTCACAAGTATATATTTATAAGAAAAATAAACACTTTTACAAATATATATATATATATACATATATATATATATATATATATATATATATATGTGTTCTTCCTACATGAAAAAAACAATACAAGTGTTGTATAAATACTTGTGGCTAATAAATAATGTGTATACATATGTGTATTGTATATGTATATATTAGAAATCTAGGGTATACACAATAAAATACCCAATCTCATACAAAATACAAACACTTAAACCACATACTAAGCATTGGTGTCGTAATAAACATATCCTCATAAAGTGTCGAAACAATAAATCGGACAATTAAGTTAATGCGAACAATAGGCAGACATTTAAGATTTCACTTTCACGTCGATGACAACGAACGATTCTCAACGAAAACAAACATGTAATAAACTACGCCAACAACGAGTCAAAATATACTTAGACATTCAACATATATATATATATGTTATCGAAACCGAAAAATACGGAAAGTTAGCTATGGGTTAGCAGATAACATATCACTGTGCGTAAGTAGGATGATGACAATAGTAACCATTAATAACTTTGTGACCAAGGTGCAAAAGAGGTAGATCTATTGAGTTTGAGACCCGCTCCACTCCTGGTTGGCATACCCTTCGGAGTGCTTTTGTGATCCCAATGATGTCAAAGTAGTCTCGGCTTGGTTACTTACTTTTGGGACAAGTATGTCAGGCTGCTCGCGACACACTGATAGATCCTTAATTAACTCATAATGCTAATAACATACTTGGATTTCAACACAGGTTTTCAAGGATGACATTTTGATATGAAAACATTAAACTACATGAACTCGCCAACTTTATGTTGACTTTTTAAAATACATGTGTTTCAGGACGCAGGACTTGAGCTGGTGATAGGATCTGGGTGTGGGACTTTTATGACAACGATGTATTACTTTTGGAGGGTTTGCTCTTTATATCCTAACCTCGTTGGGTATATAGGGGTCAAAGCCTCAACATGAAACTGTGATGAAAACACTATTCTATTTTGGATCAATGTCTTTTTAACTATGTTTGTAAGGGTAAATTTAAACTGATAACAATGTGATTTCACTTTTTAATCGTTGTAATATCGAAACAAACTTATGAATGGCATGCATCATTGTTAATTTATAAGGTTTCCTATATTGGATGCAATGATTACCTAATAGTCACACACTAGCACTTCCGCTACGACCAGGGTGTGACAGTCAGGGTGTTCGCGACACACTGATAGATCCTAAATTAACTCATTGATGTAATAGCATACTTGGATTTCAATACAGGTTTTCAAAGATGACATTGAATACGAAAACATTAAACTACATGAACTCGCCAACTTTATGTTGACTTTTAAAATTACATGTATTTCACGACGCAGGACTTGAGCTGGTGATTAGGTCCGGGTTTGGGAACTGTCAAGACAACAATGCATTATCTTTTGGAGGGTTTGCCTTTTATATCCCAACTTCGTTTGTGTATATAAAGGTCATAGCCTTAGCATGAAATTGTGATGAAAACACTATCCTATTTTGGAAAAATGTCTTTTAAACTATGTTTGTAATGGTGATTTGAAACTGAAACAATGTGACTTTACCTTTTGATGATTGTAAATACGAAGTGAAACTTATGGATGGCATGCATCGTTGTTAATTTATAATGTTTACTATATTGGATGCAATGATTACCTAGTAGTCACACACTTGCGCTTCCGCTACGACCAGGGTGTGACATAAGTGTCATTTCTCCTTGGCGCTCTCATCACTATCCAGTCATCCGGTATCACCAAACCAGGTTTAAGCACCAAAGCCTCAGACTTTGTAAAGTAGACCGAGTGACCCTTTTCGCAGACTTGAGACACGCTCATCAGATTGTGCTTCAGCTGCTCAACATAGTTCACTTTGTCCAGTGTGATCTTCCCGTTAGTCACTTTTCCTCGACCGGTAATGTGCCCTCCTTTAGCACCTGCAAAATTCACATAACCACCATCTATATTTTCAAACTCAGTCAACAGCCTCGCATCCCCCGTCATGTGCGTGGAACAACCACTATCAACATACCACAAGTTGATAGTCCTCCTAAGCAGCTCCTGCACAATCCAACAAAATTAGTTAGTTTGGGAGACCCAAGCCTTAATGGTCTTGGGTCTTCCAGATTTATCAATTATAGAAATATCCATCCAGTATCCATCACTCCTAACAGGAGTCTTGGATCTTAGACCTGTTGATGGAAATGGTTTTGGATTTCCACTAGGTATGTGTTCCTGAGGTTTCCTTACCATGTTTAGACTTTGTGACCTTTGAAAATTATGATTTTAGTTCCATGAATTTTGATGATGATAATTTCTAAAGCCATCGTTATAAAAATATCGACTACCAACATTCTGGTATCGATTTTGATATTGACATTGACTTCTGAAATTATTTGATGAACCATTAAAGTTATTCATTATTGGTGAACTACTTCTACGTCTATCATATCTGCCTGATGTAGATGCAGGCTGAAATCTTTGAAAACGAGTAACTTGTTGAGTTCCTTTTTCAGTCTTATCTACACCAACAGCAACACTCTGTTTCTTCGTAGCAGATATCTTTGGTGAGTTAACCTTCTTCTCACCATCACCACTTTTCTCTGGTGATTTTTCTCTCTGCCTCTCACTTACCTGTGCTTCACTCTTTTTGTTAGGACAACAGCTAGCTACATGTCCCTTTTCATGACATTTGAAGCAAGATTTTCTAGTCGAAGACTTCTTTACAGAAGCCTCTTGCTTAAATTCATCAGGAGATGATGATGATGCTTTAGAAGGATCTTGTTTAGTTTGCTTAACTTCTGATTTTTCTTAGTTTTTGTTCTTAGCAAACTGCACATTAGACTCTTTAGTAATAACAGGGACCTCTTCATTCATGTCACTCCCTTTAACAAAAATCAACCTTTTTAACAAAAATTTGTTTTTGATTCTTAGGGTGTGCAGTCTTTGTTTTCAAAATTGATTCCCTATTAGTATCCTTCTTGGCATTCTCAGAACCATCAACACTTCCTGATGTGGAACTACAAGGTGGAAAACGCATAGTTTAGGGGAAACTATGGCGAAATTTTCTAAAAATCTAATCGCGATTAAAGCATGAGTAGTTGGGTGATTAGTGGGACTAAACGTGAATAGTAACTTAAAACGCCATTAAGTGGACTTTAATGACAAGAGTTATCCCTAAATGACTAAGTGTTTAAATAAAGTCACAAGTATATATTTATAAGAAAAATAAACACTTTACAAATATATATATATATATATATATATATATATATATATATATATGTTCTTCCTACATGAAAAAAACAATACAAGTGTTGTATAAATACTTGTGGCTAATAAATAATGTGTATACATATGTGTATTGTATATGTATATATTAGAAATCTAGGGTATACACAATAAAATACCCAATCTCATACAAAATACAAACACTTAAACAACATACTAAGCATTGGTTTCGTAATAAACATATCCTCATAAAGTGTCGAAACAATAAATCGGACAATTAAGTTAATGCGAACAATAGGCAGACATTTAAGATTTCACTTTCACGTCGATGACAACGAACGATTCTCAACGAAAACATACATGTAATAAACTACGCCAACAACGAGTCAAAATATACTTAGACATTCAACATATATATATATATGTTATCGAAACCGAAAAATACGGAAAGTTAGCTATGGGTTAGCAGATAACATATCACTGTGCGTATAGGATGATGACAATAGTAACCATTAATCACTTTGTGACCAAGGTGCAAAAGAGGTAGATCTATTGAGTTTGAGACCCGCTCCACTCCTGGTTGCCATACCCCCTTCGGAGTGCTTTTGTGATCCCAATGATGTCAAAGTAGTCTCGGCTAGGTTACTTACTTTTGGCACAAGTATATCAGGGTGCTCGCGACACACTGATAGATCCTTAATTAACTCATTGATGCTAATAACATACTTGGATTTCAACACAGGTTTTCAAGGATGACAATTTGATACGAAAACAATAAACTACATGAACTCGCCAACTTTATGTTGACTTTTTAAAATACATGTGTTTCAGGACGCAGGACTTGAGCTGGTGATAGGATCTGGGTGTGGGACTTTTATGACAACGATGTATTACTTTTGGAGGGTTTGCTCTTTATATCCTAACCTCGTTGGGTATATAGGGGTCAAAGCCTCAACATGAAACTGTGATGAAAACACTATTCTATTTTGGATCAATGTCTTTTTAACTATGTTTGTAAGGGTAAATTTAAACTGATAACAATGTGAATTCACTTTTTAATGGTTGTAATATCGAAACGAAACTTATGAATGGCATGCATAATTGTTAATTTATAAGGTTTCCTATATTGGATGCAATGATTACCTAATAGTTACACACTTGCACTTCCGCTACGACCAGGGTGTGACAGTCAGGGTGTTCGCGACACACTGATAGATCCTAAATAAACTCATTGATGCTAATAACATACTTGGATTTCAATACAGGTTTTCAAAGATGACATTGGATACGAAAACATTAAACTACATGAACTCACCAACTTTATGTTGACTTTTAAAATTACATGGGTTCAGGACGCAGGACTTGAGCTGGTGATTAGGTCCGGGTTTGGGAACTGTCAAGACAACGATGCATTATCTTTTGGAGGGTTTGCCTTTTATATCCCAACTTCGTTTGTGTATATAAAGGTCAAAGCCTCAGCATGAAATTGTGATGAAAACACTATCCTATTTTGGAAAAATGTCTTTAAACTATGTTTGTAATGGTGATTTGAAATTGAAACAATGTGACTTTACCTTTTGATGATTGTAAATACGAAGTTAAACTTATGAATGGCATGCATCGTTGTTAATTTATAATATTTACTATATTGGATGCAATGATTACCTAGTAGTCACACACTTGCGCTTCCGCTACGACCAGGGTGTGACATAAGTGTCATTTCTCCTTGGCGCTCTCATCACTATCCAGTCATCCTATCACCAAACCAGGTTTAAGCACCAAAGCCTCAAACTTTGTAAAGTAGACCGAGTGACCCTTTTCGCAGACTTGAGACACGCTCATCAGATTGTGCTTCAGCTGCTCAACATAGTTCACTTTGTCCAGTGTGATCTTCCTGTCAGTCACTTTTCCTCGACCGGTAATGTGCCCTCCTTTAGCACCTGCAAAATTCACATAACCACCATCTATATTTTCAAACTCAGTCAACAGCCTCGCATCCCTCGTCATGTGCGTGGAACAGCCACTATCAACATACCACAAGTTGATAATCCTCCTTAGCAGCTCCAGCACAATCCAACAAAATTAGTTAGTTTGGGAGACCCAAGCCTTAATGGTCTTGGGTCTTCCAGATTTATCAATCATAGGAACATCCATCTAGTATCCATCACTCCTAACATGAGTCTTGGATCTTAGACCTGTTGATGGAAATGGTTTTGGATTTCCACTAGGTATGTGTTCCTGAGGTTTCCTTACCATGTTTGGACTTTGCGACCTTTGAAAATTATGATTTTGGTTCCATGAATTTTGATGACGATAATTTCTAAAGCCATTGTTATAAAAATATCGACTACCAACATTCCGGTATCGATTTTGATATTGACCTTGACTTCTGAATTTATTTGATGAACCATTAAAGTTATTCATTTTTGGTGAACTACTTCTACGTCTATCATATCTGCCTGATGTAGATGCAGGCTGAAATATTTGTTGATTTCTTTGAAAACGAGGAACTTGTTGAGTTCCTTTTTCAGTCTTATCTACACCAACAGCAACACTCTGTTTCTTGGTAGCAGATATCTTTGGTGAGTTAACCTTCTTCTCACCATCACCACTTTTCTCTGGTGATTTTTCTCTCTGCCTCTCACTTACCTGTGCTTCCCTCTTTTTGTTAGGACAACAGCTAGCTACATGTCCCTTTTCATAATATTTGAAGCAGATTTTCTAGCCGAAGACTTCTTTATAGAAGCCTCTTGCTTAAATTCATCAGGAGATGATGATGATGATGATGATGCTTTAGAAGGATTTTGTTTAGTTTGCTTAACTTCTGATTTTTCTTTGTTTTTGTTCTTAGCAAACTGCACATTAGACTCTTTAGTAATAACAGGGACCTCTTCATTCATGTCACTCCCTTTAACAAAAGTCAACCTTTTTAAGAAAAGTTTGTTTTTGATTCTTAGGGTGTGCATTCTTTGTTTTCAAAATTGGTTCCCTATTAGTATCCTTCTTGGCATTCTCAGAACCATCAACACTCCCTGATGTGGAACTACAAGGTGTAATTGACATAAAGTCTGTAAGCTCTTCTTCATATGGCAAGAAAGAATAATGGTGACCAAGTAGTGGTGGAACTTCATTCAAACCTTTGAAACCCACACAAGTCTTTCATTACTCTTCTTCAGGCCATTCATCATGTGTTTCATGACAAAAGATGAATCTCTAAATTTATTTAATTTCTTTTCAAGCTCACAAATTTTAAGTTGTGCTTCAGACAACTCTTTGCACTTTTCAGAAACCTCTTTTGTTTTCTCACTCATCGTATCATGAGCTAAGTCAATAACTTGAAGTTTTTCATTAAGCTTACAGGTTAGAATATTAATTTCTTCTTCATAACCTTTAATTTTCATCAAGTATAGTGACTCATTTCGTTTTACGAAAAAGTTTGATTCTTTTAAGTTCAAGAGCTCATTGGTCAGACTTTGGTTTTGTTGTGTTAATGTGTCAACCTCACTTTGCAGTTCACAACATTTCAAACAAACAGAACTACCAGAGTTAGAACATACCTCGCTTTTTGATTTGTTTAGATCAGCCATGAAAGCATCAAAATCAGCAGCCATCTTCTTCTCTGTAGCCTTCTGTTCTCCATCAACTTTCTTAGCTACTTTCTCTTGCTCTCCCTCAGCATCAGCTTTCACTTCTTCATCAGCAACAGTAGCTATCTCAGCCATGAATGCCTATGAGGCATTGTTATCACTCTCCAGAGGAACACTCCAATCATAAGAACCCTCTCTAGCAGTAGAAATCAGGGCCTTTGATCCAGTGTTGTTTGATGCATTCCTATTACTTGAGCCATAACCAGGAGAATCTTGAAAGGATGAACTAGAACGAGATTCAGTTTTAGCTCTTTGACACTCTCTAGCGAAATGTCCGTAGTTGTGACAGTTGTAACACTTCACTTTTGACTTGTCAAATCCCACACTCTTTCCAACGAACTTCCTGCCCGTTCTGTTCATGAACCTCTTCACCCTTCTAGAGATCATGGCCATTTGCCCTTGCAAATCCATCTCCTCTAAGTCATCAGGGTTGATCTGATCATAATCTTCATCAAACGTAGCAGGATCAGATATTTTCCCTGAATATAGTTCTTGTAGGAAGCAACGAAAGAAGCAAACAATCCTAGGTGATCTTCAGCACTTTTGACACTCAGAGGCATAGACTTAGAACTGGTGTTACTAGATTGTTGTTTCTTAGCCCCTGACGAGCCTCTTGAAGCAGCAAAGAAACATATTTCTCCATTAGAATTTATCACTATCTGTTCATTCTCACATGAGAGAAACGCAGTTGCAGTGTCACTAAAAGCATTGTTGGATGGCGAAGGTGTTAGACCTTTATATATTCCCGGATCTTGAACCTAATCATAACCCGTTTCCTTCTTCTTCATATTGAGCTCATAAGCTCTCAATTTCCCAACAACCTTTTCCAAGTCTTTCTTTTCGTAATCAGCTTCACCTTTTATCATCAACGTGTAATTATCCCACTATGCAGGTAAAGCATCCAACAACTTGTCGTTTATCTCCACATCTGTGTATCCCTCTATGTCATAATTGTCTATTTCTGACATCAGATGATAGTATCTTGTGATAATATCTTCTAGGGACTCACTCATCATGCCTTTAAACAGCAAACTGTTTCTTCAGCAGATCCAAGTTGTTCTTCTTCACATCGGTATTGCCCTCATACCTCTTCTCCAGGGCATCCCACATCTCCTTCGATGTTGTATACCGCTTGAGTGTATGTTTGATGCCATCAAGTAACGACATCTTGATAGTAGCTAAGGCCTTCTTTTCAGATTCATACATTCTCTTTTTAGCTTCAGACATGTTGACATAAGCAGTAACACACTGTCTTCCCTCAAAATCATGCGTTGGGTTAGCGTTAAAAACGTTAAAACTTGTCCGAAATGAGTGGTTACCAAATTATACCATTAGACTCGTCTCGACGATACGATTCTAATGATGTATATTGTCCGATACGTTTTTTTATCCTAAAAATCACACGAGTCTATCTGTCCAATCGGTTCGTCAAAATTCTCTATGGCTCAAATTCTATGTCCAAAAACGATTAACTCTGGTTACGTCAGCCGGTTAAGTTTCCACCTTTTTCTGAGTAACTCGGAATAGTGTTAAATCCGGAATGGTAATTCTGATTGACAATCTGAAATGAAAATCTAGAACAGTAATCCGAATTACTAATCCGAAATGAGAATCTGGAATAGTGATCCGAGATGAAATCTGGAATGCACTGTTCTGATCCGAAATGGAAATCCGAAATAGTGCTCCGAGATGAAATCCGGAATGCACTGTTCTGATCTGAAATGGAAATCCGAAATGGAATCCGAAATGGCTTTTCTCAAATCCGGAATACACTTCTGATCCGAAATGGAATCCGAAATAGCTTCTGATCCGAAATTTAATCCGAAATGGAACCCGAGATGGCTTTTCTGATCCGAATGGCACTGTCTTCCAGATCCGAAATGCAGATTCATGTCCGAATTCAGGTCTTCAATCCGAATTACTATGCTTTTCAATCCAGAATGCCTTTCTTCAATCCGAATTGCTTGCTGCTAATCCGAAATACCTGCAAAAACCCTAAAACAACCATCAAAACCCTAATTCAGCTGTCACAAACTTCAAGATCAGCCTCCAAAATGCCCAAAAATCCAATTTTTCTGCTTTCACGATTCTGAACCGAGCAATAATCAAGAGCCAAATGCTATGATACCAATTGTAGGTCCCCTAGTCCTTATGGATCTTGATAGAATCATCTATCTAATCTAGAGTGCGGAATCCCCTAGATCAGATTTCACAAAAAACACAAGAACACGAACATGAATACCTTTAAACTGTCTTCTATTGATTATCGAACACAAAGTGTTTACAACCAATTCAAGACTCTCTCTCCAAAACTCTCTGAAGCAATTCTCTCAGCAACTGTACAATAGAACCAGCAACTAACTGAGCAACCTTAACCCTAATAACAACCTCCCTACATATAGAGATAGGTTATGCTCATTGTCTAGGGCTTCCTACATGGACTGCTAATGGGTTTTAGGCCCAAATCGCCTACCATGTGTTATTCTATGCCTAGTTCAGCCCAATTACTTCTAATTCACTAATACAAAACTAATCCCGCTAACCGTTTATCATTTTACTAATTACAAGATATCCAAAGACCAAATCTAAGCTGTTGTCACCAATATGCACCAACAGCAGGGTTATGCATTGATATGGGACACACAGATGTTATCGCAAACTTACTTGATAAAGTCGCAAGGTTGAAAGTTGAAGATTGACGCAATAAGATTAGGGGGATAAATATATCGGCAATCGCACGGACCCGTCTAACAAAGTACATGTTGAAAAATGTTCCTTAATCGGTTCAAAATTGGTTTGATCCCATGGCAACTCTCCCTTTATCTCTTTAATTATTTTATTTTACTATTTTTTCATATTTTTAAAACTGGTTGCTCGGTTGTTTTTATCACGGATTTTGACAAAAGGTGTTAATGTTTAGAACTGGTTAGAATGTCAGAACTGGTTAGAATGTGGGGCCCAAAAGATTAAAATATTGATGAAAAGGTACTTTTTCAAATGGGCCCACTCATCTCAGATGGACCCTCATTTCTATCTCGAATAGGCCCAACTATTAGAGATACTGTTCCGATATGGGCAGAAGTTCGAACCATTATAAGCCAATTTCGAGTTAATTCGAGTCATTTTAAACTCTCTCTCATCTAGAGCATATCTCGGACCTAATTAACTCGAACTCATAGGTTAGTTTTTCCTTGCATCTCGGATAAGTCTCAGATGAACTTTCTCGAATGTATATCATAGCATCCTAGATGGAACACCTTGCATCTCGGATAATATCTGAGATGCCAGATCATCTTGAATGACTGACAAGGGGTCATTAAGTTGAACCCTTGTCATTCGACACATCTTGGCCCGATTCATCCGAGCCTTGTTGACCTAGTCATCCGAAAGTGTTTGACCGGTTCAGTTTGAGCGTTTTATGGTTCAAACTGTTTTGAACCCCAGATTGAACCCCTAACCTTCCTTACTTGAACTATTTGACTTGTTGGCTATTTGAACTATCTGATTTAATATAAAATGGTCAGAAGGGTTCAATTAAGTTAATTTTTGCGATAAATTTTGACGTTTTGTTAAAGTGTAGAAAATGGCGCAGAAAATGATGGAGAAAAGAAAGCTTGAGGTTGAGGCATTTCACAATCAAGCCTGCTAGCTGTCTAATCCACTAGCTGATTATTACCAATGGTTTAACTCTCTAATAGTTGGACTAAACTCTTTTCGACTCACCCATGCGCTAAAGGCTAATCCAGTGATCGACGAAGATATGATTCTAGACTTCTGGACAAATGTCGAAGTAAGAAGGGGTGGAGCTTCTATTGAATCAATTTTCCAGAAAAAAGAGTTTGTTATATCAGAAGCAGATGTACTGAAAGCATTAGAGACTAGAGATCTAGATCGTCATTCAACCGGATTTGATAGAGACACTATACTCTAGGTGTTGAGTCGAATGAGTTACGAAGGCGCTTAACCTACAGTCCTAAAGATGATGTTTCCGCCTTATAGGAGATGCTTAGTTCACATCTTTCTACAGTGCATTTTAGAGAACAAGGGCGGATTAGATCAGCTCAACCAAACGTAAACAGCTGAAGTGGTAGCCCTGGTAAACGAATGGGATTACAACTTCTCTGCATACATTTTTGGCAACATGAAGAACATGTTTGAGAATCCCAAGAAGTAGGTCTTTTGGCTTTACCTAAGATTCGTTCAAATGATCCTTGACGACAAACATCCAGACCTGGTGAAGAGCGATAATTTTCTGAATCTAAAGCCGATGGGTCCTAGCTGTTTTGAGGCGGCATGCAAGCAACATGATAAGGCAAAGATCAAGTTCACTACTAAATATGATCTGGTAAAGCATGGAAAGTTCATGGAGTTTGGGCCTGCACCAATGCCTGTTAATGTGATGATTGCTAAAGAACATGATGTTTAGATTGTCGGTGCACCACAGAGACCAGAACCAGAAGTCGAAGATCTCGTTTCAGACGAAGAGAAAAATGTAGAGACAGGTCATGTTGAAATAGAGAAAGCTGAGGAAACGGTTCAAGAATTGAATGTGATATCCGAAGAGAATCCTGCTGCCCTTCTAGCATCACTTCCAGGCGATTCTGGGATCCCTCATCCCAAAATTGTTCCCTCTGAAGAAGCACTGACCGAAGATGATCCCATTCAAGAAGAAGAATCATGAAATAAACAGAAAACAGAAGCCCCTGTTAACCCAAAGCCTATAAGCCCAAGTGTCGTTCCTGAACCAATAGTGCAAGATGCCGCAATCACAGATATGCTAGAGAGCTCAAGTGGAGCCCATTTTAAAGCAGGAAGTTCTGGTGGTGGTATTTATGAGCATGACGAAGCTACATTAAGAATAGCTGCCAAAAAGATGAAGTTTATTGAGAAGTCCGATAGTGATGATGATAAGTGGTAGATGTTGGAAAACTACAAAGAAGAGTGGTGTTGTTGGAACAAGATAATTAATTAAAGAACGCTCAGATAGCATCCTTGCAAAATCAAATTACCATTAGAGATTAAGCTATCGAACAACTTCAAGGCTACGTAAGCCTGTTGATAGCATAAATTTATGAAATGAAAGCTATGTAAGTCCCGGTATTGGATCTAACAGGTATCACAAACCTAATCAGTAGTGGAAATAATGATTAGGAAGAAGAACAATCTCTTGAATTAAGAACAACTTGCATACACTAGAAAAGCGTCTGATACAAGTTTTGCAAATACAACTCTCTAACCCTCTAACCTTGACCTAAGACATATAATTATACTAGTCAATAAGCCCACCATTTACAACCCTAGGCCCACAAGGTACTAGGAAGCCCAAAAACCCTATTAAAGCCCAAATGTTGATCTAATGTGTAAACCTTTGTTAATATAAGACCAACAATCTCCCCTAGGTTTACAATATTAGGCCTTCTAGTCTTTCGGTTGCGCATCCACTCCTAGCCTTCTAGCAATAATACCCGCCACAGCGGCTGTCCAATCTTTCGCACATACTTGATATAACTCTGCAGTTCGGATCTGATGAGAAGCAAGAACCTGCAGGTCTTCATCGTGAAAGCTTACTAAGTCAACCATGTCATTCACCCTAAACGCCTTTTCCTTTGTTACAATCGTGACGCTACCAACCTTAGGATCATACAACAGGAAGTTAAAAGTTCTTTAAAATCCCTCGTGGAAAAGTTGGAGCGACAGATACAACTAATTCCTTATCCGTTGGCGGCCACATCACTGACTTGAACCTTCTCCCTGTTCGCGCATCACGGACTCCCTTTGCGGCTCGCAAGTATGGTTCAGCGTTCTTCATCGTCTTGAACCCATTTTTCACCTCATGTTCCAGTTTCTTGAAGAATCTCCACCCTGGGCCACGTTCAGTCGTATCATCATCAGAATACAGAGCTTGCAATAACTAAATTAGAGCTATTTTCGTCCATGTCTCGAACTGAGATTCCTTAGAATAATACTCCCGAGTTCCATCCTAGCAAACAATGATCCACATTTTCTTGACGTGATCATACATCCAGCTTAACACCTTCGATTTATTCCCGACCTTGCTGTAGTAGCTAGAACCGAGCTCCATCACATACCGTTCAGATTAATTTGTCGGATCTTTCAACTGGAAATTTTCATCAAGAGGATTAACATCAACGTTCTTCATTAATACCATCTACTTCTTCTTTTGAGTCGTCGGACGCTTCTGGCTCGTAGTATATTTCTTTCGTGGATCGCCCAGATAATCATCAAATCCAGCTTGGATGATTATCTTGATTATGAATCAACATTCATAATCAACAGTCGAATTGTCTGAATTTGCATTCAGACATTCCTCTTGATCACCATCTGCGATATCCTCAAATAAAATATCTTCTGCACATGAGGTAGACACGTTAGTATTGTTCACTAATTCAGTTTCAGTTTCAGAAGACTTTTCTCCTTTAGATTCTATGGAGGATGTTGATTCCTCTGCCTTAGGCATTAATTTCTCCAAATTATTTGTACTACAAGTAGGATTATCACCAGATTCATGTGAAAGTGGTGTGGAAGTACCGAAAACATCATCCCGCTTGAGTTCAGTTGGTTTAGAGAACTTTGGGTAATAGGGCTTCCATAGTTTAGAAAGATAATCTGAAGGTTTACCATAAATCATTTTTTCTGCATTTTCTAGACCAGCCTCAGATTCATGCATTCTTGTATAGTTATGATTATATGGTGGAGGAGCCCTATAATACCCAAGGCCTTTTGTGAAATTTTTTGGTAATTTAGCTGAAGATCACATAAGTCCTTGACCAGTTTATTGGAAGTTTCAAATTTTTTGATGTTTATTTCATTTTCGTGAAACTTCCTTGTCAAGGAATTTAGCTTGGCTAAGGCTGCTTGAAGTTCTACGTCCTTTTTAGCTAGTTTTAGCTTATAGTCATATACTCAAGACTGCTGTTGGTTTAAGTCTAGCTTTAGCTGAGATATATCTTGTTTTTGAGCTTCGACCTTTTCCATAAGAAGCTTGTTCTTATGTTTAAGGGCGATGTTCTATGACGCAACTTGCTGGTATTCAGCTACAAGAGTTGAATTATGGGCGCGCATTTGTGATAATCTAAAACGACAACTATCAGAACAGAGAATTCGATTTACCGTTTCCGAAAGATCGGGCGTCTCAGTTGTTTGCGCCATCATGCAGTGGTGGCTGTTCTTAGAGAGATTCAAAGTTTCCATCTGAGCTGCAGCATCTGCCTAGTTGAATCCTTCGAGATGTTGTGCCACCAATGCTGTTGATTTCCCGCCCGAGCTGCTCAAGGGACTTGTAGTAGACTTTGAAGGAGAGACCGGACCAGCTGTCTGTCGATGCTCTGTATGTCTGCGACTCTGGATGACACATATCCGGATGGCGGCTTCTTGCATTCCCTGGCAAAGTGTCCTGGCTCGTGACATCTGTAGCATCATTGCAAGATTCAAGGACACATCGATCTCGTCCAGATCCTCCATTTTTGATCTACTTCGGTTGGAAGAATGGATGGAAGAGTCAGATCACCGGCTAAAAAGGCATTCAAGCGTTGATCATCGAAGCAGCAATAGCCAATTTCTCTTTGTTTTCTTTAGTGAGAAAAACAGAGTTGGACACAGGTTGAGCAGGTGCAGACGCTGGTGCAGTAGATTGGGGATGCCGCCTTGTTGAACTGCTTGAGGAGTGACAGGACTGAAAACCATGTTGGGATACTGAGCATGGTACTATGTCTGACCTTGAGCAGCATAAATCATAGTGGGAGTCTGAGACTAAAGACCATAGACATACTGGGTTTCCTATGTCGTGGCGAGAGGACTATAAACCACATTTGAGCTGCCCGATGTTTGAGAATTTCCTTGCAGAGGGCTATAAACCAAAATTTGTGACATCAATGCTGCATTTTGACCTATTATCCCGGCGGCCATCAAACTGCTCTGATGATTTATGTCTCTCTGCTTGTTATCGATCTCACACGATTTAATAGTAGCATCATTTCTATGAGAGTGACATCATTCAGGTCTTTTTTATCATTCTAACATCCGCATCCCAACTCTTTGGCAGTGAATTTAACAACTGTCTGTTCATAGCACTATTTTTGAGAGTAATCTCACCTGATATCATCTGGGAAACAAGCTTTACATATCTAAGAATCTGGTTCTCAATGGTTTCCTCGTAGATGTGATTAAATAAACTCAATTGTTGATTTAGCTGATTTACCCTGCTCGCCTCATATCTGTATTTCCCTCATAGAGATTTTGCAGTTCACTACGTACTTCTTTAGCAGTCTTATAATATCTTACCGCAATTGAAATATCGGGTCCAAGCGCCATAGTCAGTACAGCCGAGGCGTTTTCATCTTCCTCAATTATTTTAACATCTTCTGGAGTACACAGGTGACTGGGCTTAGGAATTTTTGTGTCCGGATCTTGATCGGTACTACAAACTATCATTCGTGGACCATTCATAATACACCTCCACACACCAGGCTCTTTTTCCTTGCAATATTGCTCGAATCTAAACTTCCATTTGTAATACTCATTTCCATATAATAGATGAAGCACTTTAGTTGTAGTGCCAATCACTTGATCTAATTCTTGATGGAGGGCCAGAGTCTGTGATTGCAGAGCAGCCAAAGTGGCATTGGTTAAATCTTGTGCTGTCATGTAGCCGTTCATCATGATTAAATTAATTAAAATTACCAAGCAGATTTAAATTCAGTTTATTTCAAGTTTTTTAATGTGAACAGTGATTGGTCCGAAATCAATCCGGAATAGTCAACTCTGAGATGGACAAATCCGAAAACAGTCCGATATGGTCAAATCCGAGTTGGATGAATCCAAATTGAATCCGAGATGATTGATCCGGAATAATATTGATCTGAGATGAATAGCCCGAAATTGAAAAAAATCTGAATTGATGATTCGAAAACCTGTGTGTCAGAAATGAGAAATCCGAAATGACGAGAATCCGGAATAAAGAGAATCTGGAATAATGAGAATCCGGAATGAAATTAGTCCGGAAGCCAATCCTTATCCGAATGCAACAGTGATCCGAAATCTAAGCAACAGCAATCTGACTTCCAAGCAACCGATAACCACCAACAGTATCTCGGATCCAGAAAAATAGCAATCCGGATTGAACAATACTCCAGGATAAATCCGAGATGGATGATTTCCTTCGTGTTCTTCGGAATCCGTAACAGTAGAAGATCCAAAATACGTGAATCTTCTTCGAGTTCTTCTGAATCCGTAGTAGTAGTAGATCTGAAAACTTCAAATCGTCTTCGAGTTCTTCAGAACAGTAGCAATTCCAAAGGAAAACCAGTGATTCTTCGATTATGAACAGTAATCCGGATGAACAGCAGCACCACTTCCAATCAGCTCTTCAATCAGCGATACCTGGAGCCTGTATTGAACAGCAGGCTCAGATACCAATTTAAGTCCCGATATCAGATCTAACAGGTATCACAAAACTAATCAGTAGCGAAAATAATGATTAGGAAGAAGAACAATCTCTTGAATTAAGAATAACTTGCTCACACTAGAAAAGAGTTTGATACAAGTTTTGCAAATACAACTATCTAACCCTCTAACCTTGACCTAAGACATATATATATACTAGTCAATAAGCCCACCATTTACAACCCTAGGCCCACAAGGCACTAGGAAGCCCAAAAACCCTATTAAAGCCCAAATGTTGCTCTAATTTGTAAACCTTTGTTAATATAAGCCCAACAAGCTATGTTGCAGAAGAAGTTTGGCAGCGAATTTGCAGTCAAAGATGACGACCCTTAAAACATTTCAAATCATGAGCGTATAGCAGAAGAGAAAGCTCGAGCCGGTTCAGAGCATGAGGCAGGCTTGAATGCTTATGTAGTAGCTGAACAGAAAAAGAAGAGAAAGTAGCCACAAAAGAAGAATCCAGACAACAAAAGAATGCTCGTCATGAAAAACCAAGATTTGAACCCCTCGATGAAAACTTCCAGCTGAAAGATCCAACTGAAAGATCCAACCAGAGTGTCTGATCGTTATGTGATGGGGCTAGGATCGAGTCACTACGACAAGGTTGCAAATATATTGGAAATAAAATGATGGAGATATGATCACGACAAGTAGTTGTGGATAGGACAAGGGATAGTGGCCACAAAGAGTATTATGCTAAGCAGTCGCAGTTTGAGTCTTGGACCAAGCTTAATCTGAAAAGTCTGTTGCGAGCTCACTACTCTGATTCTGATCCTAATAAGCACAACCCAGGCTGGGCTTTTCACTCAAAGCTTGAATATGAAGTAAAGCATGATTTCCCAAACATGAAGACTGCTAAGACGTATCTTATGAAGAATCCAGGAATCTGTGACCCTCACAGTCACAAGCGCATGCAATCAGTTATTCGGCCACCAACAAACAAAGAAAAGGTCATTCCTGCCACTCCAAAATTCTCTAAGGGTGTGCTAAAGAACCTCTGTCATTGGGCTTACGATCCAAGGATGGCAGAGGAAGTAACTGTGAAAAAGATAAAGCATTCAGATTAGCAGACACTCTAGATTTGATAAGTTTTCATGAGGAAGATATCTTGATCTTGGGTTAGCATCAGGTTCAAACAAGTGACAAATACGAAGCATGTGCGAAGTCATGGACCAGTGCAGTGGCAATTGTAATTCAGAACAAACTATATGTGAATCAAACACCACTATTCAGAGGCACCGAAGTTGGCTGATCATGAAGCGGAAAGCCAAACTCATACAGTTACCTAGGGGGAGATTGTTAGATATTATAAGTTTTATGTATTAGTTACAATAGTGACGTGGGCTATCTTGTGGTAGTGGGCTTGGGGGTAGCATATGGCCCTAAGGGCTTTAGGGTAATGGAGCAGTAACCCTCTAGTATAAATAGATAATGTTGTTTTAGGGTTAGGGGCTCCTTGGTGGTTTTTTCTTTCACTTGTATTAGACAAACTTTGATTTGTATGCAAGTGGAATCTTTCTATTTTTCTTCTTATTTCTTCTATTAGCTTGTTTGTGTGATTCTGCCAAAGCTACGGAAAGCCAAACTCATACGGACCTTCCGCATGTGCATCGACTACATGGACTCAATAAGGTTACTGTCAAGAAACGATACCCATTACCTCGCATCGACAATCTCTTCGACCAACTTCAAGGGTCAAGCTACTACTCCAAGATTGATCTACGGTCCGGTTATCACCAGTTACGCGTCAGGGAGGAGGATATTGCTAAGACGGCATTTCGTACTCGGTATGGCCATTATGAGTTTTTGGTCATGCCCTTCGGTTTCACCAACGCACCCGCGGTGTTCATGGACCTCATGAACCGCGTGTGTAAATCGTATCTCGACAAGTTTGTCATTGTGTTCATCGATGACATACTCATCTACTCTAAAGGTGAAGAAGAACATGCTGAACATCTACGACTACTTCTGGAATTACTTCAACAGGAGAAACTATATGCCAAGCTTTCAATGGATTCAGGAAGTTCAGTTCCTCGGGCATATTGTGAATGAAAAGGGTTTCCATGTTGATCCCGCCAAGATCGATGCTATCAAAAACTGGGAAGCACCCAGGACACCGACAGAGATCCGCCAATTTTTGGGTTTGGCTGGTTACTACAGACGTTTCATCGAGGGATTTTCAAAGATCGCGCAACCGCTTACCACCCTCACCCAGAAAGGCACCAAGTATGCTTGGGGTGACAAGCAGGAAGCGGCATTTCAATTGCTGAAACAGAAACTTTGCAGTGCACCCATTCTGTCCTTGCCGGAAGGGACTGATGATTTTGTGGTATATTGTGATGCTTCCATTCAGGGATTGGGATGCGTACTCATGCAACGTGATAAGGTCATCGCGTATGCGTCCCGACAATTGAAGGTTCACGAGAAAAACTACACAACACATGACCTGGAATTGGGAGCAGTAGTGTTTGCAGTTAAGATTTGGAGACACTACCTATATGGAACAAAGTGCACAATCTATACAGATCACAAGAGCCTCCAACACATCTTTGACCAGAAGGAGTTGAATATGCGACAGCGTCGCTGGGTCGAACTCCTGAATGATTATGAATGTGCCATTCGGTATCACCCGGGTAAAGCTAACGTGGTAGCTGATGCCCTCAGTAGGAAGGAACACTTGAAACCTCGTCGGGTACGAGCACTACAATTCACCATTCATTCGGGGTTACCCGAACAGATACGCGACGCGCAGTTAGAAGCAGTTAAGGAAGAAAACATCAAGGCCGAATCGGTGGGAAAAATGGAACGCGATTGGGAAGTAAAACCCAATGGAGCCCGGTATTTCATGAATCGCATATGGGTACCTCTCTACGGAGACCTCAGAAAGCTAGTCATGGACGAAGCTCACAAGTTCCGATACTCTGTCCATCCTGGTTCGGATAAGATGTATCAAGACCTTAAAGCCGCGTACTGGTGGCCCAACATGAAAGCGGATGTAGCCACCTACGTGAGCAAGTGTTTGACTTGTGCGAAAGTCAAGGTAGAGTATCAGAAGCCATCGGGGCTACTTCAACAACCTGAAATTCCGGTGTGGAAATGGGATCAGAACTCGATGGACTTCATCACTAAACTCCCGCGAACTTCGGGTGGTTGCGATACCATCTGGGTGATCATGGATCGTGGATCGTTTAACTATGTCCGCACACTTCCTAGCGATTAAAGAAACAGATAAGATGGATAAGTTAACTCGCATCTACATTAAGGAAGTAGTTTCTCGGCACGGAGTGCCAATGTCCATCATCTCAGACAGAGATGCTCGTTTCACGTCCAACTTTTGGCAGTCACTTCAGAAAGCGTTGGGTACACGCTTAGATATGAGCACAGCTTATCACCCTCAGACGGATGGTCAAAGCGAAAGGACCATTCAGACCTTGGAAGACATGCTTAGGGCATGCGTGGTAGACTTCGGGAATAGTTGGGAAATCCATCTGCCTTTAGTGGAATTCTCGTATAACAACAGTTACCATACGAGTATATCGGCAGCACCGTTTGAAGCATTATACGGTCGTAAATGTAGATCACCGGTCTGTTGGGCAGAAGTCGGTGACAGTCAACTCACAGGCCCTGAGTTGATACTTGAGGCTACAGAAAAGATTGTACAAATCAGAAACCGCATGGCAGCGGCACGAGATCGACAGAAAAGCTACGCTGATCAACGACGCAAACCGCTCGAATTTCAAGTAGGCGACCGCGTCCTACTGAAGGTGTCACCCTGGAAGGGTGTAATCCATTTTGGGAAATGAGGCAAACTAAACCCACGGTACGTAGGCCCGTTTGTGATCTTGAAGCGTATCGGGCCCGTAGCTTATCAATTAGACGTTTTTCACGCGTCAAATCTGAAGAAGTGTCTATCAGATGAAACCCTAGTCATTCCATTGGATGAGATTCAAGTGGATGAACAACAGCATTTTGTGGAACAACCTATCGAGATCATGGATCGTGCGATCAAAACTCGAAGGCACAACAAGATACCGATCGTCAAGGTTCGTTGGGATTCTAAGCGTGGACCGGAGTTCACGTGGGAAAGAGAGGACCAAATGAAAAGCAAATACCCACACCTCTTTGCAGCTGAGCAGCAAGCTAACGATACCACCAACTAAATTTTCGGTACGAAAATTCTTTCAACATGGGGATGATGTGACAACCTGGGAATTTCTTGTAATTTCTTGTACCATTGTTAAAGAACTAAATCTTTGTGCGTTGCATTCTAAACCTGTGCGTTGCATTCTAAACCGCGTTTAATCAATTTTCGGGACGAAAATTCTTTCAACATGGGGATAATGTGACATCCCGGTTTTTCAGGTATCTTAAACGCACTACTTCACGGTTATTCATTCCTACGCTAAATTGATTCGGAGATTTAATTTACACGCTCGAAATAACTACGCTAACTTTGTGAACTTATCAAGTAAATTACGTGCTATGTGTATTAGACGTTTATAAGTTTGGTGAGTTATTATGTCGTGTTTTGATTTCGTGATTTTTAGTTATAAAAATATATATAGTAAATAGATAGACGAACCGAACCGAGCCGCGAAACGTGTCGACCTCACTTCCTTGCGACTCAAGGAATTAATCAAAACTTGAGGCTCAAGTTAAAGACCCAAACCGCTCCCACCCAAACCCTTTGCGGCCACAAGCACAAATCGCCCCAAACCCTTCTCCTTTTCTTTCTTTCCTTGCACTATATATATACAAGCATGCATGAGAGTTGTGTTAACAAAAAAAAAAAGAGAAACCCTAGCTCTAAGATCAGCCGACGGCAGCCCTTCCTACCCCTTCTCTCGATCGCGACCTCCTTCAAACCCGAATCGATTCCCATCTCGTTCCCTGTTCGTTAATCTTCATTGTTAAAGGTTAGGGTTTTCTATTGTTTCGAAAATTACATTAGGGTTTATGAACTATTGATCATGCTTGTATGTAATGGTAGAATCATGGTTATGAAAGTGTTATGATGTTTAGTTCGATAAATTGTGCAAGTTTTGCGATTATGATGATTAGTTGGATACAAGAATCATAGGCTGCGTTTTGTGATAAAAATCATATTGTATGATTAGGGTTTGCATGAGTATGATGTACATGATGATATGTGACTAATAAATCTGTTCTTGATCATTTATATTTAACGTCTCGATTGTTTAAGCGTGTTCTATTGCGATAAAAGTTGAAAACAGGATGCTGAATGGTGTTTACAGCCAACTTCAATTGGCTGTAACTTGGTTATTATTTATCGAAAAGCGGATTTTCTGAAGCCTAAAACGTATATTTTTGAAAAACGCTTCTAATGGCACTGGATTCATATTTTTCTAAGGTCGTTTGATATTTTTATGTGGTCAATTAAGTGCAGAAACTGAAGCTGTGTAAATTCTGAAAATTTGTTAGTTGTTTATGGAGTCGGATCTCATAATCTGTAGAGGGTTGGGTCATGAAATTTGTACAGCTACTGGAGATGGAAATTTCCGGGAAACTCCCACTGGAATTTTGTTAATTGGATGTACGATGATTTTTAAATAAATTCTCCCGTGGACTGCAGTCAGAAAGCGACGAATCTGACTGCAGCCTAGTATATAAATGTTTATGAATAATTGGTAAAGTGTAGGACTTGAAAAATTTATATAAAATTCTACAGTTTAGTTGACACCTCCTGTAAAAAAATTGGAATTTTTAGAACGTTGGAACTATTTTATAAAAATCCTCGAAAACAGCCTAATTATGAGCATACAAGCTGAAACTTGATTACTTGCGAATGTGTGTACCAAAATGTTGTATGAGTTGATTTGTGTTCATGATAAGTTGGTTTGATCACTATTTTGGTATGATAATACTTTGCATGCATTATTGTGTTTACGAATTTGTTATCATGTGTGCCGCATTGTATGATAGTTATGTGTAGGGTTTGTATCAGTGTGTTCACACACTAACTTTAAATCGATTGACTTGTTAGGACGCGATTAGCGGTCCCATCATTTGCTACTTCTGTGTTACACTAACCGAGCAATTAAAGGTGAGTTTACAGCCCCTATTTTATCCGGTTTTAAACAACAGGGGGAGAAACATGTATACATTCTATAACTCTATCTTTTTACGTTATACGAAATTAACGTCGTTAAACTACTCGGTAACTAAGTTAATTTTAATGTGTGTTATGGTCACTAAACAGCTATATTGTCACACCCCGACCCGCAGCGGAATAAGAGTCGGGGCATAATTGGGTTATCACCAAAGCTCATGATATTACTATTATGTTTCATATTTATTTAAATCAAAATTACATTCTCAATAATCCAAACATGTCCATACAAATACAAAGAAAAATAACCATCTAAAGAATTCCAAGCTCTAAACCATTTTATTCTTCTAGGCCAATCCTATGTGTTTCTGGCTGCAGCTGGTTCACCTGTATCATGTGTAAAAATGGGGGTTTTTGGGTCAACATAAGTTGGCGAGTGAACCTCGTTAGATAAACATTTATTATTGATTTTCTTGTTAGTTTATCAATGAAAAATTGTGCATAATCATAAGTGAGCAAATGTAAATAATCAAACAGTAGCAATAGCAATCACAACTATAACATACAATAACATATGATAGCATACATTAACATACCAACATCATACAATAAATAACATGAATGTAACTGTGCGATCAAGGCTCAATCAAACGGAGCCGATCGTATGCAAGTACTGAAAATGATAAATGTCTGTGCGATCAAGGCTCAATCAAACGGAGCCGATCGTATGTTGGCACGCCAGGTTCACGCTCATAATGTAATGGGGAACATGCTCAACGCTCATAATGTAATGGGGAGCGGCGGCCTATGAAATTGCATGTACTGAAAATAATAAAATTTAATCTAACAATAACCACACAAACAGTTGAAACAAACTGAATACACATTTGTTCATGATATGATGTATGCACAATGATTTAAGTATAATAAGTGGCAAGACACATGATACACCCCAAAAACGTGATTAAAACGGGGAATTTGTAAAGATTCACTCACATTGGGTGCGTTTGGTGGGAGATGATGAGATACGCATGAGTTGAAAAGATTGAGCAACGAGATTTAACTAACCTAAATAATAACGGAAAATATAGTAAATGAATGGATTTTATTAATGATTTTTAATAGAATTTTTTAGATATATTTTTGTGAGTTTAAGGCTATTTCCTATCTTTAAAAACATTATTTTTAAGTATTTTTAATTGATTTTTAAATTAATTAAATAATTAAAAATATAAAAATATGTTGACTTTTTGGGTTGACCGTTGACCGTTTGACTTGTTGACCGGTTTTGTTGTGTAATGGTATGCGCCGGGTGAGGCTCGAACCCGAGACCTCCCGTACGCGTGCACGCAGCTCTACCAACTGAGCTACGTGTCTAACCCGAAATAATTCTGTTTTTAATTATACTTATATATTAACTCAGCTTATTCAAAATTCTTTTATTTTCAAAAAACATTTTAAATCATCGAACCTGTGCCATGTACAGGTCTCGAACCCGGGACCTGTGCCTTAACGCTACACACAGTCCACCGCTGGACTGTGTGTCTAACTTTGTTATTATAGAGATTTTTATTATACTTAACAACTAACGTAGTTAGTCCGGTTCAGTTAGAAAAATAAAACATCTTTATAACAGAGTGGGTGTGTGTATCAGGGATCGAACACGCGGCGTGTGCGTATTGTTTACACACAGTCCACCGCTGGACTGTGTGTCTAACCCGTTTAAAATACCGATTTTAATTAATCTTATATTGTTATCACACTTCATCTTCTTCGCTTAATTTACAGTCAACTGTTTTCTAATCTGTTTCTTGCTTTTAAATGATTAACAATCATTCATAAGACTAAAATGAAATGGCAGAGACGGTGTTGGAAGTAAACATACTGGAGGAATGATTCAACTCAGAAATCCGGCAGGGCATCGGCTTTGTTTTTTATGAACTTCAACTGAGCATACAAATTATTCGTTTGATTAGTTAAACTTGGAATTGAAGTGCTAAACAAGCGTTAACAGGGTGTTTAAATGTCCATACCGTTTCACAGCTGAAAATAAGGATTTCCAGAAATTTTCCGGCGAACTGGAATGATCTGATAACAGCGTCTGAATTCGATTTCAATTGAAAGGTCCGAGTTAGAAATAGCTTAACAATTGATAGACCACGACGGTATTGAATGACTTACCGTTTTGATGAAGAATACGGTTTTTCGGCGACCTGCAGAAACTTTCCGGCGAGTTCAAAAAGCTTCTCCGGTGGACTGAAAAGTGTGCGGGTCTTGCAGAGTATTTTGAGTCGCGAGAGAGGACAAAGATTGAAGTAATCCAAGAATTGAAAATTTTCGGTTATTAAACCGATTCACTCTCGAATTCAAGTTTCATTCAAAGCAAAATTGATTGGAATTGTCGGTGTATCGGTTAAACTCAGTGAACCGCGAGTAATCAAACGTGTTTGGACGTTTGGTGACCGATTTCAGTTACGGTTGGCGTAACCGGTTGATTTATGGTTGACTATAAGATTTATTTGTTTCCCATAGATGACAGAAAACAAACAAGTGGCGGAGTGGTTATGTGTGTGTGTGTTAAGTCTTTGGAAGTTCACAACCTGGCTGACCCGGGTTCGAGTCCCGGCAGCCCCATTTTATTTTTAATTACGTTATTTATACTTTTTATCAATTATAACTTTTACAGTTTAGTTTGTTTATTAATTATGTATCATTAAAAATCAAAATAAACATAAATAGGCAACAACACATTTATAACTTGATATTCGATTACAAACGGAGCGGGTTTGGTAAAACCCGTTTTCCACAAATGTTACAGTATCCCCTACTTTTAGGAATTTTGTCCCGAAATTTAAGTAGTAGAAGTAGTAGGAAAAATATGCGGGTATTTTTCACGCATTGAGTCTTCACGTTCCCAAGTAAACTCAGGTCCCCGTTTCGACTCCCAGCGTACCCTAACAATTGGAATGCGACTTCGTCGTAGACGTTTTTCTCCGAAATCCATGATCTCTACTGGTCTTTCAGTAAAATGCATAGATTCATCAATCTGAATATCTTCCAGAGGAATGTGGAGGTTTTCATCAGCGAGGCACTTCTTCAAGTTTGACACGTGGAATGTGGGATGAATCCTGTTGAGTTCTTCTGGTAGATCAAGCTTGTATGCTACAGGTCCTACTCTTTCGAGTATCTTGAAAGGTCCTACGTAGCGTGGTGCTAGCGACTTTTTGACCAAAACGAACTACTCCCTTCCACGGTGATACTTTTAGAAGTACATGATCACCAATGTTAAACTCTAAAGGCTTCCGCCGTTTTTCTGCATAACTCTTTTGACGACTTTGAGCCGCTAGAAGATTGTTTCGGATTTGATGGATCTTGTCTGTGGTTTCTTGGATCAATTCTGGACCAGTGATTTGAGCTTCCCCAATTTCGTGCCAACATACTGGAGATCGGCACTTACGACCATATAAGACTTCAAAAGGTGCCATGCCGATACTTGAATGATAGCTGTTGTTGTACGAAAATTCAACTAATGGTAGATGAGCGTCCCAATTTCCCTTGAAGTCTATGACACATGCTCGAAGCATATCTTCAAGAGTTTGAATGGTGCGTTCTGATTGTCCATCAGTTTGAGGATGATAGGCGGTACTGAGATCTAATCACGTACCCAAAGCGGCTTGTACTGCTTGCCATGTTCGTGAAGTGAAACGACCATCACGATCTGAAATAATGCTTAACGGTACACCATGTCGGCTTACGATTTCGTTGATATAAATACGAGCTAGCTTTTCGTTCTTGAAATCTTCGCGGATAGGAATAAAGTGAGCTGATTTTGTAAGTCGATCAATGATTACCCATATAGTGTCATACCCACTAGAAGTGCAGGTAACCCGGTAATGAAGTCCATGGTTATGTTTTCCCACTTCCATACAGGTATTTCGGGTTGGACCAGAAGTCCTGAGGGTCTTTGGTGTTCAGCTTTCACCTTGGAACATGTAAGGCACTTAGAAACAAATACAGCAATATCCTTTTTCATTCCAGGCCACCAATAGGTGTATCGAAGGTCTTGATACATCTTATCGGCTCCTGGGTGTATAGAGTATCGTGTTTTGTGAGCCTCATTCATAAGAATTTCACGAAGATTGTTGTGGTCAGGAATCCATATACGATCTAGATAGTACAGAATACCGTCAGATTTAGTTTCAATTTTAAGTTCAGCTCCACAGGACAGCTCCTTTCGTACATCATCTTCCATTACTGTAACATGTTGGGCTTCTCGAATTTGATCTTTAATGTCAGTTATGATTTGCGAACATAGAAGACGAATGGAGTTCGCATAACCCTTTCGACTGAGTGCATCAGCCACCACATTTGCTTTGCCAGGGTGGTATCGAATCTCACAGTCGTAGTCATTTAGAAGTTCAACCCATCTTCGTTGCCTCATGTTTAACTCCTTTTGATTGAAGATATACTGAAGACTCTTGTGGTCAGTGTATATTTCACACTTAGTACCATAGAGATAATGTCTCCATATCTTAAGAGCGAACACAACGGCTCCAAGTTCTAGGTCATGGGTGGTGTAGTTCTTCTCATGAGTCTTGAGTTATCTTGAAGCATAAGCTATAACCTTTCCTCTTTGCATTAGAACACAGCCTAATCCTTGCCCTGACGCGTTGCAATAAACTACGAAGTCATCACAACCTTCAGGCAGAGTGAGGATTGGTGCGTCACAGAGTTTTTGTTTAAGGGTTTGGAAGGCTTCTTCATGTTTGGGTCCCCATATGAAAGGTTTTCCCTTATGAGTTAAAGCCGTGAGTGGTACAGCATGAGAAGTTTGAAATGAAACGACGATAATAACCAGCCAAACCAAGAAAGATCTTACTTCAGTTGGTGTACATGGCGCTTGCCATTCTTGTACCGCTTTGATCTTTGACGGGTCGACATGTATTCCCTTGTCATTGACTACATGTCCGAGGAATTGCACCTCTTTTAACCAGAATTCGCATTTGGAGAATTTGGCGTAAAGCTTTTCTTTCTCTAGAAGTGTAAGGATGAGTCGAAGATGTCGCTCATGATCAGACTTAGACTTTGAATAAATAAGGATGTCGTCGATGAAGACTATAACAAAACGATCGAGATAAGGTTTGCAGACTCTGTTCATTAGATCCATGAAGACAGCTGGAGCGTTGGTTAAACCAAATGGCATGACCATAAATTCATAATGACCATAACGAGTTCGAAAAGCGGTCTTTGGGACGTCTTCTTCATGTACTCTAAGTTGATGATAGCCAGATCGAAGGTCGATTTTTGAAAAGCAGCTGGCACCTTGAAGTTGGTCAAGAAGATCATCAATGCGAGGTAATGGATAGCGATTCTTGATTGTTAATTTGTTGAGTTCTCTGTAGTCGATGCACATGCGAAACGATCCATCTTTCTTCTTTACAAAAAGGACAGGTGTACCCCAAGGCGAGGAGCTAGGACGTATGAATCCCTTGTCAGTCAACTCTTGTAATTGACTGGCTAGCTCTTGCATTTCAGAGGGGGCTAACCTATAAGGAGACTTTGCAACTGGTGTAGCACCAGGTACGAGATCGATTCGAAATTCAACTTCTCTTACTGGAGGAAGTCCTGAAATGTCGTCAGGAAAAACTTGCGGGAAATCTTTTACTACTGGGATGTCTTCAATTTTCTTCTCCATGGTTCCCTTTTTGACGACATGAGCTAAAAACGCGACATAATTTTTGCGAAGATATTTTTGAGTTTGAAGACAGGACATTAATCTGAGCCCTTTCGACGAGGTTTCTCCAAAGATTCGTAGAGTCTGACCGTTTGAAAGAGGAATGCGTATAAACTTTTCGCGGCATACAACTTCTGCCTGATGTTGACTAAGCCAGTCCATACCGATTATGATATCAAAACTTCCCAACTTCATAGGAATAAGGTCAACTAGAAAATTATAGTCGTTTAGAGTAAGAGTGCAATTACGTATAATAGAGTTCAATGAGAGCGGTTTCCCGTCAGCAACTTCTACTGTTATGGATTCCATGAGCTTATCACGATTTTGGTTTAAGATAGGTTCAAACTCTAAGGACACAAAACTTTTATCCGCGCCAGTATCAAACAACATGGATGCATATCTACCATTTATAAGGAACGTACCTTTAACCACATTGCCGTCAGCTCTAGCCTGGTTAGCGTTAATGTTGAAAGCTCTTCCTCTTGCAGGTGGAGGAGCTTGGTTCGCTTGATTCACCGGATTGGCTTGGGCTTGAGCATGAATAATGTTCACCAACCTTGGACAAGTGTTTCTAAAATGGCTTGGGTCACCACAATTGTAGCAAGCCCGCATAGGTTGAACCATAGGATAGTTGGGTTGGTAGTATGTTTGGGCTAAATGTTGGGTAGGTGGTATTAGTAGGGGTTGTTGGGCTTGACCCATTATTTGTTGGTGGGTTTGGGTTGAAGGCTGGTGGCTGTTCGTTCGCTGAGGCATGCGGCAGGTTTGAACAGTATGACCTGTGCGACCACAGCCGGTGCAATATTGGCAAGGATGATCAGGAGAATGGTGGTATTGGCAACGGTTGCATTTTGGTAACGGGCCAGAGTATGGCCTTTTGTATGGTGCAGGTGAAGGGGTAACTTGGGTAATGGGTGCAGCAGGGATAGGGTAATTGGTTTGTGTGACGGTGAAGTTTCTGGTGTTACGCTTCCTCTTGTTAGCAAACTTAGAGAAGGAGGTGGAATGGTTTGAAGTTTGACCCTCAACAGGGGCTTTCTTTTTCTCTTCTTTAAACTTACCGTTGCGAATTCGATTCTCGGTCAGTTCAGTGGCTAGTTCCATAGCAGCTTCAAGTGTTGCTGGTGAAGTGCTGATAACTGAATCTTGAATTTTTGAGGGAAGACCTCGAATATAATGATCGATTAAACGATAAGTTGGGGTGAACAAGTTAGGAACCATTTGGTTCAACTCTAAGAACCTCTTGTTGTAGGAAGCATGATCTCCCTCCTTCTGCTTCAAAGAATGAAATTCGTCCTCCAACTTTTTAATCTCACTCCTAGGACAGAACCGCCTAGTCATAATTTCCCTTAACTCCTCCCACGTTAAGGCCATTGCATCATCAATTCCCCTCTTCCCCTTTTCAGTATTCCACCAGGTAAGAGCTACCCCAAATAGTCTTCCGGTGGCATATCGAACCTTGCGATCCTCAGGACAATCGCAGTTGAGGAAGGTGTTTTCCATTTCCTCAAACCAATGGAGGAGAGCAGTGACACCTTCGGTCCCTTCAAATTTAGGAGGATCGCAAGACTTAAAATGTTTGTATGAGCACTTGCTGGTAGGAGGGTTGCCGATGTTCTGGTCATGTTGTTGGGGAGGATTAGTGGGATTTGTGGCGAGAGCTTGTTGTACTTGAACCACAATGTCAGGAAGCACCGTGGCCATTTGTTTCGCGATTTGTGCGGCCAAGCGTTCGTGAGATCTTCCTGATCTTTTACCCCCTCGTTGTTGTCTAGCCGACATCTACAGGAACATACATAAGAAGATTGTGAGTTTATGGAGTCTTTTTAGGTGTCATGTGTCTTTAAGAAAATGAAAATAACATAAATATCAATAATGCAACTACATCCATAGGATGTCTTGGGTTTGCTCATGTTGGGCCTCAAATGTCCCCCATACCTTCACCTGTAAGTCATGTGGGCCCCCATGGCTATTGGCTTGGTAGGATTCACATTAGTATTGGCGATTTAACACTCGCATCACCCGAATGCAAACCACAAAATATGCTTACGAGATGTATGGTCGGAATGTGTCCAGGTGTAGACACAATGACAACTCAAAGTGGGGTTAGCTCACACAACGTTTGGTATAGCATGCTTTGGCCTAATAGGTACTTCGTACTCTCATCGTTAGTCCCCAGGTAGGCAAACTGGTCCTTTATTTTGGATTTATACGAATGCAAGCCTAGACAGGACGTTCCGACTACCGGTACTGGTACCCTTCCAGTTACTACATGCCCGTCATGAGAACTCACTTTGATGAGATTTGAAAATACAAAAATCGTTGTAAAACAATCATGATAATGATGTGGTGTGTGCTTTCATGGATATGATATGTTATAAGAATATGATTCATGATAGGCATTATATGATAATATATACTTATGAACATGCTTGCATGACATTGAATGTAACATTTAACATAAAACATATAAGCATCATGAAATTTGGCATGTAACAAACAAAAATCTTAAAATTTTCTAAACAACTATAGTATAGGTTCTAAGGGTCTAATAACCTATCCTATATCCCTATAGTCATGGCTCTGATACCAATCTGTCACACCCCGACCCGCAGCGGAATAAGAGTCGGGGCATAATTGGGTTATCACCAAAGCTCATGATATTACTATTATGTTTCATATTTATTTAAATCAAAATTACATTCTCAATAATCCAAACATGTCCATACAAATACAAAGAAAAATAACCATCTAAAGAATTCCAAGCTCTAAACCATTTTATTCTTCTAGGCCAATCCTATGTGTTTCTGGCTGCAGCTGGTTCACCTGTATCATGTGTAAAAATGGGGGTTTTTGGGTCAACATAAGTTGGCGAGTGAACCTCGTTAGATAAACATTTATTATTGATTTTTTTGTTAGTTTATCAATGAAAAATTGTGCATAATCATAAGTGAGCAAATGTAAATAATCAAACAGTAGCAATAGCAATCACAACTATAACATACAATAACATATGATAGCATACATTAACATACCAACATCATACAATAAATAACATGAATGTAACTGTGCGATCAAGGCTCAATCAAACGGAGCCGATCGTATGCAAGTACTGAAAATGATAAATGTCTGTGCGATCAAGGCTCAATCAAACGGAGCCGATCGTATGTTGGCACGCCAGGTTCACGCTCATAATGTAATGGGGAACATGCTCAACGCTCATAATGTAATGGGGAGCGGCGGCCTATGAAATTGCATGTACTGAAAATAATAAAATTTAATCTAACAATAACCACACAAACAGTTGAAACAAACTGAATACACATTTGTTCATGATATGATGTATGCACAATGATTTAAGTATAATAAGTGGCAAGACACATGATACACCCCAAAAACGTGATTAAAACGGGGAATTTGTAAAGATTCACTCACATTGGGTGCGTTTGGTGGGAGATGATGAGATGCGCATGAGTTGAAAAGATTGAGCAACGAGATTCAACTAACCTAAATAATAACGGAAAATATAGTAAATGAATGGATTTTATTAATGATTTTTAATAGAATTTTTTAGATATATTTTTGTGAGTTTAAGGCTATTTCCTATCTTTAAAAACATTATTTTTAAGTATTTTTAATTGATTTTTAAATTAAATTAAATTATTAAAAATATAAAAATATGTTCACTTTTTGGGTTGACCGTTGACCGTTTGACTTGTTGACCGGTTTTGTTGTGTAATGGTATGCGCCGGGTGAGGCTCGAACCCGAGACCTCCCGTACGCGTGCACGCAGCTCTACCAACTGAGCTACGTGTCTAACCCGAAATAATTCTGTTTTTAATTATACTTATATATTAACTCAGCTTATTCAAAATTCTTTTATTTTCAAAAACATTTTAAATCATCGAACCGGTGCCATGTACAGGTCTCGAACCCGGGACCTGTGCTTTAACGCTACACACAGTCCACCGCTGGACTGTGTGTCTAACTTTGTTATTATACAGATTTTTATTATACTTAACAACTAACGTAGTTAGTCCGGTTCAGTTAGAAAAATAAAACATCTTTATAACAGAGTGGGTGTGTGTATCAGGGATCGAACTCGCGGCGTGTGCGTATTGTTTGCACACAGTCCACCGCTGGACTGTGTGTCTAACCCGTTTAAAATACCGATTTTAATTAATCTTATATTGTTATCACACTTCATCTTCTTCGCTGAATTTACAGTCAACCGTTTTCTAATCTGTTTCTTGCTTTTAAACGATTAACAATCATTCATAAGACTAAAATGAAATGGCAGAGACGGTGTTGGAAGTAAACATACCGGAGGAATGATTCAACTCAGAAATCCGGCAGGGCGTCGGCTCTGTTTTTTATGAACTTCAACTGAGTAAACAAATTATTCGTTTTGATTAGTTAAATGTGGAATTGAAGTGCTAAACAAGCGTTAACAGGGTGTTTAAATGTCCATACCGTTTCACAGCTGAAAATAAGGATTTCCATAAATTTTCCGACGAACTGGAATTATCTGATAACAGCGTCTGAATTCGGTTTCAATTGAAAGGTCCGAGTTAGAAATAGCTTAACAATTGATAGACCACGACGGTATTGAAAGACTTACCGTTTTGATGAAGAATACGGTTTTCCGGCGACCTGTAGAAACTTTCCGGCGAGTTCAAAAAGCTTCTCCGGTGGACTGAAAAGTGTGCGGAAATGTAATTGGAGGTCTTGCAGAGTATTTTGAGTCGCGAGAGAGGACAAAGATTGAAGTAATCCAAGAATTGAAAATTTTCGGTTATTAAACCGATTCACTCCCGAATTCAAGTTTCATTCAAAGCAAAATTGATTGGAATTGTCGGTGTATCGGTTAAACTTAGTGAACCGCGAGTAATCTAACGTCTTTGGACGTTTGGTGACCGATTTCAGTTACGGTTGGCGTAACCGGTTGATTTATGGTTGACTATAAGATTTATTTGTTTCCCATAGATGACAGAAAACAAACAAGTGGCGGAGTGGTTATGTGTGTGTGTGTTAAGTCTTTGGAAGTTCACAACCTGGCTGACCCGGGTTCGAGTCCCGGCAGCCCCATTTTATTTTTAATTACTTTATTTATACTTTTTATCAATTATAACTTTTACAGTTTAGTTTGTTTATTAATTATGTATCATTAAAAATCAAAATAAACATAAATAGGCAACAACACATTTATAACTTGATATTCGATTACAAACGGAGCGGGTTTGGTAAAACCCGTTTTCGAAAAATGTTACATATATCACGGAAGTCCTCGACAAACTCTCGGATCGTTAGTATTGGGTTAGATAACGGGAAATTATTAGTAGTACTACTGGGCCCAACAAGTCCCACCCGAGCTAGTCACGCTAGCCGACCGGGTATGGTCAACGGGTGAATAATTTGGCCTAACTTTCGCCATGGTCAGTGATAGGCCTGGCAACACGGAGGCACAACAGTCAGCTTCGATCGCGAACACTTATGTGACATAACTTTAGGCTCGCTACCTACATGTTAACATTGAACTTAATTACGAAACAACAATATTATTCCGGGTTAGGAATAATGGAACCAACGACAATATTATTCCGGTTTAGGAATAATGGAACCAACATCATTATTATTCCGGGTTAGGAATAATGGAACTATATCGTTATTCCGGGTTAGGGATAGCAGGGGAAACAAACTTTTAACCGAACTAGTGAACTTATAAAAACCTGTGAACTCACTCTTCTTTAATGTTGACACTTGTTTCTTTACATTTTTCTCAGGACGCTAGGAGCTCTAGGTGCACTCACTTGCATTGATCAAGACATCTATTTATCGAGTCTCATTTACGAATATTGTTTAGGTTTTTCTTTAGTTCTGGCGTTTGTGTTGGCGCCCGTTCCTTTACTTTACTTTAATGCTTCCGCTCAACTTTAAAACTAATGCTTCTGCTAAACATTGAAACCAAACTAAGACAATTTAAAAATAACTATGAATGGTTAAACAAATGATTTTGGAAAACGTATAAACAAATCATATAGAGTCGGTCGATGTTACTAGTGTCTCGGATTCTGGTTTGTGCACACGCCTCGCTGTAAAACTCCGCAAGTGGAAATTGAGGGTGTGACATATACTTAAAAGGTTTTTAGTTTACTTCGACTCAAGCTATCAACCACCATGTGAAGAAGAGAAAAGGCCTGAAATATTGGAGATGATTGAAGTGACCAAGGAGTTGACTTTGGAGAATCTAACTGACATAGCCGACAAAGCTCTAATGGCTAACGTGAATGAGGTAGTTACTGAGGAAGCTCAGGAAGCTAGAGTCAGATCGGTAAATGTGTCGGTAAATGAGTCAGTAAAGGAAACATGTTGCATGAAGTGCAAAAATCCATGTAATGAGTGTGTCGAAAAAGAAAAAAAGATACAAAGAGCTGAAAAGTCATGCAAATAATTTGTCTTGTGATTATAATACAATAAAAGAAGCATATGAAAAATTAAGTAAAATAAACAATTTGAACAAGTGATCAGAGAAAGTGACAAGACACTTTCGACGCTCAAGGCAACTGTAGACAAACAAGTGGTCATTAATATTCATTTAAATACAATTGCCGAGCTAAAAAGTGAACCGGAGAAAATGAAAATCGAAACTGAACGGGATAACAAGTTGTCAGTAAGTTATTCTACGAGTTCATACATCATTGATCAAATTCTTCCAAAAATTAGAAGCAAGGAAGACAATAAAATTGATGAACACAAAGGTGTAGGTTACGATTGTGTTCCACCGCCCTTGTGAAATAGCTATGCAAGAAAGAAACCATATGGGGTGGAAAAGGCACTCAATTTAAAATTGAAAACTGAGAAGAAAAGCGAGCTTCCTACGAACATTGACGTAACATACATAAAAACAGAAAATGATTGTGAATCTGAAGTGGCAAAACTATGGTCGAAAATGTTTTTGAATATGAGTGACAAATCTGAAAGTTCAATTTTTGAAAATGAAGAGTTGAATCTTGAAAACTCTGAACCGGATGTTTTATCATCAGAAAATAGTTTAAACAATGATCCAAATGTAGCTATGTACAAAATGAACGGATCTGATAAACTATATTCTGATGAGGATTTCCCAATTCAGATTGTTAATCTTGATCGAGTTGATAAGTTGTTTAAGCTAGTGGAAGTCAGTCATTCTGATATAGAAAAACAAGATGCGTCATTTTATTCTAAATCAAAATGTGTTTACAAAACTCACCATCAGAAGGATAAGGACTATCCTGAAAACAGGAGAGAAGGTTTGGGTTATCAAAAGCAAAGAAAGAACAACAAGTTTCAACAATTGAATTTTACAAAGAAAATTGATTTTGTCTATAGAACAAACACTGAAAAAGAAAAAGAGAGCATTGGTAAAAAATCAAATGTTGAATTTAAAAAGGAAAAGGAGAGTAGAAAATAGGATTTGGATTCCTCTGTTAGAAATGACAGCAGGACGTGTTACAAATGTAACAAAGTCGGGCATATTGCACGACAATGTTCTCAAAGAAATCCAAAACATGTTTACAACTCGAGCAGATCTACAGAAGATGTGAAGCAAACGCACCCATGTTTGTACCAAAACAAATTCTAAAAAGAAATAATGAATCCAACAAAAATGTGACATCAACAATTCAACATAAATAAAAATTTGAGTTTGGTGAAACTTCTACCAAGAAGCGTTAAAAGGATTCAAACTTCTATTCCAAAAAGGGAGTTCTGAAAACACAAACTTGGGTAGAAAAAATCAAACTATCTTCGGTAGAAATTAAAACACCTATTCCAGCTAAACTAGAAATAAAACAAGATCTCAAGATCAAAGTTCCAAAGTTTGATATTCTAAACCCACTCAAGACCAAGAAAGCTTGGGTTTCTTTGTTTAAGTAATTTCTTGTTCATGTGTGTAGGGGCTTACGAGGTCAATCATTTCAAAGTGGGTTATGGACAGTGGAGCTTCCCGACACATGACGGGGATGCTTGCGTTATTATACGACGTAAAAGCTATCTGGGGAGGATATGTAGGGTTTGCTGGAACACTGGGAGGAAGAATCGTAGGTGAAGGTATTCTCACAAACGGAGTGGTGTCTTTCGACAAAGTGAACTATACCGTTGAGCTTGAGGACAACTTACTTAGCATCTCGCAAATCTGTGACAAGAAATTCACTACCCATCTCAACGACAAGGAATGCTTAATTCTTAAACCAGGATTCAAAATTTCTGAGGAGTGGATCCTCATGCGCGCTCCACGAGAAAATGATCTTTATGTCTTAGACATGAGCGTCGCATCCACTACGTCAAAGAAGGTTCAATGATTTGTATCTAAAGCTACCGAGAAAGAGTCAATGCTATGGCATCATAAGATAGGGCACATTCACATGAGAAAGATGAATTATTTGGTGCATAACGACCTAGTGGAGGGTGTTAATCTCAAGAATTTTCACTTATCAGATGATTGTCTTAGCTGCAAAAAGGGGAAGCAACACAAGAAATCACACCCCAGAAAGCTGCTTAACTCTATCAAGCTTCCACTAGAAAAGCTTCATATGTATCTCTTTGGGCCAGTGAACGTGAAAAGTATCTCTTGAGATCTATATTGCCTAGTCGTGACAGATGGTTACTCAATATTGTCATGGGTTTTCTTTCTAGAGAGTAAAGATGAAACATTTGAAAGTCTTATGATTCTCTTTAGGAAGCTGGAAAACCTATATCACTTGCCAATCAAGAGAATCCGCAATGATAATGGTACAGAGTTTAAGAACAAGAGAATGCTCGAATTTTGCAACGCTAAGGGTATTCTTCACGAATTCAGCGCCCCTATACTCCTCAACAAAACGGATTAGCTGAACGTAAGAATCGCACACTGATTGAGACTGCAAGAACAATGCTTGCTGATTCAAAACTTCCAATTAGTTTCTGGAACGAAGCAGTCACATCTGCATGTTGCACCCTTAACCGTGTTTTGAGTGTTAAGCCTCACAACAAGACATGTTTTGAGCTACTAAACCAACAAAAGCTGAACCTAGCATTTTTGGAACCACTTGGATCGCCGTGTACTATTCTAGACCTGGACAGTAATATTGGGGCCAAATCCTTGGAAGGATTTTTCGTCGGTTATGCTAGTCCACAAAACAGAGTCTTCTTGCTGAGTCTTAACCAGGTTATTCTTGCATAACATGATGATCCGTGGCTGTTCAATTACGACGGGTTGCGGAATTAATTCGACCTACCAGAAGTACCATCAGAAGAAGAACTTGTAATGCTATTTCAACAACATCAAATCTCTAATCAAGAACAAGTTTCAAGACCGTTGATGATTTCCCATCATTACCTGTCTCTAAGTCTTCTGAAGTATGTCTGAGCAATACTCATCAAGAATCAGTAAATGTACCAGACTTGAATGCTGCCGAACCATCTGCCCGTCAGCAATTTGATGTTGACTCAGATTCAAAGCTTTCTGAACACTTAAGCTGATGAATCTAATAACAGAAATGAAGCTACTTCTCCTGAACAGGTTGCTGATGAAGTTGTCACAAATCTGCAAATTCAAGTAGACGTTCCAAGTGAAGTGATGCCAAGGACACTATCTTATCATCCATCAGAGAATATTATTGGCAACTTACAAACCGGAGTGAAATCTCAAAATCAGGTCAATAAGGATCTAAGTTGCTTTAATACAAAAGTTGCTCCACTACAAACCAGACTTTCTTAAAGTTGTTTTGTCTTGCAAGTAGAACCAGGAAACTGGAAAGACGCTATGAAGGAAGAAAGCTGGGTGGATGCAATGCAAGAAGAGTTGCTGCAATTCCAGAAACTTGGTGTCTGGAAGATTGTTGACCACCTGCTCATCATAAAAAGATTAATACTCATTTGGTCTTCAAATGCAAGAGAGACGATAAAGGTATCGTGGTTCGAAACAAAGCTTGGCTCGTAGTCCAAGGCTTCCATCAGCAAGAAGGGATAGACTACAATGAAGTCTATGCCCCTGTCGCACGTTTTGAAGCTATCCGTATTTTCTTGGCCTTTGCTTCATGGAAAGGTTTCAAAGTGTACCAATTGGATGTATCTGCATTCCTTTACGGAAAGGTAAACGGGGAGGTGTACGTCAGTAACCACCGGTGTTTGTCTATCTGATACACAAGGATAAGGTCTATCTGTTGAACAAAGCGTTATACGGACTACACCAGGCCCTGAGAGCCTGGTACGTGACGCTCTCCAAACATCTTCTAGGAAATGGTTTCTCTAGAGGCATAGTAGACACTACCCTCTTTACCAAGGATGTGGATGGATATCTGATTATCCTACAAATTTATGTGGACGATATGATGTTTTGATCAACAAAATGATAAGATGTGTAAGGACTTTGAAGAAGTCATGAAAAAGAAGTTTGAAATGACTACTAAGGGGGAGATGAAGTTTTTCATAGGACTTCAGGTAGAAAAATTACCTGATGGAATCTTCATTCACCAAAAGAAGTATGTTCATGATCCGTTAGAGAAATTTAACATGATAGGAACTAAGCCAGCATCAACTACATTAGCCACTAATCATAACTTTTGTCTAGAAGTTCATGGAGTCAAAGGCGATGAAACTTTATATCGCTTCATGATCGGATCCTTGATGTATCTCATAGCTTTAAGACCTGATATCATGTATCCTACATGCTTGTGCGCCCGTTATCAGTAAAATCGGAGAGATTCACACTTGTTAGCCGTCAAAAGAATCATACGTTACTTGATAGGATGTCCAAGCACCGGCTTGTGGTATCCTCGACATGATGACTTCAATCTCAAAGGTTATTCAGATTCTGATTTCGGTTGCTGCAAGCTCAATGCCAAATCTACAATGGCTGGTTGCCAGTTCTTCGGATTCCATTTGGTAACATGGCAGTGCAAGAAACAGACCGCGGTCCTTTCTCTACATGTGAAGTTGAATACGTTTCAGCATCCAGCTGTTGTTCCCAGATACTCTAGATACAACAGCAGATGAGAGACTTCAGACTGCAATATCTTGACACGCCCATATATGTAGATAACAAGGAGGCTATTGATATCACTAAAAACCCAGTTCAACACTCACGCACTAAACACATTGAAATTCGACACCACTTTATCCGTGATTGTTACGAGAAAAAGTTGGTTTGAATTGAGAAAATCCACACTGACGACCAAAAAGTAGATTCTTACACCTAAGCTTTTGATAGATCAAGATTTAAAAATCTTTTGAAATTAAATGGTTCAAGAAATTTGACATCAGGGGATGGAAATGAGATTAAATTCGAGGATGACGAGGACTTACGTGATTCTCATCGGTTTGACATACATTTTTATATAAATACTTTTCTTGCTTTCTTAAAAACAAAAACCCAAAAATATGTTTTTGATTTTAGGGGGAGAAAAGTTGTGAAAAATACAAAAACATTAAAAAAGAGAGAGGGACAAAAAGAGTTTTTGTGAAAAAGAGGAAATCATATTTCATCAGTGAACTATCAAAGTATGCTAAGGAAATGAAATGATTTAAACAGGTAATTAAACAGGTCTTACTGATGATGTGCCAATAGGCTTCACACGTTCAGTAAATTGTTCTTCAAGATATAAACTTAAAAGAAAAACTGAGTAATTTGTGGGTCGACATCTCTTGGATATATGGACTTAGTACTCTGAAATTTCATTTTTGAGAATGCCAGATTCTGTGATACAAGGTCTTTATATTTAGTTGATATCTGGGGTATTATCCGAGTTCTTCTAATTTTGCATGGGCAACGACCTAGAACTTGTATATTACTTTGCACATTATTCACCCCCAAAAGCTGCATAAAAAACGAGTATATGTCCTAAAAAGATACAACATCTACAGTTCAAAAAAGATTCCTAAATGGAACACCACCTTGAGTCGAGCATTCATCTCTTTCTCTATATGGATATACTAACCTGAGCTCTCAAGGTCTCGCAATTCACCCCATTTACATATATCAGTTATAAATATTCACCTGTGAGATGTGATACATGAGTATATTCTGAGATGTGATACAGGAGTATATTCTGAGAAGGGAACATAATTACTGCATGCTACTTAAAATTACCTAACATATCTTGAAACTTTTGTGAAATGTGTAGAAGTTTAAATGGATCAGTATATTGGCAATCTAAGTAAATCTGTTTAGACCTTAAAGTTATTACCAAGATCAACGGTACTGGTGATTTATCTAAATAACTTATGTGATCCTCTAATACAAACTCACAAAAATATGTCTGTAAATACGTCTTTATTTACTTTATTTCTCTTTTTAGAAAAACCAAAAAGATTTTCAGTTTTTCTTTTAGCAAAACTTTGAAAAAGACAAAAAGATTTGATTTCTATCATAGTTTTTCGTCTACCGATGATGGAAATACCGTTAGTCCAAGTCAAAGCGACAGTTGCTGAAGGATAGCTGAAGATCACAGGCTGGGAGCTAATCTAAAAATGAAGAGAGTTTTGAAACGTCACAAAGTTAATTAACTTGAAACTTTAATTTTTTAAAGAAATTTGTTTTGGTCAGACAGCGGTCAACTAAGGTCATTAACTTGGACTTGGTAGGAAAATCGGTTAACCGGGGTCATTAACTTGGACTTTATCAACTGAGTGGGTCGTAAAAGAAGAAAAATTCACAAAAGTTCAAAAAGTAACAAAGTGAAGAAATCTGGCTCGTACAAATGACTATCTGACTCGTACGAGTGATAAAATGCCTCATTCATACGGATGATGAGTCATACGAATGATGTGGCGCATATAAAAGGGACATTCACTCGCACGAGTCACATTTGTGACTCTGTGCGATCCAGTTCATTCTTCACACTTCTAGACCATATTTTATACTGTTGATTCTTTAGGGAGGTTGATTTGCACACCTCTTTAGATGGGAAAGGTACTAACTCAAGATTTGAGCCATTATAATGCCGAAATTGGACCATAAGGACATAAAACGTAGATTTAGGCTAATTTTAACAGGTAAAATGTAAAATTGAACTAAAAAACGTTCAAATCGACCTTTTTAGCCTCTAAATCTTCATTCAATTTGTTAAAATTTGTTAAAATTTACACTTTTTAAGTTTGGTTTGAAAAGATGTTATTTGTGCGATTCATGTTACGAATGATCGCTCGTACGAGTAAGCTTTTTAATTAGATTATTCTCATCACTTGTTCGAGTGATCATTCGTACAAGTAAGCCCATAATGTTATGAAAATTCTTTGACCCGTACGAGGAGTCACTCATCCAAGCAAGTCTGTTTAAACCTGAAAATGTTAAGTGTTAATCTGACTCGTACGATTGGTGACTCATACGAGTGTCAAAAATTTGAAAAGTTTGGAAAATATGCAAAGTATTGGAAATTTTTGTGTGCGCAAGTCAAGAAGTATTCGTTTTCTCCATTCCACAATATATGCTGCTTATTGAACGAAGATATTACTGAGAACGCTACTTATAGAGAAGTACTTGATTTTGGGAAGGTATGTGAGATTTCTAAACAAGACATGTAGTCTAACCAATACAAGAAGAATAATCAAAAGAAATCTCCACAACGGAAGGCCGCTACAAACAACAAGTATAAACATCTAAATTCATCCTCACCTGTAAGAAATGTGCAACAAAAATAAGCATAGAAATGATCACTTCATCCTTCAGGGCCTCCAAGAGAAAATCAAGCTAATCAGAATGCTTTATACGTGAAGAGACAAACATGCTTCAATTGTGGCATTCATGGTCACACTGCTTGGAACTACACACATCGTCCCAATGTACCCTTTTTATGCTCAAAATCAGAGGGTTACACCAAAGGATAACTATCATTCTAAGCCAATGAAGGGACAACCAAGGAGGTGCTATTGATAGCAGTTGTTCTAGAGACATAGCGGGTAACATTTCACTGTTGCAAAAAGTTCAAAATTTTTTTACAAGTGACATGTTTCCTTTGGAGGAGATTGAGGTAAGAAAAGATCAGCGAAAAGGTACAATTTAAATTTTGTGTTATGATTTTATCATTGATTAATCTTCAATCTTATGATGTAACGGTTAAGAAAAAAAAAAAAATAATTTCCTTTTCTTTCATTTATATCGTTGTATATACTTTTTCGTTATTAGGTAAATTTGCGCATAAAGTGTGATGCACAAATTTAGGGGGGAAGAGGGAGATATATATACATATGCATTGTTTTAGGGGGAGAAAAGGAGAAAAATACAAAAACATTTGAAAAACAAGAAAATTACAAAAAACATTTGAAAACAGTAAAAATCCAAAAAGAGTTTATTGCATCATTTCGGAATGAAATAAATGTTCGTGTTAAAGGGTTTGACCAACATATATATTAGGTGTTATAGCTGAAAAGACTAGGATCAAATGTGATATGTTGATAGACTTGACGATCAAAGTGATAAAAGATACTAAGTGATACAAACATAACGAACTATGTGCCATGTGGGTAACATACCATTGGCGTATGATTTTATAGTCTTAAATCTTGCATTGATAGATAGCCAACGTCTGAGGTTTCAGGTATCTATGCTGTTGAGTCATCCGGGATATTAGGGATGTCCTTCTGTTGCATCTAGATTATATGCAGACCTAGGCACAGTCAGGATATCCTAAAAGAGCCAAAAATAGGCCAAAAATCTTAAAGGAAGAAAATCTCACTACGATCTTTGAAAGCAAAATTCATACCAAAAAGGTATTTACCTAACCCTCGCTGGACACTTTATTGGTCACTCTGCTGTACGATGTACTGACCTGTTCACCAATAAGTTCGACGTTGTAAAATCAAAAGGATGAACTCAGTGTACTCATCTGCTATGATGAATCGTTGTGCTTACCTTGATTGCGGGGGTATGTAATGGTATGGGACACACGAGTATTAGATTATAATATTACCTTAAGCGTATCACGAAGTTGAAAAATGAAAATTGAGCGTTAACGTTTAAGTGGACAAACATTTTGGCAATCACTTGGACAAGTCCTGATAAGTTCGCGCAAAAAAGTGTTCGTTGGTCCTCCTAAAAAGGATTTTGATCCCATTGCAATTGTATATTGTAGCTATTGAGTTAGTTTCTTTGTTTATTTGCGTTTCTGTTTATATTCTTATTTTTTTAATAATAATAGAAAACCCAAAAATCCAAAAATAGTGTCTTGTTTTTGCAAAATCAAATAAAAAAATAGAGTGTTTTATTCGTTTTATTAAAATTTAACCATTCTTGAAGATTTTACGGATCATCAAAAGATGAAAGAAAATTGAATTTTGATCCGAGTTCAAGTAGTTGGATGTACCAAGTGTTCATATATTACTCTCCCTGTTGAATAGAAATGGTTGCTTATATATCAAGAGACAAGGGCTGCTGAAAATTAAGATGCTGTTAGTTGCTGACAAAGCATGAAGCATCATAGCAACAAGATGTACCTGAGTCAGAAGAAGCGTATACGAGTCATCATCTGACAATGACAATAAATTTGAAGAAGTACCTGTGAACCTGCTTGCTTGAAAGAGAAAGATTGAGGAATTAAAGAGCTGCAGAGAATCCCCCTCTAGCATTCTTTTTACAAATATCTTTCAAGCAAAACTGATCTTGATCTTGATATGAAGTTAACCACGAGAGAAGAAGAAAGAGCCCTAGTGCTGAGAGTTCAGAAGTCAAGAACTTCCACAACATCAAAGCATAACGATAATCATAGACTTTGTTGAAGATGCTGCTGAATTCATGCTATAAAGACAACTTGATGCATTAGTATAGGGTGAGACTGTTAGGTCCTAGAAGTGTGAGACTGACGCATCAAATATACGTGTTGGTGCCTAATGTATATTGCTTACGTCTAGGATATGTTGTTTATGTACATAAGGCTTAGAACATCGAATAGTGTTTGTAAATATATGAATTATATGTTTGTAGCTTGGCTCGTACGAGGCATCACTCGCACGAGTCACTTACACACACTCTCCTCCTATGCGAGTCATGTCGACCTATAAATAGAGGAACCTGAGTGTTGTGTTAGCCTCTGTTGGTTGATGTACGGTGAAGCCCTGTCAAACTGTTTACTTGCTTTGTACTTGTTAACGTTTATCAATATAATTCAAGGCATTTAAGCAGTATATCTTACTTGTTTATTTGTCAAACTCACTAACAATGAATTCCGCCTCTGTTAGCTGAGTCAGATCGGTCCGATATTCATCTGGGAGAGCTGATCCCCTCTCACAAGTGTATCAGAGCATTGAGGCCTGATCTGAGGACAAACATCAAGTTTTTGCATAGTACCAACAGTTTCAGATCCAGATTCACCATTGGAGTTTTCTACTTCTACACTTTCTCACACAGATCTCGGAATTGGATGAATTCATGGACAAATTGGACTAGGATTTTAGTATATCACGTTAAAATCAATTCTAATGAATCCTTGAAAATTTCAAATCTAAAATAAACCTAATTCATGTCGAAACTTGTAAAAATCATCCGTTTGGTGACCTAAGTTGTTTCGTACGAGTAGAGAGACAACTCGTACGAACGACCATCCATACAAATTTAAGTCATTCATACGAACGATTAAACAAAGTTTCTTAAAATTTACAAGTTAAAACTGTCATTCACACGAAGCAATCATTCGTACGAACAAGTCATTCATACGAGTAACCTTTTTCAGTCGTACAGACATCTCGCTCGCACGAAGATGTGAATCGCACGAGTTCCCACTCGCGCGAATCAACTTGTTCGCGCGAGCAACTGGTCATTCGCATGAAGAATCTTTTGTCATTCTAATCAGTTTTTCGAAAGTGTGTTTCTAAAACTTTTGAAGAAAGAATGGAAGAAGAGTTTTACAACGCATTTGCTGCTTTAGCGCTCATAGCTACTGCAGCTCAAAATATGAACCTCGAGAATGAGATGGGTACGATGACAAAGCCACCAAAGTTGATGAACCTTGAAGACTTTGACAGTTGGAGTGAACGTTTTATGAATTGGGTTCAAGCAAATCATTTTACCTGCTGGTTTGCCATTGAAGAGAAAATCAAGCACCAATTGGAGAAAATGGTCTTGACAAAACTTTAGCACAACTCCATGATTTCGAAAGAGAGAAGTTCATAAACGAGAAAAAGATGATGAACATCTTACAACAAGCCATCAAAGAATACATCTTGGCTCTTCTACAACATGATGATGATGCCCAATCGTTATGGAATGCTCTAAGGTTGAAATTCCAAGGAAGCGCATAGTTAAGAAAAGGGGAGAGAGCGTTGTTAAGTAAAGAATTTGATATCTTTACTTTGATCAAAGGAGTGACTGTGAAACAACCGATTGAAAGATACTATCACTTGGTTGTGCAAATGAAGCGCATGGGAATCACAAAGACGAATGAAGAATTATTCGATAAACTGGCGGATTCCTTACCACAAGGAGAATGGTCTACCTACTTGACCATTCTGAAGAATGGCACATAATATGGTAATTTCTCATTACCAAGATTCATTAAGAGATTGGAAGGGCACGAACTCGAGATGCTGAAAATGGCAAAAAAAGGCACCCAAATGCAACAAGACGTAAATCTATATTACAAGGGTAGTTCTGCTTCACATATACAGTCTTCAAAAATCCAAACTGCCTTCAGCGCTTACAACACATCAAGCCCACCGTCAAGTCAACACAGTTGTTTTCAATTGTTTGCTTCCGTCAACCCGAATACGTCTCCAAGCCCACAATCATCACATGGTTCGAGCAATCCCCAGATCAACCAAAACAATCAATCTCATCCTACTCAATGGTTTTACAGTGTAATATTGTTGTTGATTTCCAAAATGCTCAAAACTTTAACGAGAAGACCGCAAAGCAACATATGTCATTATTAGCTTCAGTTATCGAATCATACGATAGTTTAGCAGCAAGAAAAATTGGAAATTCAGAGATGACGAGAGAGGATGATGATCAGATTGATCTGGTTGAGATGGTGTTCATCGACATCAAATGGTGTATGGCTTCTATTGTCAGACGAGCGCAACCTTTCATGGAAATCACAGGGAAAGAGTATTTTGGTGGATTAGATGGAAAACTTGACTTCGACAAGTCTAAAGTTACATGCTTTAAATGTCGAGAAAAGGGGCATTTTAAACGCGAATGTCCGAATAGAGAAGTTCAAGGCAATCAGAACCCGTGTGCCGATGACTACTACAAGAAAGCCAGTTATCATCGTCCTCAACCCAAAACAAGAACGGTGCAAATCAAAGATGGACTGTCAAACTCCAAAGACAAAGCTCTGTCGTTACTCAGGAGGATGAAGGCTTCAACTAGAACAAGTATATCACAAAGAATAAGAGTCTGGATTTGGTCGCAGAAATTATTGAAGAACCTTAAGAAAATACAAAGGCCCCTTTTGACGAATCTCCCGAAGATTATTATCACACATCGTCTGAAGAAGAGGAATTTTAAATAGTGCTTTTAAACATCTCCTGCCTAATGACATTTTTAAAACTTTTTCAGGTTATTTTGAGCCAAGCCATCGATCGTCTTGTGAAGAAAAAAGAAACCGGAAGTTGAAGAAAAGAGAGTTGATGAGACTTTGGAAAAGCTGGCTGATAAGATCAACAAAGCTTGTATGGCAAATATGAATGAGGTAAACGTGTAAGAAAATGAGTTTGTGATAAAAAAAACCATGCTTAAAATGCAACGAGCCATGCAGTGAATGTGCTATAGATCAAAAAAAGAAGCTTACGACAAATTAAGCAAATCTGTCAAACATTATGAAAAAGTGCTCAGAGAAAATGACGGAACACTTTCAATGCTTAAAGCGACGGTAATGGACAAACAAATGGCCATTAACATTCATTTAAATACAATCGCTGAGCTAAAAATTGAACTTGAAATAATTAATATAGAAACTAAATGAGTTAACAAATTGTTAATCAGTTATTCTACAAGTTCATACGTCATTGATCACCATCTTCCAAAGATCAAAAGCAAAGAAGAAACTAAAAATGATGAAAACAAAGGTGCAAGTTATGATCGTGTTCCACCACCCATGTGGAATAGTTTTGCCAAAAAACCAACGGGGGTGGAAAAGGTGCTCAACTTAAAATTGAAAACTCAAAAGACAAACGAGCTACCTGCGAACATTGACGTAACTTACACTAAACCAGAAAATGAATGTGAGTCTGATATGGTTAAAACCGTGGTTCAAAGTGTTTTGAAAGTGAGTCAGAGAAATCTGAATCTGATGTTGAAACATCATAAAATAGTTTAAACACTGATCCAAACGTCATCGTTTATAAAATGCATGGATTTGATAAACTATCTTCTGATGAAGATTTCACGATTCAGAATGTCAATTTAGATCGTGTTGAAAACTTGTTCAAGCTTGTTGAGGTAAGCCATTCTGATTTAGAAAAACACGATGCAACATTTTATTCAAAATAAAAATGTGTTCACAAACCCTACCATCAAAGAAACAAATATTATCCTTAAAACAGGAGGGCTACTATGCATGAATCGGTCTTTCCCTGTCACTTCCTGACTCTAACACTTCCGATGTAGGTCCGAGCACTACTATGCATGAATCGGTCTCTGTACCAATCTTGAACACTGCTGAATCATCTGCCCAACAACTGCCTAATACCGACTTTTAATGATGGAGGATCTAGTTCCGATGAAGGATCAGAGCATATTGAAAGCTTTCTGAATGCTCAAGCTGATCAATCCAATGTCAAAAATGAAGCTACATCTTCTGCACCGGTTGTTGATGATATGATCACGAATTTGCAATCTCAAGTGGATGTTCCGAGTGAAGTAATGCCAAGGACATTATCTTACCATCCATCGAAGAATATCATTGGCAGCTTACAAACTTGAGTGAACACTCGCAATCAGATCAACAAGGTCTAAATTGTTTCTATACCAGTATTGCTCCATTACAATCCAGACTTTCCTACAGTTGTTTTGTTTCACAGGTTGAACCCGGAAACTAGAGAGACACTAGGAGTCGGAAGCTTGTCGACCTACAAGATCATCATAAAAAGATCAATACTCGATGGGTCTTCAAGTGCAAACGAGATGATAGATGTATAATGGTTAGAATCAAAGCTTGGCTCATGGTCCAGGGCTTTCACCAGCAAGAAGGGATAGACTACACTGAAGTCTACGCCTAGTCGCTCGTCTCGAAGCTATTCGTATATTCTTGGCCTTTGCTTCTTGGAAAGGTTTCAAGGTGTATCAATTGGATGTCAAATCTGCTTTCCTTTACGGCAAAGTAAAAAAGGAGGTGTATGTCGGCGAACCATCGGGGATTGTCGATCCAATACACAAGGATAAAGTCTACAATCTGAACAAAGCTTTATATGGTCTTCACCAAGCCCCGAGAGATTGATATGAAATGCTTTCAAGACATCTTCTTGACAACAACTTTCTTAGAGGAACTGTAGATTCTACCCTCTTCACAAAGGAAGTTGATAGTCAAATGATTTTGGTGCAAATATATGTGGATGATATCATCTTTGGATCGACAAATGATAAGTTGTGCAAAGATTTCGAAGAAGTGATGAAGAAGAAATTCGAAATGAGTGCGATGGGGGAGATGAAGTTCTTTTTAGGACTTCAGATTGAGCAATTGCCTGATGGTATCTTCATTCATCAGGCAAAGTATGTTCATGATGTGTTAGAGAAATTTGACATGGAAGGAACTACGCCAGCATCAACCTCATTTGCTCCAAATCACGGCATTTGTCCAGACGTTCATGGAGTCAAAGTTGATGAAACATTATATCGCTCCATGCTCAGATCCTTGATGTATCTTACAACTTTGCAACCTGATGTCATGTATCCTACATGCCTATTCCCGCGTTTTCAGTCCAATCCAAGAGATCCGCACTTGTTAGCCATCAAACATATCATACGATATTTGAAAGGATGTCCAAGCACCGGCTTGTGGTATCCTCGTCACGACGACTTCAATCTTGTGGGTTACTCGGACTCTGATTTTGGATGCTTCAAGCTTAACGCCAAATCTACTACGGCTGGTTGCCAGTTCTTCGGAACTCGTTTGGTAACGTGGCAATGCAAGAAACAGAGCATGGTTGCTCTCTCTACATATGAAGCTGAATACGTTTCAGCATCCAGCTGTTGTTCCTAGATACTCTGGATACAACAGAAGATGAGAGACTTCGGACTGCAATTTCTTGACACGCCCATATATGTAGATAATCAGGATGCTATTGATATCACTAAAATTCTTGTCAACACTCACGCACTAAACATATAGAAATTCGACACCACTTTATCCGTGATTTCTACGAGAAAAAGTTGGTTAGAACTGAAAAAATCCACACTGATGACTAAAAAAGCATATTTTTACACCAAAGCATTTGATAGTTCAAGATTTAAAAATCTTTTAAAATTAAATGGTTTAAGAAATCTGGCATCAGGGGATATTCATGAGGTTTAATATGAGGATGACGAGGACTTGACGTGATTCTCAACAGTATGACACGTTATTCTGTAAATTTATTTTCTTTAAAACTAAACTAAAAAACCAAAAATATGTTTTTGATTTTAGGGGGAGAAAGTTTGGGAAAATACAATAACATTATAAAAGCCAAAAAGAGTTTTTGTGAAAAGGGATATCATATTACATCAATATGACAATCATGGTATGATAAAGATATGGAATGTTTAAACAAGTAATTAAACATGTCTTACTAAGGATGTGCCAATAGGCTTCACTCATTCAGTAAATTGTTTTTCAAGATATAAACCTAAAAGAAAAACGAGTAACTTGTGGGTCGACATCTCTCCGATATATGGACTTAGTACTCCGAAATTTCGTTTGAGAGAATACCAGATTCTGTGATACTAGGTCTTTATATTTAATCCATATCTGGGGTATTATCCGAGTTCTTCTGATTTTGCGTCAGCAATGGCCTAGAACTTGTATTATACTTTTCGCATTATTCGCCTACAAAAGCTGCACAAAAAATGAGTATGTCATAAACATTTACGACATCTGCAGTTCAAAAGATTCCTTTATGGAACACCACTTAAAGTCGAACCTTCATCTCTTTGTCTGTATGAAAATACTAACCTGAGCTCACAAGGTCTCGCAATTCACCCCATTTACAGATATCAATTAGATATATTCACCTGTGAAATGATATTCTGGGAATCTCGTTACGGGAGTATAACCTGAGATGGGAAACACAGTTACTTCATGTTCCTTAATATTACCTAACATATCTTGAAACAATTCAGAAGCGAGTAGAGGTTTAAGTGGATTAATATATTGACAATCTAGGTAAATTTGTTTAAGAACTTACAGTTACTACCAAGATCAACAGTACTTGTGATTTATCTAAATACTTGATATGATCCTCTAAACACAAAACTAACAAAGATGTATGTAAATATATCTTTACATGTTCTTTCTTTTTAGAAAAATCCAAAAAATATTTCAGCTTTTAGCAATTTATCTTAGATTTTAGTCTCCTGACGATGAAAATACCGATAGTTCAAGTCAAAGCGACGATTGTTGGAGGAAAACTGAAGTCCACAGGTTTGGAGCTAATCATGAAAAGAAAAGAATTTCCTGAACGTCAACAAATAATTTGAAACTTTACAATTTCAAAATAAATCTGTTTTGGTTAAAAGGGTCAACCAAGGTCATTAACATGGACTTGGTAGGCAAATCGGATAACCAAGGTCATTAACTTGGACTTGCTTAACTGAGTGGATTATAAACAGATAAAATATCATAAAAAATCAAAAAGTTTAACAAAGTGTTAGAACTGACTCGTACGAGTGACAAAAGTCTTCATTCGCACGAGTTATCGCTCGTACGAGTGAATACTGCATTAGTATAAAAGGATGGCTCATTCGCACGAGTCAGACTATTGACTCTATGCGATTGAGAGCAGACTTTGTGCGAACCAGTTCTTTTCACTTCATTTTCTTGATCTACGATACATACCTATACGTTGGGGAGGTTGATTTGCACACCTTTTTAAATGGGAATGGCACTAATGCTCATTTTAAGCCGTTATAATGCCGAAATTGGACCAAAAGGACATAAAATGTAGATTTAGGATAATTGGACTGGTAAAATATATAACTGAACTCAAAAATGTTAAAATCGGCCCTGTTAACATATTAATCAACCTTCAATTTGTTAAAATCTACACGTTTTAAGTTCGGTTTGACTGGGTGTTATTTGGTACGATTTACAACTCGTACGAATCGTCACTCGTACGAGCAAGTGTTCAAATGTCTCATAACCATTTCACTCGTATGAGTGAGTATTCGTACGAGTAGGTCCTTTAATGTTTAAATCTTGATGACTCATACAAGGCATCATTCGTACGAGGAAGTTCTGGTCAAAAAATTTGAAATTTTGTCAAGTATAATTTTCATCCTTACGAAGTTGTGACTCGTACGAGTGAGATATTTTATTCGGACTCTATTCATTGACTTAGTCTATGACTTGTATGAATGGTTAGTCGTACAAGTGATTAAAAAGTTGAAATTTTTTGGAAAATTTTCTGTGTCAAAATGTCTTTACTTGCAAATCAAGAAATCTTCGTTTTGCCATTCCACAATATTTGTTGTCTTCTTGATGATACTATCCCAGAAATTGCTACATATCGAGAAGTTCTAGGTTTTCTAAGCAGACTTCCTATCACTAAAGCTCTCATAATCACCACATAGCATATAGATCTCACGTCGAATATTTCTTGAATGCTCCGAGTTTAATGAAGATGAGAATGCGATTATGTCTTCAGTCAAGTTTAATGATGAAGATATTCAAGTAAAGATTACTGAAGACTTGATCGGAACTGTGCTAGAATTTAACGATCATGAACCCTACTGGTTTTCCTGAGTACATGGTGAAAGGGTGTTTTTACAGAATGGGTTATGCCGGTTTTGTTAATGCAGTTCCGTTCAAGAAGGCTAACCTTATTGCTCCATTCAGATATATAGCACACTGCATTATTCACGCTCTTAGCCACCGAAAGGGCGGTTTTGATGATTTAGTTTACTATCAGATGTGTATGATCACTACACTTTTTCTGAACTTGCCTTACAACTTTTTGAGAGTGATTTTCTCCCAAATGGTACAAAACATTTAGCGTGAGAAATTTATGCAATATTCATGTTTTATTCAAATGTTGCTTGACCATTTGCATCCTAACTTGAAGAAAAAGAAAGATGATGTGTTGAAGCTGGAGCATATGCATGTCTCAACTCTTAAGAAGATGAATCTGCATCTCAAAGCTTTCCAAATGCAAAGCCAGTCTTCGGAGCAATCATTGACAAAGATTATATCGCTCCGCCACAAGGAAAATGGAGGAAAGAAGACAGCGGAGACGAAGATGAAGAGCTGGAAGTGCTAGATGGTTTCATAGCAAAGAGAAGCGCGTGGTTTTTGAAAGAAGAGAAAGGGGGGGGGGGTAAGGGGACGAAAAGAAAACAAATGTCCACATCTTCCTCCAAAGCACCTCAAAAGAAACAGCGAGAGTCTGAAAGCTCGAGATTGGTCGATGAATCAGAGCCAGAAGAGAAGCGTTCGGTGTTCGGGAAGGAGAGGTTGAAGAAGCATCATCTTCTAGTACTGATACTGAAGATAGAATTGATGGTTAAAAAGAAATAGCTAAGGAAAGAGAGGTTGAAGAAGTATCCTCTTCTAGTACTGATACTGAAGATAGAATTGCTGGTGAAAAAGAAAGAGCTAAGGAAAAGAGGTTGAATGTCTGGATGAGCTTCAACGTAAAGCCGAAGAGAAGAAAAGAAAAGCGTCAGGAGAGGAGGATACGACATATGTGCCTTCGGGTTATGATAGCGATACTCCTTTTTGCAAAACTCCTAAAAAATCTTCTAGGCGTTTTAAAAGGCCAGCAGTTAGAAGTCTGATTCTCCGATAGACAAATGTAAAAGAAAAGTACAGAAAAAGATTGTGGAAGAAGAAAATGTTGAGCCGACTCCACAGTCACCAACATCTCCACCACAACAGCCAACACCACAATCACCACCATAACCAACACCGCAGCCTACATCTCAACCCTCACAATCTCAACCTTAGTTCGATTCTGATTTTGATTTTGATGGTATACCAGGGGGAGGATTTCTTTGCAGACATGTTCAACGATGCGCGTATTGAAGAGCATGAGAAACAAGTTATGTTGAATAATGTCAGAATTGTTGAACTTCAGGAGCAACTCAATGGGCTGAATGCAGAAAAACAGCAGTTAGAAGCTATTATAGCGAGTATCATGTCGAAGAATTAGTGTTTGACAAATAGAATGGCAGAATATGATGAAGAACGTCTCACGAACTAGAGAAAAATGAGTCTATTCGAGAAGATACTCACAAAGAAACTTGGAATTAACATAGTTGCTGAAACTGATGAAATTGAGAGAGCTGACGCAAGAGAAAGGGTTGCCGAGTGTGAATGGATTGCTAAAGAACTATCTAATGCTCAAGGAATAGGCAAAGGCAAAGCAAAGGCTGGTGAGGATCCCGTGACTGTTACAACTGAGCCAGAAGTTGAATATGTGCCAGTAACTTTTGATATAGTGATGTATTCGATTTCGAAGAAGTTTGTGTTGGTGGGAAAGCCTAAAGATGTTGATAATGACACGTCGAATCTTTCAACTAGACATCACGAATGGCTTAACAAGAGAAAGATGGAGAGAGAGATTGATAAGTTTGATGAGAATGCTAAGAAAGAAAAAGAAGTCTTAAATGATTTCGATGATATATTTTATGACAAGTCTGATGATAATGATGATGGTTGTGATGATGACTTAGGTGGATCGGGTGTCCTTGTACAGAGTCTAATTTGAATGATGATATTGATTTTTATGTGTCTTGGATGACTCAGCAAATCAAGTTGAAAAAGATAGAGATAAGGGAAAGTCTGATAGCTCTAAGGATGCTCAGCAGGCAGGAATCTTCACGGTGTCCGAAATTTCTACCGTTCCTGTCGTGCCAAAACCAAAGATTCTATATTTAGAGCATGATGTTGAAGAAGGTGAGTTTGTTCATTGCTATACAAAGGAAGAGATCGCTCAAATGTTAGGCATGGACAATGAGGATTTTGTGTTTGATTTTAAAGAAGAGCTTAATGATATCAGTGCTTTCGAGCCTATAGATTATGTCTTCGAACATGTTGCTGATGCACATGACTATGATAAAGTTGTCATGGAGGATGATTCTGATGAAGATGATACAAATATTGTCGATAAGGATACAGATGACTCCCCAACTTTTAGCGATTTGTTTGCAGCTGAAAATGATGATCTTTTGAAATGTAAAGTTGAAGTGGCTGTTAAACAAGGGACCGTTCCTCAACAAGTGTCTGCTGAAGAAATTGCTGAGATGAGGAAGCGGTGGTTCAAAGTAACACCGGTTGAGCGAAAGTTCAAACATCCATTAGCATTCTTTACGCGTGATGCGGATATTTCTCTGGGGGATATTATTAGCTGGGGATGGATTGAGGATCTGAACGTTTATGCTATTAAAATGGAGTATGGGATTCAGTATTTTTGATACTTGAGCGATATCAAGACCCTGCCATACTGGGATATCAAAGAGCTTGTGCAAACAAAGATGATAAATCTTAAGATGAGATTCCACGACCAGCGGATGTAGAAACTGATAAAGCTTGAAGCTACGCAAGGTTTGACACACTGGAAGCCTCATTTCCCTAAGCGAATTACGAAGATCGATCCAGTAACAAAAGAAAAAGATGTGACGCTAATCGTAAAGAGGCCGAAAGTGATGAAGAATATGCCTCTTATCAAGATGGAACAAGACTTCTATAAGATCTTCAAATGGTGGCACTATGATTCGAGTACAAGTGAGGTTGTTATGTGTCCATCCAGATGATGATTCTTGGAAGATTAGTGAGGAACTAACCGAAGCCGTCATAGCACACAAACGTAAATACGAACTATGGCGTGGCATTCGAGTACCAGACCTGGTCTGGCTAGTCAATTGTTCAAAGAAAAATATTGAATGCTTGTTCTACAGCAAGATCAGTTTTGAAGAGAAAGATAAAGAACAGGCGCTCCAGTTCCAGAAGATAGTTAATGTCTATTTTGCTAACGATGTACATTCAGGAGTAGCATGGAACACTTCTTGGAGAAAGCTGGAGGAGATCGAGCAGCGAAAGAAAGATAAGAACGAAGAAAGAATAGCTGAGCGAGCAAGAATTGCATCGCTAATGAGCTTTCGGTTTGGCAATACAGTTAACTAGCCTTCTCCTACAGATCAGACGCCGAAAGAAAGATAACAATAAAGAAAGAATAGCTGAGCGAGCAAGAATTGCATCGCTAAGGAGCTTTCGGTTTGGTAATACAGTTAACCAGCCTCCTCTTACATATCAAACGCCGATATCTTTTGAGGAGCGTCGCAAGTCGCTGAAACGTTTCTTTGGTCGTTAATTGTCAGATCTTTTGAAGAATTTTGGAAGACTATCCAAGACTGCGGCAACACCCAAAGAGGAGTTTGTTGGTGCATAATGTCTATTGCCTACGTCTAGGATATCTTGTTTATGTATATAGGGCTTAGAACGTCGAATAGTGTTTGTAAATATATGGATTATATTTTTGTAGCTTGGCTCGTACGAGTGAGTCTTGTGACTCGTACGAGTGACACTCTATCACTCGTACGAGGCATCACTCGCACGAGTCACTCACACACACTCTCCTCCTGTGCGAGTCATGTCGACCTATAAATAAAGGAGCCTGAGTGTTGTGTTAGCATCTGTTGGTTGATGTACGATGAAGCTCTATCAAACTGTTTACTTGCTTTGTACTTGTTCGTGTTTATCAATATAATCTAGGCATTTAAGCAGTATATCTTACTTGTTTGTTTCTCAAACTCACTTACAGTGAATTCCGCCTCTGTTAGCTGAGTCAGATCGGTCCGGTGCCCATCGAAGGAGAGCCAATCCCCTCTCACAGTACCCAACGGACTATGGTTGCAAACTGGATTAATTGGGTTAGTTTATATTAGGTTTTGGACCTTATATAGGTCATTTAGGCATGCCTTAGGCCATGTGGGCCAGGCAAGCCCAAGGGGAGCCCATGAGGGGCATGGACTTACCCTAGGTATATAAGCTAGTGTTATAGAATTTCTACGGTTAAGCCTTTAGAGAAAGCTTTAGAGAGTGCCTCCATAATAGAGAATTCTTAGAGAGAGAGAGAGAGAGAGATCGAGGTGAAGAACTTGTATTAGACGGTTTTGCTTATTTAAGTAATAGAATCGTATGCAAGTTTGAAAGTGAATCAGTTTATTCTTGTTCATCTCGTTTCTCTTATTTTTTCGGTTTTCTTGGATACCATCAATTTTGGATTCCACCCATCCTTGGTGATTGTTTGTTATCATTGTTAGATCCGGATTTTTCGGGACTTACAAGTTTTGATATAACTTCCCCCTCTTGTACTCATACAATTCCGCATTTCAATTTATACTTTAAATTACAGTCAAAGTTGTTCATCTAAAGCATACAAGCTAAACTCAAATCCTAACAATTTGTATCAGAGTTTGGTCACATTAAACTTGATTTCACAATTAGTTTAACGTCTAAAGATTAGCTCACACATTTATGACCAACCTTTTGTTGTATCAAATTTTAGAATTTAAAGTATCAAATTCAAAATGTTTTTGTACATAATATGTTTTTCAGAAAGATTAAAAGGAATGGCGCAAAACAATCTTGATCCTCATAAGACCGGTTTCAGCAACAAGCCTCTCATGCTTGCAAGATCACAATATTTGGCAATATCGGATGGCACATGTGCTAGCTCAACAGAACACAGGATGTTGGAAGTCCGTGATATTTAGACCACATGTTCCAACAAAACACAGGATGTTGGAAGTCCATGGTTACTCTGAGCAAGATTTCCAAAAAGTTTGAGCTAGATGCAAAGGCTTATAGTATTGTGGCCATGGTTGTGCCAAACGAAATTATGCCAACCTGTTATATTGTAATAGTGCAAAAGAGTTATGGGATGCGTTGAAAGAACAATTTGGTGGAAAAGAGGATGTGATTGAAAATACTTGAAAAATTCTCAATCAACAGTATGAAACCTTCAGTCATGTTAAAAGACAAACCCTCACACAACACTATGAGAGATTTTCCTTTCTTATAGGTTAATTAAATTGGTAAAAAACAATTTTCCAATTCCACTTAAGTAACATATGTCTTAGATCACTTCCTAAAAAGTGGGATACTACTACAATTTTGATGTGAGCAACACCAAATTTAAAGAACTGACATTGACTTAGCTTCGTGGTAAGCTCTTGATATTTCAAAGAGAGCTTATCCAGAAAAAAAGCTCAAGGAAACTGGAAAAAGTGTCTCATGACTATGTCTTTCGCTTTTGTAGGGAATGATGATATCAAAAATTTCTGAGTAGTAAATGATCAAAGTTATTTCATTGATATATCCACTAGGATAAACTCTGATCAATATTCCCCACATTTGCTTTTGTAGGGAATGATGATAATCAAAATCCTCAAATTTTGTCTTTTGTTCTTAAAGATCTAAAGCATATTGATCCTATTGACTTAAGGAAATGGACATTTTGCAACAGGTGGCCTTACAACTTTTATATGAAAACTGGTAGGAAATATCTAGGACTTAATGGGAGATTAAGGGTGGGACTTCATAGGTGAAAGATAAAATGTTTCAAGTGGAGTAGATTAGGTCATTTTGCTAGGAAGTGTAGAATTCAAACAAACAAGTTTACAACAATGATAACCTATCCAAACTAAAGACCTCTATCCAGCAATCAACAACAATTTTACCAAAATCCCCAAAATACCCTTGGACCAGATGTGTAGAACACAACACACTTTGTCAAACCCTAAGTCATGTCCCTATGCAATATGTCTAAGAACCTGCTACTCATGTCTAATATCTTCAAATGCCTGTTGCACAAGTTTAAACACCTTTAGTTGCTTCTACCCCTACACTTGTGGAGACCAAACAACATAGCTTCTTCACACAAGGCTTTGTTGATTGGAGTAGCCTACTTGAACACTTTAATGATGAAAACTTTTCTCTTTTGAAAATGATAAATGATTGATCTATGAATCATTGTTTTATGGCATTTAAGTCTATTGCAGGAGAAAGTAAACTCAAGGAAGAACCATTGGAGACAAATATACTAAAAATGATGAGAATGCAACTAACCAATAAACGGCTGTTTGTGAAAGGGTTGGTGAAGGAACTATGAAAAGTCTTGATCCCAAAAGTACCACTAATTGTGAACATGATTGTTTTGAAGAAGCCGATGCCAAGGGATCCCCTCAAATTATCAAAGAATTATGTTTAGACAAATGCATTATTGTATTTGCCAACATCAAAGAGGTAAATGATAACGTTAGGGAAAAGGGTTCAAGTTCGTGAAATTTGTTTGAAATATTGAAAAAGGATATTAGAAATAGACTAACTGAAAAAGAACAAGACTGCATGTCTAGAACATGAAGTATCAGTTACCAAAGAACAACTCCAAACTATGATAGAAAAATATCAAAGTTGCAAAAAGGAGCTGATCTACCCAAATCAATTGTGAAAAACGGGTAGAGTCTCATAGTAAATAATCACATTATGAAAAATGGTTTGAGATGATTCTCAACAAACAAACAAAGAGTAACGTTGAATTTGAAATATGTTATAAAAAACCTGGAAACAAATGTCTCATAGAAAATGGTCACATTGACTCCCAAATGTTTGAAGTCATATCAACTAATTCAGCTGGTAAACAAGTAAAAATCACTCATCCAACTGGTAAAAAAGATCATTCTTGAAAAACCATCAGATCCATGACCAAGCCCTGAAAAAGAAAAATATGAGTTTAGACTATTTGGTCTGATGAATGTGATGCACTTGAAAACTTCAAACTAGTTGACTTCACAAACCCTGATTTTCTTAAAGCACCTAAGGTCAAAGTCAATCTTGTTACCAACTCTCAAACATATGCTCAAACATCTATTTTAGAAAAGAGAGAGAAAGGTAATAAGAAATAGAAGACCACAAATTTGTTTTCTGACTTCTGTGAGAAAACAAATCATATAGCTAAAAACTGTTTTCATTTAAAAACTTATGATATAACCATAGGGAACACATCTGTTATTCAAAACCTGAGTGTACATTCTACGGTAAAACCAATCATGTTACTAAACATTGCTTTTATCTCAAACCTTATGACATCAAGAAAAATAAGCTCAAAGATAAAAGGTATACGTAGACACGTATTCATATGTATATGAAAAGTCATGCAAACATCATAGACATTCCGATGCGAAAAGCTTTGTGGAAGAAAGCGAATGAACATATATCATACATGCAACACACGAAACATCTCACACGAACAACTTTCTATGTTGGGGATTCAAGACGGACTGCAAAAGAATTTACTGAATTTGGAGGAATTCATATTGTGACATAGTCTAGATGGAACTTAGGAGTTGTTTACTTAGGTCATGACTCTAGAGTACAAAAATGTTCTAGATATTGTTTTATCGCCTCATACCGGAACATTGATACTACACAACATATATTTCGTCTGACGAAACTCATAGAGTAGGTCACTAGATTTCCAATGAGATGGAATCGAGGCAATCTCATATAGACGCCTTTTTGTGAGGATCTGCTCATCCAATAAGCTAAGGTCCTAATTTGTTTAACCTAGTTCAATATGCATGGAATTCATTTTAAACTAGTGACAAGTTCAAGATTTAATGTTTAATCTCAATATTTCATTAATCTGATCAACGTTTACAACTTGAGACAAATTTGACAGGGCTTCGCCTTATCACTCAACAAAACGATTAAAGACTCATGACCCTAGCACACCTATTTATAGACTTTGCACTTCGTGCGATGTTGATTCTACCTTTGTACAAAGTTGGTTTATCTTCATCCGAAGATAACCTGGCTACCTTCATATGAAGTGAACATTGACTTCGTACGAAGTGAACAATACAAAATCAAATCTAACAGTTGAAGCCCTATTACAGACACGGACATGACCAAAGACGTAGGCGATAAACATTATGTATCAACAAACTCCCCCTTGGATATTGCCGCAGTCTTGGTCAGTCTTCAGCTTCAAAACGTTATAACATTAACATTTATCTCCTGAAAAAGTCCTTTCTTGGCTTCCGATGCTCTTCACTTGGAATAAGCGTTTGGTCTGTCGCCGTAGCCCATCTCAGAAATTGAAATCTTCTGATAGATGCTTTCTTTGTAACCTTAGCAATCTGTTCCTTTATAAGCATTTGCTTCCTAAACTCAACTCCTTCCAATTCATGCCACTTTGATTTCCACATTTTGCATGAATTATTACCATGTGCATAGCAAACATTAATCACACCTTGGAATTACGTCGCCTGAATTTTTCCTTAGCCTCAAAACATATCTTATTTTAGAACAAACATTTAATGTCTTTTTCTGAGCAGTTAACTAGGCACATCGGGCCTAGAATTTGTATAGCCCTCCATAAACCTTTAGATTTTAACACAATCACTGCTTCAGCCATCTCGATTTCATATTGCCACCACGTAAAGAATTCGTTGAAGTCTTGTTCAATCTTCATCAGTGGCATATTCTTCATTACACGTGGCCGCTTCACAATCAGAGTAACATCTTTTTCTTTCGTGACTGGATCAATCTTGATTATCTTTTTCGGAATATGTAGCTTCCTGTACAGAAAACCATGAGCAACTTCAAACTTTATCAACGTCCACAATATCTAATCATTAAATTTCATTTGATAGTTGATAGACTTTATCTAGCACAATTCTTTAACATCCCACCACGGTAAAGTCTGAATATCACACAAGTATCTGAAATATTGTACTCCAAACTCTCTCTTTACCGCATATCTCCTAAGGATTTGCATTGATCTCTTGTGAAGAACGCTAGTGGTCGACGAAATTTTCGTTCTTTCGGCAACTCTTTGAACCATATCTTCTTTGCTTCAAGAATTTCTTCTTTAGTTAGCCACCTTGGAACATTACCATCTTTCACAGTTTCTTCAACTTTTCTCTTCAATAAATCATTAGTCGATTCAGCAAACATTTCTTGAAAGGTTGGGAAGTCATCTGTTCCTTCGCCAATGCATAACACTTTCATCATTAGAATCATCCTCCACGATAACCCTATCATAGTTATCAGCATCCGCCACATATCTATAAACATAGTCTTCTAGTTTTGAAGCACTTATGTTATTCAGTTCCTTTTAAAATTCAAACATAAATGAGCTTTCATCCAATCCCAACATCTGAGTATTTCTTCTTTGGTGTAATTGTGGACGAACTCCCTTTCTTCCACACTATGCTCTAGATAAAATACTTTGGGTTGTGTGAATATAGGAAAAACGTCTGTGAGAATTCCTGAATGCTCTGCTTCATTTGTAGAATCCTTAGTTTGCCCTGTCTTTGCGCTTCACCCTCCTGATTAACTTCATCATTTAGATAAGGATCATAATCGAAAGAATCATTCATCTTTGCATCATGCACTACTATACCGGTACCTCCTTGGTGTTATCATCATCGTCACCCTTATCATCATCATCATCTTTCTTATCATCTCCTCCAACATTCTTGTCATCATCTTCCTCGTAATCATCAATTTCTTTCTCATAATCTATCTCTGTTTCTTGTTCCTTCTTTTTCTCTAAGAATTTCTGTTTCTCTGAGATTCCAGAAAAATCTATAACATCTCCAACAAGCACATAGTTCACCAATGGTTTTGTATCTGCTTCAGGCTCAGCGGGCGTAAAAACAGGAATATCATCTATCTTTTGCTTTCCTTTGCATACAGTTGCAGCCTCAGCTTCAGCTTTACGTAACCTCTCGGCAGCCCTAGCCTTTGCCTCTTCGATTTTAATCAAAACATACTCAGCATCGAAGTTTATATTGAACCTCTTCTCAAGCACTTTGTATAGAACATCAAACTTCTTTGCATTCACTCATTTTTCTACTTCCAGATCTTTAACGAGCCTATGAAGTCTCTCATTCTCAGCAGTAACATTTGTAAGCAATTAGACTAACTACACATTCTTAGCTTTAAGATGTCTATTCTCCAAATCTCTAACTTCCTAATAATTGAAGAAATCTCCTTCAAAGCCTGCTAATAGCAAATGATCATCAATATGCATAGGACCTATAGGATGAGATCGACGTCTGGTATATGATTGAGGTGTTGATTGTTGTTGAACTGGTGGTGTTGGCTGTTTTGGTGGTAACATTCTCTGGAATGATGTTGTGGTGTAACATGTTGATCTTGAGGTAATGGTGGTTGTTGTGGAATAGCTAGCGGTTCTTCAGTAGTAACATTCTCCTGAATGATGTTTTCAATCACTGTTTCTATCTTAGGGGTCCCCTTATCTTGACTCGCTGAACCAGCCTCATCAGTCTTCATTTTCTGATACTTTCGTCTCGCTTTCTTCACGGCTAGAGACCCTGTTTTCTTTTTATGAACATCTGTCGGCTTGCTTTTGACTCGTTTAGCTTTCTTTTTTGTTCTTTTGATTATCTCTTCATGTTTCGAAGGCACATACGTTTCATCATCATCACCTAATGCCTTTCTTTTCCATTGTTATGCTTTCTCTGCTGCTCTTACTTCATAAATAATTTAAACAGAACTCTCTTGGTTGTCACCATCAAATGCTTGTTTCTCGATCACTTCAGCAATACTAGCAACATCTTCATCACCCTGTTCTTGATTAAATGTTGCAGAGAAAACTTCATCATTCACATTCTCATTTATAGGCACTTCTTCATCAAACGATTAGTCGACAAGTAAAGAATCAGCCTTCTTTGTAGCTTGCTTTCTTTTCTGAGTTTGTTTCTTTGTAGTTTTCTTTTTCTTTTTCTTCTCCTCCTTCTCATACAAGAAACCCCTCTTAGGAACATAATCAGCCATGCGTTCCTCTTCATCATTCTCAAAATTACATCCTTCATTCCTGCATTTGTCTTTAGGTGGAGCCACATAGTTCTTATCTTTGATTGCCCTGAACAAATCTCTCCCAACAAGTGTTGTCTTTTGCTTCAAATACTAATTTAGACAAATGAAAGAAAGATTTGACATGTGCTCCAATTTCAGCTCATCTTTCTTATCTTTCACAAGGTTTGGAAACTGATCATCCAGCATCATCTGTACGAACCTTGTATACTGCAAGAACTTTTCTTTAACAATATTTATCTTCATTTGTTCAAAAATCAATCTTGTAAAATTGTATGGCCGATTTAGAGTAAGAGCAGCTATCATGCACATCTAATAGTCTTCCAAAGCATCATTCCCTCCTATACGGTGACTTAGGGCGGCAACGACTGAATGTACAAAAAACTTATACGGCCTACCCAAAAATGCTTTGTTGAAATTAGGCATATTCACAGCCCCTTTGTATCCCATGTGATAAAAGCATCCTTTACACATTCGTTCAGAATACATTGTCGGATCATCATCTTTATCTTTAAAATCCAAAACCCTTCGAATCAAAGCCTCAGTGATCAATACTTCTTTATCTTTGTTTCCAATTCTCACAAATGATCTGATAGCTTTCAACTCTGGTACGAACTTAGCATGATCCAAGAATCTCTGTACGTGAGATCTTTATGCTTCGTGTTGATTTGTCAAAGCTTCTTAATCGATAAATGATCCATTAACTATAAAATGTCTTTGAACGGTGCTATCTCTATAATCTTTTCATCAAGTACACAACAGATGTTGTGTTTTGATTCAATGTTCGACTTCTTTTCCTATGAAATACAAGCAAACAAACACTTAGGTGAAAATTACAAAATACCAAAACATATTGTGCGAAGGTAAATTGGAACTAAGATAAATTATTTACTTGATACGAAGATAATTACAAAAGTTTTGACCAAAATGGATATATCTTCGTGCGGAGCAAACTTTAAACTTGTCAATTTGTTCACCTCATATGAAGGTAGATTATACCTTTGTATGAAGTGAATTTTTCACGTTCAAACAGGTTTCAATTCACAAACATGAATTTTTGAAGATTTAATGAAATTGAAGGTTCTATCATGTCCTAGAAACACTGATTATCATGGATCTCATTTTAGTTTATTTTTTTGTCCATTAAATCGTTCTAGATCTGAGTTTGAAGGTCCAAACTGCCGACACGTTCAAATTAGTTCAATTCATGTTCTAATCTAGTCGAAACAACCTTAGGCATTGTTAGTGGTGTGCAAATCAACCACTACAATCTAAATTTTGGCAGCACCTTGTTGTTTAGTTTGCAAAAACTTTAAATCACACAGAGAATATGAAACAATGATTATGTTTTCTCTTTGTGCAAAGTGATAATATATAACAGTCAAGGTAGTCACTTCACACGTTGTGAACTTTTTACTTTGTGCGGAGTGATTTCTCACTTCGTGTGAAGTGAACTTGTTAAATTTCAAAGTTTCAATTTCTCGGTCATTTTACCAGTTTTCATAACCCACTCAGTTGACCAAGTCCAAGTTAATGACCCTGGTTAACTGATTTGTCTACCAAGTCCAAGTTAATGACCTTGGTTGAACACTTTATGAACAAACTGGTGTTTTAGACAATTTTAAATTTCAAATTAATAAACTTTTGATCATTTCAAAACATTTTCTCATTTCAGATAAGCTCCCAACCCGTTTTCTTCTGGATTTCACTCAGCATTCAACATCTTCGTATTTTGAAGATTTGTTCTCCATCATCAGCCATCGAAACTTAGATGAAAATAAAATCTTTTTGATTTTTCCAAAGTTTATACTAAAACACACTATTTTTTTTTGGGTTTTTCTGTAATGAAATTCAGTAACTGTGTACAAATATATTTACAGACATTTTTTTGTGAGTTTGTGTTAGAGGATCATATCAGTTTTTGAGACATATCACTAGTACCATTGATCTTGATTAAACTTCAAGTTCTAAACAGATGCACTTAGATTGTCAGCATGCTGATCCACTTAAATCTCTACACATTACTCAATTGCTCCGACATACGTTAATTAGATGTCTTAGAAGTTGACTTAGTAGCACTTCCCACCTCAGAATATACTCCCATATCATGATTCCATAGATTTCATCTTACAGGTGAATATATCTAACTAATATATCTATCTGGATTGTGCGAGACCTTCAGAGCTCAAGTTAGTACCACCACATAGACAAAGAGATGAAGCCTCGACTTAAAAGTGGTGTTCCAAATTACGGAATCTTTTGACTGTAATTGTTAGATCTTTCGATACTTTGAATTTTGAGTAGTTTTTGGGTTTAAAAGCAAAAGTATTCTACAAGTTCTAGGTTATTCCTGACGTAAAATTAGAAGAACTTGTATAATACCCCAGATATCAAGTATCTATAAGGACCTAGTATCTGAGAATCTGGCAATCTCTCAAACGAAATTTGGTGTACTAAGACCATGTATCCGAGCGATGCTAAGCCACTAATTAAGAAGTTTTTCTATATGTTCATATCTTAAAGACAATTTACTGAATGTGCGATGTCTACTGGCACATCATCAGTGAGACCCGTTTAAACATTTTGACACTACATTTCTTTAGCATACTATGATAGTCCACTAATATACTATCATTTTCTCTTTTTACACGAAAACTCTTTTTGTATTTTTCATGTTTTTGTATATTTTCAAATTGTTATATGTTTTTGTATTTTTTCACAACATATATCTCCCCCTAAAATCAAAAACATATTTTTGGGTTTTTATTTTTAAAAAAGAAATTTGAAAACTAAAATTTGACAAACCAATGAGGATCACGTCAACTCGTCATCCATCTCGAATTCAACCTCTTTGTCCTCCCCTGATATCAGATTTTTTAACACGTTTAGTTTGAAATGATATTTGAATTTAGCTCTGTCAAATGGTTTAGTTTAAATTCTGCTTTCTGTTCATTAGTGTGGATCTTTTCAATTCGAACTAACTATTTCTTGTAGCAATCACGAATAAAGAGGTGTCGAATTTCAATGTGCTTAGGTTGTTGAACCAGATTTTTTGTTATGTTAATGGTAGCCCCGTTATTTACATATATAGGCATATCAAGAAACTACAATCCATAGTCTCTCATCTGTTGTTGTATCCACAAGATTTGGGAAAACAACTAGAAGCTAGAACGTATTCTGCTTCGCAAGTAAAGAAAGCGACTGTGGTTTGATTTTTGCATTGCCATGTTACTAATCGCGGGCCAAAGAACTGGCAACCAGCAGTAGTAGATTTAGCGTTTAATCTGCAACACCCAAAATCAGAATTGGAATATCCAGCGAGGTTGAAATCATCGTTCTGTAGATACCACAATCCGGTGCTTGGGCAACCCTTCAGATATCGGAGAATTCGTTTGATGATCATCATGTGTGACACTCGTGGACTTGACTGATATCGCACGCAAAGGCACTTCGGATACAAGATATATGGCCTCTATGATGTGAGGTACATTAAAGATCCAATCATTGATCGATAAAAGGTTTCATCAATCTTCACTCCTTTTTCATCCGGTCCTATGCCGTGATTGAGAGCCAATGGGGTAGACAATGGTAATGATTCTGACATCTTGAATTTTTCAACACGTCGTACACATACTTTGTCTGATGGATAAAGATACCATCAGGAAATTGATTGACCTAAAGTCCCAAGAATAACTTAATCTCCCCCATAGAACTCATTTTGAATTTATTTTGCATGACTTTCTTGAACTCTTTACACAGCATGTCATTGGTAGAACCGAATATGATGTCATCCACATAAATGTGCACAATTAGGATGTGACCTTCAACTTCCTGTGTGAACAGGGTATTGTCTATTGTTCCTCTGGTGAAATCATTCTCTACAAGATGTTGAAAAGCATCTTGTACTAGGCTCTCGAGGCTTGGTGTAAATTGTATAACGCCTTATCCAGTAGATAAACCTTTCCTTTGTATATCGGATCGACAAACCCCGATGGTTAGCGACATACACCTCCTCTTTCACCTTTCTGTATAGGATCGCGGACTTGACATCCAATTGGTACACCTTAAAACCTTTCCATGATGTGAATGCCAGGAAAATGCAGATAGCTTCCAATCGGGCAACAGGAGCGTAGACCTCAGTATAATAAATTTCCTCTTGCTGATGATATCCCTGAACCACGAGTCAAGATTTGTTTTGAACAACAACTCCCCTGTCATCTCTTTTACACTTAAAATCCCACTTCGTATTGATCTTCTTGTGGTTATCCGGTAGATCGACAAGTTTCCAGACTCCGAGTTTCTCAAATTGTAGCAACTCCTCCTACGTTGCATTCACCCAACTTTCTTCTGTGAGAGCTTCTTTGTACGTTTTACGCTCAACCTATGAAATAAAACAACTATATGAGACAGTGTGCAACTTTAGTATAAAAACAACCAAGATCCTTGTTGATTTGGTTTCTCGTTTTGACTCCAGTCTACAACTCTCCAATGAAATTCTCTGATGGGTGGTAAGACAACGTTCTCAACATAACTTCATTCGAGACACTCACTTCATGTTCAGATTAGTGATATTTTGATTAGCGGCTCATGGATGCTTCATTCTGAGCACCTGAACCTTGCAGCTTGATTGTTTAGCAAACTTTCAATCTGGTCTGCTCCGTCATCAAAACTAAATCTGTCATTATCATATGTCGGTTCAGCATCAGAATCAGAATCATTGCTTTGATCGAACGTGGGCACATGTTCATTCATCTCTTGATTTGTAATGGGATCACTTGTTCCAGCAATCTGAGTATCAGGATGTTGAGTACTTGGCCTTGCTTCTGCATCATGCGTACCAATAGGTGTTTGAGTAATCACCATAGATCTAAGGACTTGTTCTTGTGATGAAGCTTGTTGTTGCTGATAAAGAATCAAGATTTCAACTTTTGTTGGTTTCTTAGGTAGTTCGAAGGAATCCGAGCATCAAGTTTTCTATGCATAAGGTCTTGTAACATATGTTTTGGGTGATTTTCAAAAAAAAAAGTTGAAATTTTACTTTTATCCTATATCTTTGAATGGCTTGCCATTTTAACTTTATAAAATTGAACCATAACTTTTCTTCTTTTATAATTTAACATCAACTTTTTTATATTTAACTTTCCTCCCCTATACTTTTCATCTTATAGTTGAACAGCTAAGCATCTCCTAGTTTCTGTGTTGGAGACGTGTAGCGTTGACAATCAACATTCTGAGCTTCAATAACCCCGTTTATGCTCGGAAGATAAACTCTTCTAAGTGGACTTGCATATCCCATGAAAAACCCCTCCATTGATTTGGCTCCGAATTTGCCATCTGCATCGATTACTGTGAAGGGTGACCCAAACGGTTCTAAATACTTCAGGTTTGGCTTTCACTGGTTAAGTAGCTCAAAGCACATTTTCTTGTGTGGCTTAACTGTCAGCACTCTATTCAACGTATAGCATGCAGAAGTCTTGGCTTCACTCCAAAAGCTGACTGGTTGTCTAGAATCAGCGAGCATGGTTCTTGTTGTCCTTATTAGGGTTCTGTTTTTGTGTTCAGCTACACCGTTCTGTTGTGGTGTCTATGGTGCACTGAATTCATACAAAACTCCTTCTCATTGTAGAACTAGGCCATTCAATTATTTTTGAACTCTGTACCATTGTCACTTCTAATGCATCGACTTGTTAAGTGGTACAAGTTCTCTAATTTCTAGAGTAAGATCATCAGACTCTTAAAGGTTTAATCTTCGCTTTCTAAGAACACCACCAAGGAAAATATAAAATAATCATTAGTAACAACGAGACAATAGAGATCTCCTGAAATACTTCGAACATTGACTGGTCCAAAGAGATCCATGTGTAGTCTCTCTAGCGGGAGGTTGATTGAGTTTAGGAGCTTCCTCGGATGTGACTTTTTGTGTTGTTTGCCCTTTTTAAAACTTATGCATTCATCATTCAAGTGAAAACTCTTTAAAATGACTCATTCCACTAGGTTGTTGTGTACTAAGAAATTCATCTTCGGGAGATGAATGTGCCCCATCTTTCTATGCCACATGATTGATTCCTTCTTTGTTGCTTTTGACACGAAGCATTGCGCGGATTTCCTCGTTGTAGTCGCAACACTCATGTCTAAGACATACAAGTCATTCTCTTGGGGAGCGAGCATCAGAATCCACTCCTCTAGAATATGGAATCAAGGCTTCAGAATGAGACGTTCTCGATCATTGAAGTGTGTTGTGAACTTTTTATCATAGATCTGAAAAATTCTCATCAAGTTGTTCTCTAACTCAGCGATGTAGTTGACCTTATCGAATGACACCACACCGTTTATTAGAATACCTTCACCGACTATTCTCCCACCTTGATTACTTGCACACCCGACGTAGCCTCCAAAGATAGATTTGACATCGTATAATAGGGCCAACATCCCCGTCATGTGTAGGGACACTCCAATATCCATTATCCACTTGGAAATTATTGATCTTGGGAGCCCTACACATGCAATTAAGCTATTATTTAAATAGCAAGACCCAAGCCTTGATGATCTTGGGTGGGTTTGGGTTCTCAATCTTTGATTAACAAACATTATCAACTTTGGTTTTGACAACCTGTTCAACTTTTAACTCACTCTTTTCATTGACCATAGTTGGAACAGTTGTTTTCACCTCTTTAGAAGATGGTTTTGTTTTAATCACGCAAGTTTGTTATTTTGAAATTGCCTTTTGTTATAAAATTTCGAATCTTTATAATCCTTTTTCATTGATGATTCACCAGTTTCTTTGTTTAAAACGTTAATATTTGCTGGTTTCACATTGTTAGATTTGTTGTTCCTTCTCAAATTTGTGTTGGAACAAACTTTGGGGATTTCTCATTCACATCTTCTGGAGATTTCTTAACGTTGTAAATAGTTTAGAGTTGTTTTGGGGACATCGTCTTGTGATATGCACGAGTTGGCTGCATTTGAAGCATGTCCTACTATGGTTTTTAACAGAGGATCTCATAACTTGTTCACGATATTTTGTCTCAGCATAAATTCAACGTTTGACTGCTCTTTTGCCAAACTTTCCTTCTCTCTCAGAACTTGTTCCGAAAATAAAGTTTTTCTTTGAAAATTTTGGTTTTTGAAATCTGTTGTTATTTTGTGAACCTTTTATTTTGTTCTCAGGATAATTCTTTCCTTTGTGATTATTATAATGAGCACGTTTAGGTTTGGAATAGTAAGATGCCTTCAGATTTTCAAGCTCAAACAGACTCACTTCAATCAACTTGAAAACTTTATCAACTTTTTCAAGATTTACATTCTGAGTGGAAATTCTTCACTGGAATATGGCTTGTCAGATCCATTCATTTTGTATACGATAACATTAGGACCATCATTCAAACTATGTTCTGACTTTTGAGATAATTGTTATGAAAGCTTTCTTCATTTTGAAAATGTGAACTTGACATATGAAGTAGTTGAGTAACTGATCAACAATTTATAATCCATTCTGATTCAATCCTCATTTTTTCTAGCTCACTTTTTAGCATAGCAATTGTGTTTATATGAATATTTATGGCCATTTGTTTGTCGATAATCGTTGCTTTGAGCATTGAAAATGTGGCATTATCTTCTTTACTAGCTTGATGAAATTGGTTAATAGTCTTGCTTAATTGTCATATGCTTCTTTCGTATCACTTAAATCTCTTGACATATTATCAGTACGTTTTTTCAATTCTTTATAATTTTGATCTTTTTAAGAACCTTCCTTGCATGGCTCCAATCACTTCATGCAAGGTTTTTCGATTTCGACCATCTGAACCTTACCCTTTTCTTTGACCGACTCATTCACCCTCTCCTGATCTTTTTCAGAAACTACCTCTTTCAAATTCACCATCATTGCTTTGTTTGCAATCTCCAAAAGATTCTCGGCGTTCATCTCCTTGTTTACATTGATCGATTCTTCTATCTCTGGCTTAGACTCTTCATCACAATGCACTTTATAATTCGGTTCAAAGAAACCTTCAAAAGATTTATACACGTCAGACGGTATTAAAGTTTTAAATTTACAGTGAAAAATGTCTTCCTCAGCAGAAGGATCACAATAATATTCTTCGTTTGGAGTTTCATCGAATGTTGCCTCAGCATATTCTTCTTCATCTGGTTCAAGTTCTTCTATAATCTTTGCCAAAAGTGCAAGACTCTTGGACTTTTAAATAAACTTGTTCCAGTTGAATTGCTCGTCCTCCTGGGAAACAACAAGAGATTTATCTTTGGAATTCGACAAACCATCCTCTATTTGAACCATTCTTGATGTATTCTAAGGTGGCGAAGTTCGATGATAAATTGCCTTTCTGTAGTAATCGTCTCTAAATGGATTCTGGTTTTTGTTTACTTCCCGGTTCGAACATTCTCTCTTGAAGTGTCCCTTCTCTCGACATTTAAAACAAGTGACTTTTGTTTTGTCGAACCTTAGTTTTCAATCTGGACCACCCAAACATTTAAAATCTTGAGCATTCTCGAAATTCACAGCAATAGTGCACTATAAAATTCTTAAGTTCGAGTTGGTTTGGTTGCTCTGGCTGCTTTGATAATTTTTGGAATTTTGTGATGATTGAGGTGTTTATGGTGAGTTAGGATCATAAAATGGGAATGACTGAAACCACTACCAGTGTTTGAACCAGTACTCGATGAACTGTATGTGCTAAAAGTAGTAATATTTTTGGACTTTGAGTGTTGGCTATTGAACTACCTTTGTAATACATATTCAAATCTTGTTGAATGTGTGAACCTTTAGTTTTAGCCATCTTTTGCATTTCAACATCATGACCTTCTAGTTTCTCTATGAACCTTGATAAAGTCAAAGTACCATATTCTGAGTTGTTTTCCAGGATTGTCAGGTGGGTAGACCAATCTCCTTCAGGTAATGCATCAGCCAATTTGTCCAATAACTCTTCATTCTCTTTTTGAATACCCAATCTTTTCATCTCAACTACCAGGTAACAATACCTTTCGATTAACTGCTTCATTGTTTCACCTTTGAGAAGATTAAAGATATCGAACTCCTTTTTCAACAGCGCTTTCTTGCTTTTGATCATCTGGGTGCTTCCATGAAATTTCATCTTCAAGGCATTCCAAACAGATTGAGCGTCACCATCAGGTTGTAAAAGAGTAAATATATCTTCTTTAGTAGCTTGCTGAAGGATATTCATCATTTTCTTTTCCCTCACGAACTTATCTTTCTCTGATGTAGTAAGCTGAGTTAATGTCTTTTCAAGCTCATTCTCACCAACCGGTGTAACATATTTCTCCTCAATGGCATACCAGCAATCAAAATAATTTTCCTGTACCCAGTTAACGAATCTCTTGTTCCATCAAAAATAATCTTCCAAGTTCATCAACTTGGGCGGCTTCGTCATTATGCCCATCTCATTGTCGAGATTTAGATTTTTAGCGGCTAGTATTGAAACTGCTGTTGTTGCAAAAGCGTTGAAAATTTTGTTATCCATTTTCGTCAAAAATTGGATTAACACTTGCTTGGTGCGGAGTTGACTTTGTGCAAACTTAACCCTGGTACGAAGTAGCCACAAAAACAATTAAATCCCAGTTTGTACGAAGTTAAAAATACCAAATCTTAGATTTATCTTCGTACGAAGATAAAATCCAAAACTTTCAAGATATTACTTTGTACGGAGTAAGATTTTACTTCGTACGAGGTTGAGTTTTTAAACTAGAAAAACGTTTCTCTTCGTGTGAAGTGAGATTTAAGCTCGTGTAAAGTTAAGTTTCACAATTTCACATTTTTTGATGTTTTTATCATGATTCCAATTGATTTTAGGTCTGATTCTTTCAAGAGTTTGTTATTAGTGAATTTTAAATAGTCCTAGAAAAAAATCAGTCCATTCCGTCCATTCAGTCTCTGAAAAATAATAAAAAGAGTGAATAAGGAGTATAAGAGAAGTAGAATCTTGATGAATGTCTTCAAATCAGGCCTTCTAGTTCTAATACCACTTGTGAGGATCAACTCATCCAATAAGCTTGGGTCCTAATTTGTTTAACCTAGTTCAATATGCACGGAATTCATTTTAAACTAGTGACAAGTTCAAGATTTACTGTTTAATCTCAATATTTTTATTAATCTGATCAACGTTTACAGCCTGAGATAAATTTGACAGGGCCTCGGCTTATCAGTCAACAAAATTATTACAGACTCAAGACCCTAGCACACCTATTTATAGACATGGCACTTCATGCAATCTTGACTCTACATTCGTATGAAGTTGTTTTATCTTCGTACGAAGATAACCTGGCTACCTTCATACAAAGTGAACCTTTACTGCGTACGAAGTGAAGAATACAAAATCAGATCTAACAGTTGAAGCCCTATTACAGACACGGACATGACCCAAAGACATAGGAGATAGACACTATGCATCAACACTTTTAAAATGGAAATTATTATATAGGTCTTGTATTCATGTCAGTTTAGAGGATTAACTACAACCAACGTTTGTTGAACAATAAATTTCTTCAAAATAAAGTGTAACATGCAGTTATAGACCGAATTTAACTGATCGTTCAATATTGAACAAAGTTAACAGTCCCTTTGGGAACAACCCTTTGGGTACGTATAATTGAAAACAGTTCGTCTTCCACCATTATGTACATCGAATATGAATTAGAAAGTAACTTCACACGAAACTCATTGTACCACTAATCCATCACCCCCCATTCACCAGGGATTTACTTTGTATCGATCCGGCCTAAGCTGATAAGGTTAGGGATTATGCTTTACACGACCCTACCATGATACTGCTAACAGAAATTAAATAGAGAAGTATCGTATTGTAATACGATTGAACATAGAACAATGAGTGAGAGGCATCAAAATTGAAATTATAGATATTAGGCACTAAAACTTCCAAGAGCTTTAGCAAGTCAAAGAAAATTTTGAAGTGACGAATTTGTTTATGTTGCAGTGGTAGTCCTTGTACCCACAATTGAATTACCGTTCCCGCGACAATGATTAACCGGGTTTATAGTTTAATTGGGCTACAAGTAATACTTTAAAATTTAGAAAGAATATTGTAATATAAGTGCCCAGACAAAACAAAAGGATAATGGTTACAAAGATTATTGATAAAATGTTTTGCCCCCAAGAGTCATATATGAATTTGGTCCACATCCACACAACTCATCACTGAACCTTGATCACTTCAAATAGAAATTACCATTAGATTGTGACCAACTTCGTACACTCGGGTCACCAACAATGGTGATAGTTACACGCTCGCACAACTTGTTAGATATTGTATTGCAAGTCAACAAATTTCGTTTAGAAAATATAACTCGAGGTTCAATCCCCACGACTGGAGACATAGATATGATTTGTTCTCTGTGACATAGGAATTTAGATACCTTAGAATCAGCTTTAGGGACTCCCATCAAATAGGATAAGTTAGCAGAAGTATTCTACCGACGACTTAGAAATGTCGTCGCAAATCAGGTGCCAATAAATGAATCAAATGGATATCAGAAAATCATTAACAAAATGTAACAAAATCAACCATAACAAAGTAGTGTCATGGATATAGTACACCCGGGAGAACTTAGACCAAGTGTTTGCAACAATGATCGCAAAAAGATTAGAACAAAAGTGTGGTTATACACCGACCCAGATTGTCCTTCACTAAACGTTACCACAAGGGGTTTACATGAATCCTAACATGATGATGAAAAGATAGTTACGTAAAATTGGTAAACGAATCAGATTACCTCGACACCAAGTCTCACATAGTCGATTAACTATGATTAGAACACAAAAGTAAGAATTCGGATTAGTCGAGGTGACATAATTTGGTATAATTCATACTTCCGCCTGTAACCATACAACAATGCTTTATTCCACATGCCCAAGGCTAATAGTGAGCAATCATGTCACGTTCGATTTTGGATATGTATCACACCACATATATGACTAGGATTTTCATATTTGTAATGTTACTGATAATGCGAACTAGTATAGCTATATCATGCACATGGCTAAGGTTATTGTGAGAGGGAATCGACTCTCCTCCGATGAGCACCGGACCGATCTGACTCAACTAACAGAGGCGGAATTCATTGTTAGTGAGTTTGACAAACAAACAAGTAAGATTTACTACTTAAATACCTTGAATTGTATGGATAAATGTGAACAAGTACAGAGCAAGTAAACAGTTTTACAGGGCTTTGTCGTACATCAATCAACAGATACTGACACAACACTTAGGCTCCTCTATATATTGGTCGACATGACTCGCACAGGAGAGTGTGTGTCTGAGTGACTCGTGCGAGTGTTGCCTCGTACAAGTGACAAAGTGTCACTAGTACGAGTCATAAGACTCACTCGTACGAACCAACAACAAAACAAATAAAACTTATATTAACATACAAAATCTGACGTTCTAAGCCCTATATACATAAACAACATATCCTAGACGAAGGCAATAGACATTATGCACCAACAAACTCCCCCTTGGATGTTGCCGCAGTCTTTGATAGTCTTCAAAAATCTGACAATTAACGACCAAAGAAATGTTTTGATGGCTTGCGACGCTCCTTAAAAGATATCGGCGTCTGATCTGTAGGAGGAGGTCGGTTAACTGTATTGCCAAACCGAAAGCTCCTTAGCGACGCAATTCTTGGTCGCTTAGCTATTCTTTCTTCTTTCTTATCTTTCTTTCTCTGCTCGATCTCCTCCAACTTTCTCCAAGAAGTGTTCCATGCTGTTCCTGAATGTACATCGTTAGCAAAACAGACATTAACTATCTTCTGGAACTGGAGCGCTTGTTCTTTATCTTTCTCTTCAAAACTAATCTTGCCATGCCATAGTCTGTATATAAGTTTGTGTGCTATGACGGCTTTGGTTAGTTTCTCAGTAATCTTCCAAGAATCATCATCTAGATGCACACATATAACAGCTTCTCCTATACTCGAATCATATTGCCACCATTTGAAGATCTTGTAGAAGTCTAATACCATCTTGATAAGAGGCATATTCGTCATCACTTTCGGCCTCTTTACGATTATCGTCACATCTTTTTCTTTTGTTATTGGATCGATCTTTGTAATTCGCTTAGGGAAATGAGGGTTCAAGTGTGTAAAACCATGCGTAGCTTTATAACACCCCATAAAATCGTGTCCAATTGTATAGTGACACGTGTTGTATTTTAAATATATTCTATTGAAGACCAATAAGGACTAAAGGTGTCAACATGCTCAAAATGAGCCTCTGAGTGACGGTCCGATGTCAACATTCTTAAATCATTAGCCTCTGAGTGACTAATATGTCAACATGCTTAAAACTTGGCCTCTGAATGACTGATATGTCAACATGCCCAGCCTCTTAGTCACATCGGAGTCAACATGCTTATAATAAGCCTCTAAGTGATCCTTTACGAAGTCCTAACTCTCTTACATGCCAATTGATAGGCGAGAGGGTTCGATTTTGTTAATATGAGAAAGTTGGATAATGGAGGGATTAAAAGTGTCAACATGTTAATTTATACCTCTTAGTGACCTTTTAACGAACCGAGAGCTTGACAATGTCCGGGCATAATCCCAGGTATGCCAAGTATTGGGCACTGAGGGCTAAAAGTGCCAAAAAGGTGTTTTAAAAGGTTTTTAAAAGCTTTAATAAGTTAAGGAGTTAAAGTGTCAAACTTTGAAACTGGCCAAGGGGCGGTCGCGGGCAGCGAGAAAACAGGCCTCGGTCTCTCGTGGGGCGCGAGAAAGGCTCTGTTGTAAAAAGTTTACTTGGCTTCCAAACAAAAATGCCAAAAACCATTAAATCAAAACCATGGCTTCCCAAACTACTATGCCACATTTTAGGACACTTGTAAGCTTCCTCTTACACACCTAAACACCTGGCATCACCTCCTTTGAGTTCTCCAACTATAAATAGGTGCTTAAGTTCACTATTTCAACTTGCACCTTTCTCATTCATACACTCTTCTCCCTCCTCTGGAAGTTCCTAGCTGAAAGGAACATCCAACTTAGTTCTCTTGCATTCTAGGAACCTCTTGTAAGTGTTCCTAGCTCTTGCATTTTCGTTTATAAGCTTTTATAGCCAAAAGTCAAACATTTTACAGGAAACGCTTTAACTTTCGATTAAGACCATTATGGTCCAGCCATTGTTCAAAATGAAAATGGCTAAGCGATTGTAATAAGGTAGGTGTTAATCCCTATAAAGGGCACCTCCTGAAGATCACAATTGCTAGACCAATTGACGGTCAAAGTTAAGATATTAAAAAGTCAAAAAGGCCATTTTTCGGAAAAATCATAAATTGATCTTATATATGTTATGAAACCTGTTTTGACACTTAAACAAGTTGGTATAATTATTAGAACATGTAAGAGCATGTTCGGCCAGTCAATTTAAGTTCTAGGGTCGGTTCGCAACCGAAAGTCGCGAAGTTTGACTTCTTCTTTGACTCTCGATTCTGACCCGATTTAGATTAGTTACCTACTGATCTAAAGTTGCATTATGATTGTAATATAATGTAGCATAACCCTCTGAGGCTATATTACATGATCATAATCAGAATCTAAGTTTATGCGCAAGTTCCATAATTATGCCATCTTTGACTAAAATGTCCTTTTTGCATAAATCAAGGTTTTAATGATAATGAACTTGAAAATAAGTTTTCTACTAATATAATATTATAATTAGGATTATTTGGGATGTTAAACCAAGTTATAAACTAAGTTTTCAAGCAAGTCCTTAAACTATGTCGATAAATGACGATTTTAGCCCTTGTGGCTCATAAAATAGTTTTAATCAAATATTTTCAAGGTAAATCTTTTACCTACTGATATGTTATATTAAATAACATATCTAAGACATTTTTAATCTGACCCTAATGTCAGTTATCATTAAACATCGCATAAAACATCATTTTACGACAAAAGCGTAGTTTCGGCGCATTGTATGGTTTAAACCATATTATTGACCAAGACTTGATACCTACTAATTTTAAAACTTATTTTAAACATATTTACAGTAGGTGCATGTTATAAACTCAGAATCCCAAATAATCTATAAACTTTGTGTAAAATGGCCAAAATGCCCCTTTGGTGCATAGTTTGGTCATAAGATATAAATTACACAAATACTTGGTATCTTACTGATATTATATCATAAATAAAGTACTTTTCCAGAATACTTATACTTATAACTTTAAATTATATTCAAGTTCCTTTTATACGGTGTGAAATTACTGAAATGCCCTTATGAGGTATGGTTTCATTTTAAAACCTTAACGGGCATATAAGTTGATATCCTACTGATATTTTAACTTAATTAAAATATAATGTCATATAGAACTTGTCCATACTTTTCCGGTTACCCGATATCGCTAATATGCGCACGGTTAAGTATATGTAATTATTTTACGAAAATTAACTGAAACGGGTTTAACCTTGTCATTTAAGTTTCAAAATCCAGAATGTTTATGGTTTATAAACATATTATGCAAGTCAAAGTACTTGTTGGGTTTAAACTACATTCTATATAATCATCGTATAATCTAGCGGAATACGTTTTGATCATGTACACAACTCGGTCTAAGTCTATGACTTAAATAAGACCGTTAGTATTAATTGGTTAGCTTATGCCATAATCCAAACTTGAGCGTTGCTGGTAAATGCTATCTGCATGTTAGTACTTTTGTATACAGCTGAGTTATTGAAATTAAAAAGAAGACTAACTCAGGTAAATACTGTCGACTTATTTTCCCTATACAGGCTTGGGATACGGTAAATGGGATCAATCGAATGCCGGATTGTGGCTAGTAAATCCGCATATTCTGTTCTAATCAGTTTTGTTTGATAACTTAAACATCGGGGGTTAAATTACCGTGTCCTGGATATCCTCGGCTCATTAGATTAGTTAACTGCCACGACCTTAGCGTTGGGTGGAGGCATAGACCTGACAGACGCTTAAATGCAAATTACCCAAGACGTTAGGGATAAATCCTCTGTGAGTTCTAAGTGCTGTGTATTTAATCATGTCTCAGTCTCTGTACTGGGCCCTGTGTGTATGGAAAAATATGTGAATCTATTAACAAGGTTACAAAGTAACTTTCCCAAGTTATAAAAGATTTTGTGCCCTGTGCATTTAAAATCATCTTAAAATAATTTCAAAATGAGTTAGTTGGGTGTATTTACCAGCGAAAGCTGATGTATCATCCAAAGACTAAACTGCAGGTACAATACGAAATAGGCCGGAAGCTGCTCGGTAGTGAATAAGAGGATCTTGCAAATCCTTAGATCTGCCCTAAAGTCTGTTTTATATTCTTTCTTGTACATTTTATGATCCACCTATGGATCTTCTATTACGAGCCTGTATTTTATTTTATTTCGAACATTTGGTTTGTAATAGTAATTTTACTCCAAGAATTCCGATGTGCCGTGTTTAATTGACTATGATGTTACAACTGACGTCACAATACTCCCCACCCAGGCCCACCGGTGTATGGATTTAGGTTGCAAATCTGGGGTGTGACAGGTTGGTATGAGAGCCAACGTTTGAGAGAATTAAACACTAGCCTTTTGTGTTTAATCTCAAACTTACATGAGCACATTCCTTAGACCTCCGTGTCTAGACATTGACCTAGGATTACTCATTTCATTACTAAGTTATTAGTATTGCTTTTGAATTAATTTTTAATAGGAATATGCCGCCACGTGTACGAGGACAAAGTGGGAGAGGAAAAGGTCCAATGAGGGGAGGACCATCGGGGCGCATTCCCCCACAACCTCACAACTCAGATGCTTACCAATAATCAGGAGATTCATCTCCTTGGCAACCAGTGAGACGCTCTGACTCTCATAGACACTCGCCCCCATATTCCCAAAATTCTTATCACTCTCACCACTCCTATCATTCACACCATTCTCATCATTCCCATGCACACTCTTACCATGAAGAATTTAACCCTAACAATTACTTTAACACACCTCCAGCCGATCAAAATCAACTAGAGCAGCCAAACCCTATGGACGAGGACTCCGACCCGGAGATGCCACCGTCGAGATCTAATACGCATCCCATAGAAATTTCAAGCGATTTGAACTCTTATGCCGGATCGCCTTAGCAAGGTCCTAATGAGTAGGACCAATATTGGAATCAATTTACTTTTGCCCACACTCCTTCTCATCATTCTCAACCACCTCCTGTTCAAGAAGATGTCCACATGGAACCAGTGGACCAACCTCAACCACCACCTGAACCACCAAGGAGGAAGCGTGGAGCACGTATGTCGGTACGTGCAGGACAAAGGTCGGGTCCCTGCCACCTTTGCCCAATTCCTACCCCACAATTCACGAGGACCCACAAATGGGTGGACCCTCTAACACCTCACCTATAGTGGAACCAACACCTGCTGTTCAACCACCACCATCGGGTTATACTAACCCAGTCCCCACATATCCAGACACGTCTGGATATGATCCTTTTAACCCGTCTGCACCGGTAGACTATCAGGCATGGTTGCAAGACCCTTATATGCAAGCAGTTATGCACAATGCACTTTACCCATCTCCTTTCCCACCTACTTATCCACCGACTGGATATCTAACTTATAGGTACCAGTATCCGGTTATGCCACAGCCACAGCCACAACCAAAACCACAACCTCCGCCACCACTTGAGGCCATGAATGAGTCCTTGGCACGGATGAAAAAAATGCAGCAGCAAGCGGAGAAAATGGAGAAGAAGACAAACAAATTCTTCAAGAAACTCTCCAAGTTGGTCAAGAGAAAGAAGGACGAGTGAAGTCTCTTCTAATAATATGTAGTCCCTATGAGAACATTGTTATTTCTTTAGTCCCTGCGTGGACATTTTATTTCTTAAAGTCCTTGTATGGACAGTTTATTTCATTTTTCTGTATGGACTATTTAATTAGTTTTATTATATTATTTTCCTTCAAGTATTGATTTTATCAAATTTTATGCTATTTGGATATAATTCAAACATCTTTAATGGGTTTTTGACTCGCAATTTGCTCTGCCACAATTTCAAACATTAATGTTTTTAAGTACAGACCACAATTTGGCAAATTATACAAATTGAAGTTAAGTACGAAGGGGTCTTCTATCAGATAGTTAAGGAATGTATCCTACTATCAAGAGGTGGTGACTTAAGTTCAAGCCTCCAAGTCGTTAAGGTCAGTGCGATCGAGACTATTAATCAACCATTAAGGTGCTCTTATGTTAACATTCAAGAATGTTCATACTCTTGGTAGTGTGACTTGAGGAATCACACTAGCCTTCAAGGTAAAGGACTATGTCCTGACCTTATATAGCCCATGTGATCAAAATCGATCCTGGCTAATATCATCAGTGTGATCATAAAACATCCATTAGTGACGTATTGCCCTTGGGGCTAGATTAAAATATCCATTAGTGATGTATTGCCCTTTGGGCTATGATTAAACATCCATTAGTGATGTATTTCCCTTGGGGCTACAAATTAAAACATCCATTAGTGATGTATTGCCCTTGGGGCTATGATTAAAACATCCATTAGTGATGTATTGCTCTTGGAGCTATGATTACAACATCCATTAGTGATGTATTACCCTTGGGGCTATGATTAAACATCCATTAGTGATGTATTGCCCTTGGGGCTATGATTAAAACATCCATTAGTGATGTATCGCTCTTGGGGCTATGATTAAAACATTCATTAGTGATGTATTGCCCTTGGGGCTATGATTAAAACATCCATTAGTGATGTATTGCCCTTGGGGCTATGATTAAACATCCATTAGTGATGTATCTCCCTTGGGGCTATGATTAAAACATCCACTAGTGATGTATTGCCCTTGGGGCTATGATTACAACATCCATTAGTGATGTATTGCCCTTAGGGCTATGATTAAAACATAAATTAGTGATGTATTGCCCTTGGGGCGATGATTAAAACATCCATTAGTGATGTATTGCCCTTGGGGCTATGATTAAAACATCCATTAGTGATGTATTGCCCTTGGGGCTATGATTCAAACATCCGTTATTGATATAGTGCCTATGTGCCATATTTTATGTCAATTAGTGACAGGCCTATGTGCCATAAAATTTTATGTCCATTAGTGACAAGCCTAAAAGCTAAATGGAATTGTTGAATATGACAATGACAGTTGTGACAATGTGATCTACTGTCCAATAGTATATGGACTATGTCCAAGTTGTAATTTGCCTTTGATGGTCCTATTAAGACCTAGGCCAAATATAGTTATGATAAGCCTAAGAGTTGTGATGTTATTCACACTAGAATAGGCAATGGATTGTTATATCCAATGTTTTAAGACCAATATAGTTGACATACCATGGCTAAGTGAAGCTTTATTGGTGTATAGAAACAAAGCTTAAAGATGGCTAACTCAAATGAAGCATAAAGTAGCCACCGGAATGTGGAATCTAACAAAGCCAAAAACAAAGATATCGATAATGATAATTTTCAAGCTCGCATTGATGCGGCAGTTCAAAAGGCCATGGGTAGGGCCATAGAAAAGCTTAGAGAGTCGATTGCTACTCGCTCTAGAACCTTATCTATTCCACCATCTTCAGCTCATAAGGAGAGCTCCGTTCACTCTTCAAATGGGAAGAGTGAAGAAAAGAAAATAGATTTTCCTGAAAGGTCCCGTTCTGTTAAAGATGGATGTACCTATAAGTATTCGTCTCATGCAAGCCCCGAGACTTTAATGGGGAAAAAGGAGCTATAGAGGCCCTAAAGTTGTTGGATGAGATGGAAACAATCGTAGATATCAGCAATTGTGCTGATAAGGATGTGGTCAAGTATGTATCACAATCCTTTAAGGGCGATGCCCTAATCTGGTGGAAAGCCATGATTCAATCTACATGTAAAGTACACCTGTATAATTTGGGGTGGTCCAAATTTGTAGATCTTGTTAAGGAAACATATTGCCCAGCTCATGAGGTGGAGAAATTAGAGACATACTTTTTGTCTCTTTCAATGAAAAACCTAGATTTTTGGAAATATGTTTCCGATTTCAATTCACTATCTAGGTTAGTTTCCTATTTGATTACCCCTGAGCGCAAATGCATTGCGCGTTTTATTAATGGGTTAGCACCCGAGATAAAGGGCATGGTAAAGGCTGCTCAGCCTACTACCTATAGGTCTGCTGTTGACCTATCTCTCTCCCTCACCCTTGATCTAGTGAGACAAAAGTCAGTTAAGTCTAAAACTGATGGGAAAAGAAAGAGGAAAGAAGACAACTCCCATAAGTTTAATAAGAAAAATAAAGGGCGATTTGGGTTCAAAGGGAACTAAGGCAAGACGGCTGTGATGCCAACATGCAAAACTTGCAACCGCAGACACTAGGGACAGTGTAATTTTGGTTCACAGGCCAAACCCTGTGGCATCTGTAAGAGAAAAGGGCATAAAACCCTAGAATGTAAAGATCTTAAAGATGTCCTATGCTACGTCTGCAATGAAAAGGAGCATATTAAGACTAACTACCCTAAGATTCTTAAGAATAATAATGCAAAGCCTGGAGAGGCCAAGAAGGGGAATGCTCGTGCCTTTCAACTAACTGCAAGAGAGGCTGTTAATGACAACAATGTCATAACAGGTCATTCCTCATTAACAATATTTATGCTAGAGTTCTTTATGATTCGGGTGCAGATAGATCTTTTGTTTATCATAAGTTTAGTAAACTATCAAACCTAGCCTTAAGAACACTAGATAAAACTTATGAGATAGAACTTGCTGATGGAACGATAGAAACAGCATCTTCCATTCTTGATGGATGCTCTATATCCATTAAGAATCATTCCATCCATATCTCTATTCTGCCAATGAAATTTGCTGGGTTCGATGTAGTCTTAGGCATGGATTGGTTATCTCATAACCAAGCCCGCATTGCCTACGATAAGAAGCTCATCGAGATTAAGACCCCATCTGGTGAAATTATCACCATCCCCGGAGACTCACACTATGGACTGCCAGACAAGGTGTCGTTATTTAAGGCATCCAAGTGTTTGAAAAGAGGCTGTGTCATCTACATGGCACAAGTCACTATAAACGAGCCTAAGCTAAATATTGAAGATCTACCAGTTATCTCGGAGTATCCAGATATGTTTCCTGAAGAATTGCCAGGCCTACCTCCAGACAGACAAGTGGAGTTTAGGATTGATATCATACCAGGGGCAGCACCTGTAGCTAGAGCTCCATATAGGCTAGCACCAATGGAAATGAAAGAATTGAGGACGCAGCTAGACGAACTCTTGGAGAAAGGCTTTATTCAGCCTAGTTCCTCGCCTTGGGGAGCTCCTATTCTTTTTGTAAAGAAGAAAGACGGTTCGATGCGAATGTGCATCGACTATCGAGAACTAAACAAGTTAACAATCAAGAATACGTATCCTCTGCCCAGGATTGACGATTTATTCGACCAACTTCAAAGGGATAGTTATTTCTCCAAGATTGATTTAAGATCTGGATATCATCAGCTGAAGGTTAGAAGTGAGGATGTTCCTAAAACTGCCTTCAGGACCCGTTATGGTTACTTTGAATTTTTGGTGATGCCTTCTACGCTCATAAATGCACCAGCAGCATTCATGGATCTCATGAGTCTGCAAACCATATTTGGATAAGTTTGTCATTGTCCGTAGATGAAATACTTATCTACTCTCGTAATCAAGCTGATCACGAGAAACATCTTCGGTGCATCTTAGAACTGCTAAGGAAAAAAAAGCTTTATGCTAAATTCTCTAAGTGTGAGTTTTGGCTTAGAGAGGTCCAATTTCTTGGACATATGGTAAGTGAGCGTGGTTTCCAAGTGGATCCCGCCAAAATAAAAGCCATAATGGATTGGGAAGTACCCAAGACCCCATCGGAGATTCATAGCTTCCTAGGATTGGTTGGATACTATAGAAGGTTTATTGAGAACTTCTCAAGAATAGCAACTCCTTTAACTACCTTGACCCGTAAGAATGTTAAATATACTTGGGGTCTAAAACAACAAGAATCTTTTGAGGTTCTTAAAAACAAGTTGAGCAATGCTCCTGTGTTATCCCTACCAGAGGGTATTGAAGATTTTGTAGTCTACTGTGATGCATCGCACACTGGCATGGGCTGTGTGCTAATGCAAAAAGGCAAAGTGATTGCGTATGCATCACGCCAGTTAAAGGTGCATGAAAGAAATTACACCACCCACGATTTGGAATTAGGTGCCGTTGTATTGGCACTAAAACTGTGGAGACATTACTTATATGGCACAAAGTGTATTATATACACAGACCATAAAAGTCTCCAGCATTTGTTTAATCAGAAAGAATTGAACATGCGACAATGCTGATGGATGGAAACACTTAATGACTATGAATACGAGATTCGCTACCATCCAGGCAAAGCAAATGTAGTTGCTGATGCTTTAAGTCGCAAGGAACGGTTAAACCTATAAGGATTAATGGCAAGAGTATTGAGCTCAGAATAGCTTAAATTAGAAGCTATTAGATGCGCAAAAGCAAGCCCTATTAGAGGCTAATATCCCTAATGAGGGACTAGGCGGAACTATTGATCAGTTAGCACCTGGAAAGAATATTCAATGGAAGAATCCGGGTTCCAATCTTTGGGAGACTTATAGATCTAATCCTCCAAGAACCGCATAATTTGAGATACTCAGTTCACCCGGGAGGTGATAAGATGCATCAAGATTTGAAGAAAATTATTGGTGGATGGGTTTGAAGAAATCCATAGCCACTTATGTAGCTAAGTGTCTGACGTGTTCGCAAGTTAAGGCCGAACATCAGAAGCCGTCATGACTTCTACAACAATTGGAAATTCCCACATGGAAATGTGAAATGGCAACTATGGATTTGATTACCAAGTTACCCAAGACCAAAGTGGAAACGACACTATTTGGATCATAGTGGATATGCTGACTAAGTTAGCACATTTCTTGCAAATCAAAGAAACATATAATTCAGACAAATTAACTAAATTGTATGTGGAAAAAATTGTGTCCCTACACGGTGTGCCAGTATCTATTGTATCTGATAGAGATACTAGATATACCTCTCATTTTTGGAAAATTTTTAACCATTTTGGGCACACGATTAAATTTTAGTACGGCTTACCATCCGCAGACTGATGGTCAAAGTGAGAGTACTATCCAGACGCTGGAAGACATTCTTAGGGCATGTGTGATTGATTTAGGTGGAAGTTGGGATGACCACTTACCCCTAATAGAATTCCCCTACAATAATAGTTATCATACTAGCATCAAGGCTGCTCCTTTTGAGGCCGGGAGAAAGTGTCGAACGCCCTTGTGTTGGGCAGAAGTTGGGGAAGCCCAACTATCAGGACTAGAGATTGTCCTGGAGACCACGAAAAAGATTGTACAAATCCTTGATTGTCTCAAAGCTGCCAGAGATAGGCAGAAGAGTTATGCTGACATGAGGCGTAAACGTCTTCCAAGTAGGGGACAAGGTCATGCTAAAAGTATCACCCTGGTAAGGTGTGATGCGTTTTGGAAAGAAGGGCAAGTTGAGCCCAAGATATATTGGACCATTCGAGATAGTCGAATGTGTCGACACTGTAGCTTATAAGCTCAGATTGCTAGAGGAGCTAAGTGAAATCCATGATGTGTTCCACATCAGTAACCTTAAGAAATGTCTAGCCGATGAGTCATTCGCAATGTCACACGAGGATGTGCAAATTGATGAAAACCTGAGGTTCGTTGAGAAACAGATTTCGATCGAGGATCGACAGGTTAAGAAGCTCCGAAAAAATGATACCTATAGTAAAGGTTAAGTGGGACGCTTTTAGAGGTCCCGAGTATGCGACAAAAGTACCCCCATCTTTTTGAATAAAATCTCGAGGTTGAGATTTCTTTTAAGGGGGTGAGGATGTAACACCCTGTAAAATCGTGTCCAATAGTATAGTGACATGTATTGTGTTTTAAATATAGTATATTGAAGACCAATTAGGACTAAAGGCGTCAACATGCTCAAACTAAGCCTCTTAGTGACGGTCTGATGACAACATGCATAAATAACAGCCTCTGAGTGACTGATATGTCAACATGTTTAAATCATTTGCCTCTGAGTGACTGATATATCAACATGATTAAAACTTGGCCTCTGAATGACTGATATGTCAACATGCCCAGCCTCTGAATGACATCGGAGTCAACATGCTTATAATAAGCCTCTGAGTGATCCTTTACGAACTCCTAACTCTCTTACATGCCAATTGATAGGCGAGAGGGTTCGATTTTGGTAATATGAGAAAGTTGGATAATGGAGGGACTAAAAGTGTCAACATGTTAATTTATACATCTGAGTGACCTTTTAACGAACCGAGAGCTCGACAATGTTCGCGCATAATCCCGGGTATGCCAAGTATTGACGGAGGACTAAAAGTGCCAAAAAGGTGTTTTAAAAGGTTTTTAAAAGCTTTAATAAGTTAAGGGGTTAAAGTGTCAAACTTTGAAACTGGCCAAGGGGCGGTCGCGGGCCGCGAGAGACCAGGCCTGGGTCTCTCGCGGGGCGCGAGAAAGGCTCTGTTGCAGAAAGTTTACTTGGCTTCCAAACAAAAATGTTAAAAACACGTAAATCGAAACCATGGCTACCCAAACTGCTATGCCACGTTTTGGGACACTTGTAAGCTTCCTCTTACACCCCTAAACACCTGGCATCACCTCCTTTGAGTTCTCCACCTATAAATAGGTGCTTAAGTTCACCATTTCAACTTGCACCTTTCTTATTCATACACTTTTCTCCCTCCTCTGGAAGTTCCTAGCTGAAAGGAGCATCCAACTTAAATCTCTTGCATTCTAGAACCTCTTGTAAGTGTTCCTTGCTCTTGCATTTTCGTCTATAGGCTTTTATAGCCAAAAGTCAAGCGTTTTACGGGAAACGCTTTGACTTTCGGTTAAGACCATTATGGTCTAGCCATTGTTCGAAATGAACATGGCTAAGTGATCGTAATAAGGTAGGTGTTAATCCCTATAAAGGGCACCTCCTGAAGATCACAATTGCTAGACCAATTGATGGGTCAAAGTTAAGATATTAAAAAGTCAAACAGGCCATTTTTTGGAAAAATCATAAATTGATCTTATATATATTACAAACCTGCTTTGAAACTTAAACAAGTTGGTAATAATTATTAGAACATGTAAGAACATGTTCGGCCCGTCAATTTCAGTTCTAGGGTCGGTTCGCAACCGAAATTCGCGAAGTTTGACTTCTGCTTTGAATTTTGATTCTGACCCGATTTAGATTAGTTACCTACTGATCTAAAGTTGTATCATGATAATAATATAATGTATCATAACCCTCCGAGGTTATATTACATGATCATAATCAGATTCTAAGTTTATGCGCAAGTTCCATAATTATGCCATCTTTGACTAAAATGTCCTTTTTGCATAAATCAAGGTTTTAATGATAATGAACTTGAAAATAAGTTTCTACTAATATAATATTATAATTAGGATTATTTCGGATGTTAAACGAAGTTATAAACAAAGTTTTCAAGCAAGTCCTTAAACTATGTAGATAAATGACGATTTTAGCCCTCGTGGCTCATAAAATAGTTTTAATCAAATCTTTTCAAGGTAAATCTTTTACCTAATGATATGTTATATTAAATAACATATCTAAGACATTTTAATCTATCCCTAATGTCAGTTTTCATTAAACATCGCATAAAACGTCATTTTACGACATAAGCGTTATTTCGCGCATAGTATGGATTTAAACCATATTATTGACGAAGATGTGATACCTACTGGTTTTAAAACTTATTTTAAACATATTTACAGTATGTACATGCTATAAACTCAGAATCCCAAATAATTATAAACTTTGTGTAAAATGACCAAAATGCCCCTTTGGTGCATAGTTTGGTTATAAGAGATAAATTACACAAATAATTGGTATCTTACTGATATTACATCATAAATAAAGTATTTTTCCCGAATATTTATATTTATAACATTAAATTATATTCATGTTCCTTTTATACGGTGTGAAATTACCGAAATGCCCTTATGAGACATAGTTTCGTTTTAAAACCTTAACAGGCATATAAGTTGATATCCTACTGATATTTTAACTTAATTAAAATATAATGGCATATAGAACTTGTCCATAACTTATCCGGTTACCCGATATCCCTAATATGCGCATGGTTAAGTATATGTAATTATTTTACGAAATTTAACCGAAACGGGTTTAACCCTTGTCATGTACTGGGCCCTGTGTGTATGGACAAACATGTGAATCTGTTAACAAGGTTACAAAGTAACTTTCCCATGTTATAAAAGGATTTGTGCCCTGTGCATTTAAAATCATTTTAAAATATTTTCAAAATGAGTTAGTTGGGTGTATTTACCAGCGAAAGCTGACGTATCGTCCAAAGACTAAACTGCTGGTACAATACGAAATAGGCCGGAAGTTGCTCGGTAGTGAATAAGAGGATCTTGCAAATCCTTAGATCTGCCCTAAAGTATATTTTCTTGTACATTTTAATGATCCGCCTGTGGATCTTCTATTAGGAGCCTGTATATTATTTTATTTCGAACATTTGGTTTGTAATGGTAATTTTACTCCAAGATGTCCATTGTGCCGTGTTTAATTGACTATGACGTTATCAACTGATGTCACAATACTCCCCACCCCGGCCCACCGGTGTATGGATTTGGGTTGGAAATCCGGGGTGTGACAAGCTTCAAGCTTTATCAGTTTCCATAGCCGCTGGTCGTGGAATCTCATCTTAAGATTTATCATCTTTGTTTGCACAAGCTCTTTAATATCCCAGTATGGTTGGGTCTTGATATCGCTCAAGTATCAAAATTACTGAATCCTATACTCCCTTTTAATAGCATAAACGTTCAGCTCCTCGATCAATCCCCAGCTAAAAATATCCCCCAGAGAAATATCTGCATCATGTGTAAAGAATGCTAAGGGACATTTAAACTTTCGCTCAGCTAGTGTTACTTTGAACCACCGCTTCCTCATCTCAGCAATTTCTTCAGCAGATGATTGTTGAGGAACGGTTCCTTGTTTAACAGCTTCTTCAACTTTACGTTTCAAAAGATTATTACTTTCAGCTGCAAACAAATCCCTAAAATTTGGGAAGTCATCTGTACCCTTATCGGTAATATCTGTATCATCGTCATCAGAATCATCCTCCACGACAACTTTATCATAGTCATGTGCATCAGACACATGTTTGAAGACATAATCAACTTGCTCGAAAGCACTAATATCATTAAGCACTTCTTCAAAATCAAACACAAAATCCTCGTTGCTCACGCCTAACATTTGAGCGATCTATTCCTTAGAATAGCTGTGAACAAACTCACCTTTTTCAACATCATGCTCTAAATATAGAATCTTCGGTTTTGGCATGACAAGAACGGTAGATATTTCGGTAACCGTGAAGATTCCTGCCTGCTGCGCATCCTTAGAGCTATTAGATTTTCCCTGATCTCTAATATCATCATTTAAATCAGACTCTGCTACAACGACACCCGATCCACCTAAGTCATCATCACCACTATCATTATCGTCATCAGACTTATTAGAAAAGATATCATCAAAATCATCTAAGTCTTCAGTTTCTTTCTCAGGCTCTTTAATAAACTCATCTATCTCAGCTTCTATCTCTTTCTCCATTTTTCTCTAGTTAAGACATTCACGATGTCTAGCTGAAAGATTCAACGTGTCAATATCAACATCATTAGGATTTCACACCAACACAAACTTCTTCGAACTCGAATACATTATTATATATGAAGTTACTGGCACAGGTTTAGCTTCTGGCTCAGTTGTAACAGTCACAGGATCCTCACCAACCTTTGCTTTGCCTTTGCCTTGAGCATCAGATAGTTCTTTAGCAATCCGTTCACGCTCGGCAACCCTTTCTCTGCCAGACATTCAACCTATCTTTCTTTTGCTCTTTCTTTTTCACCAGCAATCCTATCTTCAGTATCAGTACTCAAAGATAATGCTTCTTCAACCTCTCCTTCTCGAACTCCGAATGCTTCTCTTTCAATGTCAGCAGCCCGAGTTTCAACCTTCTCCTCTGGCTCTGATTCATCGACCAATCTCGAGCTTTCAGATGCTCGCTGTTTCTTCTGAGGAGCTTTGGAGGAAGATCTGGACGTTTGTTTTCTTTTCATCCCCTTACCCTTTTCTTATCATCTTTCACAAACCACACGCTTCTCTTAGCAATGAAACCATGTAACGCTTCCAGTTCTTCATCTTTGTCTCCGCTATCGTCTTTTCTCCACTTCCCTTTAGATGGAGCCACATAATCTTTATCAACGATAGCTCCGAAGATAGGTTTCGCATTAGGGAAAGCTTTGAGATGCAAATTCATCTTCTTAAGAGTTGAGACATCCATATGCTTTAGCTTCAACACATCATCTTTCTTTTTCTTCAAGTTAGGATGCAAATGGTCAAGCTGCATTTGAATAAAACGTGGATATTGTAGAAATTTCTCACGCATAATGTTTTGGACCATTTGGGAGAAAATCACTTTCGAAAAGTTGTAAGGCAAGTTTAGAACAAGTGAAGTGATCATGCACATCCGATAATCAACTAAATCATCAAAACCGCCCTTTCGGTGGCTAAGAGCGTGAAATAAACAATGTGCTATATATCTGAATGGAGCACTGAGATTAGCCTTCTTGAACGAAGCAGCGTTTATGAAACCGGCATAACCCATTCTGTAAAAACACCCTTTCACCATATACTTAGGAAAACTGGTAGGGTCGTCTTCATGATCGTAGAACTCTAGCATAGTTCTGATCAACTCTTCAGTGATCTTTACTTGAATGTCTTCGTCATTTATCTTTACTGCAGACAAAATTGCATTCTCATCTTTATGGAACTCAGCAACATTCCAGAAATACTCGACGTGAGATCTATATGTTGTGTGGCGATCTGTGAGCGCTTTGGTGATAGGAAGTCTGCTTAGAAAATCCAGAACTTCTCGATATGTAACAATTTCTCGAATAGTATCATCCAAAAGACAGCATTTGTGGAACGGCGAAAATGAAGATTTTTTGATCGGAAAGCATAGACATTTCAACACTTAGTCTTTCGTACGAATCACCATTCGTACGAGTCATACACTAAGTCAATGAATAGTTTGAATCAAAAACCTCACTCGTACAAGTCACTACTTTGTACGGATGAAAATTATACATGAAAAAAATTCAAAGGTTTTGACCAGAACTTCTTCGTACGAGTGATGCCTCGTACGAGTCCTCAAGATTTAAACATTAAAGGACCAACTCGTACGAAAACTCACTCATACGAGTGAATATGATACACTGACATTTGAAAACTTGCTCGTACGAGTGGATATACTTACGAATTGCAAACCGTACCAAATAAAACATAGTCATACCGAACTTGAAACATTTAGATTTTAACAAATTGAAGGTTGATTAATAGGTTAACAGGGCCGATTTTAACATTTTTTAGTTCAATTGTATATTTTAACCGGTCCAATTACCCTAAATCTAGGTTTTATGTCGTTTTGGTCCAATTTTGGCATTATAACGGCTTAAAACAAGCATTAGTACCTTTCCCATCGAAAGAGGTGTGCAAATCAACCTCCCCGAAGTCTAGATACAAACAATAGATCAGGAAAATGAAGTGAATAGAACTGATTCGCACAAAGTTTGCTCTCAATCGCACAGAGTCAATAGTCTGACTTGTGCGAATGAGTCATCCTTTTATACTCATTCAGTGGTCACTCGTACGAGCGATGGCTCGTGCCTTTGTTACTCAAACGAGTCAGTGTCACTCATACGAGTCAGTTCTTATGCACTTTATTAACTTTTTTATTTTTATGAAATTTTTATCTGTATTATAACCTACTTAGTTAACCAAGTCCAAGTTCATGACCCTGGTTATCCGATTTGCCTACCAAGTCCAAGTTAGTGAACTTGGTTAACCATTTTAACCAAAACAGATTTATTTAAAAAATGTAAAGTTTCAAATTAATGAATTTTGTTGACGTTCAGGAAATCTTCTCTTTTCATGATTAGCTCCCAGCCCGTGAACTTCAGCTTTCCTCCAGCAAATGTCGCTTTGACTTGGACTATCGGTATTTTCATCATCGGTAGACTAAAATTAAGATATATTGCTAAAAGTAAATAAAAAATCCTTTTGGGATTTTTCTTGAAAAGAAAGAACAAGTAAAGATGTATTTACATACATATTTTTGTGAGTTTGTGTTTAGAGAATCATATCAAGTATTTAGACAAATCACAAGTACCGTTGATCTTGGTAGTAACTTTAAGTTCTTAGAAAGATTTACCTAGATTACCAATATACTTATCAATTTAAACTTCTAAACATTTTCAATTGTTTCAAGATATGTTAGATAATATTAAGGAACATGAAGTAACTGTGTTTCCCATCTCAGAATATACTCCCGTATCGAGATTCCCAGAATATCATTTCACATGTGAATATATCCAATTGATATCTGTAAATGGGGTGAATTGCGAGACCTTGAGAGCTCCGGTTAGTATTTCCATATAGACAAAGAGATGAAGGCTCGACTTTAAGTGGTGTTCCATAAAGGAATCTTTTGAACTGCAAATGTCGTAAATGTTTATGACATACTCATATTTTTGTGCATCTTTTGTAGACAAATAATACTTAAAGTATTATACAAGTTCTAGGCCATTGCTGACTCAAAGTCAGAAGAACTCATATAATACCCCATATATCGATTAAATATAAAGAACTAGTATCGCAGAATCTGGCATTCTCTCAAACGAAATTTCGGAGTACTAGTCCATATATCCGAGAGATGTTGACCCACAAGTTACTCAGTTTTTCTTTTAAGTTTGTATCTTGAGAAACAATTTACTGAACGAGTGAAGCCTATTGGCACATCCTCAGTAAGACCTGTTCAATTACTTGTTTAAACATTCCATATCTTTAGCATACTGTGATTGTTATATTGATGTAATAATCTCCCTTTTTCACAAAAAAAAAAACTCTTTTGACTTTCATAATGTTTTTGTATTTTCCAAACTTTCTCCCCCTAAAATCAAAAACATATTTTTGGTTTTAGGTTTTTTTCAAGAAAGTATTTTTACAGAAAAACATGTCATACTGATGAGAATCACGTCAAGTACTCGTCATCCTCAAATTCAACCTCATGAATATCCCCTGATGCCAGATTTCTTAACCATTTAATTTAAAGGATTTTTAAATATTGAACGATCAAATGCTTTGGTGTAAAAATCTGCTTTTTGGTCATCAGTGTGGATTTTTTTTCAATTTTAACCAACTTTTTCTCGTAGCAATCACGGATAAAGTGGTGTCGAATTTCTATATGTTTAGTGCATGAGTGTTGACAAGAATTTCTAGTGATATCAATAGCAGCCTGATTATCTACATATATAGGTGTGTCAAGAAATTGTTGTCCAAAGTCTCTCAACTACTACTGTATCCAGTGTATATGGGAACAACAACTTAATGTTAAAACATATTCAGCTTCACACGTAGAGAGAGCGACCGTGGTCTGTTTCTTACATTGCCACGTTACCAAACGAGTTCCGAAGAAATGGGAACCAGCCGTAGTAGATTTGGCATTAAGCTTGCAGCAGCCGAAATTGGAATCCGAGTAACCCGCAAGATTGAAGTCGTCATGATGAGGATACCACAAGCTGGTGCTTGGACATCCTTTCAAATATCGCATGATACGTATGACGACGAACAAGTGCGAATCTCTAGGATTGGACTGAAAACGGGCGCATAAGCATGTAGGATACATGATATCAGGTCGCGAAGCTGTAAGATACATCAAGGATCCGATCATGGAGAGATATAATGTTTCATCGACTGTCACTCCATGAGCGTCTGGACAAATGCCGTGATTTGGGGCCAATGGAGTAGATGCTGGTTTAGATCCTGACATATCAAATTTCTCTAATACGTCATGAACATACCTCGTCTGATGGATGAAGATAGCACTCATTTCAAATTTCTTCTTCATGACTTCTTCGAAGTATTTACATAGCTTATCATTTGTCGATCAAAAGATGATATCATCCACATATATTTGCACCAAAATCAGATGACCATCTACTTCTATTGTGAAGAGGGTTGAATCTACAGTTCCTCTGAGAAAGTTGTTGTCAAGAAGATGTCTTGAAAGCGTTTCATACCAAGCTCTCAGGGCTTGGTGAAGACCATATAAAGCTTTGTTCAGAAGGTAGACTTTATCCTTGTGTATAGGATAGACGAACCCCGGTGGTTGGCTGACATACACCTCCTCTTTAACTTTGTCGTAAAGGAAAGCAGATTTGAAATCCAACTAGTAAGCCTTGAACCCTTTCCAAGAGGCAAAGGCCAAGAATATGCGAATAGCTTCGAGACGAGCGACTGGGCGTAGACTTCAGTGTAGTCTATTCCTTCTTGCTGATGAAAACCCTGGACCATGAGCCGAGCTTTGTTTCGGACTGCTATACCTCTGTCATCTCGTTTGCACTTGAAGACCCATCGAGCGTTGATCTTTTTATGATGATCTGGGAGGTCGAAAAGCTTCCAGACTCCAAGCTTCTGGAATTGAAGCAACTCTTCCTACATTGCCTCCACCAAACTTTATTCTTTCAACGCATCTCTCTAGTTTCTGGGTTCTACCTGTGAAACAAAACAACTATAAGAAAGTCTTGTTTGTAATGGAGCAAGATTTTAAAAAATAGCTTAGATCCTTGTTGATCTAATTGCGAGTTTTCACTCCAGTTTGTAAGCTGCCAATGATATTCTCCGATGGATTTGTAGGATAATGTGCTTGGTATTACTTCACTTGGAACAACCACTTGAGTTTGCAAATTCGTGATCACTTAATAAAAAACCAGAACTGAAGATGTAGCTTCATTTCTGACATTAGATTGATCAGCTTGAGCATTCAGAAAGCTTTCAATATGTTAAGATCCTTCATTGGAACTATACCCTCCATCATCAAAAGTCAGTTCACGATCACAATCGGCATTAGGCAGTTGTTGGGTAGATGATTCAGTAGTGTTCAAGATTGGTAGAGAGACCGATTCCTGCATAGTAGTGCTCGGACCTGCATCAGAAGTGTTAGAGACAGGAAGTGACGAGGAAATCACCAACGGTCTAGACTCTTGCTCTTGATTAGAGATTTGATGCTGTTGAAATAGCATAACAAGTTCTTCTTCTGATGGAACTTCAGGTAGGTCAAATGAATTCCACAAACTTTCGTAGTTGAACAACCATGGATCCCCAGGTTTTTGCGTTGGCGTAGTATACCACTGACAATCAACATGTTGTGCAAGACACGCTTAAAAATCCTTCCAAGGAATTGGCTCCAAATTTACCATTCGAGTCCAAAACAATACACGGTTATCCAAAAGGCTCTAGAAAACGCAAGGTTAGGCTTCCGTTGGTTTAGCAGCTCAAAACAGGTCTTGTTGTGAGGCTTGACTGTTACACATGATTGAGGGTGTAACACGCTGATGCGACTACTTGGCTCTAGAAACTTATTGGCAGTTTGAATCAGCGAGCATAGTCCTTGCAGTCTCTATCAGTGTGCGATTCTTACGTTCAGCTACTCCATTTTGTTGAGGAGTATCGGGGGCGCTGAATTCGTGAAGAATCCCCTTTTCATTGTAGAATTCGAGCATCCTTTTGTTCTTGAACTCGTACCATTGTCACTGCGGATTCTCTTGAGGATAGGTTTTCGAGCTTCCTAAAGAGAATCATAAGACTTTCAAATGTTTCATCTTTGCTCTCCAGAAAGAAAACCCATGAGAATCTTGAGATCATCTATTACGACCAGGCAATATAGATCTCTAGAAATGCTTTTGACGTTTACTGGACCAAAAAGATCCATATGAAGCCATTCTAGTGGTAGCTTGATAGAATTTAGAAGCTTTCTTAGGTGTGATTTCTTCTGTTGTTTCCCCTTCTTACAGCTCAGACAATCATCAGATAAATGAAAATTCTTAAGATTAACACCCTCCACTAGGTCATTGTGCACTAGCTAATTCATCTTTCTCAGATGAATGTACCCCATCTTCCTAGGCCATAAAATTGACTATTTCTTGGTCGCTTTAGAAACGAAACACTGAACCTTCTTTGATGTTGTAGATGCGACGCTCATATTAAGGACATAAAGATCATTCTCTCTTGGAGTGCGCATAAGAATCCATTCCTCGGGAATCTTGAACCTGGCTTTAAAATGAAGCATTCTTTGTCATTGAAGTGAGTTGTAAACTTTTTGTCTAGCTCCGCAATGTAGTTCAACTTGTCAAACGAAACCACTCCATTCGTAAGAATACCTTCTCCAACAATCCTTCCACCTTGAGTTCCAGCAAAACCTACGTAACCTCCTCAGATAGCTTTGACGTCGTGTAACAACGCAAGCATCCCAGTCATGTGTCGTGAAGCTCCACTATCCATAATTCATTTTGACATGATCGATCTTGGAAGCCCCTACACACATGAGGAGAAACTATTTAAACAAAGAAACCCAAGCCTATTTGATCTTGGGTGGGTTCGGAATATCAAATTTCGGACCAACTTTTTTTTTGACATTAAGTTTAGTATATGTTTTGGTTGGAACAGGCGGTTTCAGTCCTACCTTAGATGGTTTGACTTTTGCAACCCAAGTTTGTGTTTTCGAATTGGCCCTTTTTGAATAAAACTTTGAATCCTTTAGACTATGACAATATTTGGTGGAAGTTTCACCAATTTCAAATTTAGAATTAAGATGAATCATTGATTTTACATTTTTGTGAGATTCATTGTTTCTTTTCAAAATTTGTTTTGGTACAATCATGGGTGCCTTTTGTTTCTCATCTTTGGTAGATCTGCTAGAGTTAGATACAAGTTTTGGATGTCTTTGTGAGCAATATCGTGCAATATGCCCAACATTTTTACACTTGTAGCATGTCCTGCTGTCTTTTTGAACAGAGAATCCAAAACTTGTTTTCTACTCTGTTTTTCTTTCTTAAACTCATCATTGGATTGTGTACCAATGATCTCTTTTTATTTTTCTGTAGTTGTTCCAAAAACAAAGTTAACTTTCTTTGTAAAGTTCAACTTTTGAAACTTGTTGTTTGTTCTTTTGTTTTGAAAACCCAACCCAGCCCTCCTGTTTTCAGGATAATATCTATTTCTTTGATGGTAGGGTTTGTTAACACATTTTGAATTAGATAAAATGATACATCGTGTTTTTCTATATCAAAATGGTTTACCTCAACAAGCTTGAACAACTTTTCAACACGATCCAGATTGACATTCTGGATTGGGAAATCTTCATCAAAATATAGTTTATCAGATCCATGCATTTTGTAGACGATGACGTTTGGATTAGTGTTTAAACTATTTTTTGATGATTTAACATCTGATTCAGATTTCTCAGACTCACTCTTCAAAATACTTTCAATCATGGTTTTAACCACATCAGACTCACATTCATTTTCTGGTTTTGTGTAGGTTATATCAATGTTTGCAGGCAGCTCATTTGTCTTTTCAGTTTTCAATTTTAAGTTGAGCGCCTTCTCCACCCCCGATGGTTTTTAGTAGCATAGCTATTCCACATGGGTGGTGGAACACAATCATAACTTGCACCTTTAGTTTCATCATGTTTAGTTTCTTCTTTGCTTTCGATCTTTGGAATAATGAGATCAATGACGTATGAACTTGTAGAATAACTAATTAACAATTTGTTAACCCATTCGGTTTCTATTTTCTTTTTTTCAAGTTCATTCTTTAGCTCAGCGATTGTATTTAAATGAATGTTAATGGCCATCTGTTTGTCCATTATAATCGCTTTAAGAATTGAGAGTGTTCCGTCATTTTCTCTGAGCATTTTTCATATTGTTTAAAAGATTTGATTAATTTGTCGTAAGCTTCTTTTGTAGATTTATAGTCACTTGACAAATTATCTGTTAGACATTTGAGCTCATTGTATCGTGTTTCTTTTGCAGCACGTTCACTGCATGGCTTGTTGCATTTTAGACATAGTTTTTCTATCACAGACTCACTTTCTGACACGTTTACCTCATTCACATTTTCCATACAAGCTTTGTTGGTCTTGTCAGTCTGTTTTTCCAATGCCTCATCAACTCTCTTTTCTTCAACTTTCGGCTTCTTCTTTTCTTCACAAGTCGATCGATGGCTTGGCTCAAAATAACCTGCAAAAGTTTTAATAATATCATTGAGCAATAGATGTCTAAAAGCACTGTTTAACAATTCCTCTTCTTCTGATGATGTGTGATAATAATCTTCATGAGATTCGTTAAAAGATGCCTCTGCATATTCTTTAGGTTCTTCCATGATTTGTGCGACCAGAGCCAGACTCTTGTCTTTGTGATATACTTATTCCAGTCTTCCTGAGTCATGACAAGAGCTTTGTCTTTGGAATCTAACTGTCTATCTTAAATTTGCACTATTCTTGTTTTTGGTTGAGGACGATGATATATGGCTTTCTTGTAGTAGTCGTCGGCAAACGGGTTCTGATTGCCCTGAACTTCTCTATTCGGACATTTGTGTTTAAAAGCCCATTCTCCCGACACTTGAAACATGTAACTTTGGACTTGTCGAAGCCAAGTTTCCCATCTAATCCTCCCAAATTTTCTTTACCCGTGATCTCCATAAAACGTTGCGCTCATCTGACTATAGAGGCCATACACCATTTAATATCGATCAACTCCATTTCGACCGGATCAATCTGATCATAATCCTCTCTTGTCATCTGTGAGTTTCTGATTTTTCCTATGACTAAACTGTTGTAGGATTCGAGTACCGAAGCTAATAAAGACATGTGTTGCTTTACGGTCTTCTCGTCAAAGTTTTGTGCATTCTGGAAATCAACAACAATATAACACTATAAAACCCTTTGAGTAGGATGAGATTGATTATTCAGGTTGATCTAGGGATTGCTCGAACCATGTGATGACTGTGGGCTTGAAGACATGTTTGGGTTGACCGAAACAAAGGATTGAAAACAACTGTGTTGATCTGACGATGGGTTTGGTGTGTTGTAAGCGCTAAAGGCAATTTGGATTTTTGGAGACTATATCTGAGCAGCAAAACTACCCTTGTAATATAGATTAATGTCTTGTTGCATTTGGGCGCCTTTGTTTTTCGCCATTTTCTGCATTTCGAGTTCGTGTCCCTCCAATCTCTCAATGAATCTTGGTAATGAGAAATTACCATATTTGGTGCCATTCTTTAGAATAGTCAACTAGGTAGACCATTCTCCTTGTAGTAAGGAATCTGCCAGTTTATTGACTAATTCTTCATTCGTCTTTACAATTCCCATACACTTCATTTGTAAAACCAAGTGACAGTATCTTTCAATCAGTTGTTTCATAGTCTCTCCCTTAATCAAAGTAAAGATATCAAATTCTTTACTTAACAACGCTCGCTTCCCTTTTCGCAACTGTGCGCTTCCTTGGAATTTCAATCGAAGAGCATTCCATAACGATTGTGCGTCATCATCATGTTGTAACAGCGCCAATATGTCTTCCTTGATAGCTTGTTGTAAGATGTTCATCATCTTTTTCTCGTTTATGAACTTCTCTCTTTCAAAATCTGAGAGTTGAGCTAACGTTTTCTCCAGACCATTTTCTCCAATCGGTGCTTGATATTTCTCTTCTATGGAAAACCAGCATGAGAAATGATTCGTTTGAACCCAATTCATAAAACGTTCACTCCAACTGTCAAAGTCTTCAAGGTTCATCAACTTTTGTGGCTTTGTCATCATGCCCATCTCATTCTCGAGGTTCATATTTTGAGATGCAGTAGTTGTGACCGCTGAGGCAGCAAATGCGTTATAAAACTCTTCTTCCATTTTTCTGCAAAAGTTTTAGAAACTCACTTTCGAAAAACTGATTAGAATGACAAAAATATGACAAGATGTTCTTCGTGCGAATGACAGAAATGCTCGTGTGACTGAGATGGTCGTGCGAGTGATATACTTGTGCAATCCTGAGATTCGTACGAATGAGATGTTCGTGCGAGTGAAAGGTTACTCGTTCGAGTAACTGGTTTGTGCGAATGACTAATTCGTGCGAATCATTGCTTCGTGCGAATGACAGTTTTAAACTCGTATGTTTTTAGGAAAACTTGTTTGTTCGTTCGTACGAATTATTTAATTTTTACGGATAGCCATTCGTACGGGTTGTCTCTCTACTCGTACGAAACAACTCAGGTTACCAAACGGATGATTTTTAACAATTTTGACATGATTAAGTTCGATTTTAGATCTGAAATTGTCAAGGATTGATTAGAATTTATTTTAACGTGATATCATAAAATCGTAGTCCAATTTGTCCAATTCCAAGATCTGTGTGAGAAAGGGTAGAAGTAGAAAACTCCAATGGTGAATCTAGATCTGAAACTGTTGGTAGTATGCAGAAACTTGATGTTTGTTCTCAGATCAGGCCTCAAGGCTCTAATACCACTTGTGAGAGGGGATCGGCTCTTCTCCAACTAACAGAGGCAGAATTCATTGATAGTGAGTTTGACAAACAAACAAGTACGATATACTACTTAAATGCCTTAAATTGTATTGATAAACCTGAACAAGTATAGAGCAAGTAAACAGTTTGACAGGGCTTCGCCGTACATCAATCAACAGATACTGACACAACACTTTGGCTCCTCTATATATAGGTCGACATGACTCGCACATGAGAGTGTGTGTCTGAGTGACTCGTGCGAGTGTTGCCTCATACAAGTGACAGAGTGTCACTCGTACGAGTCATAAGACTCACTCATACAAGCCAACAACAAAACAAATAAAACTTTTATTAACATACAAAATCTGACGTTCTAAGCCCTATATACATAAACAACATATCCTAGACGTAGGCAATATACATTATGCACCAACAGTTATCATGTACCCTTTGCACAACACCGTTGTTGTCTAAAATGCATATCTAACGTTACACCATAAATTACATTGCTATGTACCCTTTGCACAACACCGTTGTTGTCTAAAATGCATATCTAACGTTACACCATAAATTACATTGCTCAAAATTCACAAAATACATTCATAGTCATTTCTATCTAAGGACCAATTGCTACCGACTCCTTATCTACTCTGCACCTTGTGCTTACAGCACGACCTCTACCACCTTTAGAAATAAAGTGATCCAGTATCTCCCAAATTGGAACTAATAGTTGGGAGACAATAATTTCTAAAGAAGCATTGGTAAGCTATTATCAAGACAGAGAGTTTGATCCTGTCCTTCCAAACTAGTTTCACGACACGCGCACCTTCAGTGTTTGTACGTTCTCTCTTGTGCACCAACTTCGATACGTCGTTGTTGTTACGATGGATGTAAGGTTAGAGTTGGTAAGATTGTGTACTAGTAATTAGTTAACCTCCCATTTCGGAAGATGTATAAAGGCCGACTTGGCTGTATGAATCCAACTCTAGTGCAACGTTAAGTAAGTTATTAGTAGTTATGTGGAATGGACTGTAGTACACGTTTTTCCATGCACTTGCCTATCTCTAAGGCATTCCAACTAACGTACCATCCATATGATATCAATTCATAAAACAAATAGCACGTATCAGTCAATGCGCATATACCTACATACATTCACATTGGCACACATATGTATAACTTCACATATTTAAGTGTGTTTAACCATTACCGCAACCTTCCCAAAACTTCCTCGAAATTGTTACTAGAAATTTTTTTGTCAAAGTTTCGAGTAACAGTTATCGATGCACATGCACACGTTTGCTATTACGTTCTGGGCCATAATAACTCACTTGCCCCACGAGGCTATCTTAGTATTCACTAGTTGGACAATTTACAACGTTTGTTAACTGCTCCTTGCTAAAGGTTATTTTCCATTTATGTTTACTAAGGTTCCAGCCTGTGGTTATAGTCTAGGTTTTCCAAAAGGCATCGTATTTCTCTATAACCAATGCCTCTGATACCATCTTCTGTCACACCCCGACTCGCAGTGGAAGTAAAATGGGGTGCGATAGACACCTCTGGTACAAGCAACTTGTTTAAAGATACTATATTGTTATTCAATTATATTTTAGATTACAATGTTGGTGCACATTACATATATACTACAACGGCATGTTCCCGTGAACCACATTAATCTTCTAAACAACATGCTTGTATACACATATTCATCTTCAAAACAAATCTTGAATAGAAAGCGCAGGTATGACACAAGTCTCAAGTTACCTAAAAAGCATGTTAAAGTATTGAAAGGTCAACTACAATTAGTTGGTGAGTTTCACTGTTTTTGTTTATTCCATAAATAATATTGAACACAACTATCTGGCACATTTGATGTAATTATAGTAACCTACAAGTGAAACATTGACTGTTCTCAAGTGCTGTGTCCGACATCCGACACCTCAACACTTTTCCACCCTAAGTAGCTTTGTCTAACACCACATGTCGTGCTTACAAAGAAATCATGGACATGTGCAATTGCAGTAGAACCCATGGCATTCATGCCAGCTCAATTAGGTTTGTCAGACCAATAGTACTATTCACATATCCACCGGCCTATAGTTGATCACTCGTGTTTGTAGGGATTTTCTTTGTGTTAGTACAACTTAGATAATCACATTTAGTCATGCATTCATGTGCAAGTTTGTAGGTATGTTACATGCAATTCAACCCATGTAAAATAGGAAAACAGTTTGAAAACAGGGGTAGTTAAACTCACTAGGTATTTAAGTAGCAGTCTATTTCACGCATCAGTCCGGAACTATTATCAGTATTGCACGATTAATTACCGAAAACATTCTCAAGTCGGTAATTGTTATAACTTGAGCTCTGACGGGAATATTCATTCAAGCATGGACTTATAGCATAATAGTAGGGCGATGGATATTGTCTTAGTGTCAAAATTTCATTTGGCTTACGTGTACCGTTTTGCATGCCAGTCACGGTTAGTTGTTTTAGAAGTTCGAAAAATGGCATGATCATATGAAATGTCCCAAATTGTTCTATTATAAAATGACTTGTTATTGATTAAGCAAGTTCGGGCATTACCCGAGCCTAACTCCTTCAAATTTTAGTTTCAATTTTCACTGTCCGGGATTTCCAAACTTGCGTGTAATGTCACTCAATTACCAAATTTATTCAGGAATAGTCAGTAATTACTCCGACTTTCCAGTTATTGCCAATTAAGCCATTGGTTAGTCCACAGATTCCGGCAAGTCATTAAGCGCTTATTTTGCTAGTTTCGTTAAATATAAAGTATTTTAAATTTTAAATATCATATGCCATTGTGTATCTTTATTAAAATTCTAGAAATTTTTATACAAGTCTTACATATATATATATATATATATATATATATATATATATATATATATATATATATATATATATGTAAGACTTACATGTGTGTGTGTGTGTGAAAGTTAAAATGAAAACCCACTAGAGTTGAGAAACTCAAGAAAACCCTATGTAACATTTTTATTTTTTCTAATAAAATAGGGGATGGTAACATTAATGTACTTGAACGTTTTTATAAAAAAAATGTAAAAAGCGCCTATTTGTTTTTTTTCTAAATGTTCAACATTTCTCAAGCTTGGAAGCTCTTGGATCTTCATCTTTTCTACCTGTTCATCTCTAGCCAAGTACTAGTAGTAAGTTTCCAAACTTGAATTTACACTTATTTATTTTATGTTTAAACATACACGTACAAGGATTCATCTTGAAGCTTACTTAAAAATCACTTGAAACATTAACAAAAACTAAACAAACAAGTATGATTATTTGATTATTTTGATGATCTTTGATAATCTTTGAAGTTGTTATAATGTAGTAATCTTGATCTTACATTTTTATGATTAAAAGTATGATCTAAACACATACATGTTTAGATCTAGCAAGATCCATTAATATGAAAATTATGAACTTGTAATCTTGTTTATAAAACATGTAATACATAGTTTAACACCAAAAATCATGTTATAAAAATGAAGTGTTTGAAAATATGTACACAAAGTTTACATAAGCTTTTTTTTAATCAAGAAGATACATTGATATGTTAAGTAAAATAAAAATGAAACATATATTCAAACATGATTTTTGAACTACACAAGGTTACTTACAAGTTCAGGATGCTTCATATTAAGAATTTTAGTTTATGTTGTTATTTGGAAGATTGAAAATTTATTGATTTGCAAGAGTATATAAAAATCATGTTTATAAAACATCGGAAAAGCTCATAGTTTAGGGGAAACTATGGCAATTTTTTTATAAAAAGTTAACCATGATTAAAGTGTGTTTAAACTAAAGATTACCTTGTCTAAAAATGATTATACAAGTTTTGGGTAAAAAAGGTTTAAGATTAAAATTACTAGACTTTTTCTTAAACTAATGATATGTGAAATATATATATATTTAGAATGGAATATATATATATATATTTAAGTTACCAAAAATTATGTGTTTATAATTATGTGTTTTTATTTGTATCTATTTAAAAAAACTTAGGAAATACATACTACCTTAAATACTTACAAAAACACAAACATGAATATGCTTGAAATTTAACAAGTATAGCACACATATATATATCCAAACTTGGACAAAACAAATAAATTGGATAAATCGGACAATTCAGACAAGATAGACAAACGACACGGACGAAACAAACGATACGAACGAACGGTAAACATGAACATGCGAACCATCACACACATTTACTAAAGTTTATATATATTAGCATTTATAAAAACAAGTTATATAAAATATTTAGTAGTTTTCATTTTATCAACTAAATTTTTATAAAAATACTAATAAACTTTAAATATGGATCAAGCCCATTAATATAAACCTTAGGATAAGCCCAATTATAAAAATTATACTAAACTGTCTCGTTTAACATGCCAATACCTGCCAGGCCACAAAACCTATATGTTATAGTCTAAATATTATGTCTAAGTAATTCCGTACTCCTAGAATTGTCAACGGCACTTCCGTGCATGTCTAAGTTATAATTGTTCGGTTTATGCAGCTTTTAATGGAAATTTCATGTTTAATTTGTTTTCAGCACCCTGAGGATCAATATCGCGCTGTTAGCCATTAGTGTTCATACGTTAACTACAACATGCCCTCGGAGAATCTTCACACACATCACAACCATTGGTTCATATAGGGTTTATAGAGTATCTTCACACACATCATAACCATTGGTTCATATACTACATTCTAGTAACCATATGTTAATACGTTTTTGTCCTCAACATTGTCAAAAGTCTACTCGATTGCACCTCGAGTTCTTGTTTCGCTACCTAGAAATAATTATGGTTTACCTGAATAACACAATTGTCACAAGTACACTCGATAATATGAATTAACCAACTCCATCTTTTCTAATCTGCGGAGAAAGCCTACCTCACCCTTCGTATCAGCGAACTAGAACCGATTAGGGTTTAGCGGCTTATGGTCCAAAAAAATCCTTATAATTAACCTTGTTTGATCGCATCTCTAAATGTGGCACCACCACTCATTCCAGATCAATTAGGATCAGGACCATTAGAACCGTCGGTACCTGTGGTACCACTACTAGTGTCGACTCGATGAGCCTCATGTTATGCAATTTCTGCAGCCATATGTCGTTCCATAAGAACTCTAGTCCATCTTTAGTAGTGGAAGTTGATTAGCCGACATTTTACACATAGATCTTCTTTTCGGTGCCATGTACCTTTTTGATACACAATATCAAAAGAATCTAGACATGTATTGGACATATATAGTCTCCCGGGTGTATAAGAATTATGGATACAATCGGTCGTAGAATTCCCAAAATCATAGTGACTATTCATGACCAAAACATCCATAACTATAGAACATAGTACCCCTTGCATGTACCGCCCCTACACTTAAAGGAAATTACAACCTGCTGAGGAGGATGAACCGTGTAGTCACCACCACTCCCATAGCATGCAACCCATACTTCATGGGTCTTGATCGCTCAAAATTAGGAAAAATCCTTCACTACACTAACCCATGCGACGAATACATTCATAGTACTCGAGCTCCACGAGCTTCAATAAGATTATTAGATTTTCCATGGATGTTGAATAAAATGCGATAAGGGAGTTAGAGCATGGCTCATGCCATACTATCCTTTGAGGCAAGACAATTGTCGACGGAGTTTATCGTAACAACTCCTATAAATAAGATAACATGCTACAACCACCGAGATACTAACAAAGTACTAAAATCCTAAAATGTTGAGGAAAAAAATCCTCTCTAGATGGTTAACCTATTTCATTTGTTTAGATACATAATCTCAACTGACATAAATAGTATATAGAAAGGTTAGGCACGAAATAAACGATGGCAGATTTCCTGCTTTGTAGGGTGTTATAGCAACCACCCGAGTTAGCTTCTACCTAATGGAGAATTTGAATCCCAATTAACTACTTAAGAATTTCGAACGTATAGTGATCATTAGCTAGACCCGTAGGGTCCACCAAGATTCTCATGCACTACAAGTTATGATTACGTGTGCACCCGTAATAATAAATTGGCTTGCATTGTGAAGTGAGGTCAACGTCCCACTGAAATATAATACCAATTATACTAAATAGCTAGCGGTAAATGGGTATCGAACACAGTGAGTTTGTGGAAAATATGTTTACCAAAGTAATTGTAAGTTAACTAGGAAAGAACGTAAAATGCGTAAAAGTAACTCTTTGAATTGGGTTGTTGATTTTTAGAACTAGAAATTAAATTGCAAGTAAATAAGAAGTTTGAAAACGATTAAGAGAAAGAGCGATCCTCCCGGGCTTCAAGTTTTATGCGACAACAAATGTTAATGTTCAACTTGATAGAACCACATAGACATGGCTCGCGTGTGTGCAATTGTTTGTGATGAAAGCGGACCAAGTACTCGGATTCATAAAACGCGAGGTTATTAGCCGATGATCAACTAACATATGAAATGCCCATAATCCATTGAAAGTTAAAACGCCAAAAGCTTGGAAGCCTTTTCTTCATAATGTAAATTTTGACCAAAATACCCTTATAATTGATTTTAGAAATCGTCATCTCCAAAGCCTTTTTAGTAACGTTAAACCAAACTACCAAACCACAAGTATCAATTTATTGTACTTACACAAGACACAAGAATAAAATTTATATTTTACAATCCAAAGGGAGTTTTGACCCGTTTGACATTAAACATAACCAGAAGCGCATAAAGGGCACAAGGTGTGTTCATCCCAAACTCGCCAATTTTAGACATGCGATTTACCTATCATTCACATTACAAAACATAATTAGTAAGTACGTATTAATAACTACTTAAACTATATTATTGATTATCTTGGATTGTTTTACCCATTCATATCAACTCAACGTAACGACCATATCATTCTTATAGTAATTCATTCATCTTAGCTCGTTTGACAACAAATCATATCATACCAAAAACAATATTCAATGACCTTTATCCATCCTCATCCGTTAGTAACGGGTACAAACATATCTTTTACTTTCTCATTTCATACTACATTCACGGATTACACGTAACCCACTTCCTCATACATCACTGGAGCATAAAATTCAACTTACTTGGTGTTTAGAACACTTGATCAGGAATCTTAGCGCATGCATAGAGTTTAACTTCAATTTTCCTTTCAACTTTGCAGATTTGTAAGGTTAAGAACTTGTTCTTCTTCACCTAGTTGTAGTCGGTGCGCACACACACATCACTAATATGTGTGTTTGTGTTTTTGTTATAGTTTTTTATTAATTGAACTTTCATTTTATTCAGCATTGGTCCCTCAAGTTTGGTCTTACAATATTAATGGCTAACAATTTATTTCTTACTCATTTATCTCTATCTTTTATTAATTAGTATTTAGAATTTGGGGTGTTACAAATCCACCCTCCTTAGAGAAGGTTTCGTCCCCGAAACCTGAATACGTACCGAATAAAGTTGGGCAATATTTCTACATTTCATCCTCTAGTTCCCAAGTGAGATCCGATCCCCTCCTGTGTTTCCATTGAACTAACATTTGCTTAACTTTCTTGTTACGTAGGATTTTTTACTTTGGAATCTTTTATATCTACCGGTCTTTCGATATAATTCATCCTTTCGTCCACCACAATGTCTTTAAGTGGTATATGAGTCATTTCATCCACAAGGCACTTTCGTAATTGTGACACATGAAAGGTGTTGTGAATGCCATCAAGGGCTGGGGGTAATTCTAGCCGATATGCTACTTTTCCAATACGAGCTAAAATTTTATATGGCCCAATATAACGAGGACCCAACTTCCCTCGTTTACGAGATCAAATCACACCCTTCCATGGGGAGACCTTTAACAATACTCGATCTCCCACTTGGAATTCAACAGGACGCGTTCTTTTTTCCGCATATGATTTTGTCGGTCCTGTGCCGTCTTTAGTCGATCTCTTACAAGATCAATCTTTTCCTAGGTTTCTACCACTATATCCTTGGGAGCGAGCTCTTTTTGTCCCACTTCTCCCCAACATACAGTAGTTCTCCATATTCTTCCATACAACATTTCTTACGGTGCCATCTTAATACTACTTTGGTAGCTATTGTTATACGAAATATCTACCAGTGGCAAGTGATCATCCCAGTTCCCTCCAAAATCTAAGACACACGCTCTTAACATATCAACCAACGTTTCTATGGTTCTTTCTGATTGACCATCCTTTTGAGGATGGTATGGTGTACTTAAGTGTAGTTTGGTACAAATATCTTCATAGAATCTTTTCCAATAACGAGAAGTAAATCTGGCGTCTCGATCCGAGATAATAGATATAGGTACCCCGTGACGGGAGACTATTTCATTCACAAATATTCTCGCCATTCTTTCTAAAGAGTAAGCCTCTCGTATTGGTAAGAAATGAGCACTCTTCGTGAGATGATCGACAACCACCCAAATGGCATCGTGACCGCTTATTGTTTTCGGGAGTTTAGTTATCAAATCCATGGTCACGTTTTTCCATTTCCTTACCGGAATCTCCAATGGTTGCATTTCCCATATGGCTTTTGTTGTTCCGCTTTCATTTGTAATCATGTTAAACATTTGGATACATACTTGACAATATCCCTGGCCACCAATAATTTCTCTTTAAATCCTGGTACATTTTGATAGCTCCTGGATGAATCGAGTAGCGAGACTTATGTGCTTCTTCTAGCAATAGAGTCTTAGTATCACAGGAACGTGGTATCCAAATCTGGTCATACCTTGTCTTGATTCCTTTTGCGTTTGTTTCAAGTTTGTCAACAAACCCTTTTGTCCTTTCATTCTTTGGATTGTCTGTATTCAATGACTTAATTTGGGCCTCCTGTATTGTTTTGATAAGGTTAGGGGTGACTATCATTCTCATTGATTTCACTCGGATGGGTGACGGATATTCCTTTCGGCTTAAGCGTCTGCTACTACATTAGCTTTACCCAGATGGTAAAGAATATCGCAATCATAATCTTTGATTAATTCTAGCCATCTTCATTGTCTCATGTCAAGGTCCATTTGCTCAAAGAAGTATTTGAGACTCTTGTGATCTGAGTAAATGGTACATTTCATTCCATACAATTAGTGTCTCCAAATCTTTAAGGCAAAAACTAATGCTGCCAACTCTAACTCATGAGTCGGGTAATTGCCTTCGTGCTGTTTAAGTTGTCTTGAGGCAAAGGCTATGACATTGCCTCGTTGCATCAAGACGCACCCTAACCCTTTGTGTGAAACATACTGGTATACTACTAATCTTCTATTCCTTCCGGTAAGGTTAGAACCGGAGAAATTGACAGTTTTTCCTTTAGTGTTTGAAAGGCTTTCTCTTGTTCAACCCCCCATAAAACATTTCTTCCTTCTTAGTCAATCTGGTTATAGGCAGGGCTATTTTGGAGAAATCTTGGATAAATCTCTTGTAATAACCAGCTAAGCTAAGGAAACTTCTTACTTCATTAACATTCTTCAGAGGTAACCAATTAACTACGGCTTCTACTTTTCCCGGATCCACTTAAATTCCTTTCTCATTAATCACATGGCCCAAGAATTGCACTTCTCTGAGCCAGAACGCATATTTGGAAAACTTAGCGTATGACCTTTCCTTACAAAGTGTCTCAAGCACTACTCGTATGTGATGAGCATGTTCGGGTTCGCTTTGAGAATACACTAAAATATCGTCTATAAAAACTATGACAAATTTGTCTAGCATGTTTCGGCATACTCTATTCATTAAATCCATAAATGCAGCCAGAGCGTTAGTTAACCCGAAGGACATTACTAAAAACTCATAATGTTTGTAACGAGTTCTACACGCAGTCTTATCTATATCTTCTTCTCGTACCCGTAACTGGTGATATCCCGAACGTAAGTTGATTTTTGAAAACCAACTTGCCCCTTGTAATTGATCGAAGAGATCATCTATTCTCGGTAAGGGATATCGGTTTTTCATTGGGGTGTTTATTGAGCTCATGATAGTCGATGCACATGCGCACGAATCATCCTTCTTCTTTACAAACAGGACAGGTGCTCCCTAGGGAGATACACTAGGATGTACAAAGCCCTTGTCAATGAGCTCTTGTAATTGAACCATTAATTCTCGTACTTCAGCAGGTGCCAACCGGTAAGGAGCTTTGGCTACCGGCTTGGCATTTGGTTCCAATTCAATTCGAAATTCTACTTCTCGTTCAGGTGGTAGTCTCAGTAATTCATCCGAAAACATGTCCGGATATTCGTTCACAATCCTTGTGTCATTCATTCTTAGAGTATCTTGTTTAGTATCGACCACAAGGCTAAAAAGGCCTTACTTCCGTTTCTTACATGTTTAACCGCTTCGACAATGGTACACAACTTATTTCCACTCTTCATTCCCCGTATATACTTACCTTTTTTTCCTTTAGGAGATATAACACGAATAACATTGCTTTCACATAGAACCTCCACGTGGTGTCGGGATAGTCGATCCATGCCCACCACTACTTTGAATTTTCCCAAAATCATGGGAATAAGATTGATATCAAATTCTTCGTCCTCTATGGTGTGCTTACAATTCCTACATATCTCATGTAATAAATAACTTTTGCAATAGGCTATTTCTACTTCTAAAGGTATGGGCATTCTTTCTATCAATAAACGAAGGGTAACGAATAAATTCCTTTGAAATAAATGACCAACTAGCTCTAGTATCAAACAATGCATATGTAGGTATAAAGTTTAACACAAATATACCTGATACAGCACCCGGGTAGGCCCTTGCCTCCTCTAACGAGATCTAGAACATTCTTCCTCTAGCCTTTGGGGTTTCTTCCTTCTTTCCTTCTTTCCTTGCTCCTTTCTTGAGTTTTGGGCATTCGGCTTTCACATGACTTGATTCGTTAGCACACCCTTTTAGGATTGGGACAATTGTAGTATGGATGTCCCTCTTGACCGCAGTTATAGCACCCCCTTTTTCCAAGTAAACATTCCCCCGAGTGGAGTTTCCCACATGGCTTGCACCGTGGAAATCCTCCCTTAGAAGTTTCTTTCTTACTATGATCATAAGACTTGAGTTTTCTTGGGAGTACCCTGAGTTGTTCCCTTTTCAATTTGTCTCTTTTCCCCCCGTTCTTCTTGCCTCTTTAGTTCAATCTCTCTATCTCTTGCCCAATAGATGAGCTCATTTAAAGTTTGCATGGGGTAATGAATTCTCGGTACTAGGCCTTTAAAATATCGAGGAAACGGTTAATTTTCATCCTTTCCGTTCTCATGAAATCCTTACAAAACTTCATCTTATCGAGGAAGATGTTTGTGATTTCATCGATAGTCTCATTCTTTTGTCGAAGATGGAAGAAGTCTTCTTGAATTCTATCTACAGCCCATTGTGGACAATGATACTTCATGAAGGGTTCCTTGAACTCTTGCCATGTAAGGGTTTGAAGCTTATCCACACCTATTTGCTTACTATACGCATCCCACCAATCCTTCACTTGTCCTTGATGTTGCTCCATGGTGAACATAACTTGATCTTCCTTCTCACAACGGCTTCGAATGAGCACCCCCTCTATGTCAGGGATCCATCTTTGACATTCTATGGGGTCTATCTCTCTGTTGTAAGATGCAGGTTTACATGCCATAAATTCCTTGTACGTGCACCGACGTGTTTCTTTCTTGCCTTGTATCCCGCTTATCATTTCTTTCAGTTCGTTTATCTTGCTTGTCATCATAGTTTCTACTATGTTTAACACTTGACTTTCTACTTCTTGTGCTATACGAGGGAGGTTTGCATCAAGTGCCTTCCTTACTTCTTCCGCAATCAGCTTTTTTAGTTCATCTTGAGTTATTCGTTTCGTAGCACTTGGACTTCCTTCGTCAGTCATCTACAATTTCATCCTTATGTTAGTTGCCATACCATTTATTTCTTTCCACATTCTATTATTTGTATACTTTCAACATTTAATTCCCATAAATTATGAGCTCACATAATTCTTATCACAAACATTCTCGAAGTGCCATTCGAATCATACTTTCATCTATGCATGCAACTTTCTATTTATTTATACATTCACTATTGATATTTAGGTTAACCAGCTTGTAACCATGAGTATGTTAGCATTATAGTGCCTTTCTAAGGCTTAACAATGGTTTAAGACAGGTTTGGGAGTCTTGGCACAACAAAATAACATATTTATCAAGTTATTTGGGGAATGGCATCGGCGACAGCCATGAGCTGCGTCAACGACGGGTTTTAAATTTGTGCGCCACTGAAGTTGTTGCGTAGATAGTAGATTAATGTGTTGGAAGTCAGGGGTGCGTCGCTGACGCCATAAGGGACCGTCGTCGACGCCCCGTCTGTTCTGCAGATGCTATATTAGCTTTAACAACTTAAAAATCCACTTTCGAACCCCATTTTAACCCTTTTGAAGTCTCGTATCATTCCATAGCATTCCGTAATATTCCTACATAAGTTATTCGAGCGAGACTTTCACAATTTCCTTCTGTTTCCAATTTCTAAAACATAAGCGTTAAAACTATTAAGGAACCCTTACCGAATTGCGCTTCGGAACGAACACAAACTTGCGTCAGCTTTCAGTTTGAGTTCAAGTACCCGGGTTCGGATACCTGAATCCCTCAAACTTTGGCTCTGAATATCAACTTGAAATGCCCATAATCCATTGAAAGTTAAAACGCCAAAAGATTTGAAGCATTTCCTTCATAACGTAAATTTTGACCAAAATACCCTTATAATTGATTTTAGAAATCATTATCGTCAAAGCCTTTTTTAGTAACGTTAAACCAAATTACCAAACCACAAGTATCAATTTATTGTACTTATAAAAGACATAAGTATAAAATTTGCATTTTTACAATCCAAAAGGAGTTTTAACCTGTTTGACATTAAACAAAACCGAAAGCGCATAAAGGGCAACAAGGTGAGTTCGTCCCAAACTCACCAATTCTAGACATGCGATTTACCTATCATTCACATTACAAAAACATAATTAGTAAGTACGTATACTTAAAATACATTACTGATAATCTTGGATTGTTTGACCCATCCATATCAAGTCAACGTAACGCCCATTTCATTCTTATAGTAATTCATTCATCTTAGCTCGTTTGATAACGAATCATATCATACCCAAAACAATATTCAATGACCTCTATACATCCTCATCCATTAGTAACTGGTACAAACGTATCTTTTACTTTCTCATTTCTAACCGTTACTTCAAGCTCAACTCATCAATTTATTATATTTATACTATCATCTTAAATCACATTAAGAGTAGACGAAGTTCATATGAATTTACGGCAATCTTGTGTTCCAAGTGCTTTCGGTTGGCTTGTATCTCCTTCTTTCTTCACTCCTATAAGGTGCAACATCACATGTTTAGCTTCTACAATATCCATTAAATACGCATACTTCGACTTTCAATTATGGCGTTAATTAACTGCACATAATCCCATTTCCATACTATGTGTTAAAACCCAACTAATTCAATTCAAGGCATTTCATCAGACATGTGGTGTACGTACCATGAATTATGTAATTTAAGTACATTCTTCCTAGTTCATCTATGGATTAACATAACTTTTCAATTCTCATAAATCATTATAATAACCATGTATCTTATGTTTTATATCAAATTATCCATCAAAATACTTTCCAAAATAGTACTTCAACTTCAAAATTGTTCTAATTTTAACAAAAACTTCACTAACCTTCATCATTCTTCAATTACAATTGGGTTTTATCCTAAATCATTAATATAATCATAATTAAGCACATTACAACTTCTACGCATCGTTATTAACTAATATTCATGTCCAGTTTCATATTATATTCAAGGATTACACATAACCCACTTCCTCATACATCACTAGAGCATAAAATTCAACTTACTTGGTGTTAAGAACACTTGATCAGGAATCTTAGCTCATGCATAGAGTTTAACTTCAATTTTCCTTTCAATTTTGCAGTTTTGTAAGGTTAAGAACTTGTTCTTCTTCACCCAGTTGTAGTCAGTGCACACACACACATCACTGATGTTTGTGTTTGTGTTTATGTTTTGGTTTTTGTTTTGATTAATTGAACTTTCATTTTATTCAATATTGGTCCCTCAAGTTTTGTGCTTACAATATTAATGGCTAACAATTTATTTCTTACTCATTTATCTCTATCTTTTACTAATTAGTATATAGAATTTGGGGTGTTACAACATAGCCAACCCAAATCCCTCCCACTATATCTCGATTGCCAATGGAACCAAGAACGTATGGTACAGAATAAAGATTTAATAATATTAACAATTTACAAACAATCACACCAATACCATAACAATACTAAATATAATATGATTAGATTACTATTCAAGAAATTAAAGAACATAACATAGTTGTCACAAGAAAACCTTACATCCCGGAAGAACACAAAGAAAATTAGCCACTCTTCGCTTAGATGTTCACATAAACATCAATTCCGTAATCCATCAATGATAAGACTTCAATCCTCCCTTAGAGTTCTTGGTCAAAAACAAACAAAATACATCGAAAGTCACACCCAAATGTGAGTTATAAAGCGAAATGAAAATCTGCATCTGGCCCCACCGTAGGCTACGGTGGCTACCGTAGCCTATGGTGGCATGAAATGTCCTATGGTAATTCTTGTCGCTCTACAGTGACCCTTACAGTGCCAGAGGCCACCGTAGCTCACGTTGGTTACCTATAATAGCACACAACACCATAGTCATCTAATTCCATCAAGTTAAGCGCACAACCATACAAGTTTCTATACACTTAACGCTATCAAAGGTATCCCCACACATCTCATCCCCACACTTAGTCGTTGCTTGCTCTGTGAGGATCTGCTCATCCAATAAGCTTAGGTCCTAATCTGTTTGCCTAGTTCAATATGCGTGGAATTCATGTTAAACTAGTGACAAGTTCAAGATATAATGTTTAAACTCCTTATCTCACTAATACTGATTAACGTTTACAATTCTGAGAAAAATCTGATAGGGCTTCGACATATCAGTCAACAAAACAGCTACATACTCAAGACCTGATCACTCCTATTTATAGCCATGACTTTACCTTCGTGCGAAGTGAGCCTTTCTCTTCGTACGAAGGTAACAAGCTACCTTCGTTCGAAGTGAACTTCACTTCGTGCGAAGTTAACATTACAAGATATAAAATCTAATAGTTTCGCCCTATTACATACACAAACATGACCGTAAGACGTAGTCGATGCACATATTGCATCAATAAACTCCCCCTTGGATATTGCCGCAGGCTTGGTCAGTCTTCAAAACTTTAGAAATCTTCAAAACATTAATCTTTTATCCTTCCAAGAAATTCTTCCTTGGTTTTCTTCTTTCTTCACTCGGTATTGGCATCTGAACTGTAACTGGAGCCCACTTTAAGAACTGAAATCTTCTGATTGAAGCTTTTTTTGTAACTGCATCTTTCCTTTCTTCTTTACGAATCTACTTCTTGAACTCAACCCTTTCCAGCTCGCACCATTTTGATCTCCACATTTTTCCTGAGTTAATACCATGTGCATAACATACGTTGATCACATCTTGGTATTGCATAGCATGAATATTCTCTTTGGCTTCTTAACAAATCTTGTTGTAGAACAAGCATTCAACATCGTGATTGCCAACAGGTGTTTGAGTAATAACGACTGGTCTCAGAACTTGTTCTTGTGATGACGCTTGTTGTTGTTGATAAAGAACTAATAGTTCCTCCTCTATTGGTTCAGCTGGAAGCTCAAAGGAATCCAAGAGACTATTATAGTTCAACAGCCAAGCATCTCCTGGCATCTATGTTGGAGACGTGTTTCTTTGACAATCGACGTTCTGAGCAAGAATAACCTGGTTTATGCTAGGAAGATATACTCTTCGTAATGGACTAGCATATCCCACAAGGAACCCCTCCAATGATTTAGCCCCAAATTTGCCATCAGCATCGATTACGGTGCAAGGTGACCCAAAAGGTTCTAAATACTACAGATTTGGCTTTCGTTGGTTAAGTAGATCGAAACATGTCTTCTTATGTGGTTTGACCTTCAAAACTATGTTCAGTGTATAGCATGCAGATGCCACTACTTCACTCCAAAAATGCCTGGAAGTTCAGAATCAGCGAGCATGGTTTTGGCTGTCTCTATCAGGGTTCTGTTTTTGCGTTCAGCTACACCATTTTGTTGTGGTGTATAAGGTACGTTGAATTCATGCAAAATTACTTTATTGTTACAAAACTCAGTCATCTGATTGTTTTTGAACTCTGTACCGTTGTCACTACAAATATGATGTATTGGTAACTGATACGCGTTCTCCAATTTTCGGAACAGAATCATCAGATTTTCATACGTTTCATCTTTTTTCTCTAAGAACATCACGCATAAAAATCTTGAGTAGTCATCAGTCACAACGAGACAGTAAAGATCCCCTAAAATTCTTTGAACGTTGATAGGTCCAAAGAGATCCATGTGAAATCTCTCTTGTGGGAGCTTGATAGAGTTCAGGAGTTTCCTCAGGCGCGATTTTTGCGCTTGTAAGTCCCGAAAACCGGATCTACAATATCACACTAAGCTTGTTTGGTGGCAGAATAACACAAACACGCTATGGATCGAGATAGAAGAAATAAAATGAAATTGATGAATATTAACTCGCATACAAATATTGAAATTTGTCTAATACAAGTAATGAGAGAAACCCCCCAGAAAAGCCCCTAATCCCCAAACAACATTTACTATTTATAGTAAGGGATTAGAGCACCATTAACCTAAAACCTAGGCCCAAAAGCCTTCCCAAGCACATCTATTACAAGTAAGCCCAAACTAAGTAAGTGAATACTGCATAGACCTAACAGGGGCTAACAATCTCCCCCTAAGTTTAATTCATTAGTGTTGGATTTAGCTTGAAGATCCACCAGCTGCACTCCCTAGAAATAATAGAGTGGCATCCACATACAATTGGCTTCCTATCATGTTTGCCACTTCGATCGTCCATGATTTTGCACAAATCTCATATTTATTGTTGGTGCGAATCTGATGTTGACCCAAAATCTTGATATCTTCTTCATGATATCTTTTTTACGATCACAGTCTCAGCCATCTTTGGATCGTAACCCTTAGGAAATTTAGGAGCAGCTAAAATGATCTTTTATTTGTCAGCTTGTGGCAGATGACTAACTTCATTGTTTTGTTGGTACGAGGATCACGAACTCCAGGATTTCTTTTCAAGTATGATTCATCATTTTTCATTGTTAGGAAGTTATTCTTCACTTCCTTTTTGAGTTTTGCATGAAATGCCCAACCTATTCCTATCTGATTAGGGACTGAGTCATGATATGTAGCGTGTAGAAGGTTTTGCAAGTCGATCTTTGTCCATGATTCAAACTGTGACTACTTCAAGTAATATTCTTTGTGACCGCTCTCACGAGTGATTTGCCACATATCCTTATCATGATCGAACTTCCAGCTAGCCACCATTGATTTGTTTCTAATCTTATCATATATGCGCGATCCAAGCTCCATCACATGCCGATCAGACTTTTTCATTGGATCTTTCAATGGGAAATTTTCATTAAGTGGGTTCACATCTTGATTCTTCATATTAGCATTTGCTTCTTGCTCTATTTCTTTTGTGTATGCTTTCTCTTCTTTGTTTGTTCAACAGCTAGATAAGCATTCAAACCAGCTTCTCTTTGCTTCTTGCTCTGTTTCTTTTGTGTACGCTTTCTCTTCTTTGTTTGTTCAACAGCTAGATAAGCATTCAAACCAGCTTCTCTTTCAGCATCGGCTGCGGCTTTTTCTTCAAAAGTACGTTCATGATTAGAAACATTCATTTGATCATCATCTTTATGAGCGAATTCACCACCAAACTTCTTCTGCAGCTTTGCCTTCAATTCATAAATTTCTGCCATCAACAAACTTATGTCACCTGGAAGTTGTTCAATTGCTTGATCCCTAATCGTCACTTGTGTTTGCAGAAAAGATATTTAGTCATCCTTTAATGCAACATCTTGTTATAATATGATCATTCTTCGTTGCAGCTTCTTCACATTCACATCTTCATCATCATCACTATCGGATTGCTCAACAAACTTCATGTTGTCTGCAGTGATTCGCATAATAGCCTCATCATGTTCTGTAAACCCACCACTGGAACTGCCGGCTTCAAATGAGTGCCACTAGAACTTCCAGGCTGAGATCAAGTGGTTGCTTTAAAGATAAAAGTTTCTAGCATGTCTATAATCGGGGCATCTTGAATAGATGGCTCATGAAAGGTACTCGAGCTTGTGGGGTTGGGGTCAACAGGAGTTTTAGGTTTAGTTCTCTATTTCTTCCTCGATTCTTGCTCTCTCATTATATCATCATCATCTATTTGCATTTCTTCAGTAGGAACGATTTTGGGAGGAGGGATCACAGAATCGCCCTGTACCAAGGTAAGCAATGCTTCAAGATTCTCTACGGATATCAGGTTTGTAGTACTTTAATCATCGAGACATCAGCATCCCAACTTTTTGGCAATGAGTTCAGAAGTTGGCGATTCATCCCACTGTTAGTGATAGAGATGCCAGCACTAATCATCTGTGAGACTAGCTTGATGAATCTCCTGATTTAGTTCCACAGTCTCCCCGTAAATGTGATTGAACGAACTAAACTGCCAGTTCAACAGGTTTACGATGTTAGCCGTCATGTCATTGTTTCCTTCAAACAGATTCTTAAGTACATCCCAAACCTGATTTGCATTCGTGCAGTTTCTAACAACAATTGAGATATCCGGACCAAAAGCCATTGTAAGATTCGCCATTGCCTTATCATCTTCGTCTTTGATCCTTTGATCATCGTCCGTCGACAGATTCTCAGGCTTTGTAATCTGAGTAAGAGGATTATCTTGAGTAGCGTACATAATGGTACGAGGACCATCCCATATACACCTCCAGACTCAAGGGTCCTTTGCCTTGCAGTATTGCTCAAAACTCCAAGTCCACTCAAAATAGTCATCTCCATACATCAACCTCAGAATTTTGGTAGATGTGCCGATAATCTATCCAGCTCCTAATGCAACCCTAGAGTTTGTGATTGGATAGCCGCTAAGGTAGCGCTGGCGAGATCTGCAGCAGTCAAAACATCGTTCGGGTTCATCATTTTTAATTTTACCAAATAGAAATTAGGTAATTAAAAATTAAAAGTGACCGGTCCAAAAAGTCCAATCCGAAATGGTCAACTCGAAACAGTGTTTTATCCGAAATGAAGAGTCAACTCGGAACAGTTATTCGAACTCGGAACAATAACTCGAACTCGGAAGAGTGACCTATTCGAAATGGTTTGAAGATTATCAGGGATGCTTTGAAGATTATCTGAGATTCTTTGAAGTTTATCTGAGATGCAAGTAATCTTCAACAGGAATGATCTGAAATGTGTTCGAAATGCAAGCCTTTGATCCGAAATGGATTCGAAATACAAGCAAATTATCCGAAATGAACTCGAAACTTCAAAGGATGATCCGAAATACAACTGAAACACAAGTAGAATATCTGAACCACTAATAGAAGCTTCAAAAACAGATACGAAACAACAGCAGACCAGCAACAGTAACAATCTGAATCAGTGTGATATCATATCTGAGCCTTAAAATAGGTTCAAACAGGCTCTGATACCAATTGTAAGTCCCAAAAACCGGATCTACAACATCACACTAAGCTTGTTTGGTGGCGGAATTACACAAACAAGCTATGGATCCAGATAGAAGAAATAAGATGAAATAGATGAAGATTAACTTGCATAAAAATATGGAAATTAACTTGCATACAAATATACAAGTAATCAGAGAAAACCCCCAAAAAAAACCCTAACCTAAACCCTAGGCCCAAAAGCCTTCCAAAGCCCATCAATTACAAGTAAGCCCAAACTAACTAAGTAACTAATGCATAAACCTAACAGGGTCTAACAGTGATGCTTGTCTTTCTTACAACTTATGCAATCGTCACTTAGATGAAAACTCTTCAGATAAACACCCTCAACTAGATTATTGTGAACTAAGAAATCCACCTTTCTAAGATGAATGTGCCCCATTTTTCTATGCCACATATTCGATTCTTTTTTGTTGCTTTGGACACAAAGCATTGCGCGGTTTTTGTCGTTGTTATAGCAATACTCATGTCTAAGACATATAGATCGTTCGCTCTAGGAGCTCTCATCAGGCGCCATTCCTCATAAATATTGAATCTCGGCTTTAGAATAAGATATTCTTTGTCTATGAAATATGTCATGAACATTTTATCACAAATCTAGGAAATACTCAGCAAGTTGTTCACTAACTCTATTATGTAGTTGACTTTGTCGAAAGACACCACACCGTTCGTTAGAATCCCCTCACCGACTATCCTTCCATCTTGATTACCCATAAATCTAATGTGGCCTCCACGGATTGATTTAACGTCATTTAGCAAGGCTGACATTCCCGTCATGTGCCGAGAAGCTCCACTATCCATTATCCATTTTGAAATGATTGATCTCGGGAGCCCCTATACATGCAATTAAGCGATTACTTGAATAAAGAAACCCAAACCATAACGGTCTTGGGTGGGTTCGGTTATCATACTTTGGTTCACAAACACTCTTACATTGTTTCTTTACTTCAACAACCTGTTCAACATTAACATTTTTATCAGTCATTGTTGGAACAGTTGTTTTGATTTCCTCAAAAGATGGTTTTGTTTTAACCACCCAAGTTTGTTGTTTTGAAAATGCTTTTTTAGTATAAAATTTCGAATATTTTTGTTCATTCATGCTTTATGATTTACCAACTTCTTTGTTTGAAACTTTAGAATTTGTTGGTTTCATAATGTTAGATTGTTGTTCCTTTTCAAAATACATGTTCCAAAAACAAAGTTTACAGTCTTTGAAAAATAGGTTTTTGAATCTGTAGTTATGTTTCTTAACATATCCCAACCCTTTTCTTTTGTTCTGAGGAGAATTCTTTCCTTTGTAATTGTGACTGTAAGAACATTTGGGTTTAGAATAATAAGATGCATGCAGACTTTCAAGCTCAGACAAGCTCATAGATTCTTTCATTAAATTTTGTAAAAACCTTGTAATAGATTGATTCAAAAGAAAGCTTGGTATGGTTTATATCTTTATGTGAAAATCGTTGCGTGACATTGTTCATAACCAGTTGTCCTTGTTATAAACCATTTATCTGTGTTATAAACCATTCGTCCATGTTATAAATCAACCGTCCATGTCATAAACCAATTGTCCATGTCATAAACAAATCGTCCGTGTTTTTAATTGTGAAAACTTTTTATAGTTCTTTAATGAACACATTCAAACCTGTGTTGACTATACCACCAAAAGGTATCTTTAATAGACCACCAAAGGGTCTCTTTAACTATACTAACAAATCAACAAATGATTTGTTAATCAGAAATAGTTTCTGTCATTACCCAAACTTCTACCAAATCCAGTGAACAGTCTGATAATGGGATTGTCAGTCCTATGGTACCATAACATACTACTAGCCGGCTCGGCCAAAGCTAATGAATGTCATTTGTTTTATGGATAACTTTCGTATTGTTTTATATAAACCATAGACATTGTTTTTGAAAATTAAAAATGATTTAGCACATATGAGTCACCCCAAAACATTTGCAAAACGTAAAAGAGGGGAACTAAGTACTCACTTGGGATTGCGAAAGTATTCTTGATCAACAGAATAAACAAATCCCAAATGTGTCTTAATGTGTCAGATAATATGTTAGCGTGTCGGGACTACAAACGGGAGATTGGATAGAATGAATTCTTATAAACCAAATGAGTGTTGGAACTCATGTGATACGGTTTAACAAATTAATATTCTGATTTGAAAAGGTTCCTAAGTGCTTTTGACCCATTATGACTAGCGTAAAGCATGATCGAATGGTTAAACATGTCCTATGATAAGTCTTAAATGCCCAAACATGGTTGAAAATGTTTTAACATCAGTTTATATGTCAAAAATTTGGTTACATGTGTTTAAAATGGGTTTATGCGCAAAAGGGCATTTTGGTCATTTTTTTTGGAGAACATAGAAGTAACTTATCATAAAACTAACCAAATGATGTAACCATAAGGTATAACCTCAGTAGGTTATTCCCTATACAACTATGGTCACAAATATGTGTTTGATCGGATCCTAAGATCGACCAAACGGGTCGGATTCGGAAGTCAAAGCGGTGGTCAAGACCCCTCGACTTACGATCCTAAATAAGCAATAAACTAGAAGTGATCAGTTAGACATGTCAAAATACGTCTAACTAAGTTTATAAAAATGATTTGGTATCAAAACTTGGTCTTTTGATACGTAAAAATAGTTTCATCGTAAAATGCAAATCATGCGCATTTTTTACCCGAAAGTTTGACTCGTCACTTTGACTAGTAAACGTGGTAATCAGAAGGTGAAATAGTCAGGGATTACAAACTTTGTGATTACGATCACGTTGAAAAGTTCAATGGGATTTTTACTTGAACAAATATGGTCAGAACCAAAAGTCAATCAGGAAGCCAAACTGTTCGACTTTTTGCTAAAAATAGCTAAAATAATGAAATAACTAGGAAGAGTACATACTCGTGTTGAAGAACACTTTCGGAACTCAAGATATGAGGCTTCGGAAGGCTAGAAATAAGCTCCAAGAAGGATATAAAGAAGAACTTCACACTTTGCTTTTAAGTGTTTTGAAGTGGTGTGAAAAAAAAGGGAAGAATCATGGGGTATTTATAGTATTTTAGGATCAAGGAGGTGATGAAAAGTCTCCTCAAGTGGCTTAGTGTCCTAACATGTGTCATCACCAAATTAAGTGTGGAAAATTGAGCGCTAGGTGTAAAAATTGGAGATAGGTGGCAAGCTTGGTGAAGATGCAAGAATCTTTATTTTGACATTATTGGCCCTTGGACTTGTATTTTCACTTGTTTGCCATTTTTAACCCCTTTAACCTATTATTTAGGTTATATAAAGCTGGTAAGACACGTGTAACTTGGATTATGCCAAAAAATGTCATGGATGTCGGTTCGTTCGGTTGTACAGTTATTCGTTTGGCAAAAATGCGTAAAACGATTTAACGGACACGAAAATGATCGAAATTGTGCAACGATTGACATTTTTGCATTCTCATAAATAAAATACAAGATTTATTTTACACATGGTTCATATCTTGAATACAGACCAACATACTTTCGTAGTTTGACGAAAATAGTCCCTGGACTTGTATAACCGTGTTTTTGTCATATCTAACCCTTCAAAACTTATATCTAAGTTATGTATGTGTAGCTTATGTCCTTGCTTCGGAGTGTACGTCGCGTTAAACTGATTGTGATTGAGTGTCGGTTAACGAATTAGTTCGACAAATATTTTTGAGGGTTCGAAATCGTGCAAGAAATTGAAATTGTGCAAAGGTCTTAGATAATTATACAAATCGTGGAAATAAAACACAGGATTTTGTTGAATACGAAATTGTTTGTAATTGTACAATGATTGAAAAGGCACAAATGTCACAGTCTCCCCTACTATTGGAAATTTCATCCCGAAATTTAATTAGAGGGAACTTTGTGAAAACAGATGTGGATATTTTGCTTTCATCTGATCCTCTCGTTCCCAAGTAAATTTTGGGCGACGTTTGGATTCCCAGCTACGCTTGAGTTTGTTGATTCACGGTCCAATATCTCCATAGGTTTCTCGAAAAAGTTAATAGTGTTATCAAAGTGAATTTCGTCGAGGGGAATGTGGAGGTTTGTATCGGCTAAACACTTTTTCAAATTGGACACGTGGAATGTTGGGTGAATATTTCCAAGTTCATGAGGTAGCTCAAGTCGGCAGGCCACCTTTTCGATTCTCTCAATGATCTTTAATGGTCCAATATATCGTGGTGCATGTTTTCCGTTCTTTCCAAACCTAATCACACCTTTCAAAGGGGATATGTTGACAAGGACATGATCACCAACTTGGAATTCTAAGGGCTTGCGTCGTTTTGTCTGCATAACTCTTTTGACGGCTTCTAGATGTCAGAAGGTTATCGTGAATTTTCTTGACTTTGTCTGTTGTGTCGTGAATAAGTTCAGTTCTAGTGGGCGGAGCTTCACCAACCTCCTTCCAGCAGACAGGTGAACGACATTTTCGACCGTATAGAGCTTCAAAAGGCGTCATATTGATGCTGGCGTGATAACTATTGTTGTAGAAGAATTCTACCAATGGTAGATGCGAATCCCAACTACCACCAAAGTTGATCACACATGCTCTAAGCATATCCTCCAGTGTTGGAATTGTCCTTTCAAATTATCCATCTGTTTGAGGATGATAAGTAGTGCTCAGATTGAGTTTGGTTCCCATGGCAGATTGCATGGTCTTCCAAAAGTGAGATGAGAATCGAGCATCTCGATCAAATATGATGTTCAAAGGAACACCATGACGAGATATAATCTCATCAACGTAGATCTTGGCGAGTTTGTCAGCAGATAGATCCTCACGAATTGCCAAAAAGTGTGTTGACTTTGTTAGATGATCTACCTAAATGGCATCATGACCTCTAGGTGTGCGCAGTAGTTTAGTGATGAGATCCATCGCAATGTTCTCCCACTCCATACTAGTATTTCTGGTTGCTCAAGTAAACCAGATGAGAGCTAATGTTCTGCCTTAACTTTAAGACAAGTTAGGCATTTAGACACATATAAGGCAATGTCCTTCTTCATACCCAGTCACTAATACTGGGTACGGAGATCGTAATACATTTTGTCTGCACCAAGATGGATTGAATAACGAGACTTATGAGCTTCATCCATCAATAAGGTATGGAGATTGTCTTGACTAGGAATCCATAAACGGTTCTTGTAGTAGAGTAATCCGTAGTCTTTTGTTTCGAGGTGAAGTTCGAGATTTTGTGGCAGCACATTTTTCAACAAGCTTTGGGTCGCACATGTATGTTCTGCTTGAAGGATACGTGTCTGGATATCAGATTGAACTTGAACACAATGAAGTTTGACACGTTCCTTACGACTAAGCGCATCAGCCACAACATTAGCCTTACGAGAATGGTAGCGAATCTCACAGGCGTAGTTGTTCAAAAGTTCAACCCAGCGTCGTTGTCTCATGTTTAGCTCCTTTTGATTGAATATGAGTTGGAGACTTTTGTGGTCAGTGAAAACCACACATTTCGTACCGTAAAAGTAGTGTCTCCAAATTCTGAGAGCAAAAACTACGGCTCCTAACTCAAGATTATTAGTTGTGTAGTTCTTCTTGTGGATTTTCAATTGTCTTGACGCATAGGTTATGACTTTGTCTCTTTGCATGAGAACATAACCAAGGCCTAGGTTTGATGCGTCACAATAGACAACGAAATCGTCGTTGCCATCGGGTAAAGATAAAACTGGAGCATCAGAGAGTTTTTGTTTTAGTGTTTGAAAGGCTTCCTCTTGTTTGGGTCCCCACTAGAAAAGTTTATTCTTCTGAGTCAAAGTGGTGACCATAATCATTGAAAAGTTCGCGATGAATCGTCGATAGTATCCAGCAAGACCAAGAAATGAACAAACTTCGGTAGGAGTAGTAGGTGTCCCAAAAATTCCTAGTCACACTAATTTTGGCGGGATCTACATGTATACCTTGTTCGTTGACAATGTGTCACAAAAATTGAACTTCTTTTAGCCAAAATTCTTACTTGGAGAATTTGGCGTAAAGTTGTTCTTTCTTCAAGAGTTCCATCGTTAGACGGAGATGTTGTTCATGATTGGCTAGAGGCATAGAATAAATAAGGATATTGTAGATGAAAACAATGATGAACTTTTCTAAATAAGGTTTATAAACCCTATTCATTAAGTCTATGAAGACGGAAGGAGCATTCGTCAAACCAAAAGGCATGACAGTGAACTCGTAATGGTCGTATCGAGTGTGAAAAGCAGTCTTGGGAATATCTTCTTCTAGTAGACGAAGTTGATGATACCCAGAATGCAGATTAATCTTTGAAAAGCAGGTAGCACCTTGTAGCTGATCAAAGAGATCATCAATGCAAGGTAGGGGATATCGATTTTTGATTGTGAGTTTGTTGAGCTCAAAATAATTGATACACATATGGAAGGATCCATCCTTCTTTTTCACGAATAGGACTGGAGCGCCCCAAGGTGAAAAGCTCGGATGAATGAATCCCTGTTCTGAAAGTTCTTGGAGTTTCTTTGACAACTCTTGCATTTCAGACGGTGTTAGACGTTAAGGAGATTTGGCAATTGGGTTGGCACTAGGTACAAGGTCAATAGGAAACTGAACTTTAAGAATTGGGGTAAACCAGGTAGCTCTTCAGGAAACACCTTAGGATATTCACGAACAACGGGGATGTCCCGAACAGTTTTGCCCTTGTGTCACGCCCTCAATTTCCACTTGCGGAGTATTACCGCGAGGCGTGTGATCAAACCAGAATCTCAGACATTAGCAATGCCGAACGACTCTATATGATTTATTTAAACGTTTTCCAAAAACATTTATTGTAAACATGCATAGTCATTTTCAAAATTCCAAGGTTTCAAAGTTTAGCGGAAGCATTAGAATAAAGTAACGGGCGCCAACATAAACGCCAAAACCAAAATCCCAAAAATAATCGTTAATAAAGACTCGATAAAATGCCTTGACCAAATGCAAGTGAGTGCACCTAGCGCTCCTAGCGTCCTGAGAAACATGCAAAGAAACAAGTGTCAACATTAAAGAAGAGTGAGTTCACAGGTTTTTATAAGTTCACAAGTTCGGTTTAAAAGATTGTTTTCCCCCGTTATCCCTAACCCGGGATAACGACCTAGTTCCATTATTCCTAACCTGGAATAATAATGTTGGTTCGTAAATAAGTTCTGTAGATAGCGAGCCTAAAGTTACGTCACGTCAGAGTTTGCAATCGAAGTTGACTGTTGTTGCCTCTGTGTTACCAGGTCTATCACTAACCATGGAGAAAGTTAGGCCAAATTAATCACCCGTTGACCATTCCCGGTCGGCTAGCGCGACTAGCTCGGGTGGGGCTTGTCGGGCCCAGTAGTACTACTATAATTTCCCTGCTATCTAACCCAATACTAACAATCCGAGAGTTGGTTGAGGACTTCCGTGATAAAGCTACTTAGTGACCATAACATACTTTAACATTAACTTAATTACCGAATAGTTAACGGTGTTAATTCCGCATAATGTAAAAGATTGAGTTGTAGAACGTATACATGTTTCTCCCCCTGTTGTTCAAAACCAGATATAATAGGGGCCGTGAACTCACCTTAAATTGCTCGGTTAGATAAACACAAAAGAGACAAATGATGGAGCCGCTAAATCGCGTCCTAGCATGTCAACCGATTCAAAGTTAGTGTGTGAACATACTGGCACAAAACACTACGCATAACTAACACACAGTACGGCACACGTAATAACCAATTCGAAACTATAATCATGCATGCAAAGTATCACCATACAAAATAATGACCAAATCAACTTGTCATAAACACAGGATAACTCATACAACACTTAGATACACACAAACGCAAGTTATCATATTTTAAGCTTGTACACTCATAACTGGGCTGTTTTCGAGAATTTTTATAAAATAGTTCCAACGTTCCAAAAATTCCAATTGTTTTACAGGAGGTGTCAATTAGACTGTAGAATTTTGTGTAAAACTTTCAAATCTAAATATTTAACAATTATTTATAAACATTTATATACTAGGCTGCAGTCAGATTCGTCGCTTTCTGACTGCAGTCCACGAGAAAAATCATTTAAAAATAATCGTTCATCCGATTAACAAAATTCCAGTGGGAGATTTTCGGAAACTCCCGTCTCCAGTTACTGTACAGATTTCGTGACCAAACCCATAGAGACTATGAGATCCTACTCGATAAACAACCTGCAAATTCTGCATAATTCACGCAGCTTCAGCTGCTGCACTAAATGACCATTTAAAAATAGCAAACGGCTTAAGAAAATATGAATCCGGCGCCATTTGAAGCGTTTTTCAAAAATACACATTTTAGGCTTCAGAAAATCCACTTTTCGATAAATAATGATCAGGTTACAGCCAATTGAAGTTGACTGTAAATGTCAATCAACTTACTGTTTTCGACTTTATCGCATTAGAACATGTGTAAACGGCCATGACGGTTAGTTGTATCGATTAACAGCAGTTTAACTTGTCAAATATCATCTAATATATCAATATTCCTGCAAACCCTAAGTATATATCATGATCTTTATAGATAAAACGCAGCCTACGATTTTAATAATCAAACATATCGTCACAACCGCAAAGATTCGCATATTCATCCGAACTAATCATACACCACAACACTTTTTCATAATAATATCATACAAGCACATAATCATGATCAAGACAACACAAAACCTAGTGTGAATCGTAATACAATTAAACCCTATCCTTGAAACGATGACAATTAGCGAACCGGGACAAGCTTGGAATCGATCCGAGGGATGTGGGATGCTTGCGCGACCGAGAGGGAGGGGGGGCTACTGCCGTCGCATACTTCTAGGGGATTAGGGTTTTGAATATTTTTTTTGAACACCCCATGCATACATACGTATACATAAGGGGCAAGGGGGGCGGTTTGAGCTTGTCCTTGGGCTGCAAGGGTGGGGTGGCGGGTTGGGCTTGTGTTCGCAAGGGGGGGTGTGGGTGGCGGGTTGGGCTTGTGTGGTCACAAGGTCGACACGTTCCGCGGCTCGGTTCGATTCGGCTATTTATTTATTTTTTTTATTTTTTTTTACAATTCGATAACACAAGGCTTATAACTAATAAATCGCGAAATCAAAGCGTGATACAATAATCTACAAGCGTCTAATAACACATAGCTCGTAATTCAGATATAACTCGCTAGAATTTCCAAACATTGTGTATTCCCTAAATACTAAAGTTAGTGTAGTTATTGCGAGCGCGTAATTTTAATTCTCCGAATTAAACCAGCGTAGGAATGAATAACAATGAAGTAGCGCATTTAAGATACATGAAAAGCCGGGATGTCACATTATCCCCATGTTGAAAGAATTTTCGTCCCGAAAATTGAGTAAACGCGGTTTAGAATGCAACGCATAAAAGTTCGTGTTAGAATGGTACAAGGAAATCCCAGGCTGTCATATCATCCCCATGTTGAAAGAATTTCGTTCCGAAATTCAGCTGGCGGTAACATCAAATTGCTGCTCAGCTGCAAAAAGATGTGGATATTTGATTTTCATTTGGTCTTCTCTTTCCCACGTGAACTCCGGTCCACGCTTAGAGTTCCAACGAACCTTGACGATTGGTATCTTGCTGGTTTCGAGTCTTGATCTCACGGTCCATGATCTCGATAGGTTGTTCCACAAAATGCAGTTGCTCATCCACTTGAATCTCATCCAATGGAATGACTAGGGTCTCATCTGATAGACACTTCTTCAGATTGGACACGTGAAAAACATTGTGAACTCCACTGAGTTCGGAAGGAAGGTCTCACTAATAAGCTACGGGCCCGATACGCTTCGAAATCATAAATGGGCCTACTTACCGCGGATTTAGTTTGCCTCGTTTCCCAAAACGAATTACACCCTTCCAGGGTGACACTTTCAGTAGGACACGGTCACCTACTTGAAATTCGAGCGGTTTGCGTCGTTGATCAGCGTAACTTTTCTGTCGATCCCGTGCCGCTGCCATGCGGTTTCTGATTTGCACAATCTTTTCAGTAGCCTCAAGTATCAACTCAGGAGCTGTGAGTTGACTGTCACCGACTTCTGCCCAACAGACCGGTGATCTACATTTGCGACCGCACAATGCTTCAAACGGTGCTGCCTGAATACTCGTATGGTAACTGTTGTTATACGAGAATTCCACTAAAGGCGGATGGATTTCCCAACTATTCCCGAAGTCTACCACGCATGCCCTAAGCATGTCCTCCAAGGTCTGAATGGTCCTTTCACTCTGACCATCCGTCTAAGGGTTGTAAGTTGTGCTCATATCTAAGCGGGTACCCAACGCTTTCTGAAGTGACCGCCAAAAGTTGGACGTGAAACGAGAATCTCTATCTGAAATGATGGATGTTGGCACCCCGTGCCGAGAAACTACTTCCTTTATGTAGATGCGAGTCAACTTATCCATCTTATCTGTTTCTTTGGTCGCTAGGAAGTGTGCAGACTTAGTTAGACGATCCATGATCACCCAGATGGTATCACAACCACCCGGAGTTCGCGGGAGTTTAGTGATAAAGTCCATCGAGATGTGATCCCATTTCCACACCGGGATCTCAGGTTGTTGAAGTAGCCCTAATGGCTTCTGGTATTCCACCTTGACTTTCGCACAAGTCAAACACTTGCTCACGTAGGTGGCTATATCCGCTTTCATGTTGGGCCACCAGTACGCGGCTTTAAGGTCTTGATACATCTTATCCGAACCAGGATGGACAGAGTATCGGGATTTGTGAGCTTCATCCATAACTAGCTTCCTGAGGTTTCCGTAGAGAGGTACCCATATACGATTCATGAAATACCGGGTACCATTGGGTTTCACTTCCCAATCGCGTTCCATCTTTCCCACAGATTCGGCCTTGATGTTCTCTTCCTTAACTACTTCTAGCTGCGCGTCGCGTATCGACTCGGGTAACCCAGAATGAATTGTGAACTGTAATGCTCGTACCCGACGAGGTTTCAAGGGCTCCTTCCGACTGAGGGCATCAGTTACCACGTTAGCTTTACCCGGGTGATATTGAATGGCATATTCATAATCGTTCAGGAGTTCGACCCAGCGACGCTGTTGCATGTTCAACTCCTTCTAGTCAAAAATATGCTGGAGGCTCTTGTGATCCGTGTAGATTGTGCACTTTGTTCCATATAGGTAGTGTCTCCAAATCTTAAGTGCAAACACAACTGCTCCCAATTCCAAGTCATGTCTCGTTTAGTTCTTCTCGTGGACCTTCAACTGCCGGGATGCATACGCGATAACCTTATCACATTGCATGAGCACACATCCCAATCCCTGAATGGAAGCGTCACAATATACCACAAAATCATCTGTCCCTCTGGCAAGGACAAAATGGGCGCACTGCAAAGCTTCTGCTTCAGTAATTGAAATGTTGCTTCCTGTTTGTCACCCCAAGCATACTTAGTGCCCTTCTGGGTGAGAGTAGTAAGCGGTTGTGCGATCTTGGAAAATCCCTCGATGAAACATCTGTAGTAACCAGCCAAACCCAAAAATTGGCGAATCTCTGTCGGTGTCCTGGGTGCTTCCCAGTTATTGATAGCATCGATCTTGGCGGGATCAACGTGTATACCCTTTTCATTCACGATATGCCCGAGGAACTGAACTTCCCGAATCCGGAAATCACACTTCGAAAATTTGGCATATAGTTTCTTCTGTTGCAGTAGTTACAGCAATAATCGAAGATGCTCAGCATGTTCTTCTTCACCCTTAGAGTAGATGAGTATATCATGAACACGATGACAAACTTGTCGAGATACAGCTTACACACGCGGTTCATGAGGTCCATGAACACCGCGGGTGCATTGGTGAGACCGAAGGGCATGACCAAGAACTCGTAATGGCCATACCAAGTGTGAAATGCCGTCTTGGAGATATCCTCCTCTCTGACACGTAGCTGGTGATAACCGAACCGTAGATCAATCTTGGAGTAGTAGCTTGACCCCTGAAGCTGGTCGAAAAGGTCACCGATACGAGGTAAGGATACCGGTTCTTGACGGTAACCTTATTGAGTTCCCTGTAGTCGATGGACATGCGGAAGGTCCCGTCCTTCTTCTTGACAAAAAGGACCGGAGCTCCCCATAGCGAAGTACTGGGTCGGATAAATCCTTTTTCCAACAATTCCTGAAGTTGGGTAGACAGCTCTTGCAGCTCTGCTGGAGCTAAACGGTACGGGGCCTTTGCGATAGGAGTTGCATGGCTCGCCAATTCGATTTCAAACCTTACTTGTCGATGTGGTGGAAGACCGGGTAACTCCTCTGGAAAAACATCGGGAAAGTCACGGACGATGGGGATATCTTCAATCCGCTTCTCGTCTTTAGACTGTTCGATGACCAGTGCGAGCAAAGCAAAAGAGTTCTTCTTCCGAAGATACTTCTGAGCTTGCATGTAAGAGATGATGTTCATGATGACGCCTGCCTTCTCGCCTTGCACCATCAAGACTTCGTCGTTAGAGAGCGGAATACGGATAGCTTTCTTGAAACAGAGAACTTCAGCTCAGACGTCGGATAGCCAGTCCATTCCGGCTACCCCATCAAAACTACCCAGAGTAGGTGTCATCAGATCAATGGTAAAGGTGTGACCCGCGAGTTTAAGTTGACAGCCGGTCACTAGATGAGTCACATCTACAGATTTACCATCGGATAGTTCTATGACGTAAGGGGTCTCTTGGGGTTTAGGTGTGAGATTTAGGTTCTTCCTAAAAGACTCAGATATAAAACTCTTATCCGCACCCGTATCAAAAAGTACAGTAGCAAAATGATTGTTAAGTGGAAACTTATCGGTGACCACATTCGAGTCGTTTCTGGCCTCCCCACGGCCTAGCGTGAATGCACGTCCTTTGGCACCTCCTGTGCCCCCATTTCCATTGTTGCCATTGTTGTTATTGTTGTTGTTATTCCAACCATTGTTGTTGTTGCGAAGTTGCGGGCAGTCTCGCTTGAAATGGGCAGTGCTACCGCACTGATAGCATCCCCAGTTATTACCCTGGTGCTGGTTCTGATTCTGTCGTGACATAATCTCCCTGCGACAATCCTTTGCCGCGTGTCCTGCTTTTCCACATCGTTGGTAGCGATTTCCAACGCAAGGGTCGTGATGATGGAGGTTACAACGATTACATTGCGGCTTTCGACCCGCATAGCCGCTCGAGTTTTGGGTGTTGTTGGCAGACTGATTGTTGTGACCCCGATTGTTGTTGAAGTTGTTGGACCGCTTCTGGTTTCCTTATTGTGGTTGGGCTGATGAAGACTGCCGAGCAGGTGAGTCTTCAAATTTCCTTTTGTTGTCAGGGACAATTTCAGTCGCATCCCTAGGTGGCAACTTCCTTTGCTCCACCGCCTTATCGGTGAGTTTATGTGCCAGCCTAATCGTTTGTTGCTCCGTCTTAGGGTTGCTAGACATTACCATGCCCTGGATCTCAGGGACCAGACCCCCAAGATAAAACTCAAGTCGTTTAACGATGGTGTTAGCCAAATCAGGACAAAGGAACACAAGATCATGATGTCTTACCGTGTACGCTTCAATTTCTGACCCGACCATCTTGTGGTTCCATAACGCTTGTTCCAATTGTTGAACTTTGTCCCACGGACATTATTCCTCCTTGATTAGAGCTTTGAACTCGGTCCAGGTCATTGCGTTCGCCGCAGCAAGTTGTGCGTTCCACCAAGTTAATGCCCCATCTTCCAACGTCGAGGCAACATACTTGACCTTATTAGCTTCGAGGAAATTGCACATTTCGAAAACCGATTCAGACTTTTCGACCCAACGGACCAGTCCTATAGGTCCTTCAACTCCCGTGAACTTGCTCGGTTTCGCATCCAGGAACATCTTGTAGAGGTTAAGACCCCCTCCTGAGGATAGAGGATAGGTAGTCAGCGAGAAAGTCTACTAGCCAAACTATTAGATTTTCCTATGAAAATTTAATAATGGTTACCTGTTGGTGGGTTAGGAACACCTACCAGAGCAGCATTCACGTGTTGTTGGATTAAAGCGGCCAATTCTTCAACTGACATGTTGAGATTTCCACGGCTACCGGTTGCCATTTCAGATCTTCGCAAGACAACACAAACACACATCGATAAGTATATATCCAATATAGTTATCATATTCCACACTTAAATGATCACACAATTTATGTCAACCCAACAAATTAAACAATCAAAAGGAACATTCGATTAAATAAATTGTAATTTCTCACAAAATACCAACCAAACATATCAGTTTAATTATAAAATTTCCAAGTTCAAACATAAGGCGAGTTAGTCATCTATGTCTCCATCCCCCAAGTCACTATCACTGCCGTCTTCCTCTTCACCGTTTTCAGCTTCAACAGCCGGGTCCTGTTCTGGCTCTTCTTCCTCCGGATCCTCCTCCGGGTCTTCCTCTGGATCCTCCTCTTCGTCTTCTACCGGCGTTGGAGGGGCCGTTGCTGGTGCGGGTGATAGGTGGTGCTTGGTTCTGCTCTAGTTCGTGAATCCTTCAACTGGACTGAAGAACTCTGTGTTCGAGCCAGTCAGCCCTCAGCTGTTCAGCATGAAGGTCCTTAGATAAAATGCTTCAAACTCTCTTATTCTCATCTTGCTCTTCCTCGAGCTCTTCAGTTTTACCAGTCAGCTGACATATCAACCATCCCTGTGCCTCGATAGTCTCTTGCATTCTCTCTAGCTGTTCCTGTTGTTTCCTTAGCACAGCTCTAAGTAGATCGTCCCCCACTCCTGAAGAGTTGACCGGTTTGACCGGTACAGCGGTGCTTGGACGGGAGGACGACTCCCCTCCTAGAGCGAGTCTTTTCCTGGCAGCTGAGCGTGTCTCCACGCCACGAGGTGGTGAGGGTTCGACCATGGGTGCCTTCCCCGGCGCCCTTGATTGTCGAGATCTATCGGATGATGATGATGACATAGCCTGCTGGGTTGGTGTAGTTAGTTACGAGCTGCGTATATCACAATATATATATATATATATATATATCACATAGAACAATTGTAGTATAACACATAACAAGATATCACAGTTCCGTGCCAACTAAGTCTAGTGTCGTGTAACAGCTATAGTTTAGGTCTACTTTAAATGCAAACCTGGTTCTCTATAGCTAGAGGCTCTGACACCAATCTGTCACACCCTCAATTTCCACTTGCGGAGTATTACTGCGAGGCGTGTGATCAAACCAGAATCTCAGACACTATCAATGTCGAACGACTCTATATGATTTATTTAAACGTTTTCCAAAAACATTTATTGTAAACATGCATAGTCATTTTCAAAATTCCAAGGTTTCAAAGTTTAGCGGAAGCATTAGAATAAAGTAACGGGCGCCAACATAAACGCCAAAACCAAAATCCCAAAAATAATCGTTAATAAAGACTCGATAAAATGCCTTGACCAAATGCAAGTGAGTGCACCTAGCGCTCCTAGCGTCCTGAGAAACATGCAAAGAAACAAGTGTCAACATTAAAGAAGAGTGAGTTCACAGGTTTTTATAAGTTCACAAGTTCGGTTTAAAAGATTGTTTTCCCCGTTATCCCTAACCCGGGATAACGACCTAGTTCCATTATTCCTAACCTGGAATAATAATGTTGGTTCGTAAATAAGTTCTGTAGATAGCGAGCCTAAAGTTACGTCACGTCAGAGTTTGCAATCGAAGTTGACTGTTGTTGCCTCTGTGTTACCAGGTCTATCACTAACCATGGAGAAAGTTAGGCCAAATTAATCACCCGTTGACCATTCCCGGTCGGCTAGCGCGACTAGCTCGGGTGGGGCTTGTCGGGCCCAGTAGTACTACTATAATTTCCCTGCTATCTAACCCAATACTAACAATCCGAGAGTTGGTTGAGGACTTCCGTGATAAAGCTACTTAGTGACCATAACATACTTTAACATTAACTTAATTACCGAATAGTTAACGGTGTTAATTTCGCATAATGTAAAAGATTGAGTTGTAGAGCGTATACATGTTTCTCCCCCTGTTATTCAAAACCAGATAAAATAGGGGCCGTGAACTCACCTTAAATTGCTCGGTTAGATAAACACAAAAGATACAAATGATGGAGCCACTAATCGCGTCCTAACATGTCAACCGATTCAAAGTTAGTGTGTGAACATACTGACACAAAACCCTACGCATAACTAACACACAGTACGGCACACGTAATAACCAATTCGAAACTATAATCATGCATGCAAAGTATCACCATACAAAATAACACAAAATAACGACCAAATCAACTTGTCATAAACATAGGATAACTCATACAACACTTAGATACACACAAACGCAAGTTATCATGTTTTCAGCTTGTACACTCATAACTAGGCTGTTTTCGAGAATTTTTATAAAATAGTTCCAACGTTCCAAAAATTCCAATTGTCTTACAGGAGGTGTCAATTAGACTGTAGAATTTTGTGTAAAAATTTCAAATCTAAATCTTTAACAATTATTTATAAACATTTATATACTAGGCTGCAGTCAGATTCGTCGCTTTCTGACTGCAGTCCACGAGAAAAATCATTTAAAAATCACCCTTCATCCGATTAACGAAATTCCAGTGGGAGATTTTCAGAAACTCCCGTCTCCAGTTTCTGTACAGATTTCGTGACCTGAACAAATACAGACTACGAGATCCTACTCGATAAACAACCTGAAAATTCTGCAGAATTTACGCAGCTTCAGCTGCTGCACTAAATGACCATTTAAAAATAGCAAACAACCTCAGAAAAATATGAATCCGGTGCCATTTGAAGCGTTTTTCAAAAAGACACGTTTTGGCTTCTGAAAATCCACTTTTCGATAAATAATGATCAGGTTACAGGCAACTGAAGTTGGCTGTAAATGTCAATCAGATTACTGTTTTCGACTTTATCACATTAGAACATGTGTAAACGGCCATGACGCTTATTTGTTTCGATTAACAGCAGGTTAACTTGTCAAATATCATCTAATATATCAATATTCATGCAAACCCTAAGTATATATCATGATCTTTATAGATAAAACGCAGCCTACGATTTTAATACTCAAACATATCATCACAACCGCAAAGATTCGCATATTCATCCAAACTAATCATACACCACAACACTTTTTCATAATAATATCATACAAGCACATAATCATGATCAAGACTACACAAAACCTAGTGTGAATCGTAATACAATTAAACCCTAACCTTGAAACGATGACAATTAGCAAACCGGGACAAGCTTGGAATCGATCTGAGGGATGTGGGATGCTTGCGCGACCGAGAGGGAGGGGGGGCTGCTGCCGTCACACATTTCTAGGGGATTAGGGTTTTGAATATTTTTTTTGAACACCCCATGCATACATACGTATACATAAGGGGCAAGGGGGCGGTTTGGGCTTTTCCTTGGGCCGCAAGGGTGGGGTGGCGGGTTGGGCTCGTGTTCGCAAGGGGGTGTGGGTGGCGGGTTGGGCTTGTGTGGTCACAAGGTCGACACGTTCCGCGGCTCGGTTCGATTCGGCTATTTATTTATTTTTTATTTATTTTTTTTACAATTCGATAACACAAGGCTTATAACTAATAAATCGCGAAATCAAAGCGTGATACAATAATCTAATAACACATAGCACGTAATTCAGATATAACTCGTTAGAATTTCCAAACATTGTGTATTCCCTATATACTAAAGTTAGCAGAGTTATTGCGAGCGCGTAATTTTAATTCTCCGAATTAAATCAGCGTAGGAATGAATAACAATAAAGTAGTGCGTTTAAGATACCTGAAAAGCCAGGATGTCACACCTTGCCTTTTTCCTACGATACGTGCCAAGAAGGCTAAATAATTCTTTCTTAGGTATTTTTGGGCTTGGGTACAGGTCATGAGTTTTTGGCTACTAGAGGGTTTCTCTCCGTGAACTTCTAAGGTTTCGCTAGACAAAAGAGGTATACGAACAACCTTGTCGAAACAGATTACCTCAGTATGGTGTTTGGTTAACCAATCCATTCCTATGATGATTTGAAAACTCCAGAGTTGCATTGGTGTGAGGTCAATGGGAAAAATGTGGTTATCCAGGTTCAATTGGCAACTACGGATGACATAGTCGAGCACAAGGGTTTCATCACTAGCTATTTCCACCATTAAGGGTTTTCCTAGTTTAGTTCTAGGCATCGAAAGCAAAGGTTCAAAGGCTAGTGATACAATGCTTCTATCCGTACGCGAATCGAAAAGAATAGAAGCAGGATGATTGTTAACAAGGAACGTACCATCAATAACTTCGTTATCAGCACGAGCCTCATTGGCATTGATGTTGAATGCGCGTCCATGGGCTAGATTTGCATTCACGTTCACCAATTTTGGGCAGTTGTTTCTAAAGTGACCCATCGCACTACAATTGTAGGAAGAACAAGGTGGGAACATGGTCTAGCAGGATTGCCTTGGGGTTTAACAGGGTTCTGAACAGTTTGTTTTGGGCCGAACGACAAACATTGCCTATGTGACCGAATCTTCCACACGAGGTGCATTGGCGACATTATAAGTGAGCTTGATGGTGACCATTGCACCGGTTGCACAACGGTGCAGTACCAGCATTGGGTTTCCTCGAAGGAGGTTGTGCTGGCTGGTCTTGAGTGTTCTGGTCGGGTTGTGCAACAACTCCAAAGTTCTGTGAAGCCTTACGCTTCCTCGATTTCTTGGAAGACTCGGCTTTGTTCTCCTTTGTTTTCTCTTGAGTGGTCTTAGCTGCCTGTTTCTTGTCGCCCTTGCGAAACAATTTCCCCTTCTTGACCTGAGACTCAGTCAGGGTAGCAGCTAATTCGATAGCCTGTCGAATAGTAGGGTTGCTACCAGTAACAATGTTAGAACAGGGTCAGGTAGGCCATCGATGTACCTCTCGATTGCTTTATCCAACGCGGTGACCATGGTGGGACACAACAAACTCAGTTCTTCGTAACGGTCAGTGTAGGCACGATGCTCTCCACTATCTTATTTAAGATTGTGGAATTCATCTTCCAGTGCCCGTTGTTCATGACGTGGACAGAATTCCCTCATCATTAGAGCTCGAAGCTCTTCCGACGTTTGTGCCATTGCCACATCGGCACCCATATCTCTCATCACACCATTCCACCATGTAAGTGCTCTTTCTGGAATACACTCGATGCAAACTCGACTTTTAGCTCATTCGGGCATTGGACATGACGAAATGTGCTTTTGAGACTCTCAAACCACTGCAGGAGTCCAGTAGCTCCTTCGGAGCCAGTAAACTTGAGTGGTTTAGCCTAGTTAAATTGTTTGTAGTAGCACGGTGCGGGTGCCTTGTTGTTGTTATTGTTTGCTTGGTTATCAGGGTCACTAGGTTTGGGAGTACTGTAGCAATTTGTTGAGCAATCATAGCTGCCATTTCGGCATCGTGAGTTGTATTACGTCGAGGTTCTAGAAGAAAACATGAGGGAAAATATGTGAGATTGACATTGGATAATCAAGAGAGATGTTAAAAATATCGAAGAAATATAAGGATGGTGGTCATTCTTTCGTTACTTAAAAAACAAACAAATGACACATGGTGACTAATCAAAGTAAATGGATCTTTATAATATATCCCGAAGACATGCTTTAGCCTATAAGTGGACACTCACCCAAGAGTTCCTAGGTAAGAGTGACTGGTCCGGTAATGAGGATTTGTACGAACACTCGAACCTTAGACATAAAACTCAGGGTACAAGCATCCACCCTTCCAGATTGCACGTGTTCACATTAATAAAACCCAAACTTTGACAGGATTTGAAACCTAACAAGGCTTTAACCCAAAACAAATCATCTAGGATAGATGATTGATTTTCAAAACGAATTTGTAACTTGTGTATTTGTTTTGGTAATCACCTAAGGATAGGTGATGGTATTGTTTTAAGAATCTAAACGCATGATAACCCGCGTTAGGGTCCTAGGAAGGTTATAGTATAGGTCAAAGCATTACTAATAACCTAATTCCCTATAACCATAAGCTCTGATACAATCTTTCTGTAACACCCCCACCGCATAAAACAACAAACCACGGCGGAAACGTCGGGGAGTCATGTCTCAGAACTATTGTTTCACAACTCATGGAATTTAAAATTTTGTTTTATTAAGTTAAATGTTTACATTGTCTTGGGATAACCAGAACAACATATAAATAAATTTCTTTAATGTTATAAGTCACTAAGGCCCACGTCCATTCCTACGTGAAGCATGCATCATATTATCAAGCATTCACTCCTGAAACATATGTGAAAAGAGAGTCAACATAAAAATGTCGGCGCGTACATAGGTTTTGTGAGTGTGTCAAATTCGTAGCTTTGTATACATATTGCAACACCTCGTCCGACTACAAGAGTCGTTAAGTGAAAACCTCGTATCAAAAGTGTTTGATATTGCAATACAATTAACCAACTAAAATAAGTTGGTTCGAGTTGTGAAAACCTTATAGCCATGAATCTTAACCAAAACGTTTCTTTTGTAAAAGCCTTGTAATAGATTGATTCGAAAGAAAACTTCGTATGGTTTATATCTTTAAATGAAAATCATTGCGTGACATTGTTCAAAACCATTTGTCCGTGTTATAAAAACATTTGGCCGTGTTATAAATAAATCGTTCATGTCACAGACCAATTGTCCATGTCATAAACAAATTGTCTGTGTTTTTAATTGTGAAAGCTTTTGATCGTTCTTTAATGAACACATCAAAATCTGTGTTGACTATACCACCAAAGGGTATCTTTAATAGACCACGAAAGGGTCTCTTTAACTAGACTAACAAATCAACAAATGATTTGTTAATTAGAAACAGTTCCTGTCATTACCCAAACTTCTACCAAATCTTGTGAATAGTCCGATAATGGGATTGTCAGTCTTATGGTACCATAACATACTATTGGTCGGCTTGGCCTAAGCTAATGAATGTCATTCTTGTTATGGATAACGCATCAACAAGTTGTTCATATTATTGAAATCGTATTGTTTTATATATAAACCATAGACATTGTTTTTGAAAACTTGAAAATGATTTAGCACAAATGAGACACCACAAAACATTTGCAAAATGTATAAGAGGCGAAGTATGTACTCACTTGGGATTGCGAAAGTATTCTTTATCAACGGAATAAACAAAGCTCAAATGTGTCCTAATGTGTTAGATAAATATGTTAGCGTGTCGGGACTACAAACAGGAGATTGGATAGAATGAAGTCTTATAAACCAAACGAGTGTTGGAACTCATGTTATATGGTTTAAGAAACTTAATATTCTGATTTGGAAAGGATCCTAAGTGCTTGACCCATTATGACTCACCTTAACGGGTCATTAGCGTAAACGCGTGATCGGATGGTTAAACATGTCCTATGATAAGTCTTAAATGCCCAAACATGTTTGAAAATATTATAGAATCATTTTATATGTCAAAAATTTTGTTACATGTGTTTAAAATGGGTTTATGCGCAAAAGTAACTTATCATAACACTAACCAAATGACGTGACCATAAAGTATAACCTCAGTAGGTTATTCCCTATACAACTATGGTCACAAATATGTGCTTGGTCGGATCCTAAGATCGACCAAACGGGTCGGATTCGGAAGTCAAAGCGATGGTCAAGACCGCTCGACTTATGACCCTAGATAAGCAATAAACTAGAAGTGATCAGTTAGATATGTCAAAATATATCTAACTAAGTTTATAAAACTGATTTGGTATCAAAACTTGGTCTTTTGATACCCAAAAATAGTTTCATCGTAAAATGCACATCATGCGCATTTTGACCGAAACTTTGACTCGTCACTTTGACTAGTAAACTTGGTAATCAGAAGGTGAAATCGTTAGGGATTATAACCTTCGTGATTATGATCATGTTGCAAAGTTCAATTGAATTTTGACTTGACAAATATGGTCGGAACCAAAAGCCAATCAGGAAGTCAAACTGTTCGACTTTTAGCTCAAAATAGCTAAAATAATGAAAGAACTGGGAAGAGTACTTACTCGTGTTGAAGAACACTTTTGGAACTCAAGATATGAGGCTTCCAAAGGCTGGAAACAAGCTCCAAGAAGGATATAAAAGAAGAACTTCAAACTTTGCTTTGAAGTATTTTGAACTGGTGTGAAAAAATGGAAGAATCATAGGGTATTTATAGTATTTTAGGATCAAGGAGGTGATGACAAGTGTCATCAAGTGTGGATTAGAGTCCTAACATGTGTCAACACCAAATTAAGTGTGGCAAAGAGAGTGCTAGGTGTCAAAAATTGGAGATAGGTGGCAAACATGGTGAAGAAGCAAAAATATGTATTATTTTTTGACAGTTTTGGCCCTTGGACTTGTAATTTCACTTGTTTGCCATTTTTAACCCTTTAACCTAGTATTTAGATTATATAAAGGTGTTATGACATGTGTAACTTGGATTATGCCCAAAATGTCATGGATGTTTGTTTGTTCGGTTGTACGGTTACGCATTTCGCAAAAATGCGTAAAACGCTTTAACGAACATGAAAATGATCGAAATTGTGTAACGATTGACATGTTTGCACTCTAATCAATAAAATATAAGATTTTATTGAATACAAAAATATTTGGATTGATACACATGGTTCATATCTTGAATACGGACCAATAGACTTTCGCAGTTTGACGAAAAATAGTCCCTGGACTTGTGTAAGCGTGATTTTGTCATATCTAACCCTTCAAATCTTATATCTAAGTAATGTATATATAGCTTATGTCCTTGTTTCAGAGTGTACCTCGCGTTAAACTGATTGTGTTTGAGTGTCAGTTCACGAATTACTTCCACAAAAAATTTTGAGGGATCGAAATTGTGCAAGAAATTGAAATTGTGCAAATGTCTTAGATAATTATAAAAATTTCGGAAATAAAACATAGGGTTTCATTGAATACGAAATTGTTTGTAATTGTACCATGATTGAAAAGGCCCAAATGTCACATGAACTTGATTAGTTTTCATCGCATATGATATAAGTAAACAACTATGTGAAATAAAACATGCACGATGTTCATCCATTGCCATCATTTAAAAGTTACAAGTCATAAGTATTTAACCACAAAAGACAACACAAGTTATAATATCTTTACAAAAGACTTGTTCCAAATATAGTTTTTAAAACCCAAAGGCTTTGCATCCTATATCTTGTTCGAAGACGGAATATATGGACCAAACCCTTCAAAATAGGATAACATAGTAATCTTGATATCCTTGACTTCTTGTAACCAGCCGATCAAAGATTCACTTAGTTGCCTGAAATACATGTATGTTTAAAACATCAAAAAAGTTGGCAAGTTCATGCGTTTTGAGTTTATACCAAATGATCTTAACAACATTTGAGAGTTCGTATATAACAATGTGGTATGTATAGCATCAATGAATAGATGATCATTAATGCTTTGCAAGGACGACATAGGAAGCACTCAACCCTAGACGATTTCATACTGGTCCACCCGACTGGGACAACAAAAGCACTACATGTGGCCACACAAGGACCCATGAGTGGGGCTTGTCACACCCTGGTCATAGCGGAAGCGCAATCGTGTGACTATGAGGTAATCATCGCAACCAATTATGTATACAAAAATAAATCAACAACGATACCATATATGTTAAGTTGCAACCAAAGTTTACAAGTTCCCAAAACAAGTTACATGGTTCAGACAAGTCCACAATGTTATCCAAAGTATAGTTTTTGAGTTGCATTACACTTTAAACCAAAAGTTTATTTTCATCATAAAGGCATGTTGAGGTTTTGACCCCTTTACATCCATACGAGGTTGGGATATAAGAGACAAATCCTCCAAAAAGGCATTCGTTGTCATGTCCATTCCCACTTCCCGTAGTCTTTCACCGGCTCAAGTTTTGCCTCCTGAAATACATGTAAGTTTGAAAAATCACAAACATAAAGTTGGCGAGTTAATGTAGTTATTGTTTTCGTATGAGATGTCTTGTTTGTAATCCAGTAATGAAATCTTAGTATGTTATTAGCATTCATGGATCTTAAGGATCTATCAGTGTGTAGCTAGCACAGTGACATATGTGCCATAAGTAAGAAACCAAACCGAGACAACTCTTGACATCAACTTGGGATCACAAAAGCACTCCTAAAGGGTTAACAAACCAGGAGTGGAGCGTGTCTTAGAATCGATAGATCTATACCTTTTACACCTTGGTCACTAAGTCATTAATGGTTACTCTTGTTATCATCCTACTTACGCACATTGATCGCATTATCATCTAACCCCATAGCTAACATACCGTTTGTTATGACATGTGTTTCCCTTCAATTGTTTTAAAAACAAAACTTTGAAATAATTGAAAGGAGGGACATGAACTCACCGTTTTGCTTTTCGTAAGTCGTGCCTATTGGTATTCGAGTGTCTGTACACGTGTGTAACCTATGTCACACCTTGGTCGTAGCGGAAGCGCAAGTGTGTGACTATTAGGTAATCGTTGTATCCAATTAAGTAAACATGTATAAATCAACAACGATGCGATGCCGATATAAATTTGCATTCCAATATTTACAACCAACCAAAAGTAATTTCATAGGTTTAACTGTTTTCAAGTTGTCATCATAAACATAATTCAAAGTGCATTACTTCAAAATAAGATATTGTTTTCATCATAAATGCATAATGAGGTTTTGATCCCTGTATGCCCAAACTAGGTTGGGATATAAGAGGAAAATCCTCCAAAAGTTGGCACATCATTGTCTTGTAATTTTCCCATATCCCGAAATATATCACCAGCTCATGCCTTACGTCCTGAAATACATGTAATTTTAAAAGGTCAACAAAAGTTAGTGAGTTCATGTAGTTAATGTTTTCGTATAAAGTGTCATCCTTGTAATCAAGTATTGAAATCTGAGTATGTTATTAGCAATCATGGAGTTTAAGGATCTATCAGTGTCGCAAGCACCCTGGCATATGTGCTATAATTAAGCAACCAAACCGAGACAACTTTGACATCATTGGGATCACAAAAGCACTCCGAAGGGTATACCAACCTGGAGTGGAGCGCGCCGCAAATTCTATAGATCTATACATTTGCACCTTGGTCACTACGTGATTAATGGTTACTATTGTCATTATCCTACTTATGCACATTTTATCGTGTTATTATCTAAACCCATAGCTAACATACTGTTTGTTATGACTTGTATTTCTCCAAGATAGTTTTAAAACAAAACTTTAAAATAACTGAAAGGAGGGACATGAACTCATAACTTTGCGTTCCGTACGTCGTACTTATCAATGTTCAGTGTTCGTACACGTGTATAACTTACATGTGTATTAACTTCATCAGACAACTAGGTCTCGTTGGACCTTGTACCATTTGTTCATTGTAGGTCCACTTGGAGGGTCAAGGTTAACCTACTTCCCTCTTTATACAACACAAATACGAGTGTGGAATCCTCGTAAGTATGCAGACCAAAGCAAAGTAAGAAACACAGGATAACCAAAGATTCAATATCTTGATTAACAGAAGAGAACTAGTACAAAACATACAAACAATGTTCATATAGACTCATGAAATACTCTCTGTGTTCTTGTGTTTCTTTCTAGTGTCTAGCTTGCTCACTGATGTCTCACACACTCAACCTTTTTACACTGAGAAGTGCATGTCTGTTTATATAATGTCCACACCTAGCAACATACGAAGAATGTTGTTGGTCGTACGAAACACCATAAGTCATGAAGAACATTTACCACAAGGATGCTCGTATGAACGATCCATGGCTCGTACGAACATAAACTAGCTCGTACGAATCAAGCAAGATGCTTGTTACAATGAGCCACTCGTACGAATGGAACGTGGCTCGGACGAGCAACATCGTGCTCGTATGAAGCATCTCTCAATCGTACTTGGATGTGTTCTTCGAAGAACGTGCCAGCAAACATGACGTACAAAAGACTTAACTTCGTGCACATATGCAGCTGTTTTAGACTGACAAACTAATCGTCGTACTAAACCAAGATAGGAGGATATCTTGATTTGGTCGACACGACCAAACTATACGGACACAATAAACAAAGACCGTACAATTACAGACGTAACTAAGAACAAGCAACAAACACAAAAGTGTATCAACAAACTTATCCTTGGTTGTTGCTTGGTCTTCTGTCTTCATTCTGAAATGCCTGTTGTATCAACAAACTCCCCCTGAAAATCTTCAATCCAAAGTTGATTGATGATCAGGTCTACAATACTTTCAAGAAACATCAAGCATTTCCTGTTTCCTCTTCAGTGTCACTGGAGGTAAGGATTGGTCATGATCTGCTGTACATTAGACTCTACCATTGGAGTTGAAGTAGAAACTTTCGGTTGCGAGGAAGAGGCTGAAGCATCAGGATTACCAGGGACTTCACTATCCTGATTATGTTTACGTTTAATCTACAGTGCCTTGCATCTTTCATTCCACAGAGTGTTCACTCGCTTTCTGCTCATTTCAAACACGTCTTTAATAACATTAAAGCCTTCAACAAGTGTAGCATTATGAGAATGATACCATTCCCTCAAGTCGTTATGTTTAGCAGTTAATGTTTTGGCAGATCGTTGTATAGTCGCACTACGTTCTTTCAGCCTATACAACTCAATTCCTCGAGAGTTATCAGCTGCTCTCATCTATTGTAGTTGAGTTGCTCTTTCAGCATCTGCAGCCTTCAGTTGCTCATTTTCTTTTCTTAACTGCGCAATTTCAGAATCCTGTTTTCTAACAGTCTCTTTCAAAGAATTTATCTCCAACTGTTGTTTGACAACTGTGTTCCGATTTGAAGACATAAACTCCGAATGCTTGTTAATCTGAATTGCTGCAGCTTGCAATTGAGAGAACAGAAACTCCACTTTCTCATGCTGTTCGATTTCAGAGAATAAACGACTGCTTCGTTTTGTATTTTGTTGATGAGTGTAGATTGGGATTGTTGGACTGAAGAAGTAGTAGTTTGTGACTGAACTGGAGTATCTTCAGCCAAAGGTGTTTCAGCTGTTGTGGTATTTGAGGGTTGAGGTTCAAAAATTGTAGTGGGTTCTGTCATTACAGGTTTATTCTCCTTCGTTGTAAAGGTAGACTGGGTTTCTGCAACTGGTTCCAGTATAGTTTCTTGATGTGAAGTTATAGATTTTGTGGTTTCAGGTTGTGCTGACGATGTTTCCGTAGTCTTTTTGCTTTGTTTCTTCCTACCCTTATCACCACCTATAACACCTACATCACTTGCACCACCTTTACCATCATCATCATCATTGTCATCATCATCACTTTTTCCCATTTGACGACCAAACTTATCTTCGATCATCTTTTTCAAAGTTGGTTCTTCATTATCTGACTCACTGTCATCCTTGCGCCACTTGTCATTTTATGGTGCAACATTCATTATTTTCCAGAAAACTGATCAATTACGGGGAGGTGTGCTTTCCTTGTAATGTTTAGACCTCTAAAGATCTTCAACGAATGTTCCATCATGACTTCTACTTTTAAAACATCGTTTTCGTTCTTCGGAAGATTCGGATGTCTCACATTCAAGTTCATTTGGAGAAAACGAGTATACATCCAAAACTTGTTTCCACCATATCCGGTTCTTCTCAGGTTCTCCTTCATGTTTGCAAAAATAAACTTTGAAACACTAAACGGTTTATTCAATGCCAAAGCTATCATCATTCCAACCAAGTCCTTATTTGCCATGTCATAACCACTTCGTCTATTGCTCAAACATTGAATTAAAACATGTAGAAAGAACTTGTATTGGAGTGGCAACCATGCTTTGTTTAGTTGGCCCACGAGAAAATCTCTAACACATTTCATTCTAAGCAAACATCCACGTTGACACTTCAATGGTACTGAGAATGGAGCTTCAAGATCATTATCAAGCTGTAATACAGAGTTAATGATTTCAAAAGAGACATCTACGTTCAAGTCATTTACTCTCCCGCGGATAAGTTCCTACCCATTCACTTCAATAACTATAGCTGAATCCCAAAATTCCTTGATCGACGTCTTGTATACTATTGTCTTGTGCGTGATAGCATAATGTATCATTGAGTTGCGTAAAAACTTCATTATACCGTTGTACTCAGCAAATTTGTCTTCTGGATCTAAGTAGGCCACCATGTTATGCCTTGGTTCTGACATAACTTCTACTTCTGACTTGTCAGTTTTCTTCATTGCTGGTTTTCTTTTATGTTCCTTTTGTTCCATTCTGCACATATAAGACAACAAGGATAAGAACAAAGATTCATTAGGGAATATACACAAAAAGTTTTATTTCAAACTTTCTGTATGTATGCATTCCCTGGATGAAAACTACTGACTCATACGAATAACAATTTATTCGTACGAAGAACAACTGAGTTTTATGAACAACTGACTTGGTTAAACAAGTGATGTACTCGTACGAGCGATAAGTTACTTGTGTGAGTGGACTTTCACTCGTACAGATATTGTTCGCACAAACAACTTTAAGAGAATATTATTCATGAGGAACTTGTTTTTGTTAAAGATTCTTCACTTAAATTTTGTTGTTCATGTTAGTCAAAGTCACATGGTCAGATAATGTTCAAGTTGTTCATCTTCAAAGTATGTTACCATTGTCAAAATATACCTTAAAAATATCAAAAACAACTTAAGGAGAGGTGAAAGAATGACGTGAGCAAGGTGAAAGTAAAGTCCCACCAAGTACAAAGAACCTTAGCTCATACGAAGAACTTCCATTTGTACAAGACACCAGTGGTCATTTGTACGAGGCACAATCACTCGTACGAGTGATCTCTGATTCGTTCAAGTCCAAGTCTTTCAAAACTGGACTTTTAGTTCTTCGAGGACCTTATGTTTTTTGTTGACCTGTTTAGAACTTTGCACATATCCACACTAATCACAAATTAAGTTACATGTTGTAAGAAAATACTTTATGAAGTTATGATAGCAAGACAAATGATATTCAGGGTGTTTCTTGGTAGAAAACTTTTGAGTTTTCATTTTTGGCTAAATCAAAAATACTTAAGTTTAACAACCGAGTAAACTAAACTAAAATAAAATAACTACTAAAAGATAAGAATAAACTGTATTTTTTTACTAGACAATTCTTTTTCAGAGTTTCTACGTAAGAGAATCATACCAGCTTTTAATTTTGTCAAAAATAAATTTTGTTTAAAACATCAAATTAAATAAATATGTATTCTACTATGAATGTCGGTATTGTTGTCCACGTAAGCTCATCTTATCAGATGTAATCATGATTAGGAGATATGATTAACGTATGATTTATACTTACTAGCCGGTGTTCAACCACTTCGCTACACATTCCCGTATTAAGATATGCACGAGAGTAAATCTTACCGGTGAGTATACTGCTTATCATCTGTTTTAACGTATATGATGTGAGATACTCACTTATTTTGATTGAAAACAAGCCCTATGTGATTAAATCACTTATTGATGAGGAACTTGATTTTCAGATGCATGCAGGGCACAAGAGTAAGTCCGTGAACAGGTTAGTACCATCGTACCTAAAAAGAGACGAACTTAGCTCCCGCATAAAGTTGTGATATTTTATCACTTATTATTGGGTGAATGTGATATTTTTATCACTTATTAATGGTCGTATGCAGTATTTACACGTTTATATGGTATCATGGAAGTTCTAGACTTGCGTCATCGTTATTTTTCGGTAAAAGATTCAACCGTGATACCCAGAAGATAAGTCAACATAAAGACCGCATATCTCAGAACCTAGGCATACTATTAAACGAAATTTCGATACCAAGACCATATGCCAATGAACGGTTCCACCTGGCTTGCATTCGTTATGTTTATACCAACCTGCATAATTTAATCTCATTGTGAGCCCACCCCGATACATCATTAGTAAAGCTACTTATCAATTTTCGTTTTATGTTTTTGACCATTTTTGACAGATCACCGGTGTGTATCATCATCTTCTCTTATCTTTCCAAGAAACTCATTTATGATTTTTGGATTTTCTATTGTTTTTGTATTTTTCTAAATTTTCTCCCCTAAAATAAAGAAGGTAAATAAATGAAAACTTAAAAAAATAAAAGATATATTTTTGTATTTTTGTATTTTCTCATGTTTTTGTATTTTCTTAAAATTTTCTCCCCCTAAAATATAAAACTAAGAGAAAATGGAAAATCTTTTTGAATTTTAGATTTTTAAGAAACTATTTACGAAAATGATTAGCCAAGGATGATTTACTCGGGTTTCACATTGATGCCATTGACCAAAAGTAGATAATCAAAACAAGATTTATCAAAAGCTTCTGTAAACAGGTCGGCACGTTGGTGATCGGTGTGGATTTTAACAACATTTACAAGTTTTTTTTCATAACAATCTCATATGAAATGATACTTAATCTCAATGTGTTGGTTTTTGAGTGCTATACAGGATTACGAATGATCTGTAAAACAGCTTCGTTATCAACAAAAATAGGAGTAGTTAGAAATTCAAAACCGTAGTCGCGCATTTGCTGTAGGATCCATAGAACCTGAGAGCAGCAACTAGAAGCTGAAATATATTCAGCCTTACAGGTTGACGTATCTACACAAGTCTGCTATTTGATTTTGCTGATGTTGATTTTGCATCGATCTTGCAGCCACCATGATCAGAATCACTGAACGCTGTCAGATCAAACTTATCATCCTTAGGGTACCAGAGACTAGTGTCCGGGTGACCCTTTAAATAACGAAAAATTCTTTTCACAGCCATCGAATGAGAAACCTTTGTACTTGATAGGTAGCGGGCTAGAAGACATGTTAGGTACATTATATCAGGTCTTGAAGCAGTAAGATACATAAGAGATCCTATCATAGCACGATAAAGAGATGGTTCCACATGTTCACCTATTCCATCAGGAGTAATCCCATGATTTTGAGCTAATGGGGTTCCCAAGGACTTTGAGTCTTCCATTTGAAATCGTTTGACAATATCCCCGACGTACTTGGTTTGATGGATGAAAATCCCTTCCATAGATTGATGAACCTGCAAACCTAAAAAGAAAGTCATTTCTCCCATTGCGCTCATCTGGAACTTCTCTTGCATCACCTGCTAAAATTCTTTGCACATTCTCTCGTTTGTAGACCCAAAAATAATATCATCAATATACACTTGTACCAGCAATAATTCCTCATTTTCTTCCTTGATGAAAGAGTACAGTTGATCAATCCACGTCGAAAACCATTCTTCAGAAGATAGGAAGACAACGTTTCATACCAAGCCCAAGGAGCTTGATGAAGACCATATAACGCCTTATTGAGTAGCCAAACCTTGTTAGGATGGATTGGATCTTCAAAACCAGACGGTTGCTTAACATATACCTCTTCTGCAACCACACCATGAAGAAATGCACTTTTCATGTCCATTTGATAAACGGTAAACTTCTTGTAGGATGCATAAGCCAGAAAAATTCTTATGGCCTCAAGACGTGCTACCAGTGCATATACTTCATTCTAATCAATGCCTTCCACCTGATTAAAACCCTAGACAACCAATCTTGCTTTATTTCTCATAAAAATACCTCAGTCATCCTTCTTACACTTGTAAACCCATCTTGTACCAATCTTCTTGTAGTTGTCAGGCTTGTCAACCAATTTCCACACGCCTAACTTCTGAAACTGCTGAAGTTCTTCTTGCATTGCTTCAACCCATGAGTCTTCTTTCATTGCCTCCTTCCAAGATTTCAGTTCTACTTGGCAGACATAGCAGGAAAAGACCAATCACTCTGTTCCCAAGATTCCCTAATAACCGAATACAAACCAACATTTTGATTATTCCTTAGCTGATTACGAGTCTACACACCACTCAGGACATCTCCTATAATATTCTGCTGAGGATGGGTATTATGAATTCAAGTTTCAGGAACATCAGGAACTCGAGAATTTATACCCAAGTTGTTGATATTCAGATCAACAACTAATTCGTTTGCTGGATTTGACGTAGATGTAGATGCATGACCTTCAATCGTCCCTAGATTTTGTAGATTTGACGTAACATCTAAAATTTTAGGAACCGGACTAGAAGTAGCTTCCTTTGCATCATGGAACTCATCATCTTCTGATGAAACATTATAATCAGCAACATCTTCGAATTCCTTATTCTGAACAAGATTGTTAACCGAAGTAGACACTTGAGGGTTAACAGTAATTGGTCGTACTAATGACGAGTTAACTGCAGTATCACTTTCCAGTAGCATTTGAGTAGCTGCAGAAGCATCATCAAAAGTTGGCAGATTAAAGGAGTTAAACAGCCCATTGTAGTCAAACATCCAAGGAGCACCTGGAGCTCTTACTGATTCAATGTATCTTTGAACCTTAAACTCACCCCATTCTTCAATCTTTTTCATTGATAAATTCCACACTCTGAAATTAGGAGTAACATATCCAAGAAAGAACCTTGGATAGCCTTTGGTCCAAACTTACCATGTGGATCAGTCATAGTGCATGGAGCTCTAAAAGGTTCTAAGAAAGAAAAATCCGGTTTCCTTTTATGTAACAACTCGAAACAAGTTTTACCATGCCTCTTTACCGTAAGAACTCTATTCATCGTATAACATACAATAGCCATAGCCTCCCCCCAGAATTGAACAGGAAAATCTGATTCTACTAACATAGTTCTTGCAGTTTCAATCATAGTCCTATTTTTCCTCTCAGCGACACCATTTTCTTGTGGAGTGTATCGAGAACTGTACTCATGTAAAATGCCTTTAGAAGAACATAACTCATCCATAATATGTTTCTTGAATTTGGTACCATTGTCGCTTCTGATTCTCCTTATCTTCAAATTGTACAAATTTTCATGTAATGTTAGGAGATTCTTGAGGATGTCAGGAACTTCACTCTTGTGTGCCAACATGTTTACCAATGAAAATCTTGAGTAGTCATCAGTAACTACTAAGCAATAAGAATCACCAATGGTAGTCTTGTGTTTCCTAGGTCCAAAGAGGTCCATATGAAGACGTTCAAGAGGCATATTCACCGTGTTAATCTTCTTCACAGGATGAGATTTTCTAGCTTGATTTCCTTTTTGGCACGATATACAGACGTCTTGTAAATGACAGTTCTTCACTGGTACACCACTCACAAGATTGTTTTTCACTAAAATAGTTCATTTTCCTCAAGTGAATGTGTCCCATTCGTCTATGCCAAGAAAAGGATTCCTTTTCGGTGGCTTTTGAGACAAAACATGTAACTTGTGCAGACATGGTAATAGCTTGGATCATGTCAAGAATATACAAGTCATTTATTCTTGGAGCCGATAAGAAAATCCATTCTTTGGGAATCTTGAAACTAGGTTTCAGCGCATAACATCCGGCATCATCAAAATGAACCGTGAACTTCTTGCCGCGAATTTGAGGAACACTTAGAAGATTGTGATCAATTTGACGAACATAATTGATCTTATCAAAGCTAACAACACCATTGGATACCATTCCTTCTCTAGTGATGTATCCGCCCTTATCTCCAGCAAAAGCAACATAGCCTCCTCAAATGCTTTTCACATCATAAAGGAGCCTTAAGTCGCCTGTCACGTGCCTCGATGCTCCACTGTTAACAATCCAATGACTATTCACAATTCCTCCTGGAACACCCTGCACATTTCAATACCCGGTCTGTTTGAGATGGGGACCCAAGCCTTAGTGGTCTTGGGTCGACCCTTATCATCAAGAAATGTGATTTCTATTTCTTGATGATTTGGAAATTTTGTGCCTTCCCCTGAAACATTACCGGTTTTGGGTTTCCAATATTGTTGAAATTTACCAGAATTACTATTATTTAAAGTTTTAAAAATTTCGGGTTTTAACAACCTTGAAGAACTTGGTTTCTTCTCTAAAACATCCGGTTTTAATGCTTTTTCAATTATTTTTACTTGTTTACGTCTCAACTTTTCTTCTTGTTCTTTAACAATACGTTTGTCTTGTTTTGGTGATATAGATCGACGTTGGCAAGTTGGTTCAGGAGGGGCTTTCTCAACAAATTTGGGTTTTTCTGGGTTGGTACAATTTTTGATTATGTGGCCACACTCTCCACATTTAAAACATGTTCTCCTTTCAACAAATTTAGGAGATCCGGGTTTATGATTTGATGTTGAACTTATGGGTCTTGAGGTACTTGGTTCATCTTCACACCCATTTGTATGTTGGGTGTAATTGTTTTGACTGTCATGCTTCAAAATCTTGACTTTGTTTACAAACTCGATATTAGACACTTTTTCAAAAGTCTCGATTTTATCTGTACCATTTGAAGTCACAAATTTAATGTTCTGTAATTCTTGTAGCGAGCGCCTTTAGCTTCAACCTTTGGTTGCGGTACCTAGGTTTTTCAGTTTGCTTTTCTTTTTGTTTCTCTTTTGAAATGGATAATGGTTGTGACTTGATTGGATTTTTCTTTTCCAAAAACTTGATCAATAGAAGTTGGATTTACATTTTTGAACGGAAAGTTCTTGTTTGAGTAGATTTTCTCATCCCCAATCAAAGTATACAACACATTATCATCTTCATCTGTAGACGCATTTGTCTCAACAGATTTCATAGGATCATTCTCTTGATTTTCAACAGTTTTCTCATTGGGAATAGCTGAAATTTCTATCCCTTTTTCATCATCAAGAGATTGATCCTGATTAATTTCTCGGACTCATCATCTAATGAATCATCCTCCTCTGTTGTGGAAGGATTCTGATCAACCACTGATGATGAGTTCTCTAATTTTCTTTATTCAACTGAGGAATTGCCTAGCTTAAACCCTAATCCTGCTGCAAACTCTTCAGGATTAAAAGGTACAGACGGTTCAAAGCGTGGAATTTCCTCTTCATCAGGGAATTTGGTATAATTGTGTTTCAAAGGGGGTGGACACGATTTATACCTAATGCATTTGACATCTCCTTAAGTTTTTGAACATCAATGATGTGATCAAGCACGTATCGGGAGTTGGAATAACTTTCCAATTTGAGCATAATTACATCATGTTCGCATTTGAGAAAGGCTAACTCTTTTCTTGTTTCTTCAAGGATATTAATGTAGTTATTAATTCCCGTTTGCTTATTCAAAACTGTTTTTGTTAATTCAGAAACACTTTTCTTAAGAGTTTCAATTACATATTAAATTCTTTTTCATTTCGACTCAAATCCAAATTTTCCTCTTTGCATTTTGACAGTTCAACAACTAGGTTTTGATTGTGACTATTTATTGTTTCAAATTTTGTTTTTAATTCAGGACAGTCACTGCATGTCTTAGGAGAATCGGAGTTTACCTGACTTGTCGAACCAGCAACATTTGCCATCAAGGCAGTATGAGGAGAGAAAGATTCACTATTTGTAAAGATTTTCTTTATTTCCTTCGATGCAACTTCTGACTTCTTCATCAAACTAGGCTTTCACCTTTCAGCTTTTCTGCTTCTTTTAGTAACTTACTGACCTCAGTATCACTACCCTCCTTGATATCTGAATCAGATCCATAACCACAAGTACTCAAGCATTCCTCATCAAAACTACCATTATACCCCGAACTATCATCATCATCATCAAAATTGTCAATGCTGTGAACATGTTTTATTCAATTGATAATCTTGGCATAACATGAAGTACCTCCTTTATTCTTGTTACCCAATTGTACTGACCAATCGCATCCTTCATCTGCTTGAACTACTAGAGCTCTGTTGGTGTTGTTTGAAGGCCTAGACTGGTTGGTGTTGTTTGGGTTGTTAACAGCTACTATTCTCTGATCATTGTTAACATGAGAGGTGTTGGATGGTTGTGATTGATTTCGGAAAGGGTTGTAATTTCCCTGTTTGCTTGGTCTAGTGCACTCACGTTTAAAGTAACTTTTTTCACCACAATTGGAGCAAGTAACAACAAACTTGTTCTTCCAGTTCAGCTCTCCAAACTTGTTCTTCTAGTTCTGCTCATGTAATCCTTAGCTCTTCTAACTGCAATTGCAAACGCCCATTTGATATCCATTAGCTCCATCTCATCTCTGTCTATTTGTTGGTAGTCTTCATTAGTCAAATTGATGTTTCAATTTGACCAGCGACTAATCCACAATAGGCACTAACAATGGTGTTCAGAAGTTCCATATGTTCCTGAGCAACTTCTGCACTGACTTTGGAAAGATGTGACGTGTCAAGTCTGACTGTATTAGGGTTTGCAGGTTGAAAGTTGTTACCATAGAAAGCTTGTTGAGAAGCTTGTTATGTAGCTTGAGGTGTAACTACTTGAGGTTGTGGTAGAAAGACTTTAGGATCAAATAGTTGACCATAGGTTTGAGTACTTGAGCTGGCAGATTGATCCGTTTGAACTGGTGGTGGAAGAAAGGGGTTAACATTTGACACAAACGCGGTTTGAAGTTTTGGTTGCTGAACTATACTGACACTTGTGTTAATTCCTCCAATGTACATCTCGGGATTTTGTGGAACAGAAACCCTTTTTGCTTTCCGGATCTCTTCTACATTTTTGTTCTCCAGCTTCTTAACAAATTCATAGATACTGATTACATGCAAAACACCTGTATGCCTCAGTTAGTCAATAAATTAACCCCACTTTGGCGGTAAGGCGTCAGTAAAACGCATCACGATTACCTGTGAAGATGCTAACACTTTGTATGAATACATTTCACTAAGCAGATGGTAGAAACGTGTTGTCATGTCGCTCAATGTTTCATTCTCCATGAACATGAAACCTTCAAACTCCTTCTTCAGCAGATCATACCCTATTTTTCTGGTTGCAGCATTTCCTTCTCCTCTTGCTTCTATAGTATCCCACAGATTCTTGGTGGTGGTACAGTATACAAAATGATGATAAATATCCTTATGAAGTGCTTGTGTAAGGATAGCAAACGCCTTTTTTCTCTAAATCATAAGCCTTCTTATCGCATTCATCTAAGTTGACTAAGGAGGTTGGATGTGATCCTGCTTCTTTGAGAGATTCCTTTTATGGTGTAGTAAAACATGTCCATAATTATGTATTTTGTCCGAGAACATATGTATGGAAACCACTTTTCCAAGAAGGATAATCGTTCATATGATTCAGTTTGGATGGATGGTTATTACTCCCAGTTTCGCTCTCGCTTATAAGAAGAGTCTGAATGCTCTGATTTTGATTTGTGACACACACCCATGATTTGCGCTAATCATGCCTGTATGTTAAGGCATTAATGATTTAACCCATTAGGTTGTGGAGCTTTGTGAAGAGTCTTGATTTGTGCTTGAACTACTCCCCCAATCCCAAGGATTTGTACTCATTATCTTTTCGATGATTATGAAAGTTAAAAGGTTTTTAAAAATTTAATTTTTGTAAATAACAGTCTCCTTTTAAAGTTCACATTTTTAAAAACCACAAATTTTGAAAAACTGAAACACGAAAAAACAGATCAAGTTTGTTCTTTGTACGAATCAGAGATTCGTGTGAATGTCCAGTTTTCTACACAATTTTTGTTAAAAAGATAAACATTCCATATCAGCTTTTCAGTTAAAACAGTCAAGTCAGAATGTCCAGAGATTCGGTCAACCCAGCAATTCCTGCAACGATTCACCTGAAGATATTTTCAACTGAACTTTGATAAAAAATTTTAAGAAAAAACCAGATCCTAACATGTCTCCATGTATTCTAACAAGGTTTTTATGAAAATTTTCTAGATGCAACAAGTTTTAACTAAGTTTTAAGTTGGTTATCTTTTAAAAACTTAAGTTTCCTGTTGAGAGTTCAAGAACACTTCTAGAAACTCACCACTAGCTCAGACACAACACTAAGCTTGGTTTCAAACAAGGAAGAGAGCCAAAGCTCTGATACCACTTGTATGTCCACTTGGAGGATCAAGGTTAACCTACTTCCCTGTTTATACAACACAAATACGAGTGCGGAATCCTCGTAAGTATGCAAACCAAAGCAAAGTAAGAAACACAGAATAACCAAAGATTCAGTATCTTGATTAACAGAAGAGAACTAGTACAAAAACGTATAAAGAATGTTCATACAGACTCATGAAATACTCTATGTGTTCTTGTATCTCTCTTTAGTGTCTAGCTTGCTCACTGATGTCTCACACACTCAACCTTTTTACACTGAGAAGTGCATGTCTGTTTATATAGTGTCCACACCTAGCAACATACAAAGAATGTTGTTGGTCGTACGAAACACCATAAGTCACGAAGAACATTTGCCATAAGGATGCTCGTACGAACGATCCATGGCTCGTACGAACATAAACTAGCTCGTATGAATCAAGCAAGATGCTTGTTACAATGAGCCACTCATATGAATGGAATGTGGCTCGTATGGAGCATCTCTCAATCGTACTTGGATGTGTTTTTGGAGAACGTGCAAACAGACATGACGTACACAAGACTTAACAGTGTGCACATACGCAGCTGTTTTACACAGACAAACTAATCGTCGTACTAACCCAAGATAGGAGGATATCTTGAATTTTGTTGACACGACAAAACTATAAGGACACAATAAACAAAGATCGTACAATTACAGACGTAACTAAGAACAAGCGACAGACACAAAAGTGTCTCAACATTCATCTTGTATTTGTTTATCACTTCAGATTAAGGAGATCCTGGTTTATGATTTTGTAGGTGCATAATGTCTATTACCTACGTCTAGGATATATCTGTAATGTTTACAAGTTAATGTGAGAAAATGTAAATTTTGTATGTTTTTACACTGTGATTCACACGAAAAAGATGTGTGTTTCGTACGAGTGAGTCACTCGTACGAAATACTATTTCGTACGAATCATAGATGTTTGATAGTACACGCACTTCAGTACGAGTCATGTTGACCTATAAATAGGGAAGTGTTGTGTTAGACCTAGTAACGGATTTGTCATTTCATACGGCGAAGCTCTGTCAGTTTGTTTACATGCGTCTGTAACTTGAACGTTTTTAATACACCAGAAGCATTAAACAGCAAGTAGTATCTTGTTTGTCATATTTACCTCTCTAGCAATGAATTCCGCCTCTGCTAGTTGAGTGAGATCAGGTCGATTGCTCATTTCGGGAGCTCGATCCCCGTTCACAAGTGGTATAAGAGCCATGAGATCTGATCTACAGATAGACAACAATTAGTTACTGTTCAAACTTGGATATATCTTCATCTTCATCATTTTTCTGAGCTTTGCTGGATTTTGGACAAATTTAGGACGAATTCATGGACAAAATGGACTAGGATTTTAATAATTCAAGTTAATATTCAATCTAATCAATCCATACCATAATTCGGACATAAAATTGAACTAAATATGTTGAAATCGATAAAATTTGTGCAGTTAGAAGTTTGAATCAGTTTCGTACGAGTTTCGCAAGAAATTAAGTTGTTCTTGATTTTGGTACGAATCAGCTAAAATTTCATACGGATCAGTTAAAATTTCATAAAATCTTACAATTTTTAGAATTTCAATTTGTTTTGTACAAAATGACTTGATCCGTACAAAATTCATCTGCACAAAATTCTACTCAGTTAAAAACACTTGTTTGGTACAAAATCATAGTTTTTGTGATAAAATTTGAATTGCACAAAAACGTTTGTTTCGTGCAAAATTCTTATTTCGTACGAAACTTCGTGTCCGCACAAAAAGTTTTCTAATCTGATCTGTTTTTTTCGAGAAGTGTGTTCTAACTTTTTACAGGAAAAATGTCTGAGGAATTTTACAATGCGTTCGCCACATCGGTTGTTACCACTGCAGCAGCTCAAAACATCAATTTAGGAATTAAATGGGGACAATGACAAAACCTCCAAAGCTTATGAATCTAGAAAATTTTTATAGTTGGAGCGAGAGGTTTATGAACTGGGTTCAAGCTAACCATTTTACTTGCTAGTTTGCAATCGAGGCAAAATACATCGCACCAGTTGGCGAAAATGGGCTTGAAAAGACCCTTGCTCAATTCTCTGATGTTGAACGAGAAAGATTTATCAACGAAAAGAAAATGATGAACATTCTTCAGCAATCGATTAAAGAAGACATCTTTGCTTTACTACAGCATGATGATGATGCGCAATCTTTGTGGAATGCTCTTCGACTCAAATTTCAAGGCAGTGCTCAACTCCGCAAAAGCAAAAGGGCATTATTAAGCAAAGAGTTTGACGTATTCACATTAATCAAAGGAGAAATGGTTAAGCAACTGATTGAGCGATACTATCATCTGGTGGTTCATATGAAGAGAATGGGAATTGTGAACCAAATGAATAACTTGTTGATAAGCTAGCTGATTCTCTGCCACAAGGTGAATGGTCGACTTACTTAACCATCTTGAAGAATGGAGTAGAATACAGCAATTTCTCGTTGCCTCGCTTTATCGAGAGATTGGAAGGTCATGAATTAGAGATGCAAAAGATGGCCAAAAACAAGACTGTTCAAATGCAACAAGATGTTAATCTTTATTTCAAAAACAGTTCTCCCCGTTCACATATTTGATGTTGAACTTGTGGGTCTGGAGGTACTTGGTTCATCTTCACACCCATTTGTATGTTGGGTGTAATTGTTTTGACTGTTATACTTCAAAATATTGACTTTAATAACAAACTCGATACTAGACATTTTCTCAAAAGTCTCGATTTTATCTGTACCATTTGAAGTCACAAATTTAATGTTCTTTAATTTCTTCTTGTAGCAAGCGCTTTAGCTTCAGCCTTTGGTTGCGGTACCTAGGTTTTTCAGCTCGCTTTTCTTTTTGTTTCTTTTTTGAAATGCATAATGGTTGTGACTTGATTGGATTTTTCTTTTGCAAAAACTTGGTTGTTGAATTTTCAAAAACTTGATCAACAGAAGTTGGATTTACATTTTTTATCGGGAAGTCCTTGTTTGAGTAGATTTCTTGTCCCCAATCAAAGTATACAACACATTATCATCTTCATCTGTCAACACATTTGTCTCAACAGATTTCATAGGATCATTCTCTTGATTTTCAACAGTTTTCTCATTGGGAATAGCTAAAATTTCTATCCCTTTTTCTTCATCAAGAGATTGATCCTGATTAATATTCTCGGACACACCACCTGATGAATCATCCTCCTCTGTTGTGGAAGGATTTTGATCAACCACGGATGATGAGTTCTTTATTTTTCTTGATTCAACTGAGGAATTGTCTAGCGTAAACCTTAATCCTGCTGCAAACTCTTCAGGATTAAGAGGTACAGACGGTTCAAAGCATGCAATTTCCTCTTCATCAGGCAATCTGGTATAATTGTGTTTCAAAGGGGGTGGACACGATTTATACCCAATGCATTTGACATCTCCCTTAAGTTTTTGAACATCAACGATGTCATCAAGCACATATCAGGAGTTAGAATAACTTTCCAATTTGAGAATAATTGCATCATGTTCGCATTTGGGAAAGGCTAACTCTTTTCTTGTTTCTTCAAGGATATTAATGTAGTTATTAATTCCCGTTTGCTTTTTCAAAACTGTTTTTGTTAATTCAGAAACATTTTTCTTAAGAGTTTCAATTACAAATTTGAATCCTTTTCATTTCGAGTTAAAGCCAAATTTGCCTCTTTGCATTTTAACAGTTCAACAACTAGGTTTTGATTGTGACTGTTTATTGTTTCAAATTTTGTTTTTAATTCAGCACAGTGACTGCATGTCTTCGGAGAATCGGAGTTTACCTGACTTATCGAACTAGCAATATTTGCCATGAAGGTAGTATGATGAGAGAAAGATGCACTATTTGTAAAGATTTTCTCTATTTCCTCCGATGCAACTTCTGATTTCTTCATCAAACCAGGCTTTTCACATTTCAGCTTTTCTGCTTCTTTTAGCAACTTACAGACCTCCGTATCACTTCCCTCCTTGATATCTGAATCAGATCCATAACCACCTGTACTCGAGCATTCCTCATCAAAACTACCATTATACCCCGAACTATCATCATCATCAGAATTGTCAATGATGTGAACATGTTTGATTCGATTGATAATCGTGGCATAACATGTAGTACCTCGTTTATTCTCATTACCCAATTGTACTGACCAAACGCATCCTTCATCTGCTTGAACTACTAGTGCTCTGTTGGTGTTGTTTGAAGGCCCAGACTTGTTGGTGTTGTTTGGGTTGTTAACAGCTACTATTCTCTGATCATTATTAACATGAGCAGTGTTGGATGGTTGTGGTTGATTTCAGAAAGGCTTGTGATTTCCTTGTTTGCTGGGTCTAGTGCACTCACGTTTGAATTGACCTTTTTCACCACAATTGAAGCAAGTAACAACATCTTTATCAAAACCATATTTTGTATCTTTCTTTATCTCCAAACTTGTTCTTCCAGTTCTGCTCATGTAATCCTTAGCTCTTCTAACCGCAGTTGCAAACACCCATTTGATATCCATTAGCTCCATCTCATCCCTGTCTATTTGTTGGTAGTCTTCATTAGTCAAATTGATGTTTCAATTTGACCAGCGACTAATCCACAATAGGCACTAACAATGGTGTTCAGAAGTTCCATATGTTCCTGAGCAACTTCTACACTGACCTTGGAAAGATGTGACATGTCAAGTCTGACTGTATTAGGGTTTGCAGGTTGAAAGTTGTTACCAAAGAAAGCTTGTTGAGAAGCTTGTTATGTAGCTTGAGGTGTAACTACTTGAGGTTATGGTAGAAAGACTTTAGGATCAAATACTTGACCATAGGTTTGAGTACTTGAGCTGGCAGATTGATCCGTTTGAACTGGTGGTGGAAGAAAGGGGTTAACATTTGACAAAAACGTTGTTTGAAGTTTTGGTTGCTGAACTGTACTGACACTTGTGTTAATTCCTCCAAAGTACATCTCAGGATTTTGTGGAATAGAAACCCTTTTTGCTTTCCGGATCTCTTCTACATTTTTGTTCTCTAGCTTCTTAACAAATTCATAGATACTGATTACATGCAAAACTCCTGTATGCCTCAATTAGTCAATAAATTGACCCCACTATGGCGGTAAGGCGTCAGTAAAACGAATCATGATTACCTATGGAGATGCTAACACTTTGTATGAATACATTTCACTAAGCAGATGGTAGAAACGTGTTGTCATGTCGCTCAATGTTTCATTCTCCAAGAACATTAAACCTTCAAACTCCTTCTTCAGCAGATCATGCCATATTTTTCTTGTTGCAGCATTTCCTTCTCCTCTTGCTTCTAAAGTATCCCACAGATTCTTGGTGGTGGTACAGTATACAAACTGATGATAAATATCCTTATGAAGTGCTTGTGTAAGGATTGCAAACGCCTTTTTTCTCTAAATCATAAGCCTTCTTATCGCATTCATCTAAGTTGACTAAGGAGGTTGGATGTGATAATGTTTCTTCGAGAGATTCCTTGTATGTTGTAGTAAAACATGTCCATAATTACGTATTTTGTCCGAGAACATATGTATGGAAACGACTTTTCCAAGAAGGATAATCGTTCATATGATTCAGTTTGGGTGGACGGTTATTACTCCCACTCTGAATGCTCTGATTTTGATTTGCGACACACACCCATTGATTTGCTCTAATCATGCCTGTATGTTGAGGCATTAATGATTTAACCCATGAGGTTGCGGAGCTTTGTAATGAGTCTTGATTTGTGCTTGAACTACTCCCCCAATCCCAAGGATTTGTACAAGTTATGTTTTCGATGATTATGAAAGTTAAAAGGTTTTTAAAAACTTAATTTTTGTAAATAACAGTCTCCTTTTAGAGTTCACAATTTTAAAAATCACAAATTTTGAAAAACTGAAACACGAAAAAACAGATCAAGTTTGTTCTTCGTACGAACCAGGTGCTTCGTACGAACCAAGTTGTTCGTACGAGAGACACTCTTTGGTGCGAGCAAACTTGTGCCTCGTGCGAACAAGGTTCTTTGTGCGGATGACTTGGTCTTTCGCACGAACAGTCTTGTTCTTCGTGCGATGGGTTATTCGCATAGATGTTTTACGCAGAGGGGAATCTTTTTCAGGGTTGGTTGGTGAAAATTTCCTTTTCTAACACAGACTAGTTTTCAAAAGTGGTCAGCTGTCTACACAATTTTGGTGAAAAAGACAAACACTCCATATCAGCTTTTCAGTTAAAACCGTCAAGTCAGAATGTCCATAGATTTGGTCAACCGAACAATTCCTTCAATGCTTCACCTGAAGATATTTTCAACTGAACTTTGATAGAAAATTTTAAGAAAAAACCAGATCCTAACATGTCTTCATGTATTCTAACAAGGTTTTTATGAAAATTTTCTAGATACAACAAGTTTTAACTAAGTTTTAAGTTGGTTATCTTTTAAAAACTTAAGTTTCCTATTGAGAGTTCAAGAACACTTCCAGAAACCTTCACCACTAGCTCAGACACAACACTAAGCTTGGTTTCAAACAAGGAAGAGAGCCAAAGCTCTGATAGTCCACTTGGAGGATCAAGGTTAACCTACTTCCCTATTTATACAACACAAATACGAGTGCGGAATCCTCGTAAGTATGCAAACCAAAGCAAAGGAAGAAACACAGAATAACCAAAGATTCAACACCTTGATTAATAGAGGAGAACTAGTACAAACACATATAAACAATGTTCATACAGACTCATGAAATACTCTCTGTGTTCTTGTGTCTCTCTTTAGTGTCTAGCTTGTTCACTGATATCTCACACACTCAACCATTTTACACTGAGAAGTGCATGTCTGTTTATATAGTGTCCACACCTAGCAACATATGAAGAATGTTGTTGGCGTACAAAACACCATAAGTCACGAAGAACATTTGCCATAAGGATGCTCGTAGAATGATCCATGGCTCATACGAACATAAACTAGCTCGTACGAATCAAGCAAGATGCTTGTTACAATGAGCCACTCGTATGAATGGAATGTGGCTCGTAAGAGCAACATCATGGTTGTACAAAGCATCTCTCAATCGTACTTGGATGTGTTTTTCGGAGAACGTGCAAACAGACATGACGTACACAAGACTTAACAGTGTGCACATATGCAGCTGTTTTACATAGACAAACTAATCGTCGTACTAAACCAAGATAGGAGGATATCTTGATTTGGTCGACACGACCAAACTATACGGACACAATAAACAAAGACCGTACAATTACAGACGTAACTAAGAACAAGTGAAAGACACAAAAGTGTATCAACATTCATCTTGTATTTATTTATCACTTCAGAACAAATTTTAATGTTATCATATTGTTGGTCGTTCGTTTGTTCGATTAATAATTTTATACATATATTTCTCAAATATAATATATATATATATATATATATATTGTTATTCTTAGATCTTGTGTGAACGGGCCTTGCCCTTCACATGTCCTCATGCCTTGCACACGTGTCATTGGGCCTAGCCCATGTCTTTATGTGATTGGGCCTAGCCCATGTGTTTATATGATTGGGCCTAGCCCATGTAATTTATGTCATGTCTTTATATGATTGGGCCTAGCCAAAGTTATTTACGTCATTGGGCCTAGCCCATGTCTTTATGTGATTGGGCCTAGTATGTAATTTATGTCATTAGACCTAGCCCATGTCTTTATGTGATTGGGCTAGAACATGTAATTTATATGTTGGGCCTAGCCATGCATTATATGTTTGGGCCTAGGCCATGTATTTAATACCTTTGGGTGTAGCCCATGTATTTTATGTCTTTGGGTTTAGCCCATGTTATTACATAATTTATGTAATTGGTCGTTGCCCGCGTCTTTTATATAATGGACCTAGCCCAATTTATTTTTGAGAGTCCAATATTTGTAAGTCTTATACTTATAAATTTTACTAAGTATAGATTTTTAAGTATATATTTATATACTATATACATTTTAACTCTCTGAATTTTGATATCGATAACTTATATATACGTTAAGTGTCTAAAATATATTATTTTAGACATGTCGTAGTTGTCATTTAAAATATACTTTTTCGTGTCGAAAATCGTCCGTCGTCGTAGTAACTCTTCGTGTTGGCGATTTGTTCGTTGGTCGACGACGCGACGGTGTATTGTGTACATTCGCCCATCATCCGCATTACTCCGTTTGTCCGATCGTTGTTTCCACATATTGTAAAAGTGTATGTGCTTTGTGTCATTTACACTTGGTAATTCTTCCAGGTGTTTGTAGTATTCGTATAAGTTGGGTATTTTGTGGTATATACCCTAAACTTCTAGATACATACACATACAGACACATGTATTTACATATAGCTTTGGGTGACAAAATTTGCATATATATATATATATATGTGTGTGTGTGTGTGTGTGTGTGTAAGAATTACTTATTTTTAACTTGTAATTACCACAAGTATAGAATTTTAAGTATATATTTATATACTTTTATAACCACTTAGTAAATTCTTATACATTTTAACTCTCTGGATTTTGATATCAATAACTTATATATACGTTAAGTGTCTAAAATATATTGTTTTAGACATGTCGTCGTTGTTGTTTTAAATATACTTTTTCGCATCGAAAATCGTCCGTCGTCGTAGTAACTCTTCGTGTTGGCTATTTGTTCGTTGGTTGACGACGCAACCGTGTATTGTGTACATTCGCCCCTCGTCCGCATTACTCGTTTTTCCGATCGTTGTTTCCACATATTGTAAAAGTGTATGTGCTTTGTGTCATCTACACTTGATAATTCTACCAAGTGTTTGTAGTATTTGTATAAGTTGGGTATTTTGTGGTATATACCCTAAACTTCTAGATACATACACATACAGACACATGTATTTACACATAGCTTTTGGTGACAAAATTTGCATATATATATATATATATATATATATATATATATATATATATATATATATATATATGTAAGAATTACTTATTTTTAACTTGTAAAAAAATATATATACACTTGTTAAACTCTTAAATGGTTGGGGTTTAACCTTTGTAATTAAAACTTTCTTAATGACGGTTTAGGTCACTAATCGCGTTTAGTCCCGTTAATCACTCCTTTAATCATACTTTAATCGCGATTAGATTTTTAGAAAATTTCACCATAGTTTCCCCTAAACTATGTCGTTTTCCATGTTTTACAAATGTATTTAACCCATATTTAAACCCATAATCAAGATTAACTATCAATTTAAGATCACATACTATCTTGTTTACAACTTACGAACCTCATCTTCCATGACTTTTGTAATTATATTCTTACTGCCTTTCTTGAAAATAATAAGATTTCAACATATTTATTAGAATTTCTAAGCCATCACTTTTGTTATATCTTTAAATCAAGTCTTCCATTCTAAACCCCCTTTTTACTACACTTTTTAAGATGATCACATCTTAAATCATGTTGTTTATTCTTTATAAAAATTATTCATATGTAGTAAATCACTTTTAAGTTGTAGTAATCTTCATGGATTATAAGGTTGATGATCTTGTTTACATTTAAACATCCACATTTTTAAATCATCATTTATATTATTCTTCGTACACGATCATCTACTTCAAACACCTTACTTTATCATAATCAACATCATCATGCTAGCTAGTTAACAAATAAGCACATAATCAACACATAATAACTATATTTAGTGTTATTATGAAGGTGAGGTTGAGAGTTTTCAAGTTATATTTTCTTTATGTTCAAGATGATCAACTTGTACTTCCTTAAACTAGACTTTGTAAGAAGCTTAAATATGAAGAAATTTATCTTACAAAGTTTGCATAAGATTAGTGAAGATTTACGAAGAAGATGAAGCCCCAAGAAATCCTTAATGATCCTCCATCCTTGCAAGCACCTTGGATGATCTTGAAACGGCTTTGAAGTGTATGAAATGAGGTGTTTAATGGTGGAAATGGTGGGGGTGGTGCAATGGTGGTGAGGTGAGCCGTGGGAGAGAGAGAGAGAGTGAGATGTGAAGGCGTGTTTTTTTGTTTTGTGAAAAAATGATGGAAGAATGGTGTAGGATATGCATATATCTTTGCTATCTTTCAAGGTCACAACATAATCACACACCATACTTATAATCTCACATTTTCAACTCAAATCAAGTGGGTGTGGGACCCACTTGAATCCGCCAAATGAAGGGGGGTTAAGTGTAATATTTTTTATAACATGTGTTTATTTATTAGATATTTAGGTAATTAACTTAAGTATGGTGATTAGGGGTTGATCTTGTATCATTAGCAAGTAATTAGGGTTTAGGGTGTTATACATGTTACTTAGTCCTCTTGACTAATTGGTATAAGTTTCGGATAACAAAAACGTCACTAGTTCGCTCATCGGCACAATATCGGCTAGTATACGAACTTTATTATTTCATACCGGAAGCTTTGGTTTTTGGCCACCACAAGTGTCATGGCGTTTATTTAGGGCACTTCCGATCTAGAAATATGCTTAACTAGTTCGCTAGCCGAATATATGCTGAGTTAGGATGGTCGAAAAGCCTTACGGTCAATTGTTCGCTCGATATCGGCACTTATATATTTTGACGTCGAACATTTTCGGAACTTGTGTCTCCGTGACCTCAAGATAGTTGAAAGGACTCCGAGTTCCAAATGAGGCTTAACTAGTTCTCTAGACGGATGTATGAAGCTATCGGCCACTAAAATGTTCGTCGGTTCGACAAACGGTCGCTTTCCGGTCAAGTTGTGTACTGTTTGTCGTATGACCGGAAACAATGTCTTTTATGTATTTCTGTTATTCTCATATTGTTTTAGGGTGTTCAACATTGTTTTGTTATAATTTTGGAATCCGGAAAATACCGAATTAATATTGTGGACAAACTGGAATTATCGCCTTTTTGGTCGAAACGGACAATTTTGCAATTTAGGCGTTGTACCGGAAAGTTGTGTATTTTTGAAATAGGTGTTCTCACATTAGTGTTTTCATATATGCATGGACACAATTACAGCATTATCATGCCGTTGTTCGTTGTACTGTTTCATTTTAACCGTTTTGCTGACGTGAATAGTGCATCCACGAATAGTGCGCCCAACACTTTCTACCAACACTTTTAGGGCATTGTTTGGTTTGTTTTGCATCGTGACGGAAACCAGTATACGTTATGACCTGATTTATTTGTCCTAATACTTGTGATATGGCGTACGACTCAGTTACGCAGTTAAATTACGATAATATGGATGAGATTATAAAATAAAAATAGTGATTAGATTATACGGAATTACCGGTTATTTGCCATTTGTCACATACTCCCCATGTTAAAAAGAATTTCGTCCTGAAATTCACTTTGAGGCCTCCTCTGAAGGAGTCTGCTTGAACAGGTGGGGGCATTTTGCTTTGATCTGATCTTCACGTTCCCACGTGTACTCGGGAACATGACGTGAGTTCCAGTGAACTTCTCCTCTCTTTTGAACTTTCCAGTCCATGACTTCAACGGGTTCTTCGATAAATTGGAGTTTGTCATGAACATGAATCTCATCTGCTGGAATGATAACTGCGTCATTAGTCGGGTTTTTCTTTAGATAAGACACATGAAATATGTCATGTACATTGTTGAGTTCCTCTGGCAGTTTCAACTTGTAAGCCACTATACCGACCTTTGCCAGAATTTCGGAAGGCCCAATGTATCTCGGGATTAGTGTTACGCGCTTCCCGAATCTAGCTACGCCTTTCCAAGGTGAGACCTTTAGGAACACTTTGTCCCCGACCTCTAAGGATAATGGTTTGCGTCTGCGTTCTGCGTAGCTCTTTTGTCTATCTCAGACCGGTTTGATACGCTCGCAAATCTTGAATATTTTGTCTGTTGTCTCTTAAACTAGTTCGGGACCATTGAGTTGTCCATATAGTGCTTCGAAAGGCGCAGCCTTGATACTCGTGTGATAGCTGTTATTGTGAGAAAACTCTATCAATGGTAACTGAGTATCCCAGTTTCCGCACAAATCCATCACATAGGCCAGAAGCATGTCTTCCATTTTTTTGATGGTTCGCTCGCTTTGACCATCGGTCTGCGGGTGAAAAGTTATGCTTAAATCTAAGCGAGAACCAAACAAAGTTTGAAATGATTGCCAGATCCGCAACACAAAGCAACCATCTCTATCAGAGATATCGAGATTGGCACTCCATGACGTGCCACGATTTCCTTAAGATACAACTTAGCTAACTTCTCTATACTGTCTTTCTCACGGATGGGTAAGAAGTGAGCTGATTTGGTTAACCGATCAATGATAACCCATATCATGTTATGACCTCGAGAGGTCCGTCGTAATTTTGTAATGAAATCCATGGAGATTTGTTCCCACTTCCAAACAGGGATTTCGGGTTGTTGTAACTAACCAGATGGTTTTTGGTATTCGGCCTTGACCTTTGCACAAGTTAGGCATTTCCCAACATAGGTCTCAATATCTTCCTTGAGATTAGGCACCAATAATACTCTTTTAAATCCTGATACATTTTATCAGATCCTGGGTGTATCGAGTATTCTGACTTGTGTGCTTCATCCAGCACCAAGTCTCGCAAATCGCCATAATAGGGAATCCAGATCCTTCCCATGAAATATAAAGTTCCATTCTTGTTCGGTTCCATTTGTTTCTCCATTCCCGTAATGATTCAGCTGGAATGTTTTCTGGTCTTAGAGCTTCTTGTTGTGCATCGTGCACTCCAGCCGCAACGTTTTCTGGATCGTCATTTCTAAAGCTCGTACCCGTAATGTTTTGACTCGTTCATTCCTACTCAAAGCATCTGCTACTACATTTGCCTTACACAGGTGATACTTGATCTCACAGTCATAATCATTCAACAACTCTACCCAACGTCGTTGGCGCATATTCAGTTCCTTTTGGTTGAATATATGTTGAAGACTTTTATAATCCGTGAATATGGTACACTTAGTGCCATATAAATAATGACGCAGATTTTTAAAGCAAATACCATTGCACCTAATTTTAGGTCATGTGTGGTATAATTCCTTTCGTAAACTTTCAGCTGACGTGACGCGTACGCGATGACATTTCACGTTCCATTAACACGCAACCCAAGCCTTGATGCGATGCATCATAGTACACCACAAATTCATCAGTACCGTCTGAGAGATAATATCGGCGGCTTACCTAATTTTTCTTTTAATACTTGAAATGCGGATTCTTGTTTTTCTCCCCAATCAAACTTTTTGTCCTTTTGTGTAAGCGAAGTTAGTGACTGAGCAACCTTTGAGAATTTCTCAATAAATCTCCTGTAATATCCCGCTAAGCCTAGGAATTGTCGTATTTCCGTGGGGGTTCTTGGCGTGGTCCAATTCTTTATAGCCTCGATCTTCGATGGGTCAACATGTATTCCGTTCTCGTTCACCACGTGACCGAGAAATTGTACCTCACGAATCCAAAATTCGCATTTCGAGAACTTGGCATATAATTGCTCCTTCTTTAGTAACTCCTGTATAATCCTCAAGTGTTGCTCATGTTCTTCCTGGGTTCATGAGTATATCAATATGTCATCTATAAAAAAGATCACAAACTTGTCGAGGTATGGCTTACATACCCGGTTCATCAATTCCATAAATACTGCAGGGGCGTTTGTTAGGCCAAAAGGCATAACAAGGAACTCGTAATGACCGTAGCGAGTCCTAAACGCCATGTTGGTGCATTATGTCTATTGCCTACATCTAGGATGTGTCTGTATTGTTTATAGGGCTTTACGGTTGAATGTATTATGTTAAATGTTTATTTTATTCATGTTTGTATGGCTCGTACGAGCGATATATGTTGGCTCGTACGAGTGACTCTCAGTCACTCGTACGAAGCATTAAATGGTACGAATCACGTCTCTGTTTAACACACACTCCAATACGAGTCATATCAACCTATAAATAGATGAGTGTTGTGTTGGAGCTAGTTAGTCAGTTCAGTTAGTACGGCGAAGCCCTGCTAGTTTGTTTACTCGCGTCTTTACTTGTACGTCACTAATACAATCAGAAGCAATTAAATATTAAGTTCTATCTTGTTCGTTTTGTCAATCTCTATAGTAATGAATTCCGCCTCTGGAAGCTGAGTAAGATCAGACCGGTTGCTCATCAGAGGAGCATGATCCTTGTTCACAAGTGGTATCAGAGCTTTGAGGTCTGATCTGCTGACAAACGACAAGTAATTGCAGGCTACCACAAGTTGTTTCAGACTTGGATTCATCTTCTTCTTCACACATTCCCAAACTGGACTGGATTTTGGACGAATTTACGGACAAAATGAACTAGGATTCTAGGAATTCACATTAAACTATATTCTAATCAATCCTTAACAAATTCAGATCTAAAATCGGACTTAATCATGTCGAAATCGGTAAAATTCATCCGTTTGGAGATGTAGTTGTTTAGTACGAGTAGAGAGACCACTCGCACAAACAACTTTCTTAAAATTTGAACCATTCGTACGAACAAGTTACAAGAAGTTTCTAAAATTGAAAAGTTTCAAAATTTACAAGTGTGATTCGTACAAACCTTACATTCGTACGAGCATCTCATTCGTACAAACAGATCTTGATCACTCGCATGAACATCTCATTCGCACGAGTAACTGTTTTGTGCAAATTATCTTGTCTTTCAAATCTTTGCTTCGTACGAACGGATCTCAATCACACAAATTGTTTGTCATCCTCACGAAGGAATTTTTTCCACACTAATCAGTTTGTTCAAAAAGTGTGTTTTTGAATTTTCACAGAAAATGTCATAAGAATTTTAAAACGCATTCGCTACATCTGTTGTCACAACCACAGCGGCTCAGAACATAAATCTCGAAATGAGATGGGGACAATGACCAAACCGCCAAAGTTAATGAATCTAGAAGATTTCGACAGCTGGAGTGAGTGGTTCATGAATTGGGTCCAGGAAAATCACTTTACTTGCTGGTTCGCAATTGAAGCTAAATATCAAGCGCATGTAGGTGTTGAGAGAGAAAGGTTTATAAACAAGAAGAAAATGATGAATATTCTGCAACAATCCATTAAAAATATATTTTGGTGTTACTTCAACACGATGATGATGCTCAATCATTATGGAATGCTCTTCTTTTGAAGTTTCAGGGAATGCTCAGCTTCGAAAGAGTAAACGGGCGTTGCTTAGTAAAGAGTTTGATATCTTTACGCTGATTAAAGGAGAGACTGTGAAGCAATTGATCGAGATATACTGTCATTTGGTGGTTCAGATGAAGAGAATGGGAATTATGAAGACAAACGAAGAACTTGCTTATAAGTTGGCAGATTCTCTTCCGCAAGGCGAATGGTCTACTTATCTGACCATATTGAAAAATGGAACCGAGTATCGTAATTTCTCATTACTGCGTTTTATTGAAAGGCTTGAAGGACATGAGCTCAAAATGCAGAAGATGGCAAAGAACAAAACTGTCCAAGTTCAACAAGATGTTAATCTATACTTCAAGAACATTTCTGCTACTCAAATTCAGTCACCAAAGATCTAGACAGCTTTCAGCGCCTACAGCTCGCCAAGTACACCATCTACCAGAACAGTGGATTTTAATCCTTTCCTTCAGTTGATCCTAACTGACTTCAAACCCACAGTCATCTTATGGTTCAAACCAGCCCCAGATCAACCAGACTACTCAATCTCATCCTAATCAGAGAGTCTTACAATGCAACATTGTTGTATATTTCCAGAATGCGCAGAATTTCGATGAAAAGACCGCACAGTAACATATGTCATTACTAGCTTCGGTACTCGAGTCTTATGATAGTCGGTTCAGTTAGTACGGTGAAGCCCTGCTAGTTTCTTTACTCGCGTTTGTACTTGCACGTCATTAATACAATCAGAAGTAGTTAAATAGTAAGTTCTATCTTGTTTGTTTTGTCAACATCTCTAGCAATGAATTCCACTCTGCTAGCTGAGTAAGATCAGACCGGTTGCTCATCAGAGGAGCACGATCCTCGTTCACACACCGTCTAAGGGATACTTTCCTCTTGGATTCTCAACTGATGATACCCGAATCTTAAATCAATCTTTGAGTAAAAACTCGATCCTTGCAACTGATCGAATAGATCGTCGATCCTTGGCAATGGGTACCGTTCTTGATGGTTAACTTGTTTAGTTCCCAGTAATCGATGCACATTCAGAAGGTTCTGTCCTTCTTTTTCACAAATAGCACCAGAGCTCCCCAAGGCGAGAAACTCAGTCTTATGAAATCTTTGTCAAGCAACTCTTGCAACTGAGTAGATAATTCCTGCATCTCCGAGGGTGCTAGTCGATATGGGGCCTACGCCACAAGTGCATCTCCTGGCACTAAATCAATACGGAACTCGACTTGTCATCGAGGAGGTAGTCTTGGCAAGTCTTCCAGAAAGACCTCGGGGTATTCCTTTACCACTGGTATGTCCTCCACCTTGCGCTCCTTGGCCTTTTTATCCACTACATGGGCAATAAAGGCGATGCATCCTTTCCTCAAACATTTTTGAGCTTTCATGCAGTTTATGATTCGTTGTGGCGTGTCATGCTTCTCACCGTGAACCATCAAATGTTCTCCGTCGGGTAGGGGGATGCGAATGATTTTCTCGTGACATATGACTTCGGCTCGATTATCTGATAGCCAATCCATACCAATAACAACATCGAAACTACCTAGTTGAATTGGTAATAAATCTATATCGAACTTTCGTTCACCCAGTTCTAAGGTACATTTCTTTATAATTTCTCCCGACTCTACCAATACCCCGTTAGCTAGCTCAATCGAGTATGGAACATCTAATTTACTCAACTCTACCCCAAGTGTATCTCTAAATTCTTTAGAAATAAAACTAAAATATTTTTCCCCGGCATAAAAAAAGAATAAACGCGATGTGATCGTTGATAGGGAACGTACTGGTGACCACATTCGGGTGCTGGCGAGCATCCTTAGCTCCAATCACGAACGCTCTTCCCCGAGCTTGGTTTTCTTTAGGGAAATCTTTCTTGAAATGCCCTTTGTCTCCACATCCAAAACAACCTTGATCTTTGGCATTTGTTCCCCGGCACACATCGGTGCGATGCAAACCTACCACCTTTGCCACACTTGGAGCCTCGGCATTCCCTGTAGTGGTGGAAAGGGCATATAGGGCATTTTGATGCGCCCCCAGTATAAATTTTCTTAACAGCAGAGTTTGTAGTAGTGGTAACATATGCCTTTGTTTCTTTGACTTCTTTCGTGGCTTGCTTTTTGTTACTATTATTATTATTTTTTCGCGAGACTTTCTTGAAATGGGAGAGTTTTCTCTTATTGGAGTCTGTAGTCTTCTCAGTAGTTTCCTTTTTATTCACCCAACTCTTAGGTAGTTTCCCTTGATGTACAGCATCCTCAGTAAGGCTGACAGCTAAATTAATTGCTTCTCCAATTTCAGTGGGTTTTGAAGAGGTAACTAGGCTTAGAATTCTGGGATGTACCTCTCAATCCTCTTAAATTATGGTTCCACCAAGTATGGCACCACTCGAGACAAATCATGAAATCGTTGCGTGTACCCAACAATATCTGAACCAACTATCTTTAAATTCCAGAACTCTGTTTCCAACTTCTGAATTTCTAACCTCGAGCAATACTTCTTTATCCTCATTTCTTTAAGTTCCTGCTAGGTTGGGCGTATGCAGCATCGTCGCCCTTAGTTTAGACCTGGAGGTCCCACCAAGATTATGCTCCATCTACAAAGAGTCTAGTAACATAAGTGACTCTTTGTTCAACAGGGCACTTGCTCATCCAAATGACCGAGTCAGTCTTCTCAGTCCAACGTACGAAGGCTACAGCACCTCTGGTACCGTCATAATTTAGAGGTTTACAGTCAAGAAACTGCTTGTAAGTGAGAGTATCGTGTGGTTTTATGAATAACCGTGTATTACCAGTTGGAGGGTTGCCTCCGGTTGAACCTCCGGTGCCACCACTATGTTCGGAGCGGTTAGCTTCGTATTGTGCGATTACCTAAGAAATGCGCTCGTCTAACTCCTCCTGTGTTGTCGGTAGTGCGTTATTGTTGGAACTCCTTTTGCGGGGCGACATCGTCTTCTAGTATAAAATGTCGCTCACAATTAGCCAAATTATTTAATAATAAATACATATTTATTATTATTATTATTATTATTATTATTATTATTATTATTATTATTATTATTATTATTATATTTTTGTCAAACATATATGTATAAGCACATCGGGTACATAATAAGTATATGACCATAAACACGTAACTCATCGCATAGATAGTCGCCACATCACAAGACATCAATCACAGTCGCCACAATATAATACATCAACCGTAATATCACCACATCATGATACTAACAAATAACATAGAAGAGATACAATGTGAAATAAAGAAAATACACTTTTATACAATCACAACTTGTTATTTTGTTCATGAAGATTAAAAGGACTTAGGGATACATAACCCTAGTTAGTACAGGTTTTACATTACAAAAGTAAGATTTCCTTCTACATTGCTTCTTCATGTCTTCAAGTTATCTTCCAAAAGTCGGAATCTTCGAAGCTGAGTCTTCATGAGCTAGATCATCAAAAGTAAGTGTAACACCCCGACCGCGTAAAACAACGAACCGCGGCGGAAACGTCGGGGAGTCATGTCACAGAACTATTGTTTCACAACTCATGGAATTTAAAATTTTGTTTAATTAAGTTAAATGTTTACATTATCTTGGGATAAACAAAAACAACACATAAATAAATTGTCTTTCATGTTTTAAGTCACTAAGGCCCGCGTCCATTCCTACGTGAAGCATGCATCATATTATCAAGTATTGATTCTTGAAACATATGTGAAAGAGAGTCATCATAAAAAAAATGCCGGCGAGTACATAGGTTTTGTGAGTGTGTCAAATTTGTGGCCTTGTATACATATTGCAACACCTCGTCCGACTACAAGAGTCGTTAAGTGAAAACCTCGTATCAAAAGTGTTTGATATTGCAATACAATTAATAAACTAAAACAAGTTTGTTAGAGTTGTGAAAACCATGTAGCCATGAGTCTTGACAAAAACATTCTTTTGTAAAAATCTTGTAATAGATTGATTCAAAAGAAAACTTTGTATGGTTTATATCTTTAAGTTAAAATCATTGCGTGACATTATTCAAAACAATTTGTCCGTGTTATAGATCAACCGCCCGTATCATAAACCAATTGTCCATGTCATAAACAAATCGTCCGTGTTTTTAATTGTGAAAACTTTTGATCTTTCTTTAATGAACACATTCAAACCTGTGTTGACTATACCACCAATGGGTATCTTTAATAGACCACCACAGGGTCTCTTTAAATAGACTAACAAATCAACAAATGATTTGTTAATCAGAAACAGTTTTTGTCATTACCCAAGCTTCCACCAAATCCAGTGAACAGTCCGATAATGGGATTGTCAGTCTTATGGTACCATAACATACTACTGGTCGGCTTGGCCAAAGCTAATGAATGTCTTCATGTTATGGATAACGCATCAACAAGTTGTTCACATTATTGAAATCGTATTGTTTTATTTATAAACCATAGACATTGTTTTTGAAAACTTGAAAATGATTTAGCACATATGAGTCACCCCAAAACATTTGCAAATGTAAAAGAGGGGAACTATGTACTCACTTTGAAAATCATTTTTGTATACATAAACCATGTATATTGTTTTAAAATTTTGAAAATAATTATAGGCACATATGAATCACCCCAAAACATTTGAAAATGTAAAGGGGGGGGGGCTATGTACTCACTTTGAAAATAATTTTGTATACATAAACCATGTATATTGTTTTGAAATTTTGAAAATAATTATAGGCATATATGAATCACCATAAAACATTTGAAAATGTAAAAGAGGGGGCTATGTACTCACTTTCATTTTGTATACATGAACCATGTATAATGTTTTGAAATCTTGAAAATAATTATAGGCACATATGAATCACCCCAAAACATTTGAAAACGTAAAAGACAGGGGGCTATGTACTCACTTTGAAAATAATTTTGTATACATAAACCAAGTATATTGTTTTAAAATTTTGAAAATAATTATAGGCACATATGAATCACCCCAAAACATTTGAAAACGTAAAAGAGGGGGGCTATGTACTCACTTTGAAAATAATTTTGTATACATGAACCACGTATATTGTTTTGAAATCTTGAAATTAATTATAGGCACATATGAATCACCCCGAAACATTTGAAAACATAAAAGAAGGTGGCTATGTACACACTTGGGATTGCTAAAGTGTTCTTGATCAACGAAATAAACAAAGCTCAAACGTGTCCTAATGTGTCAGATACATATGTTAGCGTGTCGGGACTACAAACGGGAGATCGGATAGAATGAAGTCTTATAAACGAAACGAGTGTTGGAACTCATGTTATATAGTTTAACAAACTTAATATTCTGATTTGGAAAGGATCCTAAGTGCTTTTGACCCATTGTGACTCGTTAAGGTAGTTAACGCTACTTTAACGGGTCATTAGCGTAAACGTGTGATCGGTTGGTTATACATGTCCTATGATAAGCCTTAAATGCCCAAACATGTTTGGAAATGTTAAAACATCAGTTTATATGTCAAAAATTTGGTTACATGTGTTTAAAATTGATTTATGCGCAAAAGGGCATTTTGGTCATTATTTTTTTAAGAACATAGAAGTAACTTATCATAACACTAACCAAACGATGTGACCATAAGGTATAACCTCAGTAGGTTATTCCCTATATAACTATGGTCACAAATATGTGTTTGGTAGGATCCTAAGATCGACCAAACGGGTCGGATTCGAAAATCAAAGCGGTGGTCAAGACCGCTCGACTTACGACCCTAAATAAGCACAAAACTAGAAGTGACGAGTTACGTGTCAAAATATGTCTAACAAAGTTTATAAAACTGATTTGGTATCAAAACTTGGTGTTTTGATACCCGAAAATAGTTTCGTCGTAAAATGCACATCATGTGCATTTTTAACCGAAACTTTGATTCGTCACTTCGACTAGTAAACGTGGTAATCAGAAGGTGAAATCGTTAGCGATTATAACCTTCGTGATTACGATCATGTTTCAAAGTTCAATTGAACTTTGACTTGAACAAATATGGTCAGAACCAAAAGTCAATCAGGTTGCCAAACTGTTCCACTTTTAGCTCAAAATAGCTAAAAAATTAAAGAACTAGGAATAGTACTTACTCGTGTTGAAGAAGAGTTCCGCAACTCAAGATAGGAGGTTCCAAAGGTTGGAAACAAGCTCCAAGAAGGATAGAAAGGAGAACTTCACACTTTGCTTTGAAGTGTTTTGAATCATGGGGTATTTATAGTATTTTAGAATTAAGGAGGTGATGACAAGTGTTCTCAAGTGTGAATTAGTGTCCTAACATGTGTCAACACCATATTAAGTGTGGCAAAGTGAGTGTTAGGTGTCAAAATTGGAGATAGGTGGCAAACTTGGTGAAGAAGCAAAAATATTTATTATTTTTTACATTTTTGGCCCTTGGACTTGTATTTTCACTTGTTTGCCATTTTTAACCCCTTTAACATAATATTTAGGTTATATAAAGGTGTTAAGACATGTGTAACTTGGATTATGCCCGAAAATGTCATGGATGTCGGTTCATTCGGTTGTACGGTTATGCATTTCGCAAAATGCGTAAAACGCTTTAACAAACACCAAAATGATCGAAATTGTGCAACGATTGACATTTTTGCATTCTCATCAATAAAATACAAGATTTTATTGAATAAAAAAGTATTTGGAAATAAAACACATGGTTTCATTGAATACAAAATTGTTTGCAATTGTGCAATGATTGAAAAGGCACAAATGTCACAGTAAGTCTGATCCCCAAAAGATAATTATATACATACTATTGCGGTGGAGGGGGTGGTGGGGATGGTGATCGGTTGAGAAAACATCGATGGTAAGCCACCTCCTCCTCTAGGCCAGAAATGCGCCTAGTGGAATCAGTCTGAAACTGCTCTAACTCACGCACTCACGCCTCAGATGGGCAGGACGAGTGGTGAAATGGACAGTAGAAGGGTGGGGTCGGTGGTGGTGATAGTGGTAGTGGTGGTGCTGATGGTGGTGGGTATGATGGTGGGGGTGGTAGTGGTGATGATGGTAATGGGGGTGTAGCTCTGGCAGCGACATGTGTAGTGCACTGGGTCTCTAGCTCCCTATCCTTCGAAAGATCAAGTAGAGCTGAAGGTCGTGCGGCATCACCCTCTCCTCCACAGGAATCAGAGGGATGTATGAGGGATGGTAGGGGCCAGAAGGGCTCATGCCCGGTGGGAGTATCGGGGTAGACATACCTGCAGCAGGTGGTATGGGGCGTGTGGCATACATGGGAGGTGGTCCAACTGAGAATGAAGGTCCAACCATGTGAAAGGGTCCAGCTGCAAATGGATCATATATAGGATGATAAGTAGACCTCCCAGAGAAAAATGGGGGTAGCTGCTCAAGGGCACGTGGGGTACCGCTCAGTGAGTAGTGCCGTGCGGGTCTAGAATAAGGAGCGGGTCCATGAGTAGGGGTAGTAGAAGGAAAAGAGCTAAGACGGACAGGTGAGGCTGCAGGGGGTGAGTGCATCGGTATAGGTGAATCTGGGGCGACGGAAGAGACATCATCCACCATATGCTCAATCTGGGTGGCAGCTGAGGATGACGAGATATCAACAACTAATATGAAAGGGGATGCTATCTCAAGAATGGCTATGTTATCGAAAACCTCATCATCTCCGAGCTCATCCTCCACATGGTTGACGTGAAACACCATATGGAGGATGAAAAACCATATCGACAACTGATATGACAGGGGATGGTATCTCAAGTACAGCTAACACGTCATCTCCCTGTGGGGCATCATCCTCGATAGGGTCAAGAAGAGCAAATGGCTGAAAATCGTCAAGGTCCTCGTGGTCGGCTCTATCCTCATGGGGTATGGGGCTAAGTGTCAGAACCACATCCATCATCGGACACATACTCCATAGGATCCTCCTCGTAGCTTAACGAAGAAGACATAGTCTTGGCAAATAATCTGTACAATGCATATATATACATGTTAGTAATTTATTATTACTTATGATATATTTTCATATTAATCACCACTTCTCATGCAAAACCTGTTCTTTGTTTTCACGTGTAATCCTAATGTTTCGTGTCTATCCATTATAGACTAATCATGTATTGATCCTTGCTCGTTACTTATAGTTGAGTTTGTGTGATAGATCCTCATGTTATCGTGACACAATGAAAACCTTTTGTCATTTTTTCATAATTCCGAAAAAATTTATGTTATGTTTTAAAATTTGTTTTCATGTGTGAGCCCTTAATGATTGTAGACCAAACTTTAATAAAAGTTTTCCCCCGGTTCACTACAATCGGAGCTCCTATACCAACCTGTCACACCCTGGTTGTAGCGGAAGCGTAAGTGTGTGACTATTAGGTAAACATTGCATCTAATTAAGTAAATAAGTATAAATCAACAACGATGCCATGCCAATATAAAATCTTATTCCAATATTTACAACCAACCAAAAGTAATTTCATAGTTTTAACTGTTTTCAACTTATCATCATAATCATAATTTAAAGTACATTACTTCAAAATAAGATATTGTTTTCATCATAAATGCATAATGAGGTTTTGACCCTAATATGCCCATACTAGGTTGGGATATAAGAGGCAAATCCTCCAAAAGATGGCACATCGTTGTCTTGTACTTTTCCCACATCCCGAAATGTATCACCAGCTCATGCCTTGTGTCCTGAAATACATGTAATTTTAAAAAGTCAACAAAAGTTGGCGAGTTCATGTAGTTAATGTTTTCGTATAAAGTGTCATCCTTGTAATCCAGTAATGAAATCTCAGTATGTTATTAGAATCATGGAGTTTAAGGATCTATCAGTGTGTCACGAGCACCCTGACATATGTGTCATAAGCAAGCAACCAAACCGAGACAACTTTGACATCATTGGGATCACAAAAGCACTCCGAAGGGTATACTAACCAGGAGTGGAGCGCGCCTCAAACTGTATAGATCTATACCCTTTGCACCTTGGTCACTACATGATTAATGGTTACTATTGTCATCATCCTACTTATGCACATTTTATCGTGTTACCATCTAAACCCATAGCTAACATACTATTTGTTATCACATGTATTTTCCCTCCATAGTTTTAGAACAAAACTTTGAAATAATTGAAAGGAGAGACATGAACTCACAGCTTTGCGTTCCGCACATCGTACTTATCAAAGTTCGGTGTCCGTACACGTTTATGACCTACATGTGTATTAACTTCATTAGACACCTAGGTCCTGTTGGACCTTGTACTAGTTGATTATCTTGAATTCTTGTTGTGTATTTATTTATCGTTTGAGAACAACTTTTAATGTTATCATAGTGTTGGTAGGTCGTTTGTTCGATTATTATTTTTAGACAAATATTTCTCAAATATATATATGTTATTATTCTTAGATCGTGTCGGAACGGGCCTAGCCCATGTCATTTATGTCATTGGGCCTAGCCCATGTCTTTATGTGATTGGGACTAGTCCATGTAATTTATATCATTGGGCCTAGCCCATGTCTTTATGTGGTTGGGCCTAGCCCATGTAATTTATATGTTTGGGCCTAGCCCATGTATTATATGTTTGGGCCTAGCCCATGTATTATATGTTTGGGCCTAGCCCATGTATTTTATACCTTTGGGCTTAGCCCATGTATTTTATGTCTTTGGGCTTAGCCCATGTTATTACATGTTTTATGTAATTGGGCCTTGCCAATGTCTTTTATATAACGGGCCTAGCCCAATTTATATTCGAGAGTCCAATATTTATAAGTCTTATACTTATAAATTTTACTAAGTATAGATTTGTAAGTATATATTTATATACTTTTATAACCACTAAGTAAATTCTTATACATTTTAACTTTCCGAATTTTGATATCGATAACTTATATATACGTTAAGTGTCTAAAATATAATTTTAGACATGTCGTCGTTGTCATTTAAAATATACTTTTTTGCATCGAAAATCGCCCGCCGTCGTAGTAACTCTTCGTGTTGGCGATTGGTTCGTTGGTCGACGACGCGACGGTGTATTGTGTACATTCGCCCATCGTCCGCATTACTCCGTCCTCCGATCGTTGTTTCAACGTATTGTAAAAGTGTATGTTCCTTGTGTCATCTACACTTGGTAATTCTTCCAAGTGTTTGTAGTATTTGTATAAGTTGGGTATTTTGTGGTATATACCCTAAACTTCTAGATACATACACATAGATAGACATAGCTTTTGGTGACAAAATTTACATGTATATATATATGTAAGAATTACTTATTTGTAACTTGTAAAAATATATATATACACCTGTTAAACTCTTGAATGGTTTGGGTTCTACCAACACTTTTAGGGCATTGTTTGGTTTGTTTCATGTTGTGACGGACAAGTATATGTTATGACCTAATTTACTTGCCCTAATACTTGTGATATGACGTACGACTCAATTACACAGTTAAATTACGATAATATGCATAAAAAGAGTGATTAGATTGTACAGAATTACCGGTTATTTGCCATTTGTCACAACCGACATGTGTATTCACTTCATTAGACACCTAGGTCTCGTTGGACATCGTACAAGTTGTTCATCTTGAATTCTTGTTGTGTAGTTATTTATCACATTAGAACAACTTAAATTTTATCATAGTGTTGATAGTTCGTTTGTTCGATTATTATTTATATACTTCACAAATATATATATATATATATATATATATATATATATTCATTATTAGATCGCGTATGAATGGGCCTAGCACATGTCTTTATATGATTGGGCCTAGCTCATGTCTTTATGTGATTGGGCCTAGCCCATGTAATTATGTCATTGGGCCTAGCCCATATCTTTATGTGATTGGGCCTAGCCCATGTAATTATGTCATTGGGCCTAGCCCATGTAATTAGGTCATTGGGTCTAGCCCATGCCTTTATGTGATTGGGCCTAGCCCATTTAATTATCTCATTGGGCCTAGCCCGTGTAGTTATGTGATTGGGGCTAGCTCATGAAATTATATGTTTGGGCCTAGCCCATGGAATTATGTGATTGGGCCTAGCCCATGGGATTATGTGATTAGGCCTAGCCATGGAATTATGTATTTGGGCTTAGCACATGTTATCATGTGATTTGTGTATTTGGGCCTTGCTCATGTCTTTTATATAATAGGCCTAGCCTAACTTAATTTCATGAATCCATAACTTTTATAATCTTGCACTTGGAATTTTTTACTAAGTTTATACTTTTAAGTATGTTTATATACTTTATAAAATCAGTTAGTAATTTTTATACATCCCAATATATATATATATATATATATATATATATATATATATATATATATATATATATATATATATATATATATTGGTGAAGTGTCTAAAACATATTATCTTTAGACATGTCGTCATTGTTGTTTAATATATATATTTCCGTGTCAAAAATAACCCAAATGTCGTAGTAGCTCTTCATGTTGGCGATATGTTTGTTGATCGGTAGCGAGACGGTGTATTGTATAAACTCGACCATTGTTCGCCTAGTCCGCTCATCCGATTATTGTTTCAAGAATTGTGTAAAAGTGTATGTGTTCATGTTATTTATACTTGGTAACCTTCAAATATTTGGTGTGTTGTATTAGTTGCGTATTTTGTGTTGTATACCCTAGACTTTCTAGATACATACACATACATACACATGTATTTTACACATAAATTATGGTGATAAAGTATATGTATATATATTATTTTTATTCCCAAAAATATATATATGTAACAAATACTCATTTTTAACTTGTAAAAATATATGTAGGTATTTGTTAAATCCTTGGAGGGTTAGAGTTTAACCCTTGTCATTAAAGCTTCCTTAATGACGGTTTAGGTCACTAATCGCGTTTAGCCCCATTAATCACCCCATATACTTTAATCGCAATTAGAGTTTTAGAAAATTTCGCGATAGTTTCCCCTAAACTATGGCGTTTTCCACATTTCAAAAACGTATTTAAATCATGTTTAATATACCACTTTTGTATGCATGATTTATACACTTTTAATCCTCATTTCCGTGGACCTTTTGTAAATATATATTTTAACAACCTTACTTAAAAATAATGAGATCTTCACATATTTATTAGAACATTTAAGACATCATTTTTGTTATATCTTCTAATCAAGATTTTCACTTTAAACCACTTTGTTTACTAAACTTTTTAACATGGCCATAACAAAAATCATGGTGTTTATTCTTTATAAAGTCACATACATGTAATATATCATTTTTAAGTTGTAGTAAAGTTCATGGATCATGAGGTTGATGATCTTGTTTAGATTTAAACATCACCATGTTTAAATCATCATTTACAATCTTAATCATACAAGATCACACACTTTAAACAACTTACTTTAACATAATCAACATAATCATGTTAACTAGTTAACACTAATAGACATAATAAACTATATTTAGTAGATTATTAAGGTGAGGTTAGGGTTTTTAAGTTGGATCTTTCTTTACTTTTAAGATGACAACAAGTACTTTCATAAACCATATATCATAAGGAGCTTAAATATGGTAAAATATTAGCTTACAAGTTTGCACAAGATTATGTAAAGATTAAGAAGAAGATTGTTGGTGCATATTTGTGACAACAGCTTAGATTTGGTCTTTAGATATCTTGTAATTAGTAAAATGATAAATGGTTAGTGGGTTTAGTTTTGTAATAGTTAATTAGAAGTAATTCGGCTAAACTAGACACCATATAGCATATGGTAGGCGAATTGCGCCTAGACCCAATAGCAGTCCATATGGTGAAACTCTAGCCCAGGTGCAAAACCTGACTCTATATAAAGAAAACTTTGCATTAGGGTTAAGGTTGATCGTTTTGCTCATTCAGAATTAGAGAATTAATTCAGAGAGAGTTGACAGAGAAGAGTCTTAAATTGATTGTAAACACTTGTGTTAGATAGTCAATAGAAGACAGTTTGAAAGTAATTGTGTTCGTGTTCTTGTTCAGTTTTCTGTGAAATCTGATCTACGAATTCTGCACTCTAGATTGGATAGACGATTTTGTGACAATCCATACAGATTAGGGGACCTACAATTGGTATCAGAGCATTCGGCTCTTCTTTTGCTCGGTTCAGAATCGTAATAGTAGAAAAAGTTGGGTTTTTGGACGTTTTAGAGGCTGTTTTGAAATTTGTGATGGCTGTTTTAGGGTTTCTTCTAATGTTCTAGGGTTTTGCAGCTTGAATTTCAGATTGAAAGCTTGAATTTCGAATAAAACTTGCATTTCTGATCATCAGACTTGCAATTCAGATCATCAGACTTGCAATTCGGATCATCAGAGTTGCATTTCGGATTAGAACAATCTATCTCGGATTAAAATCAGTCCATTTTGGATTGAATTTTAGATCAGTAGTGTATTCCAGATTCCATCTCGGATCAGAATAGTCTATTCCAGATTCCATCTCGTATCAGAATAGTCTATTCTTGATTCCATCTCGGATTAGAATAGTTCATTCCGGATTCCATCTCGGATCACTATTCTGAATCACCATCTTGGATAAGCAATTCGGATTAATGTTCCAAGCATTCATCTCGGATTGACTATCCGAGTTACTGTTCCGGATTCGGTACTGTTCCGAGTTCTATACAAAAAGTTGGAAAGTTAATCAGCTGACATAACCGGATTTAAACGTTTTCGGAGATAGAATTTGATCCATAGACAATCTTGACAAACCGGTTCCACAATTAGACTCGTGTGATTTTTAGGAGAAAAGAAATCCTATCTCGGAGACGAGTCTAACGGTATAACTTGGTGAACACCCATTTCGGACAAATTTTTAACGTTTTTAATGAGCCGGTTCGGTAAAAATGTCAAATATGTCTAACCTAAATGAACTATTAAGAATGGAGCACGAGGCTGGCACGACTAACAAACCTCCAAAAATGCTGAAGTAGAGAATTATCTTACATGGAAGGACAAGTTTCAGTCGTTCATTGAATATCAGGACACACGGATGTGGATCTGTATTCAAGATGGGTATGCTAACCCCACTCATAACTTTGAGGGCAGACAACGTGTCACTGCTTATGTGAATATGTCTGAAGCTGAAAAGAGAATGTATGAGTTTGAGAAGAAAGCCTTAGCTGCTATAAAGATGTCGTTACCTGATGGCATCAAACATACATTCAAGCGTTATACTACATCGAAAGAGATGTGGGATGCCCTAGAGAAGAGGTATAAGGGCAATCCTGATGTGAAGAAGAACAAGGTTGATCTACTGAAGAAATAGTTTGCTGTGTTTAAAGGCATGAGAAATGAATCCCTTGAAGATATTATCACGCGATATTATCATCTGATGTCAAAAATGGACAATTATGACATAGAGGGATACATGAATGTGGATATAAACTATAAGTTACTGGATGCTTTACCTATAAAGTGGGATATTTATACGTTGATGATAAAGGGTGAAGCTGACTATGAATCTAAAGACTTGGAAGAGGTTGTTGAGAAACTGAGAGCTTATGAGCTCAACATGAAGAAGAAGAAGGAGACTGAATATGATAAGGTTAAAGATCCAGGGATTTATAAAGGTCTTACACCTTCATCTTCCAACAATGCTTCAAGTGATACTTCAACTGCGTTTCTTTCATGTGAAAATGAGTAGATTGTGACAAATGTTGAGGGTGAAGTATGTTTTGTTGCTACTTCAGGAGGCTCGTCAGGGGCAAAGAGACAACAATCAAGTAATAATAACAGCAGTATAGGTCTATACCTTTGAGGGTCAAAAGTGCTGAAGATCATCTGGCATTGCTTGCTTCTTTTATTAATGAATCTCGTTCTAACTCATCCTTTCGAGATTCTCCTGGTCATGGTTCAAGTAACAGGAATGCGTCAACCAACACTGGATCAAAGGCCCTGATCTCTACTGCTAGAGAGGGTTATTATGATTGGAGTGTTCATCTGGAGGGTGATACCAATGCCTCATAGGCGTTTATGGCTGAGATAGCTCCAGTTGATAATGTGGAAGTGAAGATGGCGAGAGACGGTAGCTGAAAAAGCTGATGGAGAACAAGATGCTGCAGAGAAGAAGATGGCTGCTGATTTTGCTGCTCTCATGGCTGATCTAAGCAAATCAATAGGAGAGGTACATTCTAACTCTGGTAGTTCTGTTTGTTTAAAATGTCGTGAACTGCAAAGTGAGGTTGACACGTTAACAAAACAAAACCAAAGTCTGGTAAATGAGCTCTCGAACCTAAAAGAATCAAACTTTTTCGTAAAATGAAATGAGTCATTATATTTGAAGAAAATTAAAGGTTATGAAGAAGAAATCAATATTCTAACCTGCAAGCTTAATGAAAGGCTTCAAATTATTGACTTAGCTCATGATACGATGAGTGAGAAAACAAAAGAAATTTCTGAAAAATGCAAAGAGTCGTCTGAAGCACAACTTAAAATTTGTGAACTTGAAAAGAAACTAAATCAATTCAGAGATTCATCTTTTGTTATGAACACATGATGAATGGCCTGAAGAAGAGTAATGACAAGACATGTATGGGATTCAAAGGTTTGAATGAAGTTCCACCACCTCTTGGTCATGACTATTCTTTCTTGCCAAATGAAAAAGAGCTTACAGACTTTGTGTCAACTACACCTGGTAGTTCCATATTAGAGAATGTTGATGTGACTGAGAATGCCAAGAAGGATAATAACAGGGAACCAGTTTTGAAAACAAAGAATACACACCCTAAGAATCAAAAACATTTTTTTGTTAAAAAGGTTGATTTTGTTACAGGGAGTGATATGAATGAAGAGGTCACTATTATTAGAAAAGAGTCAAATGTGCAGTTTGCTAAAAATAAAAATAAAGAAAATCAGAAATTAAGCAAACTAGACAAGATCCTTCAAAGGCATCATCTCGTCATCATCATCATCATCATCGCCTGTTGAATCTAAACAAGAGACTTCAATTAAGAAGTCTTCGGCTAGAAAATCGTGTTTCAAATGTCATGAAAAAGGACATGTAGCTAGCTGTTGTCCCAAAAAGAGTGAAGCACAGGTAAGTGAGAGATAGAGAGAAAAATCACTAGAGAAAATTGGTGATGGTGAGAAGAAGGTTACTAACTCACCAAAGATATCTGCTACTAGGCAACAAAGTGTTGATGTGGGTGTAGATAAGGCTGAAAAAGAAACTCACCAAGTTCCTCGTTTTCAAAGAAATCAACAAAGATTTCAGCCTGCATCTACATCAGGCAGATATGAAAGACCTAGAAGTAGTTCACCAAAAAATGAATAACTCTAATGGTCGATCAAGTAATTTCAGAAGTCAAGGTCAATATCAAACTCGATACCAGAATGTTGGTTGTCGAAATTTTATAAAAAAGGGTTTAGAAATTATTATCATCAAAATTCATGGGACCAAAACCAAAATTTCCAAAGGTCACAAAGTCCAAACATGTTTAGGAAACCTTATGACCAGAGACTTAGTGGAAATCAAAAACCATTTCCATCAACAGGTCTAAAATCAAAGACTTCTGTTAGGAGTGATGGATATTGGATAGATGTTCCATTGGTTGATGAATCTGGAAGACCCAAGACTATTAAGGCTTGGGTCCCCCAATCTAACTAATTTTGTTGGGTTGTGCAGGAGCTTCTAAGGAGGATTATCAACTTGTGGTATGTTGATAGTGGCTGCTCCAAGCACATGACGGGGGATGCGAGGTTGTTGACTGAGTTTGAGAATATAGATGGTGGTTATCTGAATTTTGCGGGTGCTAAAGGAGGGCACATTACAGGTCGAGGAAAAGCGACTAACGGGAAGATCACACTGGACAAAGTGAACTATGTTGAGCAGCTGAAGCACAATCTGATGAGCGTGTCCCAAGTTTGCGACAAGGGTCACTCGGTCCACTTGACAAAGTCTGAAGCTTTGGTGTTGAAACCTGGTTTGGTGATACAGGATGATTGGATAGTGATGAGAGCGCCAAGAAGAAACAACACTTATGTCATGGACATGGGTGCTAAGGATTCTTCCACTATGGTGGCGTGTTTACTATCAAAAGCATCTGAGGCTAAGTCATTGTTGTGGCACAGACGCATGGCCCACATCCACTACCGAAAAATGAATTATATTATTAAAAATGGTTTAGTGGAAGGGGTGCCAGTGCAGAGGTTTCACGTGGAAGATAAATATCTTCCATGTCAAAAAGGAAAACAACATAAGAAACCTCACAAGTCTAAAATAGTAAATTCCATAGATGCCCCTTATGAATCACTTCATATGGATCTATTCGGTCTGGTGAACATAAGGAGCAGTGGTGGAAAGTACTATTGTTTACTTGTCACAGATGATTATTCATGATATTCATGGGTTTTCTTTTTAGGTACAAAAGATGAGACAACTGAGATGCTGATAGATCTTTTTACAAAATTGGAAAATGTCCATGATGCATGGATCAAGAGGATAAGGAGTGATAATGGCACTGAGTTCAAGAATCGATTCTTGATCTCTATTGTCTTCACAAAGGAATTGAACATCAGTATTCTGCTCCTTATACACCTCAACAGAATGGATTCGTTGAGAGGAAAAACAGGACGTTGATTGAAGCCGCTAGGACTATGCTTTCTGATTCAAAGCTTCCAGTTCTTTTCTGGGGAGAAGCTGTGAACACAGCTTGTTATGTCCTAAACAAAGTTTTGACGGTTCAACAGTTTAACAAAACATGCCACGAACTATTGTTTAACCGAAAACCAAACTTAAAAGGCTTTGAACCATTTGGATTACCCTGCACCATTATGCGAAATAAAGATAAGCAAAAGTTCGGTGAGGTAGCTGATAAGGGTTACTTTCTAGGTTATATGCCTGGAACATCGAATAAAAGGGTTTTTAATCTAAAAACTGGTAAAATTAAGGTTGTGTTTAACATGGAAATCACTAGTTATTCACCTCAACAATCAACGAGTGGTCCTGCTATATTATATGATTATGACAGTGTTTTTAAATCACTTAATATTCCTGATTTTTCCAATGCAGGTGAGTCTCAAGCTATCCAATCTGTGATCAGTGAAGATGGAGATGGTGACTTCATGCCTAGATCGAGTATATCGATGATAGATGCTCTAGAAACTTCTTCCAATGCAGCTCCATGGGACTCTAGTGATAGTGAGACTGAACCTATTCAGAGGAGGACTTCACTAATCCGTTTGCTAATACTAATGTTCAGGGGGAGGTTGGATCGAATCTGGGAGATAATCTGGCTGTTGATACCATTGCTACCACACGTGTACACAGAGATCATCCAGTTGAAAATATCATAGGTGATGTTGTTGCAGGTGTTCAGACAAGAAAAAGTGTGATGGAAGGTTCCTGTTTGTTTACTTCGATTCAGAAGACTGGGTTGATTCATGAGTGTTTGTATAGCTGCTTTATTGCCCAAGAGGAGCCGAAGAATGTTCATATGGCTCTAAAAGAAAATTGTTGGGTTGAAGCTATGCAAGAGGACCTAGCTTAGTTTAAGAAGTTGAAAGTTTGGGAGCTAGTTGATTTACCTGAAGGAGAGAAAGAAATAGGCACTACGTGGGTGTTTAAGTGCAAGAAAGACGATAGAGGGATCATGATAAGGAATAAGGCTCGGTTGGTGGTGAAAGGGTTCAATCAGCAAGAGGGGATTGATTACAATGAGGTGTTTGCACTAGTAGCAAGGTTGGAAGCAATTCGTTTGTTCCTGGCTTTTGCTTCATTCAAGGGCTTCAAAGTTTACCAACTTGACGTGAAGAGTGTGTTTCTTTATGGGAAAGTCCGAGAAGTGGTGTATGTCTCACAACCAGATGGGTTTATTGATCCAGACTATCCAGATCGAGTTCATCGACTTGATAAGGCATTGTATGGATTGCATCAGGCACCTAGGGCGTGGTATGAGACACTGTCAGCACATTTGTTAAAGAATGGTTTTGAACGAGGTCAAATTGATAGTACACTTTTCATTAAAAGGAAGAAGGAAGACTTTTTGCTGGTACAAGTGTACGTAGATGAAATCATTTTGGGGTTATCTGATGAGAACATGTGTCATGATTTCGAGGAGGTAATGAAGGGCAAGTTTGAAATGAGTGCGATGGGTGAACTATCTTACTTTTTGGGTTTACAAGTTGAACGAAGAAGGATGGGATGTTTATACATCAGACGAAGTATGTGTATGACATTTTGTCTCGTTTCAAAATGGAGGATTACGCTACATTCAATACACCTATTTGTGAGAATCACAATCTTGGTCCAGATCATGAGACTGTGGAGGATGTTGATCCAACTCAATATAGGGCTACGATTAGTTCTCTAATGTACTTGACTGCTTCAAGACCAGACATCATGTTCGCAGTATGTCTTTGTGCCAGATATTAAGCGAATCCAAAAGAGTCACACATGAAAGCGGTGAAGCGGTTTCTTCGTTACTTGAAGGGGAAACCTAAACTTGGGTTATGGTATCTAGCTGCTAGTGATTTGAAGTTTGTTGCTTTCACTGATTCGGACTTTGGAGGATGCAAATCAACAAGGAAGTCTACCACAGGTGGTTGTCAGTTCTTAGGAGGGAGGATCGTGTCATGGCAATGCATGAAGCAGTCTTGCATGTCTACCTCGACGTGTGAAGCTGAATGTATTGATGCGGGTAGCTGTTTCTCTCAGGTTCTCTGGATCAAACAGCAGATGCGCGATTACGGTTTGATTTTCACTCGTACTCCTATTATGATACACAATAATGCCACTATATCAATCACCAACAATCCCGTAAAACACAGTCGCCCAAAACATATTGACTTTCGTCATCATTTTATACGTGATTGTGCTGGAAAGAAATTAATTGAACTACACCGAGTCGACACACTAGATAATCTGGCAGATCTTTACACAAAAGCATTTGACAGGGCTCGTTTTGAACATTTAGGCGAACTAAACGGGATGAGGAATCCTGAATAACCAGTTTTCCATAAGAATTTTGTTAATAATTTACTGCGTTTCAAAAATCAAAAACATAAAAAAAATTGAAAATCAAAAATGAGTTTTCACTGTGTGGAAACGAAGTAATGATAGTACATCAGCAAGTTAGATTGTCACACACATATTTAAATCTAAATTGCTCAAGTGTTCATCATATGATTTACCAGTAGGCAAAAAGCATGAAATAATCAACTTACCTTTGTGATACACATATAATAAACTGTGTATGAGTGGGTAACATATCAGTGGCATATGGTTTTATAACCTTAAATCTTGCGTTGATAGATTGACAAAATCTGAGGTTTTAGGTCTTTATATCATTATTTCATCCGGGGTATTAGGGTTGTCCTTCTGCTGCATCCAGATATATACTGACCTAGGCACAACAGGATATCTTAAAAGAGCTAAAATGCCAAATCCCAAAAATTGAAAAAGCTCTCCTAGAGAGTCATTCAAATGTGCAAATTGCATTATTCGTACCAAAGTTTGGTATTTTCCCTAATCCTCGTTGGAGATTGGTGTCTTTGCTGTACGGAAGTACTGACTTGATCACCAATTATCTAACGTTATAAATCAAAAAGGATGAATTTCGGTATACTCACCTACTACGAGGAATTTTCGTGCATACCTTGATCGTGGGGGTATGTCCTGAAGTGGGACACTAGTATCACTATAAATTATCTAAATATATCACTATATAATGGTACTTGAAATGTTCATTTATTTTGTTTAAGTGGATAAACAATATTGGTAATTGTCTTGAACTGCTTTTCATGAATATTGCATATAGAATTATCAAATAGTGTGATAACAGTTTGATGTTGCTAATATGATCTTCTTAACGGTGATTCTCACAAAAACAGAGTGTTTATTATTTCGTTCTTTATTTGTTTTTAGAAAATATAAAAATCCAAAAAGATTTCATTTTAAATTCTTAATGTATGGATATTGGTTGTTCATGGAGGAGTTCTTACCAATAGGGGGAGACATGTGTTAGAAGATGAGTTCAAAATTTTAATATCTTACAGGTTCTGTGTGCTTAAAATTTTGAGTATGTGGTTTGGGTTGAAAAGTGCTAAATCTGTGATACAGTTTTACTATCTCTTGAATAATAATAATTTGTCAACTTGTGTTGAAAATTCTTATGGTTTCTCGAGATGATTGTTTTATAGTATACAGATTGTAGCAGTTTGGTGAAGATGAGTTTGCTTGGATGCATGGTAGAACCTCCTTTCTACATTATAGACAAACTTGAAGAGTTTTAAAGAGTTTTGAGGATTAAACTGGAGTTTATTCCAACGCTAACGATTAAGAAGATTTGGTGATTGGATACATTAGCTTAGGGGAGTCTGTTACTGATAGAAGCTATTAAAGCTGAAGCTATCTAAAGACCAACGTTTTTCAAAGATTTTGAAGATTCACAACTTAGATTTGGTCTTTGGATATCTCGTAATTAGTAAAATGATAAACGGTTAGCGGGTTTAGTTTTTAATAGTTAATTAGAAGTAATTGGGCTAAACTAGACACCATATAGCATATGGTAGGCGAATTGGGCCGAGACCCAATAGCAGGCCATATGGTGAAACCCTAGCCTAGGTGCAAAACCTGTTTCTGTAGAAAGAAAGCTTTGCATTAGGGTTAAGGTTGATCGTTTTGCTCATTTAGTTGATCAGAGAATTGGATAATTACTTCAAAGAGAGTTGAAAGAGAAGAGTCTTGAAGTGATTGTAAACACTTGTGTTAGAGAATATTTAGAAGACAGTTTGAAAGTAGTTTTGTTCGTGTTCTTGTTCAGTTTTCTGTGAAATAAGATCTAGGGGATTCCGCACTCTAGATTGGATAGACGATTCAGTGACGATCCATACGGATTAGGGGACCTACAAAGATGAAGCTCCAAAGAAAGCTCTAATGCTCCCTTATGCTTGCAAACTCCATAGATGATCTTGTGAGAGCTTGAAAGGGAATAAGATGTGGTGTAATGGTGGAAAAATGGTGGTTTAGGGTGGTGGTGGTAGCCGTGAATGAGGGGAAGTTCAAAGGGATTTCTTATATATTTTTTTTGTGAAATGAAGTGATGAAGCATGATGATGATTTATATAAATTCACCAAGTCACGATCACATCTTTTTACCATGCCTAAATCTTCATTTTTCAACATAAATCAAGTGGGTGGGGGCGCACATGGGGGGGATTAAGTGTAAATTATTTTATAACATTTGATAATTTATTAGATATTTAGGTGTTTAAATTAAGTAAGATAAATAGGGGTTGGTCTTGCATCATTAGAGAGTAATTAGGAATTAAGTAAGATAATTAGGGGTTGGTCTTACATCATTAGAGACTAATTAGGGTTTAGGACGTTAAGTAACATTAATTAGTTCCCTTGACTAGTTGGTATTAGTTTTTGGATGGTAAATATACCACTGATTCGCTCATCAGTGCGATACCAGTTGGTATACGAAAGTTATTGTTTCGTACCGGAAGCTTTAGTTTTTGTTTACTATAAGTGCTATGACATTTGTTTAGGACAGTTCTGACATCAAAATATGGTTAACTAGTTCCCTAGTCGAGTAGACGTTGAGTTTGGGTGGCTGAAATGCTTTCCGTTTCATTATTCACTCAATATCGACACTTAAATATTTTATCGCCGAATATTTCCGGAAGTTGTATTTTTATAAACGCAAGATGGTTGAAGGGATTTTTATATCCCAAATGAAGCTTAACTAGCTCTCTGGATCAATGTATGAGCTATCGGCCATTGAAATCTATGTCGGTTCGACAAATCGGTTGCTTTCGCATCAAGTTGTGCACTGCTTGTCGTACGATCGGAAACGCTGTCTTTTATGTATTTTTGATATCCTCATGTTATTTTAAGGTGTTTGTCATTATTCTGTTATAATTCTGGAATCTGAAAAATACGGAATTAATGTTGCGGACAAATTGAAATTGTCACCTTTTTAGTCGAAACGGACAATTTTGTAATTTAGGCGTTGCACCAGAAAGTTATGTATTATTGCAAGATATGTTCCCACATTAGTGTTTTCATGTATATATGGACTCAACTATGTCATTAGTATGCCGTTATTCATTGTTCTGTTTTATTTCATCGGACTTGCTGACATGAATAGTGCAACTGCGAATAGTGCGCTCAACACTTTCTACCAACACGTTTAGGACATAGTTTGTTGTTTCGCGTCATAACGAAAATCAATATATGTTATGGCATGATTCACTTGTCCTACACTTATGATATGACGTACGACTCATTTACGTAATCAAATTACGATAAAATGCATGAGATTATGTACTAAACAAAAGTGATTATTTTATACAGAATTACCGGTTATTTGCCATTTGTCACATACTCCCATTGTTAAAAAGAATTTCGTCCCGAAATTCACTTTGAGGCATCCACTAAAGAAGTCTTCTTGAACAGGTGGGGGTACTTTGTCTTGATTTGATCTTCACGTTCCCATGTATACTCGGGTCCGTGCCATGAGTTCCAACGAACTTTGACTAGTTTGATTCGACTTCTCCTTGTCTTTTGAATTTTCGAGTCCATAATCTCAACGGATTTCTCAGTAAACTGGAGTTTGTCATCAATATGAATTCCATCCACTGGGAAGATAACCGTGTCATTAGTCGGGCTTTTCTTTTTAGACACATGAAATGTGTCGTGTACGTTGTTGAGTTCTTCTCACAGTTTTAGCTTGTAAGCCACTGTACCAACCTTTGCCAGAATTTCAAAAGGCCCAATGTAACTCGGGTTTAGCTTTACGTGCTTCCTGAATCTAGCTACGCCCTTCCAAGGCGAGACTTTTAGTAGCACTTTATCTCCGACCTTGAAGGATAGTGGTTTGCGTCTTCGATCTGCGTAGCTCTTTCGTCTATCTCGGGCCGTTTTGATACGCTCGCGGATTTTGACTATTTTGTATGTGGTCTCTTGGACTAGTTCAGGACCAATGAGTTGTTTGTCACCGACTTCCGCCCAACATAACGGGGATTGACACTTGTGACATTTGTGCCTTTTCAATCATTGTACAATTACAAACAATTTCGTATTTAATGAAACCCTGTGTTTTATTTCCAAAATTTGTATAATTATCTAAGACATTTGCACAATTTCAATTTCAATTTCTTGCACGATTTCGAACCCTCAAAATTTTTTGTGGAAGTAATTCATTAACTAACACTCAAACGCAGTCAGTTTAACACGACGTACACTCTGAAAAAAAGGACATAAGCCATACTACCCTAAATACCCTTTACATAACTTAGATATAAGTTTTGAAGGGTTAGATATGACAAAAACACTCTTATACAAGTGCAGGGACTATTTTCGCCAAACTGTGAAAGTCTGTTGGTCCGTATTCATCATACAAATCATGTTTATCAATCCAAATATTTTTGTATTCAATAAAATCATGTATTTTATTGATGAATATGCAAAAATGTCAATCGTTGCACAATTTCGATCATTTTCGTGTTCGTTACAGCATTTTACACCTTTTTGCAAAACACGTAACCGTACAACCGAACGAACCGACATCCACCACATTTTCAGGAATAATCCAAGTGAAACATGTCTTAACATCTTTATATAACCTAAATATTAGGTTAAAGGAGTTAAAAATGGCGAATAAATGAAAACAAGTCCAAGGGCCAAAATGTCAAAAAAATAATAAATATTTTTGCTTCTTCACCAAGTTTGCCACCTGTCTCCAATTTTTGACACCTAGAACTCATTTTGCCACACTTAATTTGGTGTTGACACATGTTAGGACACTAATCCACACTTGAGGACACTTGTCATCACCTCCATAATCTTAAAATACTATAAATACCCCATGATTCTTCCAATTTTTTTCACACCACTTCAAAACAGTTCAAAGCAAAGTGTGAAGTTCTTCATTCTATCCTTCTTGGAGCTTGTTTCCAGCCTTTGAAAGCCTCCTATCTTGAGTTCTGAAAGTGTTCTTCAACACGAGTAAGTACTCTTCCTAGTTCTTTAATTTTTTTGAGCTAAAAGTCGAACAGTTTGGCTTCCTGATTGACTTTTGGTTCCGACCATATTTGGTCAGGTCAAAGTTCAATTGAACTTTGCAACGTGATCGTAATCACGAAGGTTATAATCCCTAACGATTTCACCTTCTGATTACCCCGTTTACAAGTCGAAGTGACGAGTCAAAGTTTCTGTCAAAAAGGCGCATGATCTACATTTTATGACAAAACTATTTTCGGGTATCAAAACACCAAGTTTTGATACCAAATTAGTTTTGCAAACTTAGTTAGACATATTTTAACATGCCTAACTCGTCACATCTAGTTTAGTGCTTATTTAGGGTCGTAAGTCGAGCGGTCTTGACCACCGCTTTGACTTTCGAATCCGACCCGTTTGGTCGATCTTAGGATCCGACCAAACACATATTTGTGACCATAGTTATATAGGGAATAACCTGCTGAGGTTATACCTTATGGTCACATCGTTTGGTTAGTGTTACAATAAGTTACTTCTATGCCCTTTTGCGTAAAAATTCCATTTTAAACACATGTAACCAAATTTTTGACATACAAACTGATGTTATAACATTTTCAGACATGTTTGGGCATTTAAGACGTATCATAGGACATGTTTAACCATCCGATCATGCATTTACGCTAATGACCCGTTAAAGTAGCGTAAACTACCTTAACGAGTCATAATGGGTCAAAAGCACTTAGGATCCTATCCAAATCAGAATGTTAAGTTTGTTAAACCATAACACATGAGTTCCAACACTCATTTGGTTTATAAGACTTCATTCTATCCGATCTCCCGTTTGTAGTCCGGACACGCTTACAGATTTATCCGACACATTAGTCCCGACACGTGATGTTCTAAAAGTAGTTAATTAAAAACAAAACAAATTACCCTAATTCTAGACTCAAATTATACTCTAGACTCCTAAACTATACTAAACTACTAACCGGCAAGTGGACCGAACAATTGTAGAATAGTATGAAGCAGTCCGGATTATCGAACCCACAGGACTCTCTAATTACTATGACTACTAATTTAGCCTCGATTACACACTATGTATATTTTAGAGGGGGGTTTTTATGAATAAAACTAAATTATCAATTTAACTAAAACTACTAAATTGAAATGATCAAACTATGAACTTCTAGGGACTAGTTGCCTAGGTTGGATTTTTAGACTACTACTCCTTCAATTTAAATAATAATTAATCAGGTTGAATATTTATCCCTGGATCTTAACATGTTAAAGTCTAGGTTTATTAAACAGGACCCCCGACCCTTCTCAGGAAGACACCTACAACAACCTATCTTTTTTATTCGTTTACCGGTCCTAAAGATTTCTTTTCAGTTATCTTCTTAAATTAGTAAAGTGTCTAATTATTAATTACCTCTCAATAATTAACCTAGACCAACTACAATTTCTAGTTTAGATTAACTGATTCAATTATGACAAGGAAATTAGACTCGGGAATTTCTCAAAACCCTAACCTAACAATTTACCAAATTAATTCAGCCAACTAATTGCAATTTCTCAATTAACAAGTTAGGTATAATGACAAGTTTGATTGTATGGTTAATTTAATTGTTTCCCCCGGTTTTATTGGCCAATTTTACCGACAACTTCACGAATTCCTAGGAACACGAAAAGTAACACAAACCTATTCTATGGAAGACATCCACCAAAGTTCATGCAAAACAACAAAACAATCATAAAACAAACTAGATCATGCAAATACCCTAAACTAGATCATTAAAGTTGTGACCTTTACCAATTAAACATTCAAACCATAAATTAAATTAAACAAATCAATGTTTCATAAATCCATCATCCAAAACCTAGGTAACTGAATAAGATCTAGCCTAAAAACATGTTTGAAAAGAAAATTGAACAAAGTTTATAACAAGGAAACATGATTAAGCAAAAACAAAGAAATCAAAGGCGAAGATTGGTATGATAAAACCGTGACAAACTCCTGCCTTTAACTCCCTTGATCGCCACCACAATCCTTGCAGCTTAGATCCACTCCTGTTAGCTTCAGATCTCCCGAAAGTTGCTCAAACTCTTCCCTAGTTCATCCAAGGTTGTCAAAAATTGAGTTCAACTATGATTATGATTCTTTTTAAAAAACCGAGTCCCAATTTCCTCCTGATTTCGAAACTTTCTTGATAAAAGCCTCTCTCGCGTGCCGTGAGAGAGTTTGGGTAGGTCGCTCTCGCCCCGCGACTGAGTTGGATTCCGGGTTGATAACTATCCCTCTCTCGCGGGTCGCGAGTGCTAGTCGCGCCCCGCGACCGGGTTGTAACTCCTGTTTTGCGTTTCCATTTCTCGTTTCCGATCCACTCGTGTCCCGGCTCGGTTCTTTTCACCATTTTCGCTCGTTTTTCCCATCCTTCTAACCGTTTTCGCTAACCAAGACATGCAAAACGCGTTAGGATTAAAAGTAGATAAATTCTTGACAAACCGAAACGAAAACGCTCTAAAATTATGCAAACTCTACAAGATAAATGGATGTATTATTCAATACATCAAATATCCCCACACTTGCTCTTTTTTCGCCTTCGAAAAAGAATTGTGAATAAACGGAATCATTATCAAACAATTACTCAATTTCAAAAATTACAATTATTTTCGTTAGGGAACAAGATTCATCTTAACCGTGATTGCAAGTATTGGATCCACTTAAACTCAAAATTCGGTTCAAACCTCTTATCATGTAAATTTAATTTTAGTGCGGTCAATCCACCTAGGGTCTCACACTAGAGTCCACAGTATCCCTAATCCCGAGTAGCTAAACTTGTTATAGTTTTATAGGTTTATGAACTAGACGATTTGTTTGATTCAGTAACCTCTGGTTTTGAATGAATGTGTTGATTTACATGTTATAACTTTGAAAGTCGGTTCTAATTATTTGCATGTAGGTATTGATTGGTTTGGTGATTTATATTTTAATTCCATTGTTCTAGATACTTAGAAATATACACTAGATTCGGGAGTCAGTCTAGGTTGTTAATCTAAATTTTCAGTCTAGACTTTGAAAGTGAGAAATCTAACAAGTGTAATAACTATTAAAACCAATTGATTAAGACATGCAACCTTTTCTGGTAGTAAGAAATCTAATCTAGAATTGCTAGGTTATTAGTTGAGCGTTGTTAGGCAGTTTGGGTAGTCGATCACTCGGGTTCACCTGTTTATTCACGTCTAAAGTTTTCTAGGGTTTCAGTGTTCTTAGTTATTTCAGCTTTATAATTTGAGGGTTTTAGTACATAAATTACTTTATACCTGATAGTTGTGGGACTTAGTGGTCAATAACTTGAGTCAGTCCATTTTAGCACTTCTTCATGTGCCATACTGTTAGATCTGATTTATCTTTTAGGGGTTTATTGAGTTAGACAGAGTCTTCATTTAATTCTAGGGTTAGGATTTTATTCATGAGTCTAGGGATTCTTGACCAGGTAACCTACTTTCATCCATACTTGAGTTCCAGTCCATTCTCTAGTTGTTCGAGCTTGATGTTATGTTTTGGTTGTTTATTTATTTTAATTGCGTTTGACTTAAACCATTTTCTCAAAAACCAAATTATTAGGCTAGGAGTCGATAGAGGACTAGTACCAAGAGTCGCTACTACTGTGTCCACGATTAGATACTTGGACTTACTTGCTTTACTACTCTTCGACTGCTACACTTGTCGCTTATGTGTGGTTTAGTGGGTTTCCTAGTTATAAACTTGTTTGAATTTAACTAATACACATTTCACACATCAACGACATCTAAAAAGATCACTAAACCATTATAAGAGGAACCAGTGAAAGAAGCACTTGTAAAGAAAGATAACCCCTATGTGCTTTAATACCAAGTAAAGATTCCTTTTCCTGGTCATCTAAAAAATGGAAGAGCAATAATCCAAATTTCTTAAATTATTCAAAACTCTCCATATCAATATTCCCTGTATTAAGGCCATTGTGCAAATGCCTAACTATGCCAACTTCCTTAAAACACTACTTTTAAACAAGAATAAACTTGATGAAGTGGCTAATGTCAAACTGAGTTAATATGCTCTAATGTTCTATAGAATCTATTACCTGAGAAATTATCTAACCTTGAAAGTTTTACAATTTCTTGTTGTCACACCCCAGATTTCCAACCCAAATCCATACACCGGTGGCCCGAGTGGGAGTATTGTGACGTCAGTTGATAATCATCATAGTCAATTAAACATGGCACAGCGGAAGTCTTGGAGTAAAATTACTATTACAAACCAAATGTTCGAAATACAAAATAATATACAGGTTCGTAATATAAGATCCACAGGCGGATCATAAATTGTATATGGAAAGAATATAAAACAGACTTTGGGCAGATCTAGAACTTGCAAGATCCTCTATCACTACCGAGAACTTCCAGCCTATTTTCGTATTGTAACTACAGTTTGGTCTTTTGAAAATACGTCAGCTTTCGCTGGTAAATACACCCAACTGACTCATATTGAAAACATTTCAAAAATGTTTTAAGTGCATATCAGCACAAAATCTTTTTATAACTTGGGAAAGTTGACCGTCCAACCTTGTTAACAGATTTACATGTTTGTCCATACATACAGGGCCCGGTACGAAGACCGATACATGATTAACGTACACACCACTTTGGACTCACGAAGAAGTCAATTCCTCCCAACCTTGTGGGAATGCATTATTGAGCGTCTATCGGGTGTATGCCTACACCCGCGCTAAGGTCGTGGCCATTTCTATTGTAATGAGTCGAGGATATCCAGGACACGGTAGTTAACCCCCAATATTTAAGTTATCAAACAAAACTGATTAAAACAGAATATGCGGATTTACTAGCCACAATCTGGCATTCGATTGATCCCATTGTAACATTTGTCAAAAACGGGTTTTCCAAACCCGCTCCGTTTGTAATCGAATATCAAGTTATAAATGTTTCGTTGCGTATTTATGTCCATTTTAATTTTTAATGATGCATAATTAATAAACAAACTAGAATATAAAAGTTATAATTGATAAAAAGTAAAAATAAAATAATTAAAAAGAAAATTAGGCTGCCGGGACTCGAACCCGGGTCAGCCGGGTTTAAGTTCAAAGACTTATCACACACACATATAAACACTCCGCCACTTGATGTTTTCTGTAAATTCTAGGAAACAATTAAATTTTATTGTCAATCGTAAATCACTCTAGTTACGCCAACTATAACTGAAATCGGTCACCAAACGTCCAAAATCGTTTGATTGTTCGCGGTTTATCGATTAACTGAAAAGTCTGCAATTCCTGAATTACTTCAATCATTGTCCCTTCTCGCGACTCAAACACATTCTGCAAACCTTCAATTGCATTTTCGCACAACTTTCAGTTCGCCGGAGAAGCTATTTGAACTCGCCGGACTTTCACCGGAAAACCGTGTTTTCCATCAAATCAGTAAGTCTCTCAATTCTTTCATTATCTATCAGTTGTTAAGCTATTGCTAACTCAAACCCTTCAATCGGAATCAATTTCAGACGTTGATATCAGATAATTCCCTCTCGCCGGAAAACTTCTGAAAATTCTTATCTTCCACTGTAAAACGGTATAGACATTCAAACCTTCTGATAACTCTTGTTTAGTACTTCAATTCCACAATTAACTAATCAAAACTGTTAATTTATTCGCTCAGTCGAAATCCGTAAAAAACAGAGCCGACGACTTGCCGGAATTCTGAGATAAATCGTTCTCCGGTATGTTTACTTCTAAAAATCGTCTCTGCCATTTCATATTAGTCTGTTGAATGTTTGTCAATCGAATTAAACAAGAAACAATAGAGTAATCGTAGGCTGTAATTCTGTAACGAAGAAGACGAAGATAGGTTGATTATAAGTTTAATAAAATCTGGATATTATCTCGGGTTAGACACACAGTCCAGCGGTGGACTGTGTGCATATACATATCACACGCCGCGAGTTCGATCCTTGACACACGTATGCTCTGTAATAAAAATGTTTTATTTTTCTAACTAAACCGGATTAACTCACGGTAGATGTTAAGTATAATAAAAATCCGTATATTAACCAAGTTAGACACACAGTCCAGCGGTGGACTGTGTGTAACGATAAATCACAGGTCCCGGGTTCGAGACCTGTTGACGGCACCGGTTCGATGATTTAAAACATTTTTTGAAAATAAAAGAATTTTGAATAAACTGAGTTAGTATATAAATCTAATTAAAAACAGAATTATTTCGGGTTAGACACGTAGCTCAGTTGGTAGAGCTGCGTGCAGCCGAACGGGAGGTCTCGGGTTCGAGTCCTGCCCGGCGCATACCTGTACACAATAGAACCGGTCAAACAGTCAAACGGTCAACGATCAACGCAAAAGTCAACATATTTTTATATTTTTATTTATTTAATTTAATTTAAAAATCAATTAAAAATACTTAAAAATAATGTTTTTAAAGATAGAAAATAGCCTTAAACTCACAAAAATATATCTAAAAATCCTATTAAAATTATTAATAAAATCCACTCATTTACTATATCTTCCGTTATTATTTAGGTTAGTCAATCCTCGTTGTTCAATTCTTCCAACTCGTGCGCATCCCATCATCTCCAACCGAACGCACCCAATGTGAGTGAATCTCTACAAAATTCCCCGTTTTAATCACGTTTTTGGGGTGTATCATGTGTCTTACCATTTATTATATTTAAATCATTGTGCATACATCATATCATGATCAAATGTGTATTCAGCTTGTATCAACTGTTGTGTGGTTATTGTTTAGATTTAATTTATTAGTTTCAGTACATGCAATTTCATAGGCCGCCGCTCCCCATTACATTATGAGCGTTGAGCAGTTCCCCATTACATTATGAGCGTGAACCTGGCGTTGCCAACATACGATCGGCTCCGTTTGATTGAGCCTTGATCGCACAGACATTCATCATAGGCCGTCCGTTCCCCATTACATTATGAGCGTGAACGTGACGTTGCCAACATATACAGTTTCATTCATGTTATATATTCATGCAATTTCATTTGTTATTGTATGTTATTGTTTGTGGGTTGTTATTGCTATTGTTTGATTATTTACATTTGCTCACATATGACTATTGCACAATTTTTCCTTGATAAAAATAACAATAAATCAATAATAAATGTTTATCTAACAAGGTTCACTCGCCAACTTATGTTGACCCAAAAACCCACATTTTTTTACACATGATACAGGTGAACCAGCTGCAGCAAGAAACATATAGGATTGGCTTAGAAGAATAAACTGGTTTAGAGCTTGGATTGTTTAGTTGGTTATTTTTCTTTGTATTTGTATGGACATGTTTGGATTATTGAGAATGTAATTTTGACTTTAATAAATATGAAACATATTAGTAAATATCATGAGCTTTGGTGATAACCCAATTATGCCCCGACTCTTATTCTGCTGCGGGTCGGGGTGTGACCCATTTCCGACAAAGCGGTAATAATTTACGGTAACCCAAGCCCGTATAGGGGAAATAAGCCGAGAGTATTTACCTAAGCTAGTCTTCTTTTTAATTTCAATAACTCAGCCGTATACAAAAGTACTAACATGCAAATAGCATTTACCGGCAAGGCTCTAGTCTGGATTATGACATAGCTAACCAATTAATACTATCGGTCTTTATTTAAGTCGTAGACTTAGACCGAGTAGTGTACATGATCAAAACGTATAATGCTTGATTAAACGATGATTGGATAGAATGTAGTTTAAATCCGACAAGTACTTCGACTTGCATAATATGGGTAAACTATAAATATTCTGGATTTTGAGATTTAAAATGATAAGGTTAAACCCGTTTTGGTTAAATTCTGTAAACTAGTTACGTATAATCAACCGTACGCTTATAAGCAATAATGGGTGACCGGATAAGTCATGGACAAGTTCTATATGCCATTATACTTTAAATAAGTTAAGATATCAGTAGGATATCAACTTGTATGCCCGTTAAAGTTTTAAAACGAAACCATGCCTTATAAGGGCATTTCGGTAATTATATGCCGTATAAAAGGAACTTGAATATAATTTAAGTTTAAAATCATGAGTATTTGGAAAAATAGTTTATTTATGATATAATCTCAGTAGGATATCAGTTATATGTGTAGCTTATCTTTTATGACCAAACTATGCACCGAAGGGGCATTTTGGTCATTTTACACATAGTTTGTAAATTATTTGGTATTCTGAGTTTATAATATGTACCTACTGTAAATATGTTTAAAATAAGTTTTAAAATCAGTAGGTAACAAGTCTTGGTCAATTAATATGGTTTAAACCATACTATGCGCCGAAACGGCGCTTATGTCGTAAAATGACATTTTATGTGATATTTAATAAAAACTGACATTACGGTCAGATTAAAATGTCTTAGATATGTTATTTAATATAACATATCAGTAGGTAAAAGATTTATCTCTAAAAGATTTGATTAAAACTATTTTATGAGCCACAAGGGCAAAATCGTCATTTATCGACATAGTTTAAGAACCTGCTTAAAAACTCAGTTTATAACTTGGTTTAACATCCCAAATAATCCTACTTATAATATTACATTAGTAGAAAACTCATTTTCAAGTTCATTACTATTTAAAACCTTGTTTTATGCAAAAATGTCATTTGGTCAAAGATGGCATAATTACTGAACTTGCGCATAAACTTAGATTCTGATTATGATCATGTAATATAACCTCAGAGGATTATGCTACATTATATTATGATCATAATGCAACTTTAGATCAGTAGGTAACTAATCTAAATCAGGTCAGAATCGAAAGTCAAAGCAGAAGTCAAACTTCATGACTTTCGGTTGCAAACCGACCCTAGAACTGAAATTGACGAGCCGAACATGTTCTTACATGTTCTAATAATTATTACCAACTTGTTTAAGTGTCAAAACAGGTTTCATAACATATATAAGATCAATTTATGATTTTCCGAAATGGCATGTTTGACTTTTTAATATCGTAACTTTGACCCGTCAATTGGTCTAGCAAACGTGATCTTCAGGAGGTGCCCTTTATAGGGATTAACACCTACCTTATTACGATCACTTAGCCATGTTCATTTCGAACAATGGCTGGACCATAATGGTCTTAACTGAAAGTCAAAGCGTTTTCCGTAAAACGCTTGACTTTTGGCTATAAAAGCCTATAAACGAAAATGCACAAAGAAGGAACACTTACCAGTGATTCCTAGAGTGCAAAAGAACTATGTTGGATGCTCCTTTTAGCTAGGAACTTCTAGAGGAGGGAGAAGAGTGAATGAATGAGAAAGGTGCAAGTTGGAATGGTGAACTTAAGCACCTATTTATAGTTGGAGAACTCAAAGGAGGTGATGCCAGGTGTTTAGGAGTGTAAGAGGAAGCTTACAAGTGTCCCAAAACGTGGCATAGCAGTTTAGGAAGCCATAGTTTCGATTAAATGGTTTTTTGGAGCTTTGTGTGGCAGCCAAGAAAAACATTCTGCAGCAAAGCCTTTGTCGCGCCCGCGAGAGGCCCGCCCCTTAACCAGTTTCAAAATTTGACACTTTTAACCCCTTAACTTACAAAACCCTCTAAACCTTTCTAAAACACCTTTTTGGCACTTTTAGCCCTCCGTAGCCAATTTTTGTCATACCCGGGATTATGCTCGGACATTGTCGAGCTCCCGGTTCGTTAAAAGGTCACTTAGAGGTATAAATTAACATGTTGACACTTTTAATCCTTCCATTATCCAACTTTCACATATATACAAAATTAAACCCTCTCGTCCAACAAATGGCACGTATGAGAGTTAGGACTTTGTAAAGGATCACTCAGAGACTTATTATAAGCATGTTGACTTCGATGTCACTCAGAGGCTGGGCATGTTGACATATCAGTCATTCAGAGGCCAAGTTTTAAGCATGTTGACATATCAATCACTCAAAGGCTGTTATTTATGCATGTTGATATCGGACCGTCACTCAGAGGCTCAGTTTGAGCATGTTAGTCCTTATTGGTCATTAATAGACTATATTTAAAATACAACACGTGTCACTATACTATTGGACACGATTTTACAGGGTGTTACACTTGTGAAATTGGTAAACTATCGACAAGAAATGCACTAGCCGACCTTGGTGCAAGTATAAATTTGATGCCTTATTCAATTTTTGCTAAGCTAGGTTTAGGTGAACCATCACCTACGCGTATGAGCCTTTAGGTAACTAACATGTCAGTTAAGTATTCTTATGGTATTGTGGAAAATGTGCTAGTCAAGATTGGTAAATTTGTATATCTTGCAGATTTTGTCATCTTAGATATGGATGCGGATTCTAAAATGCCTATAATCTAGGTCGTCCATTTCTCGTCACGGCTAGAGCTTTGGTTGATGTTTTCGAAGGAAAGTTGACTCTTCGTGGTAATGATGATAAAATGGTATTCAATATCAAAAGACGCTTCGATAATCAACTAGACTCACATAAAGCAATACTTTTATGATTGACACTATAGAGGAAGTTCCATCCCATATGTCTTGGGAAATGAGCTTAGTCTAATTTATATTTGGTAATCAACAACCCCATTGGTTTTGATCACAAGAAAGATATAAAGGACCTTGAACGGTTGATTCATGGAAATCCTCATGATTTAGAAGCTTGAAATGTTAAATTGATGGTAGTAGAAGAATATGTTATCCTAACGAATAAGTGTGGGGGTAGTAAGCTAAAAGATGAGGACCATATCTATACTATATTATAATGCATGATGGAGGGATATTTTAAGATACCCAAAAAATAAGAACTTCTTACCTCTTTATTTATAAAAACACCCTTAAAATGAGTGTAACCTGGTCTTTTAACACTAATTATATTTTAGTCCCTCATGTTATTACACTTAAATTCCTTTATTTTAACAAAAATATGGATAATCATTTACACTTTTACCCCTCCACAACCAACTTATAATTCTTTTACGTATTTGTGTCATAACTTTTGAACTATAATGTTTTTAAAAAATCTAGAGGTATCGTGACGACCTACTCATTTTTGTCGACCTTTCAATAGTTATTTTGGTCTGTATTAACGTACAGATTAAAATGTATAGGTAGACGATACATTACTGTAAAAGTGATTATGCCTTATTCTAGTTAGTCATTATCATAAATAAAAAAATCAGTCATTTTCCCAAATAAAAACACGTCAATGGCACAAATATTTATACAAATGAAACAAACCCACAAATCCAACGTAGAATTCACCCATTAGTTTCAAAATTCAAAATCTCTCATTAGAATCTCTCTTACACTTTCTCCCTAAAATCTCTACTAGAACCCACTATCTCGTTGATGTTCGTAACCAACCTAGCTCACTTGCCTCTTTCTTCTACATCATCTTCTTCTCCGGAAGATTTTAACATCAAACACCACACCAAGATTATCAGAGAGAATTAGAGGTCTAGAAGCTCATATCAAGGAAGTTTCCATTTTAAAAGACTTTTTTCTTAACCAATTTGGGTTGGAAATAACTACTGTAAGATGATGGATAGCTAGACGTATGAAACCTATAATCTTCAATCCTTGGAACCCTATCAAGACTTTAATCGGTAAGAGGATCTCTATTCCTAAAATCTAATTGGTTCATGATCATTTAGAAATCCTGATTCTTTCAAAAACCTTAATAGTTTTTCTCTTATATACCAGTCAATCTTTAATTATTGTTTTTTAATGAATTCAGTTTTAGATCACTGGAAAGTTCGTGTTCGAGTGTCTTATTTACAACGCGAGAAGAAAAAGGTAATACCTTTTGTATGTAAATCTTAGGTTCTTCTTAAATTTCTTGAACTCAATCTTCCAAGGCGGACAAGAGGTTAGGGTTCCTGCAAACTCGGATGAGTCAGGAACTAATAGTGTTAAATGATTTTTTTTAGTTGGATGATTATTTTGTTGTTTTTATATGTTTATTTCTTGTATTTTCTCATACTGTTTGTTGGAACTTTGGAACTAATGGATTGTTTTTTAGGGTTGATGGCTATCAGAACTATGTTGTGATATAATTTATTATGTACTAGCTGTCTAACTACTAGTAAGAATTTCTTCCAGGAGAGAGATAGCTCCTAGAAAACAAACAAGTATGCGCCAAGAAGGCCTAGGGGTAGAAAAATTGCTCTCAACCATCGAACATTAAGCCATCAGTGAAAGTTCAAGGGATTCGAGGAGTGAACTTCTTTCATGGTACTTATGTAGAGCCCAAAGTTCTCTTATTGCTTCTCATGCTATGATATATTTGTATCAACAAGGATTTTGAATTTACGATTTTCTGGTGTAAATTTGGTTCATGTAGATGTAAATATAGTTATAAATTTGTTACTATTGTTGATTGTGTTTCAAGAATGGTGGGTGCTATATATAAAATTTAATGATTTTATTATCGTAGAAATAATTAGGGCTTGATTGCTCAAACATAATTTTGTGAGTTCATTTGTAAAGAAACATTGAAGTGCGCCGGTTTGGAGCATATATTGAAATATTTAGCTCTTCTTGCATTTCATTAGTTATATTACATTTTCTGGATGCAGTTGGGGCTAAGTCTATGTTATTATGCATATGATTTCACATATGGATGTAAACAAGCCAAGCTCGAGCATGACCTTTTTAACTTAACAAAGCTCAAGCTCGGCTTGTTTCTCGTTATAACTAAATGTAAAAGGTAATGGATTTATGCTTTTATCCTATACATAATTAGGTCTTGCTTGTTATAAAATAAATTTGAGTTAAACTATACGAAATCATTTAGATTGGCTGATGTTGTGTTTAAAATATGATGTTTAGCTTTCTTGTTGTCAAAGAGATTGACCCTTTTTATACCTATACTAGCTTATTGTTTACAGGTTTGCGGTTAGTGATACTATGATGAGGGCCTTCCAAATATTCCAAGTTATTAATATAGAAGTAAGACTTGAGTGCCTCATTCTATACAAGTAATTTCATTTGTTTCTGGTCTTTGTGATGTTTATTTTACTCTTGGAAGATGTTGATATTTGTTCTCTCTCTACTCTCTTGTTGATGTTTTTAATGGCCGCTAGACAATGGTTTGGAGCTATCATTTATACGCAAAAGGCGATTTGCAAAAGTTCGCTTACTAAAAAATGTACGATGATACTACTTACACATATATCACTTTGATTCTTTTACTTTCGGTATAGTAAGGGATCTAAATACGTTTGATGATATTTAATGACAGTTGGCTGTTGTGGCCCCAATATCTGAACTTGGTCCAGATGCTTTATTGGAGCCAATAATAGAAAGGACAAATGGTTTGTTTTCTTAAAAACTTTCATGTGAACTTGTTCTTGTAGTTTGAGGTGTAATCAAGAAGAATGAGACTGGATGATGATTTTTATCATTTTGTTTTTAGCTTGAAGAAGCTGCATACGAGTATGGGAGGAGTGATTTCACTCGATCATTAGAGTTTCCTGGTCCGGATTGTGATGTTGAAAGCTGTAAGGTGTTAAAGAACCCCTTCCTATTACTTATGTAGTTAGTTGGGTTAAATATGTTCTATCATAGCCTGGATTGTATATTGCAGATGGTTGGTGCCTATGGGGAACAACTTGATGTGTTCAATGAAGTCTGGTATGTTATGCTACTTGATGCAAGTGAAAAGGGTATGGCCATTTGTTATTATGTGTGTTTAATAATTCAATTTACTATTAAATATGTTCTCATTGTTCTTTGATGATGCTCTTGGTGCAGTATTGTTTCGTTTGTCATTCTCTCTCAAGAAACCCTTTATGTTTTCCTCTCATACCCCTCGGAGACAAATCCCAAATCTGTTTGATTAAAGGTACTCAATATCATCCAATTTACATCTTAATTTCCCTTCTATCTAGCAGACCTGGTGGTGAGTCCATTATGGATTTAAATCTCCTTATGTAATAGTTTATTAAATAATCTAAATCTGTCAAAAACGCAAATAACCTATATTTGATTATTACAATGTAGAATAGTAAAAGCATATCCATGTCATTTTGATGTTAAGATACTTAATATCATCCAATTTACATCTTGATTTCCCTTCTATCTAGCAGACCTGGTGGTGAGTCCATTATGGTTTTAGATCTCCTTATGTAATAGTTTATTAAATAATCTAAATTTGTCAAAAACACAAATAACCTATATTTGATTATTACAATGTAGAATAGTAAAAGCATATCCATATCATTTTGATGTTAAGATACTTAATATCATCCAATTTACATCTTGATTTCCCTTCTATCTAGTAGACCTGGTGGTGAGTCCATTATGGTTTTAGATCTCCTTATGTAATAGTTTATTAAATAATCTAAATCTGTCAAAAACGCAAATAACCTATATTTGATTATTACAATGTAGAATACTAAAAGCATATCCATATCATTTTGATGTTAAGATACTTAATATCATCCAATTTACATCTTAATTTCCTTTCTATCTAGCAGACCTGGTGGTGAGTCCATTATGGTTTTAGATCTCCTTATGTAATAGTTTATTAAATAATCTAAATCTGTCAAAAACGCAAATAACCTATATTTGATTATTACAATGTAGAATAGTAAAAGCATATCCATATCATTTTGATGTTAAGATACTTAATATCATCCAATTTACATCTTGATTTCCCTTCTATCTAGCAGACCTGGTGGTGAGTCCATTATGGTTTTAGATCTCCTTATGTAATAGTTTATTAAATAATCTAAATCTGTCAAAAACGCAAATAACCTATATTTGATTATTACAATGTAGAATAGTAAAATCCATATCATTTTGATGTTAAGATACTTAATATCATCCAATTTACATCTTGATTTCCCTTCTATCTAGCAGACCTGGTGGTGAGTCCATTATGGTTTTAGATCTCCTTATGTAATAGTTTATTAAATAATCTAAATCTGTCAAAAACGCAAATAACCTATATTTGATTATTACAATGTAGAATAGTAAAATCAATATCATTTTGATGTTAAGATACTTAATATCATCCAATTTACATCTTGATTTCCCTTCTATCTAGCAGACCTGGTGGTGAGTCCATTATGGTTTTAGATCTCCTTATGTAATAGTTTATTAAATAATCTAAATCTGTCAAAAACGCAAATAACCTATATTTGATTATTACAATGTAGAATAGTAAAATCCATATCATTTTGATGTTAAGATACTTAATATCATCCAATTTACATCTTGATTTCCCTTCTATCTAGTAGCAGACCTGGTGGTGAGTCCATTATGGTTTTAGATCTCCTTATGTAATAGTTTATTAAATAATCTAAATCTGTCAAAAACGCAAATAACCTATATTTGATTATTACAATGTAGAATAGTAAAATCCATATCATTTTGATGTTAAGATGCCTTGCCATTTATCCTCTCAAAACTTGCAAATAAATGTCCTTCGGTGTCTTAGCAGGTGAGTTTTTTTTATGTTTATTGCTTGGGCTTATAGACACTCTGGTTCATAGATAGCTGATATACCAAATTGCTTTGCACCCTTACAGTTTTAGATTCATTGATGGAGAGTTGACCACAATGAAGACATGATTCGGAGTGCCCTTAGAGCTCTTCCATCTTTGAGTCATGTAAGTTTTCTATCGCTTTTTTTCTTGTTGGAGCATTGGACACCTCTAGCCCAAACAGTCCACTGGGTCCATGCAAAATGCTCCCCTATAAGGCCATAGCAGATTTTAGCTAATTTGCTAAGCGAGAAAAGAAAAGGTTCTTATCTGATAATATACCTAGAACAAAGATGCAACTTCCTAAACCACTGTTCATGTTCATAACTAGAAATCACAAATTGGGCAGGTCGGGTACTGAGTTTGGGTCAAAATGAGGGGATAACAATCTATTGGGGCAACCTGTGATTATGAACCATCTGATTTTGATAATACAGAGATTGAAGCTGGTCAATGTCAAGAGAGCAATGATCAAATGGATATTAAAAAGCATAAAAGGTACAAATTCTATCAAGAGTTTAATGAATCTAAGAATGGAAGATTAGTCAGTCCTACTTTGATATGGTTTGCTATGATTTCAGGATGGTTTCGAATAGAGATCTGCTTGACTTTTAACTGATTGATCCATTACCAATAAAATACAATTAATTAGGCCCATCTTGATATACAATGCTTAAAATTGCCACCTTTAGAAATATATCATTCTACCAACCCCTTTAAGATACTTGGATCCATGATTATGTGCTAAATAAATGTTCTTTGGTTACAAGTTTTGGCTAAAGAAAAAAATATCATTAATTTGTATCAAACAATCACAAACCATTGAAAGTCTTCTTGAGGAAGAGGAAGATCTCTTCTTTGATGTACTTGATGAATTGGATGTACTTCTACTACTTATAGTGATAATGGGTTTTGAAAATCTGTTATAATTAATTTTCTACATGGTGCGAGTGGTGTTCGTAATTTGTGAATGATTCTGCCATAGACATATTAACCAACATTTCTCTGTCGCTATTTCAAGAATTTTTTCATCCCTAAGGCATGGGGTCACGCGGGTTGGGGCGGGACTCACGGGAGCACCGTTGTGATGGTATATTTAACACACCTTGATTTTCATGTGTATTTCAAGATTTGTTAAGTTGGAGTTTCGAGTGTTTCAAACGGTTAAGATCAAGGTGAAGATGGATTGTGATGGCTTTAAAAGGAGGACCAATAATGTTGTGTCTTTTTTTTATCCGGTCATCTTTTTTTTTTTATACTAATATATAAACATTATGGCATGTTTATGCAATGTGTGTGTATAAAGTATATATATATTTGTAGTTGCGGTATATAATGCATTAAATGTTTAGTTAGTTAAAAGAGATATTACTCTTTTGCCAATATATAAAGGTGACCTTAATTTTTGTAGGATTTAAGCGATTTTCTATTACATTGGCGCGTTTCCTTTGTTCACATGTTTGATTAGGATTTGGGATGTTAATGGATCTGTCAATGTGGAATACTGTTTCGGTTTGCCTTCCACTGGTTAGGTTTTTTTTTCTTTTTAACCATGCTTCTTATCAATGTGGCACTGTCCCTAGGTTAGTTCTCATACATATTTCAAAAAAATGCATAGTTTTCTGATAACATTTGTGCTACTTTTTTAAAATAGACAAACAATATTGTCGTTCATTAAAGCTGAGTTACAAAAACAGAAACAACGAAAGAACATATGCTGTTCATTTTACTATCTTTGTTTTGTATATGTAGCTTAAAAGGGGTATTTCGTTGTGGCGAGTAAAGTTGAATTGATTTTGTCGTCATCGGAATCATCATCGAAGTTTTGCCTAATGGCCCTAACAGTTTATGCCTCAAAAAGCTTTGCAACATGTGGGGACGGATTTAATAAAAAAATGTTTTGATCTTTAATCAAGAATATGCAAAATGATACCGTAGCACATGTGTTCTTAGTTGCTCCTCAAATTTGTAAACTGGTTTTTAGTTTGAACTCCGAAAGATTTGAATATTTTTTAACAAAAAGTGTGTATGCCTGTAAGCTCTTAATTATAGTCCAGTTGAAAAGGCTGAGAAGGCCGGAAACTTAATTCCGTACTAGGGTTCAAAACACTTGTATCCCAATCATTATTTCAGTTATTGCACTTTTCTTTTTAATATCAGTATCACTAGGTCCACCACTTAAACCATCATCAACAATACTTGTACCCTTCTGCGACTTCTCATGCTATGATAAAGTAAAGCTTATGATTTACATCCATTACAATGATGCTACTAACCTAAAAACAATTAGAAACAACATCCATCGCAATTATACTATTAAGAAAACTACCATAAACGAGTATTGCGATGCAACATGTCACATTCGTCGCATCGCGCGAGCACCCTACCGGTCATAATTTATACTGTAATCAAACTAGACATGGTCGTCACTCAAATTTTAATAGACTCTATACTTTATACTTTTAATTTTAACAAAACCACATACTTTATAAATGTATTTGACTATTGTTATTATTATATACTATATTAACTAATGATAACCCATTTGAATAGTGTTCTTTACCATTTTAACTTAGTTTATCTTTTCTATGTCTTACGTTTAACATTTCGACTTAGTTATTTGTTTTTTTATGTTTTACTTTCGGTTTATTATCTGCGAGTTAACGCGAATGCATGGTTCAATGTGTTTAATGGTCCCACCACAACTCGCAGATCCTAAATGCTAGTCGTAATTTGCTAATCGAAGAATATAAATTTACAATTCCTATTATATGTCTTGATAATTGTGTAAATATATGTACACACTTATGTGTAAACTTTTTAAACCAAGTAATTAAGTTCTTGTACATTTAGCGGATTGGACCGCTAGTCTAACGCATTATTTATTCATAATTTGTATTGGATCCTGTGAAGAAATCCCGATATCCCTAGTTTCTAACTAAAAATGATATAAGAAAGCCAAAACTAAATAAAAAAATATCAGGCCCTAAAATCAAGGTTGTCACACACTTGCCATATTGATTTGTAAATTTGTTTAGTGGTGTTTGTTTTTCTTAAAACAGATCTGTGTAGTCTTTTCTTTCTGCGTCGCATAGACCAAACGCAGATATTGTTATCTGCAGATTGTTTATTTTTTTAAAGACGTTTTATTAAAAAAGTTTGAGCAAGTTTTTCTTGTTGCAGACTTAGCTCAACCACTTTTAAGATCTTATAAGATCTACAGACTTGCCATCACCGTCCACCACCACTACCGTCCACCACCATCACGTACCACCACCTACCGTCCATGTCCACCACCCACCACCACCACCACCGTCCGTACACTACCACTAGTTTATTTTAGAAGTCTACATATGTTAAAAAAACAAATTCTTCTTGTAGACTTCAGAGGTTTGGTCTATATTTTCTTCTACAGATGTGGTATGTAGACTAAAGACATTTTACATTTTAGAAAAGAAACTGCACCTTGGTGTTTTGCTGGTATGGGTAAAAACACATTGTGTGAGAGTTACATGCTTGATTGTTACACATGTTTATATTATTCTTTATCGTGATTGATAAAAAAAATATTTTATCTAAGACACTTGATTTAACATGCTATATTAGACAATGTGTGTCTTATATCACAAACCAACTTTATCTCTTAATAACCTCTTGTATTAATCTTGTAAGTTTTTGACTAATTAATTTCAATTTAATGTTCCTTAAAAAATTCATGGTTTGATTCGTTTAATCCTATGTTACAATCTCGTGTATTACACGGATTGATACGTATAATATCATATGATAAGTAACAAAAAGTTATGTTTAAAAAAACATATGTATGGCACGGTTGAATAATAATTGTATAAAATTAACTGGTTAGTGTTTCTTAAATTTGCTCCACTTGCTTCAAGATAGCAATCAATTTGCCAAACCTTCTTTTCACCGGTTTTGTTCTTTGTGTTTCTGTCTTGAATCTTGTCTCATTCTAGTTATAATTTAAATTGCGAAAATTTAAAGTAACTTAACTATTACAACAAGGCTCCCAAAACAACAAAAATACAAGATACAACCAAGTGAAAAAATACAACTATAACAAGAATTAAACAACCATATGGGAAACCAACTTGAATAGTAACACACAACATCATTATTGACAAACGTAAAGATAGCAATCAATTTGCCAAATCGAATTGATTTTATAGTTTAGTAAAACAGGCTCTGATACCACCATTTAATTCAAATATAGGTTTTTAAATATTAAACTATACAAATTAGAATGAAGCAGGAGACTTTATACGAAATGTTCTTGACTAACTATAGAATACCAACTAGAAGTCCATATGCGAAAAACAATAAAACCAAAATACAACATATGATGTTTCAAAAACGTGTAGCTTAACCGGTTATAGTAAACTATAACTTTTTCGAGACATGGTGAGACAACAACGTGCTTGCTAGATCCATATACGAAAACTCCACGTGAATAAAAGTGAATCTAATTTGTCTTGTTTTGTTCCACCAACTCACATGACAAACACGAAACTCTTTTCGTGTTTCTCCATAACCACCCTAATCAAAACCTCAAAATTGACCCAATCTATTACTTGCAAACCCGAGGCAACACAACGAGTGGAAGATAGAGACCAACGCAACAACAAGTTCAATGGCGACTGGGAGTTACGGCAGACGACAAGCAATAGCGGTCACAGTTGACTGGCGACGATCATGGCAGCTAAAGTGGCGGTCAAGGTGGCAACAACTTGTTGTGCTGTTAGTCAAGTAGGGTTAGTTTTCTCAAAAGTGATGTCCCGAACCACATAGTCATAATCTAGGTCAAATTTTAGTGTTTTTTTCATTCAAATTTCTTATCCATCGCAAGAATTATCTAGGGTTTAAACTTTGAAACAATTAATAAATAATAAAATATTATCTTGTAAGAGGCTATGGAGTTTTTCTAATAACTCGAAAAGAAGCTATGGGTTTAACCTTTATATTTTCACCGATAATGAATAATCCCTAATTAATCGCTTTTAATACTCCGCATTGGGTCTTGTTATCTATTGGTTAAACAGAAGAGAATACACATACATAAGAAATATTGGGTTGAAAGCAGACGCATCGTCGTCGTATTGGGAAAGGTTATTCCGATCGAAATCGAAGACGACTCCGGGCATACATAAAGCTAGGCTGCACTGCGGCTGTAAGTGAGTTTTCCTGCTTATAAAAGTGAAATCATTCATTCACTAGGTTTTTTCTTTGTTTGAAATCCATCTCTGTTTAATTGCCAACAATGAGATTGCTTTGGTTTTCGATTCGAGTGAAAGCCTATATTTTAATTGTTGGTTCTGCTAAGGATTCTTGACTGTGCTTTGTCTTAACAACAGGCATTATGAGATCTGCCTCATCCCAACCGTTGCAATGAATTAGACTCGTTTTCTTTTTTTCACCACTTGTAAGGTGTCATTGCATACATAATTTACTTGCTAGCAAGCAAGCATATACTTATCTCTTTTGTATATAGGTATCTAAACAAGTAAGTTAGTCTAAGATCGTGCATAAAGATGGCAAATTCATCCATACCTGCTATCCTGGAGAAGGTAAGGAGCTCTGGAGTTTTGTATCAAAAGACTGTCTGTGAAAGCGCTTTCGAACTGATACAACAATTTTTGCCTCTTGCAGATGACGGGGAAGGACAAAGATTACAGATATATGGCAACGTCTGACCTATTGAATGAATTGAACAAAGAGGGGTTTAAACTTGACAATGACCTTGAGGTGAGATTGTCCAATATTGTTCTACAGCAGCTTGATGATGCAGCTGGTGATGTTTCTGGACTGGCCATTAAATGTCTTGCTCCACTCGTGAAAAAAATCCACGAGGCCCAAGTACTGGAGATGACTGATAAGCTATGTAATAAACTGCTTAATGGTAAAGATCAGCATCGTGACATTGCAAGCATAGCTCTCAAGACCATTTTTTCTGAACTTCCTACCTCATCTGTTGCACAATCAGTTCTTGTTTCAGTTTCTCCAAAGTTGCTTGGAGGAATTACAAGCCCTGTGAGTTACCTTGAATCCTCCCTCACATGCAGTAGCTAGTAAGATATATGTACCATCTAACATATTCTTCTTTCCTTTTCTCAGGCAATGAAGACAGACATAAAATGTGAATGCCTTGATATCTTATGTGATATCCTGCATAAATTTGGTAATTTGATGACATCAGATCATGAAGACATGCTAAAGGCCCTATTGCCTCAGTTAAGTTCCAATCAAGCCAGTATAAGAAAGAAGACAGTATCATGTATAGGTAAGTAAAATCAGATTGCTTCCTGATGTACAAGTATTTCTCTAACTAAATCTGTTTGCATTATAGCTTCCCTGGCATCAAGCCTGTCAGATGACTTGTTGGCCAAGGCCACAAATGAAGTTGTTCGGCTTTTACGGAACAAGGGAGCAAAACCTGAAATGATGCGTACAAACATTCAGATGATTGGGGCTTTAAGGTATACCTTTCGTATTTTTCTTACAGTATATCTTTTGTGTTATTTGCAACCTAAATAGAGATTTGGCTATTAATTCATCAGTCCATATTTCGCATTCCATTATATTAGCTTTGTTTCTGCAAATATCTATCGAAGATCCCCTAATCTGTGCTAATTTACATTTTTGTTTCTGGTTGCAAACTTTTCATTCATTGCTATTATATGCTTCACTCGTTATATTGTTGATGAATTATGATGTTTTGTTGTGTTAGCCGTGCTGTGGGTTATCGGTTTGGTCCACATCTTGGAGATACAGTTCCAGTTCTAAATGAATATTGCATGAATGCATCAGAGAATGATGAGGAGCTTCGTGAGTATAGCTTGCAGGTATTGGATCTGGCTATGCCCTTCTGTTTCTATTTTCTCTTTAACTTTTAAAGAGGAATATGCTTGTGGTGCAGGCTCTGGAAAGTTTTCTACTCAGATGCCCTCGGGACATATCCCCTTACTGTAAGGAAATTTTACATATGGCTTTGGAATATCTTAGTTATGATCCCAATTTCACTGATAACATGGAGGAGGACACTGATGATGAAGTCCATGATGATGAAGATGATGAGTATGTTTTTCTTCTTATCTAGGTTCTCACTGATAAATTTTAGTCTTATCTATCATGCTTGGTTGATTTGCAGTGATAGTACGAATGAATATACAGACGAGGAGGATGTTAGCTGGAAGGTTCGAAGAGCTGCTGCAAAATGCCTGGCAGCACTAATTGTTTCTCGTCCTGAGATGCTCTCAAATCTATATGATGAGGTTATACTGCTTCTATATTTTAGAAGTGTATTTTAGAACTTGACAATTTCCCAAGGACATTAATCTTGAAGCTATAGATGTACTTATAGACACTATGCATATGTAAATGGCTTATGTCATGCAGGCTTGTCCGAAGTTGGTCGATCGGTTCAAAGAGAGGGAAGAAAATGTGAAGGTAAACAGCAAACTTACTTCCCTGTTTATCATGACATGTTTAACTTAGTGATTTTGTATTCTGCAGATAGATGTTTTTAACACTTTCATTGAGTTGCTACGTCAAACTGGAAATGTCACAAATGGGCAGGTTGATGCGGACAAATTAAGGTAGGCAAGTTGCTTTTATTTATAGCATTGGCTAAACCTGAAAGTTAATGTTATTTCCATATCTTGTAGCCCCAGATGGTCATTGAAGCAAGAAGTACCCAAGGTTGTTAAATCTATCAATAGGCAGCTGCGTGAAAAGTCTATTAAGACAAAGGTACTTGATTGTTTATTGTTTGTTTTATAAGCGGTTGATTGTTTCCTCATAATGGTTTTATCTTCAGATTGGTGCGTTTTCGGTTCTGAAAGAGCTTGTTGTTGTTTTGCCTGACTGCCTGGCTGACCACATTGGATCCCTCATTCCTGGAATAGAGAAAGCACTTTGTGTAAGGGAAATCTTGCAATTTTATTTCTATTTGCTATTGTTGTTTCAACCATATCCTTTCTCCAGGACACATCCTCAACCTCAAACCTCAAGATCGAGGCTCTTGTATTTACAAGATTAGTTTTGGCCTCACATTCTCCAGCGGTTTTTCATCCATACATTAAGGTATGCTTGTTATCAAAGTGATTTTAATTTTTTTTCCATGCAATTAGTTGTTAGGACTGAAAAAAATTGATATATGTTTATGCTGTATCTAAGTTACATGTGAATGATTTATATTGTATTTCGTATGTTTAGGCTATTTCTGCTCCTGTATTAGCTGCTGTTGGTGAACGCTATTACAAAGTTACAGCTGAGGCATTAAGAGTATGCGGGGAACTTGTTCGAGTTGTGCGTCCAGACATTAAGGTTTTGTCTATTTTTTTTTTTCGTTTCGATTTTAATATTGATTTTTTTTTCCTTTCTGAGGTTATATACGGGCTGTTCAGGTGTCTTATTTTAATTTCAAACCCTATGTGTATCCAATATATAATGCCATCATGTCACGTTTGACGAACCAAGATCAAGACCAGGAGGTTAAGGAATGTGCTATTTCTTGTATGGGGCTGGTTGTTTCCACTTTTGGTGATCACCTCACGGCAGAATTACCTGCATGCCTTCCTGTTCTTGTGGATCGAATGGGAAATGAGATAACACGACTTACTGCTGTCAAGGTTTGTTTAACTGCCAAAATTAAGTTCTCCACAAGTGTTGTCATATTTATTCTAGCTTATACTAGTTGTCATTTTGCTGCGACAAGTTGAAATTGTAAAAGGTCTGTCGCTACTGTAAAGACAAACTAGTTATTTAGAAATAGCTCTACTATTGTTAAATGGACATGATGGTTAAGCTGAAGATTAAGTTTAAGACTATAGTTTATTGATTTTTCATGCTGTAAAAGTAAGGTATTACCTTGTTTTTAAAAGGCGTGGCTCAGGTGCGCCTGAGGCGTGAGCTGGTGGGCCTGGTGCGTTACCATGGCTGAAACAATGCGGTTACATGAACTGGTGGCACTTTGCGTACATCTGATGTTTCAGTCAGAGATGTGAGCTCCATAGCTGAGTTATTGCGAGCTCCATAGTTGAGTTGTTGAGAGCTCTCTGTCTCTTCATTTTTTCAATGTATTTTCAAAGTGGCGCCTGTTTTCTCTTAATAAGATTTAGTGCACTAAGTTTAAATAAAGGGGTAGGAGGTGAGGCCCTGTTAATGTGTTACAGGCATATATATATTTTTTATCAAGTAATAGCCCATTTTCTGACTCTTCTTATTTTTTTTGTTAAATTTGTTTCTTACTGTTTTTTAGCCTTTATAGGTTGCACATATAGCTTTCTAAATTGTTGCGTCTTAGATTTCAGTTCAAATAAGGCTTCTTAGATTTATACATAAAGCCTTTTAGGTTGTACTTAAAGCTTTTTTATTGTGTATTTGTTTTCTTGAGCTACTTCAGTTCTACATATAGCTTGTTTGATTGCACATAGAGTTTCTTTGTATATCAAATTGTATGTATTTTTTTGGTCATCTACATTGTGGGTGTTTGAAGATTAACAATGTAGTACGTATTATCTTTAAACTATAAATTTTATATGAATACCTGGTACCTTGTGTACGTGAAACTCTTGCCTCGCATCTTGGCTTCTGAGACTTGAATGCCATGGAGCACCTCATACTTTTTAAACCAAGGGTATTGCTGTTGTGTTTTACTGTGCCATTCTTTATCTCCTTGCTTTATGACTCTCAGCCAACACTGGCAGTCTGATACCTGACTTAGCTTTGATAAGTGAATATGAATATATTAGATAAAATTGTCACTAGAGTGCTCACTCAGGTAGATCATTAGTTTCAGTCCATATACATACATGTTTGTATGAGTTAATGAATACTTGTATTATCGTATACTTGATTATCAGTTATCTAGTTAACAACCAAAAATGATATAGTGAAGGGATCAATGAAACTTCAGTAGGCATACAGATCCTCATTCTTCAAATATGATAAATCTACCTTTCCCTCTGTGAAGGTAAAAACAGTAATTGTATATATATGTTGAGTGTGTATAAAAGTGTTATAATGTATAGTATATATATTGACATGATTATGAAACCCTAATGGAGCCTAACCCAAATATATTCTAACACCCGCTTTCTAGTAGGAATCATGAGTCATGGCGGTTCTCTAGGAAGCACCATTACCTATTATATTTTCTTTTTTCTTTGATAAACTTACAGACTCTTCTAAAGTGTTAAAGACTGTATCTCTCTTTTTATAATAGGTTAAGAGGTTTGATTTGTATAATATGCTAAGTAGGAAAGTGTGTAAACTTTTGTCTCTGATCCTTCTTGCGGTTTTCAGGCTTTTGCAGTGATAGCTGCATCTGCGCTGCACTTAGACCTTTCATGTGTACTAGAGCATGTGATTGTGGAGTTAACTGCATTTTTACGCAAGGTAAGAAAGAAACATCTGTATTGTACTTCCTTTAGCGAAAAAGTTAAATGATGGTTCTTTCTACTTTCGAAAAATAGGCCAATCGAGCATTAAGGCAGGCAACATTGGGTACTTTAAACGCACTAATTGTTGCATATGGTGATAAGATTGGCTCTGCTGCTTATGAAGTCATCATTGTGGAACTTTCAACTTTGATCAGGTTGGCGTTTTGTAATATCATTATATATCTCAGGTTAATAATAATGTATATTAGTGAATTGATATATGTTTGATTAGCAGTGACACAGACTTGCATATGACGGCTCTTGCCCTTGAACTGTGCTGTACGTTGATGTCAGACAGGAGGTCTGTTGGTTTGGCTGTGAGAAATAAAGTTCTTCCCCAGGCCTTGGCATTAGTCAAAAGTTCATTGCTTCAAGGCCAGGCCCTTTTGGCTTTGCAAAACTTTTTTGCTACTCTTGTTTACTCTGCCAACACCAGTTTTGATGCTCTGCTGGAGTCTCTTCTTTCCACTGCTAAACCATCTCCTCCTCAATCAGGAGGTGCTATTGCTAAACAGGCTTTGTTTTCCATAGCCCAGTGTGTTGCTGTCCTCTGCCTTGCTGCAGGTGATCACGAATCTTCATCTACAGTAAACATGCTCACACAGATCTTAAAAGATGATAACACCGCTATTAGCTCCGCCAAACACCACCTTGCTTTGCTATGTTTGGGTGAAATTGGGAGAAGAAAAGATTTGAGTTTACATGCACACATAGAAAACATAGTTATTGGATCCTTTCAGTCTCCCTTTGAAGAGATCAAATCTGCAGCCTCTTATGCACTTGGCAATATTGCAGTCGGCAATCTGCCCAAGTACTTGCCATTTATTCTTAACCAAATAGATAATCAGCAGAAAAAACAATATCTGTTGCTCCATTCTTTGAAAGAGGTTAGTTTAGATCTTAATTCCAATGTAAAATCCTTCCTTACACACTAGCAATAGATTCATTATCTCCTTTGCAGGTGATAGTGAGACAGTCTGTAGATAAAGCCGAATTTCAGGATTCTAGTGTTGAAAAGATACTCAACTTACTATTTAACCACTGTGAAAGTGAGGAAGAGGGTGTCCGCAATGTGGTAGCTGAGTGTCTCGGAAAAATTGCTCTCATTAAGCCTTCAAAACTTGTTCCTGCCCTCAAGGTAATATTATAAATGTTTCATGAAGTTCTACGGGTGGTCAGGTTTGTCGCTTGTATATATGTGCTCAAGTTAATGTTGAAATTTATATATTTCTCTAGGAGAGAACGACTAGTCCTGCTGCATTTACCAGAGCAACTGTTGCTGTTGCTGTGAAGTATTCAACTGTTGAACGACCAGAGAAGATAGATTCAGTCTTGTACCCAGAGATTTCCTCATTCCTTATGCTTATCAAGGATCAGGATCGGGTGAGTTTAACAAAGATACTTCAAGAGTTGTAGAGTTTTGAGTTATATTGAAAATACCCTGTATGTGTGGTCCAAGAATGCATATAGTTGATCTTTCATTTGTTAATAAATTTGGGCAGCATGTTAGGCGTGCAGCTGTTTTGGCTTTAAGCACAGCTGGCCACAACAAGCCAAATCTCATCAAGGGCCTTCTTCCTGAACTTTTACCACTCCTTTATGACCAGACAGTTATTAAGGTAATTGTTATATTTTGTTTTGATATGGGTGATAGAACCCCCCAAAATAAGCTCTCTTTTGATAATTTCTACATTGAAAACATTATTGGTGCATATATGTAATGACTATTAAGTGTTGACATTAAAGCGTACCCCCAAAATGTTTTTGCAGAAAGAACTGATTCGAACAGTGGACCTTGGTCCTTTTAAGCATACCGTTGATGATGGCCTTGAGTTGAGGAAAGCAGCATTTGAATGCGTAGATACATTGCTTGATAACTGCCTTGATCAGTTGAACCCTTCGTCTTTCATTGTGCCTTACGTTAAATCTGGACTTGATGGTAAGTTCGTTGTAATAGATTAGGAACCATAGTTATAGCAATTCACCCCACAATTTATCACAAGCTAGAGCTGACAGTTTTGACTTGACGTATCAATGGGTCAATATGTTTTTATCTTTAACGGGCTCTTAAAAAGGTAACAGGTCAAATTTTCTCGTGAGTTGCTCGGAGCATATCATTAATATGTTAATCCTCCTAAATTAATTTATTCGAATACCTTTGTGATCTTATTTAACCCTAAATATTCATAATATTTGGACAAAGGTGTTTCGGGTGAACTTGAAACGACCCTTGCAATATTGACCCATCCATTTTACCACCTGCTCAAGAATTACTGTCTGAATAATGTTGATATGCATCTTCATCACACAGATCATTATGATGTTAAGATGCCTTGCCATCTTATTCTCTCAAAACTTGCAGACAAGTGTCCTTCAGCTGTCTTAGCAGGTGAGTGGTTTATATATTTTAACTAGTTATTGTTTGGGCATGTAGACACTCGTTCATAGCTAATATCCTAAGGTTGATTCAAACGTTTACAGTTTTAGATTCATTGGTGGAGCCTCTCCAAAAAACCGTTAACTTCAAACCTAAAACCGATGCTGTAAAGCAAGAAGTTGACCGCAATGAAGACATGATTCGGAGTGCACTTAGAGCTATTGCATCGTTGAACCGTATCAGGTATCTCTCTTTTTTAGTGATTTGTTTTCAGTTTTGTAAATGATGATGTGCTAAACCTTTTTTAATCGGCTTTCGTTTTTTTTAAGAATAAAGTGTAACCATATTTCTTTTCTTTTCTTTTCTTTTTTGCAGTGGAGGAGATTGCAGCCATAAATTTAAGAATTTGATGGGTGAAATAGCTAAATCGCGGTCGATATGGGAGAAATACTGTTCAATCCGTAACGAGTGAAGATGATTTTAGATGTTAGATTTTACTTTGGGGTTTCTGGTTTCACAGATACAACTTTTTGGTGATTTTTAGTGGGTTTGAATGGAAGAATGATGAGAAATAGAAACCAAGAGAAGCTGTTTTGTGCTACATATCAGACATTGTTAGTTATCCAATTTATCCCTTAAAAATACCCAAGTTTTTACAACTCAACTTCATTTTATATTAATATTAATATTCATATTAATATTAATATTAACATTAAAATTCATATTAATATTAATATTAATATTATTATCATTATTATTTATTAACTAGTATCAGGACCTTGTGTTGCATAGGAGCATAAAACCGTTAAAAAAAGTCGCTGTAGCATGCATGTGTTATATATATATATATAGATATAGATATAGTGGAGAGTTCAAATGAGAAGAAAAATTTTGTAAGAATAAAAGAATAACTTTTAAACCAATAGAAATTCTCCATTTACTTTATTTAATGTGTGTATTTAATATTATGAAAAAAGGCATATAGGTAAATCTATAATTGTCATTAATTAGCTAATTAATTAAACTTGTAACTCATTTTTTAATATATTTTTTCAAGATAAAATAATTTATTATGAAGGATAATTTTCGACATGTGTAGGATAAATTTTAGTATGTGTAGGATAAATTTTGAAATGTATAGGGTAAATTTACATGTGTGTAGGGTAAATTCCGATAAAGATAAATTTTGAAATGTTTAGGATAAAATGTTTTTGTTTTATTAATGTGAGATAGCATAATTAATGAAATGAGTTATAAACTATTTAATATTTTACAATTATGTCCTTTCTTTTTTTTTCTTCTCACATTAAATATATATATATATATATATATATATATATATATATATCGAGAGTGCCTAGTTTATATTATCTAGATGTTGATAAAGAAACACAACAATTACAAACTTGCAAAGTGAAACAATAATATTATAATATAGCGCTACTATTATTTTTTATTTGTTTTTACATTTTTTTTGTTAAGAAATGTTAAAAATAAAAATTACAAACATAAAGTTGCGAGTTGTTATGGTATATGCAATCAGCTTGATAAGTTTAGGTTAAAGACATGGAGGATATCATCTTCGGATGAGGTTGACAACACCTAAATATGAGGATTACTTAGTATATATCGTGATGTTTAATGTTTAGGTGTCGTTTTGTGTTGATTGGTGGTTTGCTTTTGTTGCTTGTTTTACTTTAGTGTGGCATGTCACACTATTGAATTAGGTTGGCACTCTGCCTTCCTACTTGTTTTATTTTGATAGTAATACAATTACCAGGGTATACCCTTTTACCAAAAAAAAAAAAGTTTAGGTTAAAGAAAAAATCTTTACTCAATAAGATATTTTTTGTTTTATTTTGAATTGCTAAATTTTATTTTCAAACAAAAAAATCAAAATATTATGAAACTTTTTTCTCTTTCTTAAATTTCCTAAATTTTAAACAAATAACCAAGTTTATATGTATATTTGTCGAACTTTTATGTAAGTTCATTTGCATAAAGGAAAGATAAATGTTTTTTCCTTTATCAAACTCAATTTGCTTTTTGCTGACTCTTATTTTTTTTTTCTTTCCACAACATGACTCATTTTCTCTTTTTTTTTCTTCCACAACCTAATTTGATTTTATCGATAACAAAATACACCACCACCAAACCGTCAAAGCCATCACCGCCACCACAACAAAGCCACCTAGTCGTCACCACCACGACACAACACACCACCACCTAATTGCCGGCGTTTGATATTTTAATTCCAAAATTGCGATGTTGTCATATGACATAATCATGACAACTTTCCAATATTGTTATGGGGATTGATGCCCATAACTAGGGTCATCTAATTTACTGCACTAACACACATATTATCACTTGTTTCATAAAAGAACTTAGATGGTTGTCATGTGATGTAGTCATGGCAGCTCTTCGAAAAGGCGTATGATTTGATAACCTTAGCTATAGTAATCTTTTGAGATTCCATAAATCGAAGTCGCTTGTGTCAATGAGGGGAGTGTAAACCAAGTGACTTTTTTTTCTTGTGATTGATTATCTTTTACCTTTATCTGTTTTTTTTTCTCAAAATTATTTCAAACATACGTATTTTTTTCTTGTGATTGATGCATTTATGTCTGTAGCTTGTATTCCTTTTGATTAATTTGTTTCGGTCTTTGTAATAAACAATTTGTTATGATAATTGTTTGATTTTGTGTGAGTTGACCAAAGTCAAACAACATCCTCTTGTCATTTGACTTAGGCCAACATCATCCAAACGACATGTACACTCAAATGACATATAGATGTAGTTTGATTGATACATGTTGTCATTTGGGAAGTGGGTGTTGTTTGAGCATGTTCAAACAATACCAAGGTGTTGGTTGGATGTAACCAAATGAAAAGGGATGCGGTTTGGTTATCATTGATGTCGGTTGATGTGCTGGGTATGTTAGTATAAATACCAAACTCATCATTCACACATTTTAACACCCATAACAGAGAGGTGAGAGCTTTTCATTTGCAAACATTGTGTCGAACCTCTCATGGAAACTTTTGAGTATATCCTTTGTTTGTTGATCATATATTGCTTTGGTTTGGTGTGTATACTTGGATTCCACATCGTATACGCATTCACAACAAGAAATTTATTGTTCAAAATTGAAATCTGGACCTACAAATGGTATCAGAGCATTAGGCTCGATTTCTTGTTGAAAACCAAGCATTTTTGGTGATTTTGAGTGATTTTTGTAGATATATTGGTCAAAAACTTGTTATAAACATAAAAAAAACTGATTAAAAGACCATTAAATGTTGTTGTTTGATGTTAATGGTGATTGATAACTTGTTAAAAATGATGTAGACAATCAAAAACATGGTTTTTAGTTTTGAGCATAAAAACCATTTCACCATTGTTCCAGTGACTAAGCTAGCCGGAATACTCACCTGAAAAGTACAAATTCATGCTAGAAGGTGATTGGTGTTGCAACACGTTTGAAATTCTGAAAAAGATATTACTTTTCATCCCCTTTTCGGATCAAACGACATCTTCTTCTAGATAGGTGTCGTTTCGACGTAATCCCGCATGACATCATCTTGTCGTTTAACATCTTTCAAATGACATCCATCTGTTGTTTAACAACCTTTCATGCAACATCTGCTCATTATCAAACGACATATAATGTGTCGTTCACATTGACTTTAAACGTCAATCCTCCTTGTCGTTTGATAGTTTTCAAACGATAACTCTGTATCGTTTGACAGACGTGTTGTTTGACCTTAACTGGGTGTTGTTTGCCCAGACTAGGTGTTGTTTAACTTAGGCTTGTCTTTGGGACTTAGAAAATTTTCGCAAAGTTTTAAAATTTTGGATAAAATGGGAACTAATCCTTGGGATTGGTTGAACAACTTAAACCAAAATAATCCTCCACAACTGTGACAACCGCTGCAAAACCAGGTAAACCCTAATTGTACATATGATTTACACGATTCACGTAATGATACGAATCATGACTCGAATAAGTCCGAGAGTAAATTATGAGTAACATATGAACAATAATAGCCAACAATGTGATATTGATGCCTCAGGGTGCTGAAGACAAGTTAAACGGGAGATTTTCGTTTAGCAATGCATAAACCAAACAATAACGATTTCGATACGAACGAAAGTGCCGTAGAAGATTCTAAGGGTACGGAATTTCTTAGACATAAACATAAGATTTTGTGGTCTGGCAGGTAGTGGCACGTTAAACGAGACAGTTTCCGGTTAAAGAAAAGTCTTTGATTTTAACACATACGGAAACAACCAAACATCCATAGTACCATGAGTCAAGCCAAAAAACAATTATACAACATTAATATAATGTATTTTAATTAAATAAGTTAAAGCGTTCACGTTTTCGTTCAAGTTGGGTTCGTATTTTAAAAACACGAAAAACTACGCGTTGCGCGATCGCTTACCAACCTGGGGGTACATTAATAACTGATAATTACTTTAAACCCAAATACTATCCCGATATGCTTAACAAAATGTGTTAACAATGTTAATTCTTCCAACTCGTGGTAACTGAAAGTGATACTTATAAATGCTAAAAATATGAAATTTATAGTTCACGTATTGTCAAATGAGTAAGTGAGGGGCCAAATGACGAGTTGAACCATGAGATACCTTGACGGTTAATTAGTAGTATAAGAGTCCATTTCATAATAATAATAAAATATATTATATTTGACCCTACTCTGTTTTAAAGAAAACTTAGATCAACACATAGAGAAAAATAAACTCGTCTCAACGGCCTATTCATAATTTTATAAAACGTTATATTTTGATAGTTACACGAGTAAAATGAGTGAAACAGTTGAAATAATTATAAAGTTATAATAATAAAACTAAAATTTCACATCCATCTTTTAAATGTTTATAATTTTCTTTTTCTTGATGATCTAAACATATGAACACATAAACGTACACTTTTTAAAATTCATTGTTGATACATGCATAATGTCTATTGCCTAGGTCTGCGAGTCTTGTCGTGTATGTAATAGGTTAAACTGTTAGATTCTGTTTTGTGTTGTAAAGTTACCTCCGTACGAAAGTAACTAGTTCGTATGGAGGTAATCTCCCTTAGTCCGCACGAGGGTGAATGTCTATAAATTGGTGTTTGGACTTTGGGTTAGAGTGTGTGTTTTCCTGATTAGACGACGAAGCTCTGTCCGAGTGTTTCCAGATTGTAAACGTTTATGAAATCAATGAAACAGTGATTTAAAAGTAATCTTGCTATATTTTCACCTAACTGAAATGGATTCCGCATGTTAATGGACTAGATTACAGATATTTCCTGAGCTTTCAGAGTGAAAACGGTCCTCACAAGTGGTATCGGAGCTTGGAGGATAATATCTGAGACAACTCAACAAGATTCAACAATCGAAGACTTCTTTTCTACTCCATTCTTCTATTTTTTTAATCATTTCTCACACAATTAAGGGTCAAAATGGACTGGTTTTTTCAAGGATTACATAAAATATGTTTTTAACAAACCCTCTAAAAAACCAGTCCAAAAATTTAATCAGAATCATAATTAAAATGGCAAAAAACGATAAAACTTGAATTTTCATCCTCGCACGAAGGAATTACATTCGTATGAACTAAGTACCTTCGAACGAACGTAGCTATTTCTCAATTAAAATTCTACCTTCCTACGAAGATAAACTTCAAATGTTTGTTTTTGTTACCTTCGCAAGGACGTAATCAAGATTGTTCATTTTTCTTGTTTAGTTTGCACGAGTCTTCCTTCACACCAAATCTTTACCTTCGCGCAATCTTACCTTCGTACCAAATTTCTGCCAAAATGGAGAACGATTTTATAACGCATTTGCAACATCTCCTACGTTAATGGTTCAAAATCTAAACTTGGATAATGAGATGGGCACAATGACAAAGCCGCCAAAGCTCATGAGCATGGATGATTTTAAGGGTTGGCACGAACATTTTGAAAACTTGGTGCAGGCAAATTATACAGGCTGTTGGTATGCAATTATAGAAGATTATACACATCCAACTGCAGAAAATGATGAAAAGAAAATCTAATGCAATTCACTCAAGGTGAAAAAGACAAATTTGTAAGAGAGAAGAAAATGCCGAACCTTCTTTAACAGGCCATTAAAGAAGACATTTTCACGTTACTCCAACACCAGGGTACCATGCAATCAATTTGGAATGTGTTGATAGTGAAGTTCAAAGGAAGTAGTAAGAAGGCGTTGCTCAAAAAAGAATTTGACATATTCACAGCTATAAAAGGAGAAACATTGAAACAAATTGTTGAGAGGTATTGTCATTTAGTGGCAGAGATGATGTAAAACCCCGACCGCGTAAAACAACGAACCGCGGCGGAAACGTCGGGGAGTCATGTCACTGAACTGTTGTTTCACAACTCATGGAATTTAAAATTTTGTTTCATTAAGTTAAATGTTTACATTGTCTTGGGATAAATAGATTCAACACAAAAATAAATTATCTTTCATGTTTTAAGTCACTAAGGCCCGCGTCCATTCCTACGTGAAGCATGCATCATATTATCAAGCATTGACTCCTGAAAAATATGTTAAAAGAGAGTTAGCATAAAAATGCTGGCGAGTACATAGGTTTTGTGATTGTGTCAAATTCGTGGCTTTGTATACATATTACAACACCTCGTCTGACTACAAGAGTCGTTAAGTGAAAACCTCATATCAAAAGTGTTTAATATTGCAATACAATTAACCAACTAAAACAAGTTGGTTACAGTTGGGAAAACCTTATAGCTATGAATCTTGACCAAAACGTTTCTTTTGTAAAAACCTTGTAATAGATTGATTCAAAAGAAAACTTTGTATGATTTATATCTTTAAGTGAAAATCATTGCGTGACACTGTTATAACCATTTATCCGTGTTATAAACCATTTGTCCATTTTATAAACCATTCATCCGTGATATAAATCAATCGTCTGTGTCACAAACCAATTGTCCATGTCATAAACAAATCGTCCATGTTTTTAATTGTGAAAACTTTGATCGTTCTTTAAGGAACGCATTCAAACCTGTGTTGACTATACCACCAAATGTTATCTTTAATAGACCACCAAAGGGTCTCTTTAACTAGACTAACAAATCAACAAATCATTTATTAATCAGAAACAGTTTCTGTCATTATCCAGACTTCCACCAAATCCAGTGAACATTCCGATAATGGGATTGTCAGTCTTGTGGTACCATAACATACTACTGGTCGGCTCGGCCAAAGCTAATGAATGTCATTCGTGTCGGGACTACAAACGGGAAATCAGATAGAATGAAGTGTTATAAACCAAACGAGTGTTGGAACTCATGTGATATGGTTTAACAAACTTAACATTCTGATTTGGAAAGGATCCTAAGTGCTTTTAACCCATTATGACTCGTTCAGGTAGTTTACGCTACGTTAATGGGTCATTAGCATAAACGCGTGATCGGATGGTTAAACATGTCCTATGATAAGTCTTAAATGTCCAAACATGTTTGAAAATGTTATAGCATCAGTTTATATGTCAAAAATTTGGTTATATGTGTTTAAAATGGATTTATGCGCAAAAGGACATTTTGGTCCTCATTTTTTAAGAACATAGAAGTAACTTATCATAACACTAACCAAACAACGTGACCATAAGGTATAACCTTAGTAGGTTATTCCCTATACAACTATGTCACAAATATGTGTTTGGTCGGATCCTAAGATCGACCAAACGGGTCGGATTCGAAAGTCAAAGCGGTGGTCAAGACTGCTCGACTTACGACCCTAAATAAGCACTAAACTAGAAGTGACGAGTTAGACATGTCAAAATATGTTTAACTAAGTTTATAAAACTGTTTTGGTATTAAAACTTGGATTTTTGATACCCGAAAATAGTGTCATCGAAAATGTACATCATGCGCATTTTTGACCGAAACTTTGACTTGTCACTTCGACTAGTAAACATGGTAATCAGAAGGTGAAATCGTTAGGGATTATAACCTTCGTGATTACGATCACGTTGCAAAGTTCAATTGAACTTTGACTTGACAAAATATGGTCAGAACCAAAAGTCAATCAGGAAGCCAAACTGTTCGACTTTTTCCTCAAAATAGCTAAAATAATGAAAGAACTAGGAAGAGTACTTACTCGTGTTGAAGAACACTTTCGGAACTCAAGATAGGAGGCTTCCAAAGGCTGGAAACAAGCTCCAAGAAGGATTGAAAGAAGAACTTCACACTTTGTTTTGAAGTGTTTTGAAGTGGTGTGAAAAAAGGAAGAATCATGGGGTATTTATAGTATTTTAGGATTAATGAGGTGATGACAAGTGTCCTCAAGTGTGGATTAGTGTCCTAACATGTGTCAACACCAAATTATGTGTAGAAAAATGAGTGCTAGGTGTAAAAAATTAGAGATATGTGGCAAACTTGGTGAAGAAGAAAAAATATTTATTATTTATTTGACATTTTTGGCCCTTGGACTTGTATTTTCACTTGTTTGCCATTTTTAACCCCTTTAACCTAATATTTAGGTTATATAAAGGTGTTAAGACATGTGTAACTCGGATTATGCCCGAAAATGTCGTGGATGTCAGTTCGTTCGGTTATACAGTTACGAGTTTCGCAAAAATGTGTAAAACGCTTTAACGGACACGAAAATAATCGAAATTGTGCAACGATTGACATTTTTGCATTCTCATCAATAAAATACAAGATTTTATTGAATACAAAAATATTTGGATTGATACACATGGTTCGTATGTTGAATACCGACCAACAGATTTTCGCAGTTTGATGAAAATAGTCCCTGGACTTGTATAAACGTGTTTTGTCATATCTAACCTTTTAAAAATTATATCTAAGTTATGTAAAGGGTATTTAGGTATGTATAGATTATGTCCTTTTTTTGGAGTGTATGTCGTGTTAAACTGATTGCGTTTGAGTGTCAGTTAATGAATTACTTCCACAAAAAAATTTTGAGGGTTCGAAATCGTGCAAGAAATTGAAATTGTGCAAATGTCTTAGATAATCATACAAATTTCGGTTGTTTGTAATTGTACAATGATTGAAAAAGCACAAATGTCACAGTTTCCCCTACTTTTGGAAATTTCGTCCCACAATTTAATTAGAGGAAACTTTGTGAAAATAGATGTGGATATTTCGCTTTCTCCTCTCATTCCCAAGTAAATTCTAGGTCACGTTTGGATTTCCAGCGAACTTTAACTATCGGTATACGTTTACGCTTGAGTTTCTTGACTTCATGGTCCAATATCTCCATAGGTTTCTCGAAAAAGTGCATAGTGTCATCAATGTGAATTTCGTCGAGGGGAATGTGGAGGTTTGTATCGGCTAAACACTTTTTCAAATTGGACACGTGGAATGTTGGGTGAATATTCCCAAGTTTAGGCGGTAGCTCAAGTCGGTAGGCCACCTTTCCGATTCTCTGAACGATCTTGAATGGTCCAATATATCGTGGTGCAAGTTTTCCTTTCTTTCCAAATCTAATCACACCTTTCCAAGGGGATACCTTGACAAGGACGTGATCACCAACTTGGAATTCCAAGGGCTTGCATCGTTTATCCGCATAACTCTTTTGACGGCTTCTAGCTGTCAGAAGATTATCATGAATTTTCTTGACTTTGTCTGTTGTGTCGTGAATGAGTTCAGGTCCAGTGAGCTGAGCTTCACCGACCTCATTCCAGAAGACAGGTGAATGACATTTTCGATCATATAGAGCTTCGAAAAGTGCCATATTGATGCTGGCGTGATAACTATTGTTGTAGGAGAATTCGACCAATGGTAGATTCGAATCCCAACTACCACCAAAGTTGATCACACATGCTCTAAGCATATCTTCCAGTGTTTGGATTGTCCTTTCAGATTATCCATCCGTTTGAGGATGATAAGTAGTGCTCAGATTGAGTTTGGTTCCCATGGCAGATTGCATGGTCTTCCAAAAGTGAGATGAGAATCGAGCATCTCAATCGGATATGATGTTCAAAGGAACACCATGACAAGATACAATCTCATGAACGTAGATCTTGGCGAGTTTGTCAGCAGATAGATCCTCACAAATTGCCAAAAAGTGTGTTGACTTTGTTAGACGATCAATGATTACCCAAATGGCATCATGACCTCTAGGTGTGTACGGTAGTTTAGTGATGAGATCTATCGCAATGTTCTCCCACTTCCATACTGGTATTTCTGGTTGCTCAAGTAAACCAGATGGGCGTTGATGTTCTGCCTTAACTTTAAGACAAGTTAGGCATTTAGACACATACAAGGCAATGTCCTTCTTCATACCCGACCACCAATAATGGGTACGGAGATCCTTATACATTTTGTCTGCACCAGGATGGATTGTAACGAGACTTATGAGCTTCATCCATCAATAAGGTGTGGAGATTGCCTTGACTAGGAATCCACAAACGGTTCTTGTAGTAGAGTAATCCGTTGTCTTTTGTTTCGAGTTGAAGTTCGAGATTTTGTGGAAACTCATTTTTAAACAAGCTTTGGGTCACACATGTATGTTGTGCTTGAAGGATACGTGTCTGGATATCAGATTGAACTCGAACACACTGAAGTTTGACACGTTCCTTACGACTAAGTGCATCCGCCACAACATTCGCCTTACCAGGATGATGGCGAATCTCGCATTCGTAGTCGTTCAGAAGTTCGACCCAGCGTCGTTATCTCATGTTTAGCTCCTTTTGATTGAATATGTGTTGGAGACTTTTGTGGTCAGTGAAAACCACACATTTCGTACCGTAAAGGTAGTGTCTCCAAATTTTGAGAGCAAAAACTACGGCTCCTAACTCAAGATCATGAGTTGTATAGTTCTTCTCATGGATTTTCAATTGTCTTGACGCATAGGCTATGACTTTGTCTCATTGCATGAGAACACAACCAATGCCTAGGTTTGATGCATCATAATAGACAACGAAAGCGTCGTTGCCGTTGGGTAAAGACAAAATAGAGCATTACAGAGTTTTGTAAGTGTTTGAAAGGCTTCCTCTTGTTTGGGTCCCCACTCAAAGGTTTATTCTTCTGAGTTAAAGTGGTGAGGGGAACCGCGATCTTTGAAAAGTTCGCGATGAATTGTTGATAGTATCTAGCAAGACCAAGAAATGAACAAAATTCGGTAGGAGTAGTAGGTGTACACGAATCCCTATCGCACTGATTTTGGTGGGATCTACATGTATACCTTGTTCGTTAACAATGTGTCCCAAAAATTGAACTTCTTTTAGCTAAAATTCACACTTGGAGAATTTGGCGTAAAGTTGTTCTTTCCTCAGGAGTTCCATCATTAGACGAAGATGTTGTTCATGATCGGCTCGAGACTTAGAATAAATGTGGATGTCGTCGATGAAAACAATGATGAACTTGTCTAAATAAGGTTTACAAACTCAATTCGTTAAGTCCATGAAGATGGTAGGAGCATTCGTCAAACCAAAAGGCATGACAGTGAACTCGTAATGGCCGTATCGAGTGCGAAAAGCAGTCTTGGGAATATCTTCTTCGAGTACACGAAGTTGATGATACCCAAAACGTAGATCAATCTTTGAAAAGTAGGTCGCACCTTGTAGCTGATCAAAGAGTCATCAGTGATTATTGATTGTGAGTTTGTTGAGCTCACGATAATCGATACACATACGGAAGGATCCATCCTTCTTTTTCACGAATAGGACAGGAGCGCCCCAAGGTGAAAAGCTCAGACGAATGAACCCTTGTCTGAAAGTTCTTAGAGTTGCTTTGACAACTCTTGCATTTCAGATGGTGCAAGACGGTAAGGAGATTTGGCAATTGGGTTGGCACCAGGTACAAGGTCAATACGAAACTCAACTTAACGACTTAGGGGTACACCAGGTAGCTCTTCAGGAAACACCTCAGGATATTCCCGAACAATGGGGATGTCCTGAACAGTTTTGCCCTTGCCTTTTTCCTCTACAATATGTGCCAAGAAGGCTACATAATTTTTTTGTAGGTATTTTTGGGCCTCGGTACAGGTCATGAGTTTTAGGCTACTAGAGGGTATCTCTTCGTGAACTTCTACGGTTCCGCCAGACGAAAGAGTATACGAACAACCTTGTCGAAACAGATCACCTCAGCATGGTGTTTGGTTAACCAGTCCATTCCTATGATGATGTCAAAACTCCCGAGTTGCATTGGTCTGAGGTCAATGGGAAAATGGTGGTTATCCAAGTTCAATTGGCAACTACGAATGGCATAGTCGAGCACAAGGGGTTCACCACTAGCTATTTTCACTGTTAAGTGTTTTCCTAGTTTAGTTCTAGGCATCAAAAGCAAAGGTTCAAAAGCTAGTGATATAAAGCTTCTATTGGCACCCGAATCGAAAATAATAGAAGCAGGATGATTGTTAACAAGGAATTACCATTAATGACTTCGTTATCAGCATGAGCCTCGTTGGCATTGATGTTGAATGCACGTCCACGAGCTGGATTTGCATTCGCGTTAACCAATTTTGGCAGTTGTTTCTAAAGTGACCCATCTCGCCTCATTTGTAGCAAGAACCAGGTGGGAAAGGATGTCTAGCAGGGTTGGCTTGGGGTTGAACAGGGTTCTGAATAGCTTGTTTTGGGGCCGAATGACAAACATTGGCTATGTGACCTAATCTTCCACATGATGTGCATTGGCGATACTGTAGGTGAGCTTGATGGTGATCATTGAACTGGTTGCATAACGGTGCAGTACTAGCATAGGGTTTCCTCGCAGGAGGTTGTGCTGGCTGGTTTTGAGTAATCTGGTTGGGTTGTGCAACAACTTCAAATTTCTGCAAAGCCTTATGCTTTTTCGACTTCTTGGAAGACTCAGCTTTGTTCTCCTTTGTTTTCTCTTGAGTGGTCTTAGCTGCCTATTTCTTGTCTCCCTTGCGAAACAGTTTCCCCTTATTGACCTGAGACTCAGTTAGGGTAGCAGCTAATTTGATAGCCTGTCGAACAGTGGTAGGGTTGCTACCAGTAACACTATCCTGAACGGGGTCAGGCAGGCCATCGATGTACCTCTCGATTGCTTTATCCAACGGGTGACCATGGCGGGACAAAACAAGCTCAATTCTTCATAACGGCCAGTGTAGGCACGATGCTCTCTACTATCTTGTTTAAGATTGTGGAATTCATCTTCCAGTGCCTGTTGTTCATGACGTGGGCGGAATTCCCTCATCATTTGAGCTCGAAGCTCTTCCCACGTTTGTGCCATTGCCACATCGGCACCCATATCTCTCATCACACCATTCCACCATGTAAGTGCTCTTTTCTGGAATACACTTGATGCAAACTCGACTTTTCACTCATTCGGGCACTGAACATGACGAAATGTGCTTTCGAAACTCTCAAACCACTGTAGGAGTCCAGTAGCTCCTTCGGACCCAGTAAACTTGAGTGGTTTAGCTGAGTTAAATTGTTTGTAGTTGCACGGTGCGGGTGCATTGTTGTTGTTATTGTTGTTATTGTTTGCTTGGTTTATCTGGGTCCTAGGTTTGGGAGTACAACAGCAATTTGTTTAGCGATCATAGCTGCCATTTTGGCATCTTGAGTTGTATTACGTCGAGGAGGCATTCTAGAAGAAAACATGAGGGAAAATATGTGGGATTGACATTGATTAATCAAGAGAGATGTTAAAAATATCACCGAAATATAAGGATGGTGGTCATTCGTTCGTTACTTAAAAACAAACAAACGATACACAGTGACTAATCAAAGTAAATGGGTCTTTATAATGTATCACGAAGACATGCTTTAGCCTATAAGTGGGACACTCACCCCAAGAGTTCCCAGGTAAGAGTAACTGGTCCGATAATGCGGATTTGTCCAAACACTCTAGCCTTAGACAGAAAACTCAGGGTACACGCATCCACCCTTCCAGATTGCACGTGTTCATATTAAAAAACCCAAACTTTGATGGGATTTGAAAACTTACATGGCTTTAAGCCAAAACAATCATCTAAGGATAGATGATTGATTTTCAAAACTAACTTGTAACTTGTGTATTTGTTTTGGTAGTCACCTAAGGATATGTGATGGTATTGTTTTAAGAATCTAAACGCAAGATAACTCACGTTAGGGTCCTAGGAAGGTTATAGTCTTGGTCAACGCATTACAAATAACCTAATTCGCTACAACCTGGCTCTGATACCAATCTTTCTGTAACACCTTGACCGCATAAAACAACGAACCGCAGCAAAACGTCGGGGAGTCATGTCACAGAACTATTGTTTCACAACTCATGGAAATTTAAAATTTTGTTTCATTAAGTTAAATGTTTACATTGTCTTTGGATAAACAGAAACACCACATAAATTAATTGTCTTTCATGTTTTAAGTCACTAAGGCCTGCGTCCATTCCTACGTGAAGCATGCATCATATTATCAAGCATTGACTCCTGAAATATATGTGAAAAGAGATTCAACATAAAAATGCCGGCGAATACATAGGTTTTGTGATTGTGTCAAATTCGTGGCTTTGTATACATATTGCAACACCTCGTCCGACTATAAGAGTCATTAAATGAAAACCTCGAATCAAAAGTGTTTGATATTGCAATACAATTAACCAACTAAAACAAGTTGGTTAGAGTTGTGAAAACCTTATAGCCATGAATCTTGACCAAAACGTGTCTTTCGTAAAAACCTTGTAATAGATTGATTCAAAAGAAAACTTCGTATGGTTTATATCTTTAAGTGAAAATCATTGCATGACATTGTCCGTGTTATAAACCATTCGTCCATGTTATAAATCAATCGTCCATGTCATAAACCAATTGTCCATGTCATAAACAAATCGTCCATGTTTTTAATTGTGAAAACTTTTGATCATTCTTTAAGGAACACATTCAAACCTGTGTTGACTATACCACCAAATGGTATCTTTAATAGACCACGAAAGGGTCTCTTTAACTAGACTAACAAATCAACAAATGATTTGTTAGTCAGAAACAGTTTCTGTCATTACCCGGACTTCCACCAAATCTAGTGAACAGTCCGATAATGGGTTTGTCAATCTTATGGTACCATAACATACTACTGGTCGGCTCGGCCAAAGCTAATGAATGTCATTCGTGTTAGGGTAACGTATCAACAAGTTGTTCACATTATTGAAATCATACTGTTTTATATATTAACCATAGACATTGTTTTTGAAAACTTGAAAATGATTTAGTACATATGAGTTACCCCAAACATTTTCAAAACGTAAAAGAGGGGAACTATGTACTCACCTTGAAAATCATTTTGTATATATAAACCATGTATATTGTTTTGAAATCTTGAAAATAATTATAGGAACATATGAATCACCCAAAAACATTTAGAAAATGTAAAAGAGGGGAACTACGTACTCACTTTGAATAGCGAAAGTGTTCTTGATCAACAGAATTAACAAAGCTCAAACGTGTTCTAATGTGTCAAATAAATATTTTAGCGTGTCGGGACTACAAACGGGAGATCAGATAGAATGAAGTGTTATAAACCAAACAAGTGTTGGAACTCATGTGATATGGTTTAACAAACTTAACATTCTGATTTGGAAAGGATCCTAAGTGCTTTTGACCCATTATGACTCGTTAAGGTAGTTTACGCTACGTTAATGGGTCATTAGCATAAACGCGTGATCGGATTGTTAAACATGTCCTATGATAAGTCTTAAATGCCAAACATGTTTGAAAATGTTATAACATCAGTTTATATGTCAAAAATTTGGTTACATGTGTTTAAAATGAATTTATGTGCAAAAGGGCATTTTGGTCATCATTTTTTTAAGAACATAGAAGTAACTTATCATAACACTAACCAAACAATGTGACCATAAGGTATAACCTTAGTTCCCTATACAACTATGGTCACAAATATGTGTTTGGTCGGATCCTAAGATCGACCAAACTGGTCGGATTCGAAAGTCAAAGGAGTGGTCAAGACCGCTCGACTTACGACCCTAAATAAGCACTAAACTAGAAGTGACGAGTTGGACATGTCAAATGTCTAACTAAGTTTATAAAACTGATTTGGTATCAAAACTTGGAGTTTTGATACCCGAAAATAGTTTCGTCGTAAAATGCACATCATGCGCATTTTTGACCGAAACTTTGACTCGTCACTTCGACTAGTAAACGTGGTAATCAGAAGGTGAAAATGTTAGGGATTATAACCTTCGTGATTATGATCACATTTCAAAGTTCAATTGAACTTTGACTTGACCAAATATGGTCAGAACAAAAGTCAATCAGGAAGCCAAACTGTTCGACTTTTAGCTCAAAATAGCTAAAATAATGAAAGAACTAGGAAGAGTACTTACTCGTGTTGAAGAACACTTTCGGAACTCAAGATAGGAGGCTTATAAAGGCTGGAAACAAGCTCCAAGAAGGATAGAAAGAAGAACTTCACACTTTGTTTTGAAGTGTTTTGGTGTGAAAAAAAATGGAAGAATCATGGGGTATTTATAGTATTTTAGTATTAATGAGGTGATGACAAGTGTCCTGAAGTGTGGATTAGTGTCCTAACATGTGTAAACACTAAATTAAGTATGAAAAAATGAGTGCTAGGTGTCTAAAATTGGAGATAGGTGGCAATCTTGGTGAAGAAGCAAAAATATTTATTATTTTTTTTGACATTTTTGGCCCTTGGACTTGTATTTTCACTTGTTTACCATTTTTAACCATTTAACCTAATATTTAGGTTATATAAAGGTGTTAAGACATGTGTAACTTGGATTATGCCTGAAAATGTCATGGATGTCGGTTCGTTCGGTTGTACGGTTATGCGTTTCGCTAAAATGCGTAAAACGCTTTAACCAACACGAAAATAATCGAAATTGTTCAACGATTGACATTTTTGCATTCTCATCAATAAAATACAAGATTTTATTGAATACAAAAATATTTGGATTGATACACATGGTTCGTATGTTGAATACGGACCAACAGATTTCGCAGTTTGACGAAAATAGTCCCTGGACTTGTATAAGCGTGTTTTGTGATATCTAACCTTTCAAAACTTATATCTAACTTATGTAAAGGGTATTTAGGGTATGTATAGCTTATGTCCTTTTTTTGGAGTATACGTCGCGTTAAACTGACTGCGTTTGAGTGTCAGTTAACGAATTACTTTCACAAAAAAATTTTTGAGGGTTCGAAATCGTGTAAGAATTTGAAATTGTGCAAATGTCTTAGATAATTATTTAAATTTCGGAAATAAAAAACAGGGTTTCATTGAATAAGAAGTTGTTTGTAATTTTACAATGATTTAAAAGGCACAAATGTCATAGATGAAGTGCCTAAAGATTGAAAAAGAGACGAGGAATGGGCGGATAAGCTTACTGATGCTTTACCCCAGAACGAATGGTCAACATACCTGATGATCTTAAAGAAAGCAATGAATATTCTAATCTGACATTGGGAAAATTCATTGAAAAACTTGAAGGACAAGAACTTGAACTTCGCAAGATGGCTAAGATGAAAAATGCAAATGTCCAACAAGATGTTGATAAATATTTTAAAGGTGCAGCAAACTTTCAAAGCCAAAGATCCAAACTACTTTCAGTGAAGACAAATCTTCTAAATCTTATTCAAACAATTCAAGCGGTGGTAGTGGATTCTCATCGTATCAGAATTTTGAACTGAATACCCTAACACCAAGCCCTTAATCTTCTCAGAGTTCCAATAACTTCTCAAGCCAAGAAAATCCAAGACTACATATGCTGCAATGCAACATAGCAGTCACCTACAAAAAGCAAAATATTTCACTAAAGACACTGCCAAACAGCACATGGTCTTTCTTGCATCGATTTTAGAGTCGTATGAAAGTTTGGTCGCAGGGTGAATCGGTAATCCTAATATGAAAAATAAAGATTACGACCAAATAGACCCTAAAGAGATGGAATTAATAGATATACCTTGGTGTATGCCAAGTGTAGTCAAACATGCACAACGGTTCATGGAAATCACGGGAAGAAACAATATTGGAAACACTTATTTAAAATTAGGTTTTGACAAATCAAAGGTGACCTGTTTCAAGTGCAAGGAAAAAGGGCATTTCAAGAGAGAGTGCACAAACAGGGAGGTGAATCATGGGAATAATCCATTTGGGGAAGATTATTATAAAAGAGCAATCTATCATAAGCCTTCCCAAAATCCTCCCAGCAGTTCAAGACCTATAGCCATTGAAGATGGTTCGTCGAAATTAAAGGATAATTCTTTGGTTGTGACCCAAGAGGATGAAGGGTTTAATTGGAAAAAATACATTCCAAAAACTTAAAGTCTTGCTCTTCTCGCTGAGATTATCGAAGAGCTAGAATAGATGGTGACGAAGAGATAGTGGAAGAAGTTAGTGATGAATCAGGTGCCGAGATTGCCTTCGATGAGAATCCAGAAGATTCTTGATAGTCCAGGAAACAGCGAGTTTAGATAGATGTTTGGGTAGAAAAGAACTAATTAAGTAGAAAGTTACTAAAAAGAAGTAGAAGTAGAAGTAGATGTAGAAGCTTTCCATTCATACCGCTGGAGAAATTCAGCATTTCTCCTCTGGGAACTCCAAAACTTAACAAACTATGAACACACGACACTATATATAGGCATGTTACCCTCGTGCGGACTAGTGTACGAACTTACTTACCTTCGTACGAAGGTGTTTATTTACCTCCGTACGAAGTAACTACCTTCGTACGGAGTAACTACTTCATAAGAAGTAACCTTTACACACCTCCCTCGTCCGCTCTTAAGTCATGTGTTCGTATCTAAACTATAAAATATTCAACACACGCTCTATCTAGCCTATTCATATAGTGACGAACATAATGTGCACCAACTATTTCCCCCTTGGATGTCACTGCCAAAGCTTGATCTTGATCTTGAAATATGAGAGCCGTGTTTGAATATTCTACAACTTCAATCAGATTCAACTTAGCACGAAGTAACCATGTTCGTATGAACTACTATCTTCGTACGAAGATAAATCTTTCAAATTCATTATTTTACCTTCGTACGAAGATAGTTTTTATAAATTTGATTTTTATCTTCGCACGAAGATGGATCTCAGATCTTTGACTTTTATCCTGGTAAGAACTTAATCCAAATTTGTGTTTTTCTTATTCCAGTTCGTACAAGGCTACCCTTGTACAAGGTTATCTTCGCACCAACCATTCTTTGTTCAAAATATTTGACGAAATGGAGAACGAGGTTGACGAAACAAATGAAGAAGTTAGTGATTTGCTTTCGGTGAATCTCCAGAAGAATTGAAGCCTACTACTACTATTATTTTGAAGAAGATATTATGCATAATGCTTTTAAATCATTCATGTCTCCTCATGTTTATAATTTTTTAGCAAGTACAGGTTTCTTCGGTGAACAAGAAAATTATCAAAGTGCACAATGCAAAGAAGAGAAGAAAGAATCTAAAGACGAAGTATCTAAGGAAATGAATGATAAAAATTTAACCAAGGTTGTTGAGAAAGTGATGATGGATCAATTTAAAAATGAAGCTGAAACGTCTAAAGATGATCAGAAATGCGTGGATGAGAAAGTCAAGGAAGAGAGAAGAATTGAGAAAGTTGAAGTAGAGAAACAATGCACAAAATGTTTAGAGCCGTGTAAGTCATGTTTTGAGAATGACGAGAAGTATAAAGAGCTGAAACGTCACACTGATAACTTAGCAAGTGATTTCAAAGAAACGGAAGAGGCTTATGATAAACTGAGCAAAACTATCAACCAATACCGTGATGCAAGTAGAGACGATAATGCTCTGCTTTCTATGACCAAGGCAACGGTCATGGATAAACAAATAGCTATAAATATTCACATTGACACAATTGCTAAATTAAAGCAAGAGCTAGAAGCTATGAGAATAGAGACGGAAGGGGTTGATAAGAAGTTGACCAGTTATTCAACAACATCTTACGTCTTGGATCACATTCTTCCCAAACTTACTGGAAAAGATGAAAAAGGGGAAGATGTATACAGTTATCACAACAAAGGATTGGTTATCATCATGTTCCAACCCCGATGTGGAATAGTTATTCAGAGTAAATCCAGATGGGGTGGAAAAGGCATGAAATTTAAAGTTGAAAACTGAATAGAAAGATCTATTTCCCATAACATTGATGTGACCTATTCAAAATCTGATAACAATGCTGAATCAGAAGTGGTTAAAAATGTGGTTGAGAATGTTTTGGGAAACGAAAATGATATAACTAATGTTGAAAACACTCAATCAAAGGTTGAAAAAGAGAGTTCAAGTTCACAACCTAAAAGTAATGCAAGTTTTCATGATAACTATCTTCGTAAATCAGGAAATAATTCAAATGATGATCCAAATATTTTAACGTACATAATGTGTGGATCTGATCAACTATATTCTGATACTGAATTTTCGATTCAGAAAGTGAATTTGAACAAAGTCGAAAAAGTATTCAAGCTTGTCAAAATCGAAATGTCTGAAATTGAAAAATTTTCAAGTGATCAATGTTTTGCAAACTTCAAACAAGAAAATCTTATTATACCACACCAAGAAATTCCTACCCTAAATATCAACAGAAAAATCATTACTATGGGAGGAATGGTTCGGGATATAATAAGAAAAATTATAACAAGTTTGAAAAACGAAGTTTCTAAAGAAAATAACTTTTGTTCCTGCAAGTTCAGAGAGTGCAAAAGAAAGTCAATTCTCAAAACCATCTAATGAAGAATTTTTCGCTTAACAACAACGAGAACAGGTTGAGGGATCCTCTATTGTAACAGATAGTAGGATGTGCTTTAGATGTAATCAAACTGGGCACATTGTTACAAGATGTTCGTAAAAGAAGCCTAAACGTGTTTCCGATGTTAAAAAAAATTCAGAAGATTTGAAACAAAAATCACCGATGTTTGTTCCAACTCAGGCCTGGAAGCAAAACAAAGAGTACAAAAGAAAGTCAATTTTCAAAACAATCTAATGAAGAATTTTTCGTTCAACAACAACGAGAACAGGTTGAGGGATCCTCTGTTGTAACAGACAGTAGGACGTGCTTTAGATGTAATCAAACTGGGTATATTGTTAGAAGATGTTCATAAAAGAAGCCTAAACCTGTTTCCAATGTTAAGAAAAATTCAGAAGATTTGAAACAAAAATCACCGATGTTTGTTCCAACTCAGGTCTAGAAACAAAACAAAGAATCGGCCTACAAAGTGAAGCCAGTTTATATCAAAGTTTCAAATTATGAAACGGTGAATCTTAAAACACTGTTGAAAAAAAGGTTCTATGTTTTATTTCAAGAAAGCAATGTTAAAAAATCAAACACGGGTGATAAAAGAAAAAGATTTTTCTGAAAAATTTGTTTTAACTAAGATTTCAAAAAAGTTGAACAGAAAAATGAGAATGGAAATTGTCACACCCCGCCGCCGCGGCGGAAGCCAAGCGAGGTGTGACTTAAAAAAGGTTTTCCGAGCATTCGATTAAGCAAACATCTATATGATTAAAAACATAATCATTGATACCAAATTTATTCAAGAGTTACACGACTCCAAAAGTACTTGTTTGAAGGTTACAGCGACCCAAAACATTTTATTTAAAACATTAAGGATTTTACAACTATATTCGACGAAAAGACGAGAAATAAAAGTAAATCCCTCAAAAGTGGTATCAATTGATGCATGCTTAAAGAGTCCCAACTTCAGCTACTTCAAATCATTTTCCTGGAAAACATGCTTAAAATCGTCAAACAATCATGGTGAGTTCACAGGTTTAAAGACCCAACTGTAAATCAGCTTATGAAAATGTACATATAGTTTATGTAAAATGCAGGATCATATTAATGTGTAATTAAGACATTAACAAATGTGACATCATGAGCCTATAACCAAACCAAGACGAACAACTGCGCCCCGCATATCGAACAATTAAGTCAACAACAATCAAAATGGCAATTACAAGCACTACAAAAGATTGGAGCAACCAATCAACAGTGGGGGTGTCAACCCAATAGATCTATTTAAGAATTCAAAGGCCAAGCAACTAATGGTTACAGTAACGAGGACTTTCTAGTTGCACGATAACTCCCAAAAGCAAACCCATGAACACATCAAGATCACAACTTACATAAATAAATAACGTACGCGTAATTTAAATCTTGCATGTTTTCCCCCAAAAGTATAAAACAATAAAAACGGGCCGTAAACTTACCTGGATTCTGAGCAGCTAGTAATTAGTTATTAAGCTCGAGTAACCCGACCTACACGTGTCCTAAGATATATAAGACACTAGTGGTCTAATAATGTGTCTATATGGCAAGTTCTTCACCAACTTACTAGATTTAATGAGATGCTATAATTTTGAAAAATGTTTAATTTTACGTTCCGTTGGTGATTATTATAATTCAAGGTACTAATATATATGTATATATATATTCACACATAGCACATAAATCAACTTATAATCCAATGATTGTAAGGACTTCATCCTTGAAACTCGTGCAGTCACACGACTTCGTTTGATAAATATATATTCTAAAAATAATATATTAATTATATTCAATATTCATCGTGTTTCGAAAATCGACTAAGTATTTATATTTACTTTTTGGTAAATATATACTTTTTTAAACTTCATCGAAATAATGTATAGACAATATATGTTATATCGTAACACAAAAAACAATATCACTTATGCACAAATCAATGTTTCACAAATGCAAACTCATACACATTCATGTTCACGTATTCGCTTACTTAGAAATCCATAATCATACTTAGCACATTTATGACCAAAGTCACTAAATCATGTATCGTCAATATATATTCTCCATATATATATATATATGTATCTATATCATTTTCTTGAAGTTCCATATATCACACTCATCATCATGTACAAAATCTACTTTTCACATAAAATCACAAGTTCACAATTTTGTCTTAATCACAAGTGTCACCATTTCGTTTCTATTACAAGTATCAAAACATGTTCATCACCTTAGTCACATAACCATCATAGAAACAATCACATTCATCAATGAATATATCTTACCAACTTAGGCTCGTAAATATATATTATCACACAATAGCCTACAAACTACCGTTTTTAAGCACACGTATTGTATAGTCGTAAGTTCGACTTTCTAGGGACTTGTTATTCAATCATATTTATTCTAAGACTTCAAAATATATATAGTTTTCATAAAAAATTGTTTTAAGTCCAGAATACATAAAATTATATAAATTTTACGGTTGTTAAGTAAACTTACCGAATAGTCGTTTATTCGACTTTCCGGGTTTTGTGATTCAAAGACACATAAACTAAGACTTTGAAATACATTTTATATCAAAAATATATTCTAAGTCCAGAATGTATGTAATTATATAAAAAATCTCATAGACTTGGGTTTTGATGAAAATACCGTTTTTCACATAAAATGATAGATTTTTTGACAAACTATACTTATATGTTTCGACATTTTAGTGTACGAAAGTAATGTTTTTTGACACTAAATCACCAAGTATAATTTTTAATATCATAATATAACCATTTATCATAAGAACACCATGTAACATATCCAAATCATAAAATCACTAAAACAAGCACATTTTCGGCAATTTCGCATTTATGAACACATCAACTTTGCCATTTTTAAGGTGTTATCAAACCTATCATTCCTCATAGTTAAAATACACATTTTGAGCTGTATATAATCTGTTTTGAAAACCAAAAATAATATCACACAAGAGTTCACCAAAGCGAATATATTTCAAGCATTTTCGCCTACTTAAACGTATTAATTTCATCATCAAACATGTGCTATCATATCCATCAATTCATGTGACGAAAATACTCATTCTAAGTTGTTTATAATCTGTTTTAAAACCTCAAATTAAGATCATGTGATATTCACCAAAACGAGTATATTGCATGCATTTTCAAGTACCGTATGGTATTAATTTCGCTTTAATTTGTGTTAATCATTTCTAACACTTCATATCATCAGCATATACATTTGGTAAACATCACAATCTGTTTTGAACACGTTTTTAACATCAATTCAAAATGCACTAAATTTGTCACACAATGATAACATAATCTATTCTTATGCAATTTCAACTATCTAAGCATCATAACACATCAATTTTCACCAAGATCATCATCATACATTTTCACCAAGATCATCAACTAACACACTTATGTTCATGTACGATAAAATCAATTCCATGCAAACCATAACCTATGTCACAAAATCAAGGATTCATCCATGTATGATCACTATTCTATCAACTTTCTAGAAACAACAATTTTCACATATGATCACACATATTTGTGACTACATGTACATATATCCATATTCGCTTTTCAAATATTATCATATAGCATATGATCATAAAAATGAAACAAAACTCATAACCGTATCATCAAAGTCGTCACCCAACTATGCCTTTTAACACACTTTCAAGAATCATACATGTACATATAACATCATACATAAGTATGGATTTGTATACATATGTAGTATATAATTTTACTACCCATTTCATGTATCATATGTTTTGTTTGAGAAAATTATTTTTAAACATCTCGTTAGGTGATACCATCTTACACTTAATAACACATATACATGAAATAACAAAATAATGGTGTAGAGATTACCACTAGTACTAGGCTAGGGATAAAAAAACAAGATGAAGAATAAGATGAGAGCTTCGGGTTTGTGATGTATAGCTCCTAATTCAGCTCCATGCCTTCCATATATCACTTCAAAGCTCCATAACTTGCTGAAATCTTCTTGTATTTTATGTTTTTGTTGAAGCAAAATGAAAGTGGTTTGTAGTGTCTAGAGCTGTAAGTTCTTGAGGAGGGAGAGCTAGGTTTTATGAACTCATGGTTCTGAATCTTTTGATGACTTTAAAGAAAGTTGAAGTCCAAGGAGATAGCAAAAAGAATCATGGAATTCCGAAGTGTGTAGCCCCTTGAAAGCTCACAATTAAAAACATATAGCACAACAACTTCGTTTTCTAGGTAGACGTGTTTTATGAGCAGTTTGGAGGTCGATACTCAGTAGAATTGAGTAAAATCAGTGGGGATAGTTTTCGGTTAGATAAAAGTTTACTCCAGAAAAAAAATCAATAAAAAAGACAAAGAAATGAGTGAGTTATGGTCTTGCAAAGTTGGGTATACGAATCTGCCAAAATCGGGAATGAAGAACAAACATCAAAATAGAATAAAACTCATGATCTTTTGATCATAGTTGAGCAAGCCGAATTTCTTGAGGAGAGAGGATTGTTTAAATGCAGGTTTTTGAGAGAGAGAAAGATATATTGTTGTTTTAAAATGCAAGGGATGGATGGATGTGATAAAGTGAAGTCTTATGCAAATAATCATTTCCATACCAAGTCCCTAGACATGCAAAAGCTCTTACACGCAACAATAAACAAACAAAATGGGTAAGATGGATGTTTTTGAATTGTAAAAGTGAAATTATAAGGCAATGTATGACAATATGATGACTTCTTGAAGACATAAAGATTACAACTTGTTCCCAAGGCATGCAATGTATTTTCTAGAAGCAAAAAACAATAATCCAAGTTTGGAAGGTGTCTTGGACGGCCATAGGGTGTTGTAGGGTCTTTATGAAGTGAGTTTTGGCATATAATGTGGTGGAAGGTAGTAGGATGCAATTAGGAAGTCATTAGGGGTGATTAGGGCCTAATTAAGGTGTTTTAGGTTAATTTATGTCATAAATCTGAATTGAAATAATAAATATTGTCAAACAAAAATCTACACAAAGCCTAAAATCTAATCGGGTGCGAAAACATCAATTATTAAAGCAATAAATAAGAAAGAGCAAACACCGGGCGATGAAATATCTAAGTATTATTTTATAGGCTTTCACACAAAATTGCACATGATTCGGGAGTATATTCTGAGGTGATAAACACTATTAAATCAAGTTCTAAGACATCTAATTAATGTATTTCGAAGCAATTGAGAAATGTTTGAGGTTTAAGTGGACCAGTATACTGATAATCTAAGTGAATTTGTTTAAAACTTAAAGTTTAATCAAGATCAACGGTACTAGGGATATGTATCAAAAACTGATATGATCTTCTTACACAAACTCACAAAAATGTATGTAAATATGTTTGTACATAGCTTGTATTTCAGAAAAATTTAAAAAGATTTTAAGTGTGTTTTAGCATAAATTTGGAAACATCAAAATATGAAACTACTAAACTAACTCTGAAGTACAATGGATTGAAAAGTGTATCTGAATAATAAAATTGTTTTGAAGTGGTCAAAAGTTCAAACTTAAAATTGACATAAAACATTAGTTTGTTAAAAAAAATGTTCAACCAAGATCGTTAACTTGGACTTGGTAGACAAATCAGGTAACCAAGGTCATTAACTTGGACTTGATTAACTGAGAGGGTTAATACTGATAAAATGTTTAAATTTTGAAATTTGAAAATATTGATAGGTTGAAAATTTCAAAGTTTGAAACTAAAATGTTTATTTGAATGATTAAGAGATTGAACAGGAAGCTGAAAGAAAGGGGGAGCAAGATAAAAAATTTGAATAATGAAAAGGAAGCTCAAAGTAAGGGGGAGAGATTGTTGATGGAATATGCTATCCTGAAACGCCAAAGATATTAAAGTTACGAAGAATCATGAAGATCGATCGAGACTGCGACAACATCCAAGGGGGAGACTATTGATGAATATGTTTGTTTCCTACGTCATCGAGTCGTATCAAGTCTGTAACAAGATCATAATGTTAGATTTCATTATGTATGTAAATGAGTACGTTCGTACGAATGTGATTGCTTCATACGAAGGTGGACCAAACTAACTTCATACGGAGGTAATCAGGTTAGTTCGTACGAAGTTGGTATGTTTTACTTCGTATGAAGGTGACTTAACTTAGTTCGTACGAAGGCAGGCTCTAAGTTCGCATGAAGTAAAACGTCAATAATAGGTGTGCGGTCATTGAGTCTGCAACTGTTTTGCCAACGATACGACAAAGCCCTGTCGAACTGTTTCCAGGATTGTAATCGTTACAAGTTTAATGAAACAATAAATTGAAAAGTAAATCTTGTTAATGTCAATTAATCTAAAATGAATTCGGCGCATTTTAGACTAGGTTAAATAGATTAGACCTTAGCTCATCGGATGAATAGCAGATCCTCCCAATTAGGGCGATGGGAATTGTCTTAGAGTAAAAATGTGTTTGGCTTTCATGCATCGTTTTGCGTGCCGGTCACGCTTAGCTGTTCTATATGTTCGGGAAAGTGACTGATCATACTGGATGTACCATATTGTTCAAATTTTAAAATGAATTGTTTTCCATTAAGAAAGTTCGGGTGTTACCCGAGCCTAACTCGTTAAAATTTCAGTTCCCGTTTTTGTCATCGGGGATTTCCCCAAACTAGCGTGTAATGTCCCCCAATTACCCAAGTTACCTTGGAACAATCAAGAATTTTTTTGATTTCCCATTTATCACCAATTTAGTCATCGGTTAGTTTACAAGTTCTGGCAGGTTTGTTAAACGTTTAACCAACTTTTTCTGGTAGCAATCACGGATAAAATGGTGTCGAATCTCAATATGTTTGGTTCGAGAATGTTGACATGAGTTTTTCGCGATATCGATCGCAACCTGGTTATCTACATATATAGGCGTATCAAGAAATTGCAATCCGAAGTCTCTCATCTGCTGTTGAATCCAGAGATCTGGGCACAACAGCTGGATGCTGAAATGTATTCAGCCTCACAGGTAGAGAGCGACCGCGGTCTGTTTCTTGCGTTGCCATGTTACCAAACGGGTTCCGAAGAACTGGCAACCAACCGTCATAGATTTGGTGTTGAGTTTGCAGCAACCGAAATTAGAATCTGAGTAACGTGCAAGATTGAACTCGTCATGTCTAGGGTACCACAAGCTGGTGCTTGGAAATCCCTTCAAATATCTCATGATACGTTTGACTGCGAGCAAGTTCGAATATCTTGGATTGGACTGATAACAGGCGCACATGCATGTTAGATACATGATATCAGGTCGAGAAGCAGTGAGATACATTAAGGATGATCATGGAGCGGCATAAAGTTTCGTCAACTTTGACTCCAGTAAGATCTGGACAAATGCCGTGATTAGGAACTAATGGGGTCGATGCTGGATTAGCTCCTGCCATATCGAATTTCTCCAATATGTCATGAACATACTAGTCTGATGGATGAAGATACCATCTGGCAATTGATCGACCTGAAGTCCTAGAAAGAACTTCATCTCCCCTATCGCGCTCATTTCAAATATGTGCTTCATGACTTCTTCAAAGTCTTTACACAGCTTGTCATTTGTCGATCCAAATATAATATCATCCACATATATCTGTACGATAATCAAATGCCCATCCACTTCCTTTGTAAAGAGGGTAGAATCTACGGTTCCTTTGAAAAATCGTTGACTGTAAGATGACTTGACAGCATTTCGTACCAAGCTCTCGGGGCTTGATGCAGACCATATAAGGCTTTGTTCAGAAGGTAGACCTTGTCTTTGTGCATTGGATTGACGAACCACGATGGTTGGCCGACATACACCTCCTCTTTTACTTTTCCAAACAGGAAAGCAGATTTGACATCTAACTGGTACACCTTGAACCCTTTCCACGAGGCAAAGGCCAAGAATATGCGGATTGCTTCAAGACGAGTGACCGGGGCATAGACTTCAATGTAATCTATCCCTTCCTGCTGATGGAAACCCTGAACCACAAGTCGAGGTTTTTTGCGCACTACAATCCCTCTATCATCACGTTTGCACTTGAAGACCCATCCAGTATTTATCTTTTTTGTGATGATCGGGTAGGTCAACAAGCTTCCAGACTCCAAGTTTCTGGAATTGAAGCAACTCTTCTTGCATCGCGTCCACCCAGCTTTCTTCCTTAACGCGTCTTTCCAGTTTCCCGGCTCAACCTGAGAAAGAAAACAATTATTAGAAAGTCTCGTTTGAAGTGGAGCAATACGAGTATAGAAACAGCTTAGATCCTTGTTAAACTAATTGCGAGTTTGCACTCCCAATTGTAAGCTGCCTATAATATTCTCCGAAGGATGATATGAAAGCGTCCTCGGCATCACTTCATTCGGAACATCTACTTGTGTTTACAAATTTGTGATAACTTCATCCACAAACGGTACATATGATGAAGCTTCATTCCTGAAATTTGACTGATCAGCCTGTGTGTTCAAGAAGCTTTCAATCTGTTCAGATCCTTCATCGGAACTGGATCCACCATCGTTGAAAGTTGGTTCCCGATCAGAGTCAGCATTTGGCTGTTGCTGGGAAGATGATTCGGCAGTGTTGACAATGGGTACCAGGACAGAGTCTTGAAGAGTAGTGCTCGGACCTTCATCAGATTTGGTAGACATAGGAAGTGATGGGGAAATCGCTAATGGTCTGGTAACTTGCTCTTCATTAGATATATGATGCTGTTGAAAGAGCATAACAAGTTCTTCATCTGATGGCATATCTGACAGGTCGAAAGAATTCCACAAACTATCGTAGTTAAACAGCCACGGATCCCCAGGTTTCTGATTTGGCGTCGTATATCTTTGATAATCCACATGATGTGCAAGAATAACCTGGTTCAAGCTCGGCAAGAAAACACGTTCTGAGGAGTAGCATAACCCACGAAGAATCCTTCCAAGGATTTGGAACCAAATTTACCAGCTGGGTCCAATACAGTACACGATGATCCAAATGGCTCTAGAAATGCAAGGTTAGGCTTTTGCTGATTAAGTAACTCGAAACACGTCTTGTTGTGAGGCTTAACTGCTAACACACGATTCAAGGTATAAAACGCTGACGTGTCTGCTTCACTTCAGAAACTGATTGGCAATTTTGAATCAGCTAGCATAGTTCTGGCAGTCTTGATCAGTGTGCGATTCTTTCGTTCAACAACTCCATTTTGTTGTGGAGTATAAGGAGCACTGAATACATGAAGAATCCCCTTCTCATTGCAGAATTCGAGCATCCGCTTGTCGTTGAAGTCTGTACCGTTGTCACTACAGATTCTCTTGATTGGCAAGTGATACAGGTTTTCGAGTTTTCTGAAAAGGATCACTAGAGTTTCAAATGTTTCATCTTTGCTCTCTAGAAAAAAATCCATGAGAATATTGAATAATCATCTGTAACGACAAGGCAATATAGATCACCAAAAATGGATTTGACGTTTACTGGTCCGAAAAGATCCATATGTAGCCTCTCTAGTGGTAGCTTGATAGAATTTAGCAGCTTTCGTGGTTGTGATTTCTTGTGCTGCTTCCTCTTTTTCAGCTCAAGCAATCATCGGATAATTGAAAATTCTTCAAATTAACACCCTCCACTAGGTCTTTATGCACAAGATAATTAGTTCTATTCTACCCAAACTTCCGTCTAATCCTGCCGGATCCTAGAATCTCACCAACCCCAGCTGATGATGTCACCTAGAGAAACATCTGGATGTCTTGTAAAGAATGCTAGTGGTCGTTGGAACTTTCTTTCTTTCGAAATATTTTTAAACCATGCCCTCCTGGCTCTTTTAATTTCTTCTCTAGCAACCATTGGAGACACTCAATCTTTCACTGTAATCTTTCACTTCAACAACTCGTTCGTCTCATCATCAAACATGTCTTGAAATGTTTGGAAGTCATCGGTTCCTTCACCTGAATATTTCACTGTTTCATCGTCTGAATCATCCTCCACGACAACATTATTGTAATTATCAGCCTCTTCAACATATTGAAAAACATAATCTTCTGGTATTGCCACATTTATGTTGTTCAACTCTTCCTCGAAGTCGAATTCAAATGTATTTTCATCAATGCCCATCATCTCTGCAATCTCTTTCTTTGAATAATTGTGGACAAACTCTCCCTTCTCAACATCATGCTCAAGATAAATCGTTCTATGAGACATTGAAGGAACAACCGTTATTGGAGTAATGTTTGTGAAGATTCCTGAATTCTCTTCATCATTCACAGGATCCTTCTACTCCCCCTTTCTATCAGCATCATCTTCTTGATTTGCATTGTCATTCAAAAAGTCATAATGAACATCATTCTTAGGGCTTTGAGGAATGTAAACTATCATAGCAGAACCCCCTGATTGTTTTCATCATCATTATCACCTTTATCATCATCATCATCATAATTAGGATCATCAATATCAACATCCTCATCATCTTCCTTCTCATCAGTCTCCTTCTCTTTCTCTTTATCTTTCTTTTTCTTTGAGAAATAATGAACGCCAATAACAGGTCCAATAATAACGAACTTGGAAATATCAATCTCTGCGTCTGTCACAATCTCGGGCCCAGGTGTAATGATAGGATTTTCATCGATCTTTCTTTTCCTTTATCTGTACTAGCAGCTTCAGCAGCAACTTTACAAGCTCTGTTAGCCGCTCTTTCTTTAGCTTCATCAATTTCTATCAGGCTGACTTCATCTTCGAAGTCTATCCCCATTTTCTTTTCCAGAACTTTTTATAAGATTTCCAGCTTTCGATCTTTCAATTTCTTTTTAGCTTCTTTCTTAATTGAGCATTCTTATTAACCAGACTCGTTATCATGCCTTCCATATGTTCTTTTTCAGTAAAAATTTGATTTTGCTTTCTAGATCTTTTATCTTTTGGTCATTTTGGTTATCGAGAAAATCAAAGTTCATTGCTCCCATCGATTCCATAGTCGGAAATGGAAAATTATCATCGAAAATATGTTATGCATCTCTAACAGATCCTGTAGGAAGAGATTGACGTCTTGTACAAGACCTTGATTGTGATTGAGGTGTTTGTTGTTGTGGTAGTTGCTGTTGTGGTGGAATTGGTGGAAGTGGTGTTGTTGGAGGTTGTTGTGATACTGTTGGTGGTGTTTGAATAGGAATACCATTCTCAAGCTCTACTTCAGCTTCCACTATCGGTATCTCTTTTTCTATAACTACTGGTTTAGCTCCAGTAGGTGTTTCTTTGTAGTTTTCAGATACTTCCTTCTTGATGTCTATGCTGATGGAGATCTAGTTGTTTTCTTACTTAAATTAGAATCTTTGCTTTTCACTCTCTTTGGGGTACGTTAAGTTCATCATCCTTTCTTTTCATATCTTTCCGTTCAGCCATTTCTCTTGGATCATGTAAAGCTCGTTTAGTGAGTGGATTATCTTTATCACTTTATGGATCTTCAGAATCAACATCACTTCTCCTTCAAAAGCTTGTTGTTCAATCTCACCCTCATTTTTATATGTGACTGCGGTGCTTTACTCAGCTTGTTCTCTTTCCTGATTTGAAGTTATAGAAATCACCTCATCATTAACATTTGCAACCTCTTAGCACTACTTTAATCTCAAAGCAATGTGTGTGCAACTTTTCTCTTTTGGCTTTTCTTTTGAGCTTCTTGCCTTCTTTTTCCCTTTTCATCCTCCTTTTCGTACCATCTACTCCTCTTAGCTACAAAACCTTTCAATCTATCTTCATCGTCATTCTCAGAGTTACTTTCGTCTTTCCCCCACTTTTCCCTTCGGTGGTGCAACATAGTTTTTATCTTTAATACATACGAAAAACTTTTTGAACGGAGGAATTGTCTTTAACAAGTATTAGTAAATGCGATCTAATGATAGATTCGTCATGAGTTCGAGAGGCAGCTCATCAAAATTAACTTTCTCCTGATTTGGAATTAAATCATCTAGCATCATCCGTACGAATCTAGGATAGTGCAGAAACTTCTCCTTCGAGATATTTGCCTTCATTTGCTCAAAGATCAGTCTTGTAAAATTGTATGGCAGATTCAAAGTCAGTTGCAATCATGCACATATGATAATCTTTCAAAACGTCAAAACCACCCTTTCTATACCCCATGGCATGAATCACCGAATGAAGGAAGAGTTTATAGGGCCTAGAAAAATTCTCCTTTGATAAATTTGTTTCATTCACGTGACCAATGTAGCCCATTCGGTAGAAACACCCTTTAACTATTCTTTCTGGGTATCCTGTTGGATCACTATCTTTATCATTAAAATCCAGTACCTGTAGGATCTTCTTATCCAATAAGCACATGACCTAATAATCTGATTAACTAGTTATAAAGTGTGCGGAATTCATTTTATAACAAGCGACCATATCAAGATTACTGTTTCATTAATGTCATAAATGTGTACAATCTGAAACAAACTGGGCAGGGCTTCGCCGTACCAATCAACAAACTATTACAGACCCAAGACCCCAGCACTCCTATATATAAGCATGACCACTTCGTGCAAGACCCTGTCTTCCACTTCGTACGAAGTGCTTAAAACTTCGTGCAAAGTGGCTTTCACAAATATAAAATCAATATCTAACAATGAAGCCTTATTACATATGACTCGACCCTAAGACGTAGGCTATAGACATTCTGCATCAACAAACTCCCCCTTGGATATTGCTGCAGTCTTGGTCAGTTTTCAAAAACACTTCATAACATTAATATTAAAGTCCAAATAAATTCTTCCTTGGTTTCCTTCATTCCTCTGATGGAATGGCATTTGGTTATTCGAAGGAGCCCACTTCAAGAACTGAAACCTTCTGATTGAAGCTTTTTGTGTAATTGATGAATTCTATCTTCCTTCCGAATCTGCTTCATAAATTAACTCTTTCTAGCTCTCTTCATTTAGATCTCCACATCTTTCCAGAATTAATACCATGTGCATAACAAACATTAACCACACCTTGGTATTGCATCGCTTGAGTCTTTTCCTTGGCCTCGTAACAGATCTTGTCATAGAATAAACACTCGATATCCTTTTCAGAATAATTCACCAGCCACATCGGGTCTAGTATTCGAATCACCCTCCATAAGCCTTCAACTTTAAGCACAATCACTACTTCCCCCGTTTCTATATCATACTGCCACCACTTGAAGAATTCTTAGAAATCTTGTTCGATCTTCATTAAAGGCATATTATTCATCGCTCGTGGCCGTTTTATAATCAATGTAACATCCTTTTCTTTTGTAATTGGATTAATTTTGATTATCTTCTTCGATATATGCAGTTTCAAATGATTAAAACCGTGAGTAGCTTTGTATTTGATCCACATCCATAGCCTCTAATCATGAAATTTCATCAAATAATTGATCGAATTTGTTTGCACCAACTCTTCTACATCCCACCATGGCAACGTCTTGATGTCACTCAAATATTTGAAATATTGAACACTAAATTCACTTGTAACTGCATAAACGTCTAACTCTGGAATCCAACCCCAACTGAGTATATCTCCCAAAGATTTCTCTTGATTGCATGTAAAGAAAGCCAGTGGTCGTCTGAATTTACGTTCTTTAGGCAACTCTTTGCACCACGTCTTTTTGGCATTAGCTATCTCTTCTTTTGATAAACGTTTTGGCAAATTTCCATCTTTAATTGTCTCTTCAACCCGACGTTTTAGTAAATCATTCGTTTCTTATGCAAACAATTCTTCAAAAGTTGGGAAGTCATCCATTCCATCTCCAAAATATTTGACTATTTCGTCATCGGAATCATTCTCCACGACAACCCTATCATATGTATCTGCATCAGCCACATACTTATACGCATAATCTTCAGACTGAGAAGTACTAACGTCTTTACGATCTCTTCTTTGGTGTAGTTATGTACAAATTCACCTTCAACACCATGTTCTAAGTAGAAGATCTTGGGTTATGGCAGATCAGGAACATCTGTCAATGGTGGAACAACTGTGAAGATTCCTGATTACTCTTCATTGTTTACCGTATCTTTCTGCTCCCCCTGTCGTTGAGTATCATCCTCCTAATTAACATCATCATTCAGATATGCATCATAGTCAAATAATTCATTGATTTTCGCATCTTGAATTCTAAGACCTGTACCACCCTAGGTGTTATCATCATCATCATCATCACCCTTATCATTGTCATCTTTTTTTATCATCTCCACCAAAATCTGCATCATCATCCTCTTGATATCCATCAATCTCTTCATTAACCTCAGCTTCCATATTTTTCTATCTAAGTACTTCTACTTCAAAGAAATCCTAGTAACATCAACTGGAGTACCAATCAATACAAATTGAGAAATATCAACATCTTCAGGCTCTGTCACGTTTTCTAGTTTAGGCTCAGGCACTTTCTCTTGTACAAGCACTCTTTCTTGCACAAATATGATTTCAGGAATATCATCAATTTTATTCTTCCCTTTGCCTGCAGCTATAGCATCGGCTTCAGCTTTACGTGCTTGTTCAGCAGTTCTGGCCTTATATTCTTCAATCTCTATAAGATCAAAACATAGCATCAAAATCAATACCAAATTCTTTGTCTAACACTTTTTGAAACAGATCTAACTTTCTATCTTTCCTTAATCTCTCAGCTTCATATTCTTCAATCAACCTTTGTAATCTTTCATTCTCAGATAGAAAACTTGCTAAAACAACTTCCAAATTCTTTCTATCATCTTTAAGATATTTGATTCTGATTTCCAACTCAACAATCTTTGTATCGTTAAAAAAATCTCCATCAAATCCTTCTTTAAAGTCAGTAAAAGGAATTTCACCAAAATTATCTGTTGGTAAAAATTGACGTCTACGAGTAGATTGTGGAGTAGATTGTTGTATAGGAGGTGTAGGCTGTAAGCTGAAGTTATATGTGGTGGTGTAACATGTTGCTCATGTGGTGGTGATGGTTGTTTTACTTCAACTCTAGTTGTAACCGCAACTTCAATCTCAGATGACCTCCTCTTTCTATACTTATGTCTTGCTTTCTTGATTGCAGGAGACCCTGTTCATTTATGTAACTCTGAAGCTTTACTTTTCTTCCTTCAAACTTTCTTAACTTGTCTGGAAATAGATTCTTTAAGTTCTGAAGGCGTATGTGATACATCATCTTCACTAAGAGCTTTTCTCTTTCTTTGTTAGCTTTTTTAGCTGCTCCTATTACTTCAGGATCAACACTATCTTCAAAACTTTCTTCGTTATCACCAAAAGCTTGTTTTTCAACATCAACAACTATTTGAACCACATTCACACCTCTTTCATTATAAGACGTTGTAGAGAATACTTCATCATTTACGTTCACAACTTCATTAACTTGTTTTTTCACTTGAACATTCACCAGTGTCTTTTCTTCATCGGTATTCTCATCTACTAACAGAGTTCTAGTAGTTTGTTTAGTTGCACGCTTTGGTGTTTGAGTAGTCTACTTCTTTGGAGTTGATATTTTCTTTTTCTTCTATTCTTTTTCGTGCCAACTGCTGCTTCGTCGAATATATCCAGATAAACATTCTTCCTCATCATTCTCTGAGTCACTCGTGTCTTTCCTCCATTTAGGCTTTGGTGGTGCAACATAATCTTTATCATGTATAGCTCTAAAGAACTTCTTTGCTACCGGTTCGGTATCTTGCTTCAAGTATTGATTCAATCTGATCAATGTCTGACTGTCCATGTGATCTAACTTCAATTCATCATCATCGTTTTTCTCTAAGTCTGGAAACAGATCATCTAGCATCATATGTAAGAACCTCAGATACTAAAGAAACATTTCCTTTGAAATATTTCCCTCCATCTAATCATAGATAACTTTTGTGAAGTTGTATGGAAGATTAAGAGTTAGTGCTACGATCATACACATTTGGTAACGGAGTATCACATCAAAACCTCATTTTCAGTGACTAAGCTCAAAAATCACAGAATGTGTGAAGAATTTATAAGGCCTGCCTAGAAATGTTTCGTTGAAGTTCGCTTCATTGACATGCCCTTTGTATCCCATTCTGTAAAAAACACCCCTTTACCATTCTCTCAAGGTAGCCCATGGGATCGCCATCTTTATCTTTGAAATCCAATACTCTTCGTATGAAATCTTAAGTGATTTTTACTTCAACTTCTTCATTACCAACTCCAACAACAGATTCGATCGCTTGCGGATTTGTCACCAACTTTGCAGAATTCCAGAATCTTTCTATGTGTGACCTGCAGGTTTTGGGTTTATGAGTTAATGCCTTCTATATCGATATACGGTCCATAAACTCCAAGATTTCTCTGAAGAGAGCCATTTCCTATATCTTATCGTCAAGTACACAACATGTATAATGTACCAGCTCAAATATCGATTTCTTTTCCTGCAAAATCATAACATCAACACTTAGAAAATTTTGACAAATATACCAAAACACTTTCGTGCGAAATAAATTTAGAGCGAAGTGGACAAAATACACTTCGTACGAAGTGACATATAGCATTTTGACCAAAACAAATCCCCTTCGTGTGAAGCTAGACCAAAAACTAAATCATACCATTTCACTTCGTGCAAAGTGAACTATTCACTTCGTATGAAGTAAGTCCCACTTCGTTCGAAATCGGTTTTAACCAAGATTTTGAATTTGATCATTTTTTTATGAAATTGAAGGTCCTAACAACTTCTAACAATGCCGATTAACATGTATGTATGTCCAATTTTATTTTTTACCGGCTAGATTTCCCTAGATCTACGTTTTAAATTCAAAATTATCGAAAACATTCAATTACTGTCAAAATCTAGATCCTATACCTTCACCATTGTAAGAGGTGTGTAAATGAACGTCGCCAATCTAAATTTTGGTAGCAATTTGACTTAGATTGCACAAAAAACCTCAGATCGCATAAATAAAAAGTAACAGTGAAATGAATGCGATATGTTCTTTATATAGTGCGTATGTTCACTTCGTACGAAGTGATTCACTTCGTGCGAAGTGTTTCATTCCGTGCGATGTGTTTCATTTTGTGCGATGTGGATCCATTTCTTGCAATGTGAGTCCAAATTTTCAAAGATTTCAAATTTTTTCGTACTTTTTTTATCAGTTTTAACAACCCACTTAGTTAACCAAGTCCAAGTTAATGACCCTTGTTAACGGATTTGTTTACCAAGTCCAAGTTAATGACCTTGGTTGAACACTTTAAAAACACAATACTGTTTCCAGGCAATTTTAAGTTTCAAATTAACAAACTTTTGATATATTCAAAATATTTTCTCATTTTAGATAAGCTCCCAACCCGTTGTCCTCTAGATTTCCCTCAGCATACAACATCTCTAGATTTTGAAGATCCGCTTTCCATCACCGGTAGTCGAAGCTTAAGATAAAAATAAAATCTTTTTGATTTTTCCAAAGTTTATGCTAAAACACACTGAAAATCTTTTTGGGTGTTTATGAAATTAAATGCAATAACTATGTACAAACATATTTACAGACATATTTTTGTGAGTTTGTGTTAGAGGATCATATCAGTTTTTTGAGACAAATCACTAGTACTGTTGATCTTGATAAAACTTTATGTTATAAACAAAAATCACTTAGATTGTCAGTATACTGATGCACTTAAACCTCTACACATTTCCCAATTACTCCGAGATACGTTAATTAGATGTATTATAACTTAACTTAATAATGTTCCCCACCTCAGAATATACTCTCGTATCAAGATTCCCTGAATTTCATCTTACAGGTGAATATATCTAACTGATATCTGTATCTGGGTTATGCGAGACCTTGAGAGCTCAGGTTAGTACCACCGTACAGACACAGAGATGAAGGCTCGACTTAAAAGTGGTGTTCCAAATTTGGAATCTTTTGTACTGCTATTGTCAGAATCTTTCAATACTTTCAATTTGCTACAGTTTTGGGTTTTTTAAGCAAAAGTATTCTACAAGTTCTAGGACATTGCTGACGCAAAATCAGAAGAACTTGTATAATACCCCAGATATCAATTATCTATAAAGACGTATCTTAGAATCCGGCAATCTCTCAAACGAATTTCGGTGTACTAAGACCATATATCCAAGAGATGTTAACCCACTAATTAAGGAGTTTTTCTTTATGTTTATATCTCAGAAACAATCTTAAATGTGCGAAGCCTACTGGCACATCATTAGTGAGACTTGTTTTAAACATTTTGACACTACATTTCTTTAGCATAATGTGATAGTCCACTGATGTACTATCATTTTCTCTTTCTATACGAAAACTCTTTTTGTCTTTTACATGTTTTTGTACATTTTCAAATTTTATTATGTATTTGTATTTTTCACAACATACTTCTCCCCCTAAAATCAAAAACATATTATTGGATTTTTGTTTTAAAGAAAGAAATCCTAAAGACTAAAAACATTGACAAACCAATGAGGAACACGTCAACTCATCATCCGCCTCGAATTCAACCTCCTCTAAAATTCCCCCTAATGTTAGATTTTTCAACCAATTAAATTTCAAAAGATATCTGAATGTAGCTCTATCAAAAGCTTTGGTATAATAATCTGCCTTTTGTTCATCAGTGTGGATTTTTTCTATTCGAACCAACTTTTTCTCGTAGCAATCATGGATAAAGTGGTGTCGAATTTCAATATGTTTAGTTTTAGAGTGTTGAACCGGGTTTTTAGTTATGTTAATAGAAGCCTCATTATCTACATTTATGGGTGTATCAAGAAACTGCAATCCATAGTCTCTCATCTGTTGTTGTATCCACAAGATCTTGGAACAACAACTGGAAGTTGAAATGTATTCTACTTCGCAAGTAAAGAGAGCGACCGTGGTTTACTTTTTGCATTGCCACGTTACTAATCATGTGCCAAAGAACTGGTAACCAGCAGTTGTAGATTAAGAATTTAAACAACAGCATCCGAAATCAAAATCAGAATATCCAGTGAGGTTGAAATCGTCGTTCCATGGATACCACAAGCCAGTGCTTGGGCAACCCTTCAAATATCAAAGATCCGCTCAACGATCAGCATGTGAGACACTCATGGACTTGATTAATATTGGGCGCAGAGGCATGTCAGATACATGATATCTGGCCTTGATGCTGTGAGATACATTAAAGACCAGATCATTGATCGATATAAAGTCTCGTCAATCTTCACTCCTTTTTCATCTGGTCCGATGCCGTGATTTAGTGCTAGTGGAGTAGACAATGGTGATGTTCCTGACATATCGAATTTCTCCAATACGTCATGTACATACTTCGTCTGATGGATGAAGATTCCATCAGGTAACTGATCAACTTGAAGTCCCAAGAAGAACTTCATTTCCTCATTGAACTAATCTCGAATTTCTTTTGCATGATGTCACACCCCGACTCGCAGCGGAAGTGCACGCGGGGAGCAACAGATACATGGTATGAATACATTATTTAAAAAGATACTGTATTACACAACACAAGCATCAGTTACAACATTTGATTACCTACTAAGGTTTTATTGTACAGGCACTAATGTCCCAAAAGCGGTTGTCTTTGCTAAGCATGCTTCTATGTACAGAAGTATTCGATCAACAAAACTTGAAACCCATACGCACTTCACGTTATTCTTCTTTAGCTTTACTTGAAAAGCATGTTAAGTTTGAACGGTCAACTACAAATAGCTGGTGAATTTCACTGTTTTAGGGTGTTTCACAATTTAGTTTGAACCGGTTGATTTTGCATGTTTGACATGAAATTATACTAAGCCCACAAGAGAAACCTTTACTGTTCTCCAGTGTCGTGTCCCACAACCAACACCTTAACACTTTACCACCCCAAGTAGCTATGTCTAACACCACATAGCGTGTTCACAGAATTGCATGGACATGTGCAATTGCAGTAGAAGCTATGACATTTATGCCAGATCAATTGGGTTCGTCAGACCAATAGTACTATTCACACATCCACCGGCATATAGTTGATCACTCGTGTTTGTGGGGACTTTTCGTGTGTTAGTATTACTCAGATAATTCACATCACAACATATATGTATGTGCAAGTATGTCAGTATGTAGCATGCATTTTACCCTAAGTAAAACAATAAAACCGTTTGAAAGCGGGGTAGTGAAACTCACCTAGTAGATAGCACGACTATCATAGGATGGGTAAGGATCACTGCTCTATCCATTCGCTCCTGATACCAATTCGTGTTTGGTTATTACCGAATACAGTTTTTTCAATTTGGTACTTGCAATAAATATGGTTCAGATGAGGATAATCATCTGAGACATGACCTATATCCTAACAGTAGAGATGTGGGTATTATCTTAATGTCAGATTTCAGTTTGGGTTCCGGGCACCGTTTTACGTGCCAGTCAAAGTCGTTTGTTTTAGATGTTTGGAAAGTGGTATGATCATATGGATTGTACTAATGAGTTGTTCGTTAGAAATGATTAACTTTATATTAAAGAAGTTCAGTTGTTTGGGGATCACAGGTTGCCCGATTTTAAGTTTCCTTTTTCGTCGTCGGGGAATCTCCAAACTTGCGTGTAATGTACCCCAAGTACCCATTTTGCCCCGGAACAGTCTAGAATGACTCCAGTGTTCCACTTATTGCCAATTTAGTCATTGGTCATTTCGCGGTCCCGGCAGGTTCGTTATACGTTTAAATGTGCCGGTTTTGTATAAAATAATAAGAATTTTAATTCCAAAAATCATTACTCAATCGATATACTTCATAAAATTATGAAAAGTTTTATATAAGTTGGTAAAACTATATAGAATTCTGGAAAAAAAATTTCAGAATTTATAAAACTAAGATATTTATTTTAATAAATTCACGGGAAACTGTATTTTAACCGAACAATTTATATCCAAAATGATCCGACTTTCAAAAATTCCCAAAATTTTACAGAAGTGTCCCAATATTTCTAGGAACCTCCTGCAAAAATTTGAGGTTTTTCTGGATTCGTTATACAGCTTCTCCGGCTACCGAAACTTCGCAACAACGCGATTTTTGAAGACCATTTCAAACTCAGTCAATGATCCCTAAATTTTTCCAGAATGTTGTACATATTAAACTCAACATCCCTATAATTTTTGGTGATTTATTGAGCTCGTTTAGTATTTTATCCGAATTTATTCCTTAAACAGTTAAAAATTCACCAAATTTTAATCGAGTCTTACTGTCACCAAGCCTGTAAAGTTTCAAGTCCTAACAATACCCATGAAAAAAGTTATACAAAAACTAGTTTATAGCTACTAGTTTCAGTTTTCGGGTGTTATACCTCGCGTTTCTCGATCAAGTGAATGGTCTCTACTCTTCCAAAGGCTGTTCTAAGCTAGGATCAGTACCTATATACCATATACAACACAAACATGCAAAAACCCATGTCAATCAAGCCTTAAATCTGATCTTTTTCGCTTAAGATTTGATTTGTTCGGTTATTGTCGAATAGGTTGTGTTTTTGTATCATAAACCAATGTTTTGCATCCCCAAACACCAGTATAATCTGATATATATTAATCATGTTAGAACAACTCATATTCCACCAAAAACCTCAAGATTTTATGGATGAAAACCTCTCTTTTTGTTGAAATCATATTTAATATATGGAAATCATAAGAAAATGTTAACCAAATCATCGGAATACCTTAGATCACAGCTGAAGCCTAATGTTTCTTGGCTAGTTCTGAGTGTTGTGTGTGAAGAAAAAGTGTAAAACTTAGATTATGAATTTGATTTTACCACTGAAAGAAGAAACAAAATGTACACATATATCATGTACATCCGTTGGCTTAAGGTGATTCAGGTTTTTTTCTATTATTTTAACTTTATAATTAATTTAGCTGCTTCACTCCTTTTTCTCGTATAACTTTCAAAATATAGCATATTATAAAATTATGATTATGCCACTGAGACAAGCTTATTTTTCTTCACATTTTGACCTAAGTCTCGTTTAAAACGGAGTAGGGCCAAATATAATATATTTTATGATTATTATCAAACAGGCTCTTATACTACTATCTTTTGGTTAAGGGATCTCATAGTCCAAATTGTCATTCGACCCATCAGTTTGGTAAATGATCGTCACGCGCAATTTTTTTAAAATACTAACCCGTCTTTAACGAAAAGTTGAACGCTTTCACGTATTTGTTTAAAATACATTATATTAGTGTTTGATAAGTAATCTTTTAGGCTTGACTGACCATATAATGCATATTTGGTTGTTTTCATGTGCGTTAAAACAAAGGAGTTTTGTTAACCGAAACTGCCTCGTTTAACGTGCCAACTACATGTTAAGGCCTCAAATCTTATATTATTGTCTAAGTACCTTGTCTAGGTAAATATGTACTCTTAGAAACTCTCCGGCGCTTACGTTTGCATCTAAATCGTTATTGTACGGTTCGTGAACTGTTAAACAGAAAGCTTCTGTTTAACCTTTTTTTAGCACACTAAGGCATCTACATCGCACTATTAGGTATTATTGTTTGCATGTTTCTCATAACGTACCCTCGAATTCCTCCGAGTCCCACTTAGTATCGTTTCATTATCCGTATAAGTCGTACGTATAGATTAGGGTTTACCTGTTTTCGCCACGGTTGTCACACATGACCTTCTCAAAGTCTTTACACAACACATCACCCGTCGAACCAAAGATTATATCATCCACATAGATTTGTACTATAATCATATGTCCATCCATTTCCTGTGTAAAGAGGGTACTATCTACTGTTCCTCTGGTGAAACCGTTCTCTAGAAGATGTTGAGAAAGCGTTTTGTACCAGGCTCTCGGGGCCTGGTGTAAACGGTATAACGCTTTATCCAGTAGGTAAACCTTTTCTTTGTGTATCAGATTGACAAACCCCGACTGCTGTCCAACGTACACCTCCTCTTTCACCTTGTCGTACAGGAACGCGGACTTTACATCCAATTGGTACACCTTGAAACCTTTCCATGACGCAAATGCTATGAAAATACGGATGGTTTCCAATCTTGCAACATGAGCGTAGACCTTTGTGTAGTCAATTACTTCTTGCTGGTGAAATCCTTGGACTATGAGTCGAGCTTTATTACGAACGACCACTCCTTTGTCATCTCGTTTACACTTGAAGAACCACTTTGTACTTATGTTCTTGTGATTATCCGGTAGGTCGATAAACTTCCAGACTCCAAGTTTCTCAAACTGTAGCAGCTCTTCCTGCATTGCATTTACCTAACTTTCTTCAGTAAGCGCGTCTTTGTACGATTTAGGCTCAACCTGTGGAATAAAACAACTATATGAGCAAGCTTCTTGAATAGGTGCAACTTTAGTATAAAAACAACTAGGATCCTTATTGATCTGATTTCTCATTTTTACTCTAATCTGCAACTGTCCAATAATGTTTTCCGATGGGTGGTATGATAACATCCTCGGCATAACTTCATTTGAGACACTCACTTCATTCTCTAGATTCGTGATATTCTGTTCAGTAACTTGATTACTCATGGATACTTCATTCTGATTACTTGGTCCCGTAGATTGATTAAGTAAACTTGTGATCTGCTCTGTACCTTTATCGGAACTGGATCCTCCATTATCATAAGTTGGCTCACTGTCAGAATCAGAATCGTCTGATTGATCAAAAGTGGGTGCTGTAATATCTATATCTAGTTCGACGGTGGGTTCTTGGTTTGTGTTGCTCGGACCTACTTCAGAATCGTTTGTGCCAACATGTAATTGTGAAATCAATATTGGTCTAGGAACTTGTTTTTGAGAAGAAGATTGTTGTTGTTGATATAACAAAACAAGTTCCACATCAGTAGGTTCATTTGGCAGTTCAAAGGAATTCCACAAACTCTCATAGTTAAACAACCAAGGATTACTAGGTTTCTATGTAGGTGATGTATATCTCTGTCAGTCAACATGGGGAGCTAGAATAACCCGGTTTATGCTAGGAAGATAGACTCTTCTCAAAGGACTAGCATATTCAATGAAAAACCCGTCTAGAGACTTAGCACCGAATTTACCATCCGGGTCAATAACAATGCACGCAGATCCAAACGGCTCTAAAAACTCCAATTTGGTTTTCGCTGATTAAGTAACTCAAAGCATATGTCTTGTGAACCTTGACTGTTAATACTCGATTAAGCATGTAACAAGTAGAGGCACTGCTTCACTCCAAAACCTGATTGGTAATTTAGAATTTGTGAGCATTGTGCGTGTTATTTCAATAAGAGTTTGGTTCTTTCATTCAGCTACTATATTATGTTGCAGAGTATAGGGCGTGCTGAATTCATGAAGTATTTCTTTGTCGTTGCAAAATTCCAACATTCTATTGTTCTTGAATTTAGTACCATTATCACTACGAATCCTCCTATCGGTAGATGATACAAAATTTCCAACTTTTTGAAAAGAATCATTAAACTTTCAAATGTCTCATCTTTGTTTTCCAGAAATAGAACCCATGAAAATCTTGAGTACTCATCAGTCACAACAAGAAAATATAGATCACCAGATATACTTTTGACATTAACTGACCCAAACAGATCCATATGTAACCTCTCTAGTGTAGCTTGATAGAGTTTAGTAGTTTTTGTAGGTCCACCTTCGGATGGTGTTAAACCAGTTCCTTGTTCTTATGACATACACACAAGTGCGGAATCCAAGTGTGCATGCAACCAAAGTAAAGTAAAGAACATGGGGTAACCAAAGATTCACTATCTTGATTAATGATTGAGAACAAGTACAAACATATACACACAATGCTCGTATGACTCAAACAAACTTGCTGTGTTCTTGTGTCTTCATCTTCAGAGATAACCAACTCCAAGGGTAAGAAGCTCTCTAGTCTGACCAACTAGCTAACCCTCACTGAGAGGTTCATGACTGCTTATATAGTGTCTGCCTAGATGTTTCGTACGAACCATGAATCTAGACATACTGAACACAATATTTCACAAGAAACACATCTCTAGAATTTGGTACGAGTCAGTGTTTCGTACGAAATGCTTGTTTCATATGAAATACTCTTTGTTTCGTATGAAACCCTATGTTTCGTACGAAATCTATGACTCGCACTGAATACTCATTCTTGGAGAACGTGTGTAGACTTGACATACACAAGACTTATCAGTGTGCACACATGCAACTGATTAACATAGACAAGCTAAGATGTCATACTAGATCAAGATAAAAGGATATCTCGATCTATTCAACACGACCAATCCTATACAGACATTTGAGCAAGACCGTACAATTACAACTGTAATTAAGAACAAGCGACAGACACAAAACTGTATCAACAAACTCCCCCTTGGACGTTGCTTGGTCTTCGGTCTTCGATCTTTGGTCTTCATAAGTTGGTCTTCACATAAATGGTTTGGAGTATCAACAAACTCCCCCTGAAGATCTGCTATCTAATGATTAGAGCATCAGGTCTTCGAACTTCTAAGAAACTTCAAATCTTTCTTGTTTCTTCTTCTGACTTATCAGATTTCTTCGTTGCTGGTCTTTGTTCATGTTCTTTTGTATCAATCTGTACTCAATAGACAAATATAATTAGAACACAACTTTCTCAGGGAATACACACGAAGAACTTATCATAATTTCTTCGTATGACTGTATTCCCTGAACGAGATACACACACCCGTATGAATTCCAGCAGTAGATTTGAGAAAAACAAGTGACCAAGTCAAATCAAATGACTAGGTTTATTCGTATGAGATACACACACTCAAACGAATTTCAGATTTTGGATTTCTTTGATGGATTACTTGTTGCAAGATATTACATTATGAAGTTGCGATATCAAACAAATGGTTTTCTGGCATATCTTGGTAGAAACTCTCGAGTATCAACTTTGGCTAACTTTCAAAAAGTAATTACATAAGCAACTAAGTAAACTAGACATAAAATCAAAATATATAGATAAACTACAATCTTTTTCGAGTTTCGAGGTAAAGAAATCATACCAGCATTTTAATCTTTGTCAAAAACGATATTTGGTTTTCAAAATTAAACAGATAAGCATTTAACCATAATTATCGGTATTGTTGTCCACGTAAGCTCAGACTTATCAGATGTAATCATGATTAGAAGATATGATTAAGGTATGGATTTATACTTACTAGCCGGTGTTCAACTAAATCACGACAATTCCCGTATCAAGATATACACAAGAGAAAATCTTACCGGTGAGTATACTGCTTTATCATCTGTTTTGACGTATATGAATGATGTGAGATACTCACTTATTTTTGATTGAAAACAAGCCCTTTGTGATTTAATAACTTATTGATGAGGAACTTGATTTTCATATGCATGCAGGGCATAGGAGTAAGTCCGTGAACAGGTTAGTACCATCGTACCGACAAAGAGACGAACTTATTTGATATTTTTATCACTTATTTGAAGGTCGAATGTAGTATGTACACATATGTATGATATCATGGAAGTTCTAGACTTGCGCCACCGTTATTTTTCGGCAAAAGATTCAACCATGATACCCAGATGATAAGCCAGCATAAAGACCATATATCTCAAAACCTCGGCACTCTATCAAACGAAATTTCGGTACCAAGACCATATGCCAATGAATGGTTCCCACCTGGCGTTCTGTCTGTTAAGTTTATATCAACCTGCACATTTTAGTCTGATTGTGAGCCTACCGATACATTCTTTCTATGCTTTTAACCATTTCTGACAGATTTACCGGTGAATTTCATCATCTTCAACTTATCCAAGAAACTCATTTTTGATTTTTTAATGTTTTTGTATTTTTCTGAATTTTTCTCCCCCTTAAACAAAGAAGGTAAATAAAAGACATATTTTTGTATTTTCTTGAAATTTACTCCCCCTAAAATATAAAACTGAAAATCTTTTTGTAGTTTTAGATTTTTAGAAAAGTATATACAAAAATAGTTAGCCATGGTTGAGTTACTCGGGTTTCACCTTGATGCCATTGACCAAAAGTAGATAATCAAAACGTGATTTATCAAAGGCTTTGGTAAAAAGGTCGGCACATTGGTGATCAGTGTGGATTTTAACAACATCGATAAGTCTCTTTTCATAACAATCTCGTATGAAATGATACTTAATCTCAATGTGTTTTGTTTTTGAATGCTGTACAGGATTCCGAGTGATCTGTAAAGCAGCTTCATTATCAACAAAAATAGGAGTAGTAAGAAATTCAAAACCGTAGTCGCACATTTGCTGTTGAATCCATAGAACTTGAGAGCAGCAACTAGAAGCTGAAATATACTCAGCCTCACATGTTGATGTAGCTAGACAAGTCTGCTTTTTGCATTGCCACGTGACTAGGCGATTTCCCAAGAACTGACATCTTGCTGTTGTTGACTTTGCATCGATTTTACAGCCGCCATGATCAGAATCACTGAATGCTGTCAGATCAAAGTTATCATCCTTAGGGTACCATAGACCAGTGTCAGGGTGACCCTTTATATAACAAAAGATCCTTTTCACAGCCATCAAATGAGAAACCTTCAGACTAGACTGATAGCGCGCCTGAAGGCATGTTGGGTACATTATGTCAGGTCTTGAAGCAGTAAGATACATGAGAGATCCGATCATAGCACGATAGAGAGATGGTTCTACATGTTCACCCATTCCGTCTGGAGTAATCCCATGATTTTGAACTAATGGAGTTCCCAAAGGCTTTGAGTCGTCCATCTGAAATCGTTTGAGAATATCTCCGACGTACTTGGTTTAATGGATAAAAATCCCTTCCTTTGATTGCTGAACCTGCAAACCTAAAAAGAAAGTCATTTCTCCCATAGCGCTCATCTCAAACTTCTCCTGCATAACCTGTTCACATTCTTTGCACATTCGAGTGTTAGTAGACCCAAAAATAATATCATCAACATAAACCTGTTCTAACGGTAAATCCTCATCCTGTTCCTTGATAAAGAGAGTACAGTCGTTCAGGCCTCGTCGAAAACCATTCTTCAACAGATAGGTAGACAATGTTTCATACCAAGCCCTTGGAGCTTGATGAAGACCATATAACGCCTTGTGGAGAAGCCAAACCTTTTCAGGATGGAGAGGATCTTCAAAACCTGGCGGTTGCTCAACATATACTTCCTCTTCTACCACACCATGAAGAAATGCACTCTTCACATCCATCTGATAAACGGTGAACTTCTTGAAGGACGCATAAGCAAAAAAGATTCTTATGGCCTCAAGTTGTGCAACCGGTGCATAAACTTCATTGTAATCGATCCCTTCGACCTGATTAAAACCTTGAACAACCAATCACGCTTTGTTTCTCACAACAACACCTAGGTCATCCTTCTTGCATTTGTACACCCATCGTATAACAATCTTCTTGTAGCCGGCAGGCCTGTCAACCAATTTCCAGACGCCTAATTTCTGAAACTGTTGAAGTTCTTCCTGCATGGCTTCAACCCACGAGTCTTCTTTCATTGCCTCTTTCCAAGATTTTGGTTCTACTTGGCACACATAGTAGGAAAAAGACCAATTATTCAGACCAACAGATTCCCTGATTTCCAAATACAATCCAGCATTCTGGTTATTTCGCAGTTGATTACGAGTCTGCACACCACTCTGGACATCTCCAATAATATTCTGCTGAGGATGGATATTATGAATTCGAGTTTCTGGCACATCAGGATCTCGAGAATTGATACCCAAATTATTTATATTTAGATCAACAGTTACATCGAGAGCTGGATTTGATGACGTTGTAGATGCCTGACCTTCAGTCATTCCTTGAGGTTGAATATTTGACGTACCATCTGAAATTCCAGGAACCGCACTAGAGGCAGCTTCATTTGCATCATGAAACTCATCATCTTCTAATGAAACATTATAATCCGCAGCGTCTTCGAATTCCTCATTTTCAACAAGATTGTTAACCGAAGTCGACACTTAAGGGTTAACAATAATTGGTCGAACTAATGACGAGTCTACTCAGCATCACTTTCCAATAACATCTGAGCAGTAGTTGTTGTATCATCAAAAGTTGGCAGATTAAAGGAGTCAAATAGCCCATCATAGTCAAACATCCAAGGAGCACCCGGAGCTCTAACAGCTTCTGTATATCTCTGAACCTTGACTTCACCCCATTCTTCAATCCTCTTTGAAGACAATTCCACACCCGGAATTTTGGAGTAGCATATCCAAGAAAGAAACCTTCGATAGCCTTGGGACCAAACTTTCCATGTGGGTCGATCATAGTGCATGGAGCTCCAAAAGGTTCTAAGAAAGAAATATCCGGTTTCCTTTTATGTAACAACTCAAAGCATGTCTTCCCATGTCTCTTCACCGTCAGAACTCTATTCATCGTGTAGCACGCAGTGCAACAGCTTCTCCCCAAAATTGAACAGGAAGTTCTGATTCTAATAACATGGTTCTTGGAGTTTCAATAAGAGTTTGATTTTTCCTCTCAGCGACACCATTTTGTTGTGGAGTATATCGAGAACTGTACTCATGCAGAATACCCTTTGAGGAACAGTACTCGTCCATAACTTGATTCTTGAATTCGGTGCCATTGTCGCTTCTGATTCTCCTTACCTTTAGATTGTACAAATTTTCTAGCAGAGTCAGGAGATTCTTGAGGATAGTAGGAACTTCACTCTTGTGTGCCAGCATATTTACCCATGAAAATCTGGAATAGTCATCAGTAACTACCAGACAATAAGAATCACTAAAGGTTGTCTTGTGTTTCATAGGTCCAAAGTGGTCCATATGAAGACGTTCCAGTGGCATATTCACAGTGTTGATCTTCTTCACGGAATGGGACTTTCTTGCTTGCTTCCCTTTCTGGCATGATACACAAACGTCTTGAAGATGAAAGTTCTTCACTGGTACACCATTCACTAGATTGTTCTTCACCAAATAGTTAATTTTCCTCAGGTGAATGTGTCCCATACGTCTGTGCCAAGAGATTGATTCCTTCTCGGTGGCTTTGGAGACAAAACAAGTGACTTGTGCAGATGTTGTAATAGCTTGGCTCATATCAAGAATATACAAATCATTAATTCTTGGAGCCGACAGGAGAATCCATTCCTTGGGGATCTTGAATCCAGGCTTCAGCACATAACATCCAACATCATCAGAATGTACCGTGAACTTCTTATCGCAGATTTGAGAAACGCTAAGAAGATTATGATCAATTTGCCGCACATAATTTATCTTGTCGAAGCTCACAACACCATTGGAGACAATTCCTTCTCCAGTGATGTATCCACCTTTGTCACCAGCAAAAGCAACATAACCACCCCTTATGCTTTTCATATCATATAGGAGCCGTAAGTCGCCCGTCATGTGCCTTGATGCTCCACTATCAACAATCCAATGACTGTTTACAGTTCCTCCTGGAACACCCTGCACATTGCACAAACCAGATTAGTTTGAGATGGGGACCCAAACCTTAGTGGTCTTGGGTCGTCCTTTATCATCAAGAAATGTAATCTCAATTTCTTGATGATTAACAAACTGAGAAACTCCTTTTGAACCATTCCCGGTCTTCTGTTTCCAAGATCCTTGTTTATTACCAGATTTACTATTACTTACAGTTTTAACAGTGTCTTGTTTTATTGACTTTGAAGATCTTTGATCCTTTTTCGAAGAAACCGATTTTAAATCTTTCTCAACTGCTTTTTCTTGTTTACGTTTTTGTTTCTCTTTTTGATCCTTAATGATTCGTTTATCTTGAGTCGGAGAAACAGATTTACGTTTGCAAGTTGGTTCATGAGGGGTTTTCTCTATACATCTTGATTTGGCTGGATTTTGACAATCCTTTATAATGTGGCCAAATTCTCCACATCTGAAACATTTCTCCATTCAACAAAACTAGGAGATCGTGTTTCTTGTCTTAATGTTGAGCTTGTGGACCCTGAGGTACTGGGTTCATTTCCATTACATCCATCAGTGCGTTGGGTATAATTGTTTTGACTATTTCTTTTCAAAATCTTAACTTTCTTTACAAAATCAACACTAGATTTTCCTTGAAAAGTTTCGAGTTTATCGGTACCTTTAGAACTCACAAATTTAACAGTTTTAGCCTTTTTCTGGTAACGAGAGCCTTTTGCTTCAACCTTCGGTTGAGAAGTTGTGGGCTTTTCAACTCGCTTCCATTCTTTTTCTTTTGAAGCAGATAATGGTTGTGTTTTGGTGGACTTTTTCTTCTCTAAAGGTTTGGTTTTTGACTTTTTAAACACCTTATCTATAGAGATTGGATTTATGTTTTTAATTGGAAAATCTTTGTTTGAATACTTATCTCCAAGCAAGGTATACAACACATTATCTACTTCTTGTGTAGACACACTTGTCTTCACAGATTTCTTAGGAACAGTCTCTTGATTCTCAACAAATTGAGTACTAGGAGTAGCAGACGTTCTACTCTTTTCCTTTCATCAAGAGGCTGATCCTGATCATCATTCCTTGATTCATCATCTGATGTATCATCCTCTTCTTCATCAGATGATGAACTTTCTAGCTTGCTTGGTTCTTGAGAGGAATTGCCTAGTTTGAACCCTAACCCTCCTGTGAATTCCTCAGGATTCAAAGGTACAGAGGGTTCAACACGAGGCATTTCCTCTTCATCAGGCATTTTGGTATAGTTGTGTTTCATTGGGGGTGGACACGAATTATACCCTATGCACTGAGCATCTCCCTTTAGTTTTTGAACTTCAATGATATGATCAAACACATACTGGGAGTTAGAATAACTTTCCAATTTGCATTTGATCGAATCATATTGCATTTGGCGATGGCTAACACTTTCTTTGTTTCTTCTAGGAGATTAATGTAGTTATTAATTCCTGTCTGTTTATTCAAAACTGTTTTTGTCAATTCAAAAACACTTTTCTTAAGGGTTTCAATTACAGATTTGAATTCTTTTTCATTTCTAGTTAATGCCAAATTCGCCTCTTTGCATTTTAATAGTTAAACAACTAAATTCTGATTATGACTGTTGACGGTTTCATATTTTATTTTCAACTCAACACAGTCATTGCAAACAGTAGGAGGTTCAGAATTTACCTGTTTTCAAGAACCTTCAACATTTGCATGATGAGGAAAAGCTGCACCATCTGTAGAGAGTATCTCTGTCTCTTTTTCTGCAACTTCTGCATTCCTCGTCATGCCTACCTTTTCAGATTTCAACAACTCAGCTTCACTTAGCAATTCTTCAACCTCAGCATCACTTCCTTTCTTCACATCAGAATCAGACTCATAACCATCTGAACTTGAACATTCTTCATCAGAACTACCAGCATCCCCAGATATATCATCATTATTTGGAGTATTGATGCTTTGATCATGCTTGATTTGATCCACGATCTTAGCGTAGCATGCAGTTCTTCCGTAGTTCTCAGTTCCCAACTGTACTGACCAATCGCATCCTTCATCCGACTGAACTACCAAAGCTCTGTGCGTGTTTGAAGGTCTTGATTGATTGGTATTATTAGAGTTGCCAACAGCTACTATTCTTCTTTCGTTGTTGTGCTCTGCTGTGTTGGATGGTTGAGACTGATTTCGAAAGGGGTTGTGATTTCCTTCCTTGCTGGGTCTTGTGCATTCCCGCTTAAAGTGACCTCTTTCTCCACAGTTGAAGCAAGTAACGGCGGTTTTGTCAAAGCTGTATTTTGTATCCTTCTTGCTTTCCAAACTGGTTCTACCCGTTCTTCTCATATAATCCTTCGCTCTTCTCATAGCACTTGCAAATGCCCACTTGATGTCCATCAGCTCCATTTCATCTCGGTCAATTTGTTCATAGTCTTCGTTTGTCAAATTGGTGTTCCCTATTTGATCTGCAACTAAACCACAATACGCACTGGCCATGGTATTTAGAAGTTTTGCATGTTCCTGTGCAACTTCCACGTTGATTTTGGAGAGATTTGACGTGTCAAGTTTGACAGTGTTGGGATTTGCCGATTGACTGTTGCTTCCATAGAAAGCTTGTTGAGGAGCTTGCTACGGAGCTTTATGCGCTAAGTCCCTTGGCTGTGGAAGGAAGGCTTTCGGATCAAAAGCCTGTCCATAGGTTTGATTGCTCGAACTTGTAGACTGACTTGTTTGAACTGGTTGGGGTAGAAAAGGGTTCACGTTTGACACAAACAGGGTCTGCAGCTTTGGTTGCTGACTTGAGCTTGTACCTGCATTTATACCTCCAAAATACATTTCAGGGTTTTGTGGAGCTGAGACTCATTGTGCCTTCCGGAGTTCTTTTTCATTCTTGTTCTCCAGTTTCTGCACAAATTCATAGATACTAATTGAGTCCAAAACACCTGTATATTTTAAAAGATCAATAAATTGACCCCATTTTTGTGGTAAAGCATCAGCAAATCGCATCACAATTTCTTGTGGTGCTGCTTACACTTTATACGAGTACATTTCACTGAGAAGATGATAAAACCGAGTGGTCATATCATTCAAGGTTTCGTTCTCCATGAATATGAAACCGTCAAACTCTTTCTTGAGCAGATCATGCCGAATCTTCCTGGTAGCAGCATTACCTTCACCTCTTGCTTCCAAAGTGTCCCACAAATTTTTCGTTGTAGTACAATACACAAACTGATGATAAATGTCTTTATGCAGAGCTTGTGTGAGGATAGCAAATGCCTTTTTCTCTAGATCGTAAGCTTTCTTGTCACTTTCGACTAGATTGGCCAATGTGGTTGGATTTGATCTAGCTTTTTCAAGTGCTTCATTGTAGGGGGTAGTGAAACACGTCCACAATTCCGTGTTCTGTCCAAGAACGTATGTATGAAAACGAATTTTCCAGGAAGGATAATCGTTCATATGATTTAGCTTGGGCGGACGGTTGTTACTCCCTGTTTCACTTTCGCTCATTAACAGAGTTTGGATGCTTTGATTTTGATTTGCAACACACGCCCATTGATTTGCAGAGATCATTGTTGTATGTTGTGGTATCAAAGATTTTACCCATGATGTTGCGGAGCTTTACGAAGACTCCTGATTTGAGCTTGAACAACTCCAATCCCACGGGTTAGAACTCATTATATTTTCTTGTTTTAATGAAAATTTAAAAGTTTTAAAGTTTCACAATTATAATTACCTTTTAAAAGTTCACATATCTGAAAATATGACAAATTCTTAAAATCACAAAGCTTTGAAAAACACGAGAAACAAACAGATTCTGTTTCGCGCGTGACACCTGTTTCGTGCAAAACAGTTGTTAAGTGTTGATCAGATGTTTCATGCGAATCGGATGATTCGTGCGGAACATATGTTTCATGCGGATCAGATGAATCGCACTAATCTTTTCAGTCGCACAAAATGTTTTGTTCAGCGTTTTTCAGAGGAATCTTTTCAGAAATGGTTTGGTGAGAAATTTCTTTTCTTGTGTAGACCTGCCTTTTTTGAAAGTACCTGTTGTCTTACCCACTTTTAGTTAAAACATAGAATTTTAACAGTCCACAATCCAAGTCCAGATCCAAGTCAGAAAATGTCAAACCTACCAAACTAATCAGATTCAAATTTTTGCAGATTTCTTCTTTAAGGGTGTTCTTCAGAAAAATTTTACCATAAAATTTTTTGCATGCAGCAGATTTTAACCAAGTTTTAAGTTAGTTATCTATCAAAAACTTAAGTTTTTTGCTGGAGGCTCAAGAACACTTCAGAAATCTTCAAACTAGCCCAGACACAACTAAGCCCGGTTTTGAACAAGGAAAGAGCCAAAGCTCTGATACCACTTGTAGGTCCACCTGCGGATGGTGTTAAACCAGTTCCTTGTTCATATGACATACACACAGTGTGGAATCCAAGTGTGCATGCAACCAAAGCAAAGTAAAGAACACGGGGTAACCAAAGATTCACTATCTTGATTAATGATTGAGAACAAGTACAAACATATACACAAAATGCTCGTATGACTCAAACAAACTTGCTGTGTTCTTGTGTCTTCAACTTCAGAGATAACCAACTCAAAGGGTAAGAAGCTCTCTAGTCTGACCAACTAGCTAACCCTCACTAAGAGGTGCATGACTGCTTATATAGTGCCTGCCTAGATGTTTCATACGAACCACGAATCTAGACATACTGAACACAATATTTCACAAGAAACACATCTTCGGAATTTGGTATGAGTCAGTGTTTCATACGAAATGCTTGTTTCGTATGAAATACTCTTTGTTTCGTATGAAACCCCGTGTTTGTATGAAATCTATGACTCGCACAGAATACGCATTCTTGGAGAACGTGTGTAGACTTGACATACACAAGACTTATCAGTATGCACACATGCAACTGATTAACACAGACAAGCTAAGATGTCATACTAGATCAAGATAGAAGGATATCTCGATCTATTCGACATGACCAAACCTATACAGACATTTGACCAAAAACCGTACAATTACAACTATAATTAAGAACAAGCGACAGACACAAAACTGTATCAACAGTTTTCTTGGATGAGATTTCTTGTGCTTCTTGCCTTTTTTACAGTGAATACAATCATCATTCAAGTGGAAACTCTTAAGATTCACACCCTCCACCAGATTGTTGTGCACCAGATAATTCATTTTTTGTAAATGGATATGTCCCATCTATCGGTGCCAAAATATGGATTCCTTTTCTGTAGCCTTTGATACAAAACATTGTGCCGATTTCGCAGTAGTGGATGCAACGCTCATGTCAAGGACTAGAGATTATTTTCTAGTGTAGCGCGCATGAGGATCCACTTCTTGGGAATTTTTAATCCCGGCTTTAGAATGAGGCACTCTTTGTCATTAAAGTGAGTTGTGAACTTCTTATTGAAGATCTGGGAAATACTTAGCAAGTTGTTCTCTAATTTGGCTAAGTAGTTGACTTTATCAAAAGACACCACATCGTTTGAAAAATTCCCTCACCGACTATCCTTCCATCTTGATTACCCGCAAATCCAACATAGCCTCCACAGATTGATTTGACATTGTATAGCAAGGCAAACATTCCCGTCATGTGTCGAGAAGCTCCATTATCCATTATCCACTTTGAGATGATTAATCTTGGGAGCCCCTGCACATGTAATTAAGCAATTACTTGAATAGAGAAACCCAAGCCTTATCGGTCTTAGGTGGATACGGAATATCAAACACCAACACGCGTACCAATTTTCTTGATTTCGACAACCTGTTCAACCTCAACCTTTATATCAGTTGTTGTTGGAACAGTTGCTTTGCTATCTCAGAAGATGGTTTTGTTTTAACCACCCATTTTTTTGTTTTGAAAATGCTTGTTCAGTGTAAAATTTTGAATCTTTTTTATCATTCTTGTTTGATGATTCACCAACTTCTTTGTTTGAAACATTAGAATTTGTTGGTTTCATAGTTTTTGATTCATTATTTCTTTTCAAAATCTGTGTTGAACAAACTTTGGGGGTTTTTTGTTTCTCATCTTCTAACACTTTCTTGACATTGTAAACAGGTTTAGAGATGTTATTGGGACATTGTCGTGCAATATGCCCAACGTGACTACATTTGAAGCATGTCCTACTGTCGTTTCCAACAGTTGATCTCTGAACCTGTTCATGACATTTCTTTTCAGCATAGAACTCGTCGTTTGACCATTATTTTGCTAAATTCTCTTTCTCGCTTTCTGAACTTGTTCTAAAAAATGAAGATTATATTCTTTTGAAAATTTGGTTTTCGAAATTTATGATTCTACTTCTTTTCATACCCCAACCCTTTCCTTCTATTCTCAGGATAATTTTTACCTTTATGATTGTTATTATAACGATGTTTAGGTTTAGTGTATTAGGAGGTGTGCAGATTGTCAAGCTCTGAAAGCCTCACTTCAACCATCTTAAACACTTGTGTAACCTTTTCAACATTCACATTCTGAATCGAAAATTCTTGATCAGAATATAGTTTGTCCGATCCTTTCATTTTATATGCAATCAAATTAGGATCATCCTCTGAACTAAATTCTAACTTTCCAAGATAGTTCTTTTGAAAACTTTTTGTTATTTTCAGAAGGTGAACTAGAACTAGTTTTCTCCAAGTTTGACTCAGCACTCTCAAATTCTATGCTGTCACTCTCACTTTCTAAACCCTTTTCAACAAATTTCACCACATCAGATTCACAGTCATTTTCTGATTTAGTGTATGCTACATCGATGTTCTCAGGCAGCTCGTTGTTCATTTCAGTTTTCAGTTTTAACTTGAGCGCCTTTTCCACCCCGATGGTTTTTTTTCTTGAATAGCTTTCCCACATGGGTGGTAGAACTCGATTGTAACTTAAGCTTTTGTTTTTAACATTCTTATCATCTTCTTCCTTTTCAATTTTTGGAAGAATATGATCAATGACATATAAACTAGTTGAATAACTGCTTAACAATTTGTTAACCCTTTCCGTTTCGATTATCATTTTTTCTAGTTTTTTTAGCTCGGCAATCGTATTTAAGTGAATATTAATTGCCATTTGCTTGTCCATTACGGTTGCCTTTAACATCGAAAGTGTTGCCTTATCTTCCCTATTGACTTGTTCAAGTTGTCTAATAGATTTGCTTAATTTGTCATAAGCTTCTTTAGTTTGACTATAGTTACTTGACAAATGATCAAAAAGTTTTTTCAATTCCTTGTAATTTTTATCTTTCTCAAAACACTTGTTGCAAGGCTTTACGCACTTCTTGCAAGTTTTTTCAACTTCACTGATTTGAATTTTAATCTCTTCCTTTACCGACTCCTTGACAGACTCTTTCACCGACTCGACTTTAACCTCCTGAACTTCCTCAGGGACTACTTCTTTCAGATTAGCCGTCCTAGCTTTGTTGGCTATCTCGGTAAGATTTTCAACATTCATTTCCTTGTTCACATCAATCAACTCTACAACCTCAGGCTTCCGCTCTTCTTCACAATGCATGTTGTTGCTTGATTCAAAATAACCTCCAAAAGATTTATACACATCAGGTGGTAATAAATGTCTAACTACACTGTGTAAAAGATCTTATTCCTCAACTAAAGGATCATAATAGCATTCTTCATATGGAGCTTCAATGAAAGATGCCTCAGCATATTCTTCTACTAGTTCTAGTTCTTCGATTCTCTGCCAATAGTGCTAGACTTTCAGTCTTTGAGATATACTTGTTCCAATTGAACCCCTCGTCTCCCTGAGCGAGAACTAAAGCTCTGTCTTTGAGCTCAGCGATCAATCTTCGATTTGCACCATTCTTGAAGTATTTTGAGGTAGCGAAGGTTTGTGATAAATTTCTTTTCGGTAGTAGTCATCTTCGAAAGGATTCTTGTTACCGTTGACTTATTTGTTTGAACACTCCCTCTTGAAATGTCCCCTCTCTTGAAATTTGAAGCACGTAACTTCTGATTTATCGAATCCAAGTTTACCATCCAAACCTCCCAATCTATTATGTCTTGTGATCTCCATGAACTTTTGTGCTCTGCAGACTATCGAAGCCATACCCCACTTGATATCCATCAATTCCAATTCTTCAGAGTCAATCTGATCATAGTCATCTTTTGTCATGCTCGGGTTTCCAATTTTTCGGGCCACCGGACTTTCATAAGATTCGAGCATAGATGCAAGCAACGCCATATGTTGTTTAGCAGTGTTCTCATTGAAGTCTTTTGCATTCTCTAAGTTCACGGTGATGTTGCATTGTCAAATTCTCTGGTTTGAGTATTGTTTTGGTTACCCTGACCACTTTGGTAATTGTTTAAGTTCTGAGAAGATTGCGGTGTTTGAGGTGAATTAGGCTCATATGTCAGAAATGATTGAAATCCACCACCAGAATTTTGAACTGGTACTTGAAGAACTATCGGCACTAAAAGCAGTGTGTATCTTTGGACTCTGATTATTTGCCACTGAACTGCCTTTATAGTCTAGATTTACGTCTTGTTGCACATGTGAACTTCTGGTCTTGGCCATTTTCTGCATTTCTAGCTCATGACCTTCCAAATTTTCTATGAATCTTGACAAGTTGATAGTACTATATTATGGGCTATTCTTTAAGATTTTCAAATAGGTAGACCATTCACCTTTAGGCAGTGCATCAACTAGTTTGTCTACCAATTCCTCATTATCTATCTGAATGCCCAACCGTTCATCTCGACCACCAGATGACAATATCTCTCTATCAACTGCTTCATGCTTTCGTCTTTTAGAAGATTAAAGATATCAAATTCTTTCTTCAACAACGCCTTTTTGCTCTTTATCATTTGAGTACTTCCTTAGAATTTAACTCTCAAAGCATTCCAAAGTGATTGAGCATCTCCATCATGTTGTAAAACAGCCAATATATCTTCCTTTACGGCTTGCTGTAGAATATTTAACATTTTCTTTTCATTTACAAACTTATCCTTCTCTACTGGTGTAAATTGCATCGGTGTCTTTTCTAGCCATTCTCGCCCGTTGGTGTAGCATATTTTTCTTCGACGACGTACCAACAGTTCAGATAATTTGCTTGAACCCAATTTACAAATCTCTCACTCCAACTGTGGTAATCTTCTAAGCACATCAGTGTCGGGGGTTTTGTCATCGTCCCCATCTTGTTTTCCAGATTTATGTTTTGTGCCGCCATCGTTGTTGAAACTGCTGATGATGTGAACACGTAATTTTGTATCCATCTTGTCGGAGAAGTTGTTGAACGCTTGTTTGGTGCGATGTGATTTTGTGCGAAGTGATGCTTCATGCGAACTGAAATCAATTAAACACAACAATGATTAAAAAATTCACTTCTCGCTAATTGGAATGTCACTTCGTGCGAGGTGAAAGCTTCAATTTTAACAGATTTTTACTTCGTGCGAAGTGGATGCTCACTTCGTGCGAAGTCGATGTAACAACTCGTCCGAACTGTGTTCACAATTTAATGTTTTCTTTTTGCAATTTTTGTAATGATTTTAGTTTTTTTTAGCTCTGATCTTTTCAAGGGTTTAACTAAAATGGATTTTATGTATTATACTGAAAAATCAGTCCATTTTGTCCATGAAATCATTGAAAAAAATGAGGGAAGTATTACTAGAATAGAAGTGTAGAATCTTGATCAAAGTCTTCAAGTCAGGCCATCTGTAGCGTTGATACTACTTGTAGGATCTTCTTATCCACTAAGCACAAAACCTAATATGATAAACTAGTTATAAAGTGCGAGGAGTTCATTTCATAACAAGCAAAAATATCAAGATTACTATTTAAAGATTATTGTTTCGTTAATGTCATAAACGTGTACAATCCTGAAACAAACTAGGAAAGGGTTCGCCGTACCAATCAACAAACTATTACAGACTTAGGACTCCAACACTCCTATATATAGGCATGACCACTTCGTGCGATTTGGGTCTTCCACTTCGTATGAAGTGACACTTTGGGCGAAGTGGCTATTACAAATATAAAATCAATATATGACAATGAAGCCCTATTACATATGACTCGACCCTAAGATGTAGGCTATAGACATTCTACATCAGTAGTACCCTTCTGATCAACACTTCTGTAATTAACACCTCTTTATCTTCATTCAAAACTCTTGCAATTGACCAAATAGCTTGCAGATCTGGTATAAACTTTGCATTATCCTAAAATCGTTAAATGTGTAATCCATATGCTTTATGTTGATCTCTAAGTGCTTTCTTGATCCGAATCCTATCCATAAACTCCAAGATTGATTCAAACGACTTCATTTTTGTCAATTTCTTGTCAAGCACACAACATATATTGTGCTTTGGTTCAAAGTTCGTGGATTTCGCCTACAAAATCACAAAAAAAAAATCTAACACTTAAACACAATTTTCAAAATTTTCAAAGTTTGGTGCGAAGGTGTATGTGCGGAGGTACCAAAAGTATATTCGTACGAAGGTGTAATGATTTTACTAGTCACCAATTACCTTCGTGAAAAGGTGTTTATTACCTTCGAACGGAGGTATTTATCTCCGTATGAAAACAATTCTGAACATCGTTATGATTTTTGCGTGTTTAGTACAAACTGATGACACAATAGGGACCTAATAACACTGATTAACACAATTACTCTCGTTGTTTAAAAACTTTTTCTCTCAAATTACTCTCGTGCGAAGAAGAAGATCATTGGTGCGAATGAGTTACTTCGTGCGAAGGAACGTATATATAGTCCTTAGGTTTTCCTTCGTGCGAGGGTATTATCTTCGTGCGAAGATGAATACCTCCATACGAGGGTGTTCCTTCGTGAGAAGGTAACCCTTGTTTTTCAAATTTTTTTATTTTTCAAACATTTTACCAGTTTTAACAATCCACTCAGTTAAGCAAGTCCAAGTTAATGACCCTAGTCAGCTGATTTGTCTACCAAGTCCAAATTAATGACCTTGGTTGAACACTTTATGAACAAACTAATATTTTTTTTTCAATTTTAAGTTTCAAATTAATGAACTTATGATCTTTTCAAAACATTTTCTCAATTTCACTCAGAATAGCTCCCAACCCGTTGCTCCAGTTCTGCATAGCAACCTTTAAACATTGAAGATCAGCTTTCCATCAACGACAATTGAAAATAAGATGAAAATAAAATCTTTTTGATTATTCCGAAGTTTAAGCTGAAACACACCGAAAATCTTTTTGGGTTTTTGAAATGAAATAGCTATGTACAAACATATTTACAGACATATTTTGTGAGTTTGTATGAGAGGATCATATCAGTTTTTGAAACTTATCACTAGCATCGTTGATCTAATTAAACTTTAAGTTTTATACAAATTCACATAGATTGTCAGTATACTTGTCCACTTAAACCTCTACACATTGATCAATTGTTTCAAGATATGGTAATTAGATGTCTTAGAACTTGACTTAATAGTGTTTCCCACCTCATAATATACTCTCGTATTTCTAGAATTCATCTTATAGGTGAATATATTTAACTTATATATGTATATGGGTTGTGCGAGACCTTGAGAGCTCAGGTTAGTACCATTGTACATACAAAGAGATGAAGGCTCGATTTAATAGTGGTGTTCCATATTTTGGAATCTTTTGACTACAATTGTCAGATCTTTAGATACTTTCAATTTGATGCTATTTAGGGTTTTAAAGCAAAAGTATTCTACAAGTTCTAGGCCATTGCTTATGCAAAATCAGAAGAACTTGTGTAATACCCCAGATATCAATTATCTATAAAGACCTAATATCTCAGAATCCAGCAATCTCTTAAGCGAAATTTTAGTGTACTAAGACCATATATCTAAAACACGTTAATCCACTAATTAAGAAGTTTTTCTTTATGTTTATATCTCGAAAACAATTTACTGAATATGCGAAGTCTACTGACACATCATTAGTGAGACCTGTTTAAACACTTTTTGATACTGCATTTCTTTAGCGTACTGTGATAGTCAACTGATATACTATCATTTCCTTTTTTATACACGAAACTCATTTTTGTCTTTTTTATGTTTTTGTGCTTTTCACATTTTTATATGTTTTGGTATTTTCCTTAACATTTCTCACCCTTAAATCAAAAACATATTTTTGGATTTTTGTTTTTAAAGAAAGAAAAATTGACTCGGTTTCAACCTCTTCACTCCCCCTGATGACAAATCTTTCATTCTGTTTAATTTTAAAAGACATTTAAATCTTGTTCTCTGAGACGGTTTTGTATAAATATCTCCTTTTTGTTCATCACTATGGACTTTTTCAATACGAATCAACTTTTTCTCGTAAAAGTCACGGTAAAGTGATGTCGTATTTTTATATGCTTTGTTTTATAGTGTTGAACCCGATTTTTTTGTTATGTTTATGGCAACTTTGTTATCTACATATATAGGTGTGTCAAAAATTGCAACCGATAGTCCCTCATATGTCGCTGAATCTAAAGGATTTTGAGCAACAACTAGAAGCAGAATCGTATTCTGCCTCGCAGGTCGAGAGAGCGACTGTGGTCTGCTTCTTGCACTGCCACGTTACCAAACGTGTGCCAAAGAACTGGCAACCAGTAGTTGTAGAGTTTGCAGCAGCCAAAGTCTGAGTCTAAGTAGCCTTTCCAGTTTGAAATCATCAGTGCGAAGGTACCACAAGCTGATGCTTGGACAACTCTTAAGGTATCGTAAGATCCTCTTAACGATTATCAGGTGCGATACTCTGGGACTTGACTGGTAGTGAGCACATAGACATGTTGGATACATGATATCCGATCGTGATGCCATCAAATACATCAAAGAGCCAATTATCAAACTATAGAGAGTTTCGTCGATCTTCTCTCCAGTTGAGGCCGGTCGAATGCCGTGATTCTAAGCTAATGGGGTAGACACTGGTGATGCGTCAGACATCTTGAATTTCTCCAAAAACATCATTCACATACTTCATCTGGTGTGTAAAGATTCCATCAGGCAATTGATCGACCTGAAATCCTAGAAAGACTTCATCTCCCCCATAGAACTCATCTCAAACTTTCTTCATGACTCTTTCAAAATCTTTGCACAACACATCGTTTGTCGAACCGAATATGATATCATCCACATAGATTTTTACAATTAGGATGTGCCCGTCTGTTTCTCGCGTGAAGAGGGTATTGTCTACAGTTCCTCTGATGAAGCAATTGTCGAGGAGATGCTTTGACCGCGTCTCACACCAGGCTCTCGAGGTCTGATGTAAGCCGTACAACACCTTATCTAGTAGGTAAAACTTGTCCTTGTGTATCTGATCGATGAACCCCGGTGGTTGGATAACGTATACCTCCATTTTCACCTTTCCATATAGGAATGCAGATTTGACATCTAAATGGTACACTTTGAATCCCTTCCATGATGCGAATGCGAGGAAGATGTAGATTGCTTCCAATTTGGCTACGGGAGCATAGACTTCAGTGTAGTCTATTCCTTCTTGTTGACAAAACCCTGAAAAGCGAGTCGAGCTTTGTTACGAACAATTACCCCGTGTCATCCTTTTTGCATTTGAAGACCCATTTTGTATTTATCCTCTTATGGTCTTCTAGCAAATCAACGAGTTTCCATACACCAAGTTTTTCAAATTGAAGAAAGTTCTTCCTGCATGACGTTTACCCAACTTTCTTTTGTGAGTGCCTCCTTATACATTTTAGTCTATACCTGCGAAACAAAACATCTATATGAAATCCTATTTTGTATAGGTGCCACTTTAGAATAAAAACAACTAATATCCTAACTGATTTTACGTCTCGTTTTAACACCACTTTGCAACTCTCCGATAATAAATTCTGGTGGATGGTACGATAGTGTCCTTGACATAATTTTGTTGTATACACTCACTTCATGTTCTAGATTTGTAATATTTTATTCCATATTTTGATTAATATAAGATGTCTCATTCTGAGCACTTGTTCTCTCAGCTTGTTTGTTGAGTAAACTTCCAATCTGAACTTCACCATCATCAGAGGTAGATCCATTGTCATCATACGTTGGTTCAGCTTCAGAGTCATCAGATTGATTGAACGTAGGAGCTGTATCATTCATCTCTGGTTTGGCTGTAGGTTCACTTGTTCCTGCAGTCTGTGATTCCGGATGTTGAGAACTCGGGCCTGCTTCAGCATCATGTGTACCAACAGTGTCTGAGTCACAGTGATCGGTCACAATAGTTGTTCTTGTGAAAAAGATTATTGTTGCTGGTAAAGTACAACAAGTTCCTCTTTTATTGGTTCAGTTGGCAGCTCGAAGGAATTTAAGAGACTTTCGTAATTGAACAGCCAAGGATCTCCTAGTTTTTGTATCGGAGATATGTATCTTTGGCAATCTACGTGCTGAGCTTCAATAACCCGGTTAATGCTAGGAAGACAAACTCTTTTTAGCGGACTAGCATATCCCACCAAGAAACCTTCCATCAATTTAGCCCTAAATTTTCCATCCGCATTGATTACCGTACACTGTGAACCAAAAGGTTCTAAATACTTCAGATTATGCTTTCGTTGGTTAACAACTCAAAACATGTCTTCTTGTGTGCCTTGACTGTCAATACTCTGTTAAGTGTATAACACTCAGAGGCCACAACTTCACTCCAAAAACTAAATGGCAACTTTGAATCGACGAGCATGGTGCGCCCAATCTCTATTAGTGTTTTGTTCTTTCTCTCAGCTATACCGTTTTGCTGTGGGGGTGTACAGTGCACGGAATTCATGCAGAATTCCTTTCTCATTGCAAAACTCGAACATCAAGTTGTTCTTGAGTTCTGTTCCATTGTCGCATCGAATGGGTCTAATAGGCAAATGGTAAAGATTCTCTAGATTTCTGAACAAGATCATCAGACTCTCGAATATTTCATCCTTACTTTCCAAGAACATCACCTACGAGAACCTTGAGTAGTCATCGGTAACAACTAGACCGTACAGGTCTCCTGAGATACTTCAAACATTGACTGGTCCAAACATATCCATGTGCAGTCTTCTAGTGGGAGCTTTATTAAGTTCAGAAGTTTCCTTGGATGCGACTTTTTATGTTGCTTGCCCTTCTTGCAGCTGATGCAGTCATCATTCTTTTCAGATTAACACCATCCACTAGATCGTTGTGTACCATGAAATTCATCTTTCGGAGATGTATGTGTCCCATTTTCTTATGCCACATGATTGACTCCTTCTCTGTCGATTTTTACAGAAAACACTATGTGGTTTTTGTCGTTGTGGTTCAACGCTCATGTCTAAGACATATAGATCGTTTTCACATCCTGGCTTCAGAACTAGACACTTTTTTATCAGTGAAGTGCGTCGTGAATTTCTTATCACAGATCTGAGAATTACTTAGTAAGTTGTTCTCCAACTCTGCTATGTAGTTGACCTTGTCGAATGACACCACACAATTAGTTAGAATCCCTTCACCTACAATTCTATCTCCCTGGTCCCCTGCAAACCTAATGTAGCCTCCTCGAATAGATTTGACATCATATAGGAGAGCCAACATCCACGTCATGTGCCAGGACGCTCCGCTATCCATGATTCACTTGGAAAGGATGAATCTTGGGAGCCCCTGTACATGTAAATGTTTAATCACTTAAAAATCGAGACCCAAGCCATCTTGGTCTTAGGTGGGTTGGAAATCTGGGTTACACCACTCACACTCTTAGTTTTCTGATCAACCCTTTCATCATTTTTTGTTGAAACAGATTTTTTTCTCAATCATAGAGGATTCTTTCTTCTTTACAACCAATGCATGATTCTTCAGAATTGTTTGCTTTGTATAAAATTTTGAATCCTTTTGATCAGTTGAAACAGATCCTACTGTCTGTTACCATAGTGGATCGCTCAACCTGTTCACATTGTTTCTGTTGTTGAAAGAATTTTTTGTTTGATTGTTTTGAAAATTGACTTTCTTGTTCACTTTCTGAACTTGTACCAGAGACAAATATCATTTTTTTCGCAAATTTTGTCTTTCCAAACTTGTTATAATTTTCTTACCATAACCCGACCCGTTCCTACCGTTATAATTTCTTTGGTTATTGTTTGAGTAAGAACTTTTAGGTTTGAAATAGTAAGACAATGTCTTTTTGAAGCTTGAAAAGTTTTTTTCTCTAGTTAAATTCTTGATTTCAGACAAACGAACTTCTATCAACTTAAACACTTTTTTCAATTTTGTTCATATTTACATTCTGGATCGAGAATTTTTCGTCAGAATATAGTTTGTCCGATCTGCACATTTTGTAGATGACAGCGTTTGAATCACATCCGAACTATATCCGGATTTTGGAATATAATTGTTATGAAAACTTTCGTCATTTTCAGAATGTGAACTTGAACTTGTTCTTATAATATTTGATAGAGGGCTTTCAAAATTGGTATTATCACTCTTATCTTCCAAAACATTTTGGACAACATTTTTAACAACATGTGACTGGCACTCTGTTTCGGATTTGGTATAGGTTATATCAAGATTGTCATGCAACTTGTCATTTTGTCAGTTTTTAATTTTAAGTTCAGTTCTGGTTTATACATTGAATAACTGTTCCACATCAGGGGTGGAACTTGATGATAACCTATGCTTTGGTTGTGATAACCATACACATCTTCCCTAGATTTGTCTTTTTCTGTGGGTTTGGGAATGATGTGATCCAAAACATAAGTTGTTGTTGAATAACTGATCAGTTTCTTATCAACTCTTTCTATTTCTATTCTAGTAGTTTCAAGCTCTTGTTTTAATTTGGCTATCGTGTCAATATGAATATTAATTGCTTTTTGGTTATCCATGACCATACCTTTGAGCATAGAAAGTGTTGCTTTATATTCTCTGCTAGCATCTCGATATTGGTTGATAGATCTACTCAGTTTATCATATGCTTCTTTTGTTTCCTTTAAGTCACTTGTGACATTATCAGTGTGTCTTTTCAACTCCTAATTTTTAAGGTCTTTTTCAACACAAGATTTGCATGGTTCAATGCATTTCGTGCATTGAACAGTTGTTTCAGTTTTCCCACTCTTAACTTCTTTTACCATAGATTCATTTTTCTGTTCAGCTTTAGAGGTTTCAGCTATCTCTTTAAGCTAGGCCTTCATAGCTTTATCCGCCATCTCTGCTAAATCCTCGGCATTCATTTCCTTTGATAAATCTATAAGTTCTTCAACAACTTGTTTCTTCTCTTGTTCACACTGTAAGCCATTAAACGTTGCTTCGTTGCGGTTAAAGAAACCTGCAAAAGAAGAAAACAAATCAGAGGCATTATAGATTTAAATGCATGACATAAAGCTTCCTGTGATACTTTAGACTCATATTAATTTTCAGAATTGTTAGTGCATATTATGTATGTCACTGTACGAATAAGCTAGATAGAGCGTGTGTTGAATATTAAAGTTTAGATACAAACACATGACTTAAGAGCGGATGAGAGAGGTGTGTAAAGGTTACTTCGTATGATATAGTTACTCTGTACAAAGGTAGTTACTTCGTACGGAGGTAAACAAACACCTTCGTACGAAGGTAAATGCTCTAGTCCGCACGAGGGTAACATGCCTATATATAGTGTCGTGTGTACATAGTATGTTAAGTTTTGGAGTTCCCTGAGGGGAAACCAATTTCTCTAGCTTGTAAAGATGTATACTCTTTGGGTAAGAATGGAAAGCTTCCGCTTCTACTTCTTCGTAACAACTTTATACCGAATTAATTCTTTTCTACCCAAACTTCCATCTAAACCCGTCGTTTCCTGGACTATCAAGTGGTATTAGAGCTACACTACCGATTCAATTGATCTAACAGTTGATTGAATCATCTACGCTCATGAATTATTGACTTTTGAGGGATTTTAGACGTAAATCATCAAATAAACGGGCAATCCATGGACAAAAATTAAAATTGAAACCATAGGATTGTTTATAAAAGAATTTCAATAGTCTGTGAAAGAATCATCATGAAATTCGCAGAAATAAAGATTTTGGATAGAAAAAACTGAATAAGATTAGCTCAGCACGAAGGTACTACTTCGCACGTAGGTAACCAAAATGCCTAAAAGGGCATTTTTTGATCATAGTGACCAGACGAGTTTCTAAAAAAACTTTGGTGATTGAATTTTTTTTAAAGATTTTAACGAAAAATACGGGCTGTTCGGGGACACTGTCGAGGGCTTCAGAGAAGAGATTTGATGACACGATCACAGAGGATTGAAGATAATGGAGTAGTCATTGATACCTATGCAGATTGTTTATCATTTGGTATAGTGACTATTAATGGGCATTAAAGAAAAATCTGCATTGATGAAAAACGCACTTTTGTGGAACAAATGACACATTATGCCCATTGTGGAGTTTTTCAGTGATAAGATGGGACTGAATTTGTGAGATTTGCGGGGGAAATTTAGTGATATGTTTTAGAGAGCTCAGAATTTGCAAAATGAGGGGGGTATAAAAATTTCAGAGAATAAATTGAAATTCTGGCATTTTTGAAATTCGTGACATGCAACAACATTTGGGTGGTTCTGACTTCAGATTGTCCGGGGTTGCATAAGGTCTAGATTCGTTAGTTCGTGATCATAGGAGGTTCAGATTCTCTAGATCAAGATTAGATTGATGTCTTAGGGTTTGAGTCTCGGGTCTTCGTTAAGCCAGTTACAAGGATGATTGTCGATACTTTAAAAGATATCCGAGGGTGTTCAAGATATTAGATACACGAAAGCACAATCATAGTCTAAAAGTGTCACAATGTTTAATCTTCAAGCAAAGGAATTGTTTTTCGGACTAACCGCATGGAAGTGATGATGTTTGTTGATTAAGTTGCTACCGGGACTAATAGAGAAGGCTATAAATATGTTATTGTGACTGAAGAGGAAGAATGTAATTCTGGTCATGAAAGAGTGTTTATCAGATCTGCATATGTTACCAAGTGATTTTTATCCGGTGAAGATTTGTTGATTGAAGAGATTACCGTTTTGCTGATCAGTTATTAAGGAGTATGCTTAAAAGTGATTATGGAAACAGAATTTCAGATTTTCGTGGGTATTCATTGAGTTGAAGTATACTGGTGTGGTAAGTCAAAGTTTCTATCAATTGCCGATTGGGTTTTTGAAAACTAAGAGATTCAGCTCATGTGCTACAAGGTTAAATAAAAAACCGAACACGGATGTGGTTAAAGTAAAAAAAAAAAAGTTGGGTTGATTAGCTTCAAGTTGGTGATTATTCGTGAAGATTACAGTTAAGCAGCTCTGAGGAGGTCGGGAACCGTGCAAACGAAAACATGAAGATTCATTCCAGGGGGAATTTGTGCATAATGAAGATAATGCAAGCCCGAATCATCAATCAAAAGGGAATTATCTGAAGATTTCAGATGAAATTTGTATGAAGATTTCAAGATGCTTGATTGAAGTTGAGGAATATTCAAACACGGCTCTCATATTTCAAGATCAAGATCAAGATCAAGCTTTGACAGTAGCATCCAAGGGGAAAATTGTTGGTGCATACTATATCTGTCACTGTATGAATATGCTATATATAGCGTATGTTGAATATTGTATAGTTTAGATACAAACACATGACTTAAGAGCGGACGAGAGAGGTGTGTAAAAGTTACTTCGTACGAAGATAAGTTTCAAATTTTCATGTTTTTCATTGATTTTATCATGATTCTAATTAATTTTAGGTCCAGTTCTTTCAAGGGTTTGTTAGAAACATATTTTAAGTATTCCTTGAAAAATTCAACCCATTTCGACAGTTAATTTCATGAAAAATGATAAAAAGAATGAAAAATGGGTAGAAGAGAAATGTGAGATGGTTGAATCTAGTTGTTTGTCTTCAGATTAAGCCCCCAGGATCTGATACCACTTGTGAGGATGTTCTATTCATCCGATGAGCTAAGGTCTAATCTGTTTAACCTAGTCCAAAATGCGCGGAATTCATTTTAGATTAGATAACATTAACAAGATTTACTTTTCAATTTACTACTTCATTAAACTTGTAACGATTACAATCCTAGAAACAGTTGGACAGGGCTTCACTGTATCGTTCACAAAACAGTTACAGACTCAATGACCACGCACCTATTTATAGACATTTTACTTCGTGCGGACTTAGAGCCTACCTTCGTACGAACTAAGTTAAGTCACCTTTGTACGAAGTCAAACATACCAACTTTGTATGAATTAACCTGATTACCTCCGTACGAAGTTAGTTTGCTCCACTTTCGTACGAAGCAATCACCTTCGTACGAAGGTACTCATTTACATACATAATGAAATCTAACATCCTAATCCTGTTACAGACTCGATACGACTCGATGATGTAGGAAACAGACATATGCATCAACACCACTGTTATTCTATTAGTCCATTCTAGGATGAGTATTCCCATCCGAGCTCAAGATATAGCGATTACCGATTCGAACACAGTTTTCGGTAATTAACTAAACATTACTGATACTAGGATCGAAGTAGCATACGAACTGACAACTGTCTTGTGATTACAAGTGTGTCCATAGCTATCAAGTGAGTTTCCTTACCCGTTCTTAAACTGTTTTCCTGTTTTACCTGGGGTGAATTGCATGTTACATATATACATACTTGCACAAAAAACGTGTTTTGATGTGAATTATCTGAGTTATACTAACACACGAAAAGTCCCTACAAACACGAGTGATCAACTATATACACCGGTGGATGTGTGATAGTACTATTGGTCTAACAAACCCATTGAGCTGGCAAGAATGCCTTGGGTTCTATGCAATTGCATATGTTCACACACTCTTTGTGAGCACGCTGTGTGGTGTTAGACATAGCTACTTGGGGTGGAAAAGTGCTGAGGTGTTGGATGTGGGACACGACAGTTGTGAACAGTCAAGGTTTCACTTGTGGGCTTAGTATAATTACATCAAATGTGCAAAACAATTTTGTTCAGGGTTATTTTAGAACAAACAAAAACAGTGAAATTCACCAACTATTTGTAGTTGACCTTTCAAAACTTTAACATGATTTTCAGGTTATTTGTGACTTGTGTGATACCTGTGGTTACGATTCAAGACATGCTTTACAGATGAATACGTGTATACAAGCATGTTGTGTAGAAGATTAACGTGGTTCGCAGGAACATGTTGTTGTAGCATACATGTAGTATGTAATCAACAATCTAATCAGACGTACAGTTAAAATAAAATTTAGTACCTTTATAAACAATGTGCTTATACCTGAGGTGTCTGTTGCATCCTATTCTTACTTCCGCTGCGAGTCGGGGTGTGACAGAAGATGGTAAAGAGCCATTAGTTATAGAGAATTAGGATGCCTTAAAGGAGACCTAGACTATAACTCCAGGTTCGAACCATAGTGAACATAAACGAGAAATTATCAACAATACCAAGTAAGTAATGAATCATGTAAGATTGTCCTAATGGTGAGTACCAGGATAACCTCGTAGGGTAAGTGAGTTATTATGGTTCGGAACGTAATAATAAACTTGCTTATACGAGGAAGTTTTGGGAAACTTGCGGTAATGGTTAACACACTTAATTACGTGAAGTTATACATACATGTGACAATGTGAATTATGTGTGTATATGTGCATTGACGGATACGTGGTATTGTTTTATGAATCGTAGTTTGGTGGATAGTTTTTTAGTTGGTATGCCTTAGAGATAGGCAGGTTCGTTGGGAAATGTGTATTACAGTCCATTCCACATTCCTACTAATAACTTACTTAATGTTACACTAGATTTGGATTCATACAGCCGAAACGACCTTTAAATATCTTCTGAATAGGCAATCTTACCAACTCTAACATTACACCCATCACAACGATAACTACATATCAAAGTGGGTACACACCAGAGAACGTACATACATTAAAAGTGCGCTTATCATGACACTAGTCGGGAAGGACATGAACAAACTCTCTTGCCTAGTAATAGTTTACAAGTGCTTCTTTAGAAATTATAGCCTCCGAACTGTTAATTCCAAATAGGGTACGAGTTCATTCATTCCCTTACTACCCATGGCTCTTGATCCTAACCTTTCGTTAGCAATGAAATCACTTTATTTCTAAGGGTGGTAGAGGGCATGATGTAAGCACAAGGTGTAGAGTGGATAAGGTGTCGGTAGTAATTGGTTCTTGGATAGAAGTAACTACGAAAGTATTGTGTGAATTTTGAGCAAAGAAATTTCTAGTGTAACGTTGGATATGCGTTGTAGACAACAACTGCGTTGGCTAGGGGGTATATGATAACCTTAGACATGTGCATGATATTGCTATATTAGTTCTCATTAATAATAACATTACAAATATGAAAATCCTAGTCATGTATGTGGCGTGATACCTATCCGAAAATGAACGTCACATACTTGCTAACTATTGGCCTTGGGCATGTGGAATAAGGCACTGTTGTAAGATTACAAGTGGAGGTATGAATTATGGCGAATTCTGTTACCTCAACTAATTCAAAAATTTACCCTTGTATTCAAATCCATGTTTATTAATTGTTCGAGACTTGGTATCGATGCTAATCTAATACATTTACCAATTTTACGAAACTATTATTTCATCATTATGTTACGAAGCACATAAAACCCTTGTGGTAACTTTAAGTGAAGGACAATCCGGGTCGGCGTATTACGACATTCTGTTCTAGTCTTTCTTAGGATCAGTTTTGCAAACACTTGGTGTAAATTCTCTTGGGTGCACTATCTCCCTGGTAGGACTATGCTATGGTTGATTTTGTTTCATTCTTGTGAATGATCTGCCAATATCTATTTGATTCATTGGTTGGCACCTGATATACGACAACACTTCTAAATCATCAGCGAGATGTTTTTGCGAAGCTTATCCTCTCTGACGGGAGTCACTAGAACTGATTCTGAGGTATTTAAATCCTTATGTAATGGAGAACAAATCTTATCTATGTCACTATCATGGGAATTAAATCCATCCATTCAAATATTATGTTTCTAAACGAATTTTGTTAACTTGTAATACAACATCTAACAAGTAGCGCGAACGTGCAGCTATCATCACTGTTGGTGACTCGAGTGTACTAAATTGGTAACAATCTAATGGTAATTTCTATCCGAAGGGATCGAGGTTCCGTGGTGAGTTGTATTGATGCGGACCAAATTTATATGTGACTCTTGAAGGCAACCTTTTATCAATATTTTTTATAACCATTATCCTTTCATTATGTCAGTGCATTTATATTACTGTTCTGAATTTTAAACTATTACTCGTAGCACAATCCAACTATAATCCTGGTTAACCACTATTGTTGAAGACGTGATTCGTTTGTGAGGAAGACTACTACTAATGCTAGTGCTGCTGCTACCGCTGCTGCTGCTGCTGCTACTGCTGCTGCTGCTACTGCTGCTGCTACTACTACTGCTGCTGCTGCTATTGCTACTGCTACTGCTACTGCTACTTAAACTAAATCCGTCATCTAATTTCTTTCCATAAGTTAATAAAGTAAAGGGAAGTCTTAGTGTCTAATGCTCATAGTTGATCTTTCGGAACATTTACTCTCTATTCAAGGTTCCGCTATATGATGATACAACGCCCTTCTATTTGACCTTCGTTAACACCAACATGGTAGAAACATGTGAAGCATAACCCTTGTAAGTCCCGAATAAACAACGATATCAAACAATCACCAAGGATGGGTGGAATCCAAACTTGATGATATTCAAGAAAACCGAAAAAATAAGAAGATCGAGATGAGTAGAATAACACACGAATAACTTTCAAACTTGCATACGATTCTATTACTATCACTAGCAAAACCGTCTGATACAAGTTCTTCACATCGCTCTCTCTCTCTAGGAGTTCTATCAATGGAGGTTCTTTCTAAAGGCTTCAAGGACTTAACCCTAGAAATGACATAATGTTCTTTATATACCTAGGGTAAGCCCATGCCCCTCATGGGCTCCCCTTGGGCTTTCCTGGCCCACATGGCCTAAGGCATGCCCAAATGACCTATAAAGGTCCAAACCTAATACAAACTAACCCAGATAAATCCAAGTTCGCAACCATAGCTCATTGCGTATATTTGATGCTCAGTCTCACACTTCTAGGATCTAACAATCTCCCCCTAGACTGATGCTTCAAATTGTCTTCATAACATGAATTCAGCAACGTCTTCAACGAAGTCTATGGTTATCGTTATGCCACAGATGTTGTGGAAGTTCTTGACTTCTGAACTCTCAGCACTGGGTCTATTTCTTTTTCTCTTGTGGTTAGATTCATATTAGGATCTTGATCCGCTTTGCTTGAAACATCTTTGTCAAAAAGAATGTGAGAGGAGGATTCTCAGTAGCTCTTTTCTTCTTCAATCTTTAGCTTTCAAGCAAGCAGGTTCACAGGCACTTCTTCAAATGTACTGTCATTGTCAGACAATGACTCGTATACGGTTCTTTTGACTCAGGTACATCTTGTTGTTGTGATGCTTCATGCTTTGTCAGCAACTAACAACATCTCAGTTTTCAGCAACCCCTATTGTTGATCTAAATCAAGTTCTGCAAAATTTTTAGAAATTTAAAAAGCAAACATTTCTATGCAACAGGAAGAGTAGCACGTGAACACTTGGTATATCCAAGTACTTGTACTTGGATCAAAATTCAAATTTCTTTAAATATGTTTAACAAAACAAATAAATCACTATATTTTTGAACTTTTGATTTTGTACAAACAAAGACACTATTTTTGGATTTTGAATTTTCTGTTTTTTAATAATTAACTAAACAAAGAAACTAACTCAGTAGTTACAATATACAATACCAATGGGATCAAAATCGTTCTCAGGCGGACCAAGGAACACTTTTAAGTGCGAACTTATTCCGACTGATCTAAGCGATTGTCAATATATTTGTCCTCTTAAACCTAACGCTCAACTTTTATTTTTAACTTCGTGATACGTTTAAGGGAATATTATACTATAGTACCCGTGTGTCCCATACCATGACATACCCCCGCGATCAAGGCATGCGTAACAGTTCATCGTAGAAGGTGAGTATACTGAGATTATCCTTTGATCTTTACAATGTCAGACTTGTTAGTGAGCAGGTCAGTACATCATAACGCAAAATGACCAATCAGTATCTGAATAGGGTTAGGCATACCTTATCCGGTATTTTTGACTTTTCAAGCGCTTGGAATTTTCTCATGATGAGATTTCCTTTCTTTTAAGGTTTTGGCCTTAAATTTTGGCTCTTTTAGGATATCCTAACTGTGCCTAGGTCTACATATAATCTATATGCAACAGAATGACAACCCCGATATCCCGGATGGCTTATCAGTATAAAGACCCAAAACTTCAGATGTTGGTTATCTATCAACACAAGATTTAAGACCATAAAATCATACACAGATGGTATGTTACCCACATGGTACATAGTTCGTTATGTCTATATCACTTAGAATCTTTTATCACTTTGAGCGGTCAAGCCTATCGACATATCAAAGTAGATCCTAGTCTTTTCAGCTACAACACCTTACATGTGTTGGTCAAACCCTTTAGCACGAACATTTATTTCATTTCCCATTTGATGCAATAAAATCTTTTTAGATTTTTCTATTTTTCAATGTTTTTGTATTTTTGACTTTTTTTAAATGTTTTTGTATTTTTCTCATTTTCTCCCCCTCAAACAATGCATATGTACATATATCCCTCTTCCCCCCTAAATTTGTGCATCACACTTTATGCACAAGTTTACCTAATAATGGAAACTTGTGTACAAAGATATAAACAAAAGAAAAAGGAAAATGTTTTTGTTGTTTTTGCTTAACCGTTCCATTATCGGATTGAAGACTAATAAGTGTTATAATCAAAGCACGAAATTAAAATTGTACCTTTTCGCTGATCTTGTCTTACCTCCCCGATTTCCTCTAAAGGAACATATCATCTATAAAAAAATTGAACGTTTTGCAACAGTGAGATGTTACCCTTTTTATCTCTGGAACAACCGCTACCAACATTCTATAGATTGTCAACAGCTCCTTCTTGGTTGCCCTGAAAAATTAGGAGATTAGTAAGACAATGGTACCCAGGCCACCGTGGTCCTGGGTATTCCTGAAGCGTCAAAATAAGCCACCTCTTTCAGACACAATTCTCTTTTTGTTTCAAGGATTGGAGATGTTGCTACTTTTTGTTTTGCTTTCAAAATTTGTTTAGGCGTTTCTAATTTCTTAGATGCCTTTGGCAAAGCAGTTGACTTTTCAACCTTGTTATTTTTCAAAACTTGTTTAGGTTTCAAAGCTTGTTTTCTTTGAGCTTTAGCAGCATTCCAATACCCATCACATCGTTTAATCTTGGGATTCACATTCTTCATTGCCTTAGGTGATGACACCTTCATTGGCTCAGAATGGTAGTTATCCTTTAGTATAACCTTCTGATTTTGAGTATAATACGGTACATAGGGACTATGTGTGCTGTTACGAGCAATGTGACCCGCAATGCCACAGTTGTAGCAAGTTTGTCTTTTCATAGGAAAGACATTCTTAGCAGCTTGATTTGTTCTTAGTGGTTCTGATGGACAAACTGGTCCTTTTTGTGCTATATTCTTTGGAACTTCTTTTGAAGATAAGATGAGTTTGGGTGCTTGTATTTGTTGCTTGCAGAAGTCTTTTATTGTCCAAATTTCTTTTGTTTCTTCTTGTGTTGTTTATACTGCAAGTCTTATTCAGAAATCTCACCAACCTTCTCAAAAGCTTTGTTAGCACGGTAAAATGCATATATCTCATAGTTGCCATTGCTGACCGGCTTAACAAAAGCATTATCCATATCACGAGCCTTTTGAGGACTATTGCTGCCGTTGATGATCTCAGAGAGTGTGATTGTCTTTGATGTTTAGACTTCCCTTTTCCTCATCCTTGACCTACTCGTTTCGGCTTCTTTTGTTTGTTCTGAACCTTTGCAGCACTAATAGAAGGTTAAGATTGTTTAGTTCGTGCACTAGGAGCCTTGTTCACATCATTTCCCACTTTATCAACTTTTATAGAATAGAGAGTCCTTGTTTATCGGATGAAAGACAGGAACCCTCAGCCGAATCATTTGAAGGATTATAAGCGCTTGATACCCTTTCAGGTTTGCCATACACCATGTGTTGTTCGTTCTCAAGCTCTTCCTCGGTTTTAGGCATTCTTGTGTAGTTGTGATTATATGGTTGGGCAACCTGATTGAATCCCAAACCCTTCCCCTTGTTCCCTTTGTATGCAAGTTGCACATTGCACACGTCTTGAACGATCTTGCTGGAAGTATCAAACTTCTTTATATTTACTTCATTTTGTTGATATTTTCCGGTCAAAAGTTCTAGCTCAACTCTTACAGACTCTAGTTCCATGTTCTTCACATTTAGTTTGTTCTTATAATCATGGACCCGACACTGCTGTTGATTGAGATCCAAGTGAAACTGGGCTATATCTTTCTTTTGTGCTTCAACCTTATTAGTAAGAAACTTGTTGCTTTGTCTAAGGATGATGCACTGAGCCATTGCGCTATTGTACTCATTGGCCATTTTAGTGTTGAGTGCTCTGAGTTGTGCAGCCTTATTCCTTCTATGTTCAGTACACAAAAGATAGTTGGCAGTGTCAATGAGCGATCTTGGTTCGTTAGTCTGAGTTTGGGTTTGGGGTGTTGGGCTACTGATTACTACTTGATGGACTTGAGGTTTATTATTGGCCACTTCTTCGAGATGAGACTCTGTTGATTTTGCGTATAAATCTTGATTTGATTGTAAATGATCCCATAACAAAGATATAAAGTAGTCTGTGTCATCACCCAAAAAACTATTCATATGCGTCTTTACTTCCTCTTTTCGCATCCCACGTTCAAGCAAGCGCATCACATATTTCACAACAAGGTCAACATTGTAGTTCCCTATAAACTCCTCCAGGTTTTCCTTCACTCGATCCCGCAAGCTTCCAGTTCCATCTCCAGAAAAAATAATTTCAAAGCACAAATCGTCGGCACTATTATCAGTCCCCTGTAAATTTGAAGCTTGTCGAGAGTGTGAATGTTTCTCGTGATAAAAAATTTTAAACGCTCAAGCCAGTCCAAGAACCCGGTTCTTACTAACTTGAACACCTCGCAATGTAAGAATCCACTTCCTATACTGCACTTCAAAACCTGTAAAAAATTTCCATAAAAAAAACAACCCCCCCCTTTTATATATATTTTTTCATATTTTAATTAAATAATTTTTTAATTTAAATAATAAAACTCCCTTTTTTAATAATATACTAAAATAAGTTGATAATAAATATTTTTAAATATAATTAATATATAACTAATATATAATGATAATTAATTATTTATTTTTTGATTACAAAACTAAACTTAATATTTAATTATTATTATTATTATTAATAAACAGATTAGTTATTACTATTAATAATTAATAATTACGTAATGATTATGTTATGGTTATCTTATAATTATTATTATAATATTATATTAAAACAAAAATCCTAAAATAACAAACTTTAGCTCCAAAACCCACGTTCAGAAAACTTCAGCCGATGTGCGTTTTCCCGACACTTTGATGTGTTTCCCAACAGCAAAACTGTCACAGTAAGTTTCTTAAATGTTTCTTCTTTGTTTTATACCACAAATCAAACGAGGATCAGGTAGCGGTTAATGGTGGTGTACGGTTGTTTGCAGGTGAGGTGATAGCGAAGATCAGAGAAGACAAGGGTGAGGTAGAGATGACCGGAGGTCGTGGAGTGATGGACATCGGAACGGTGGTAAACGGTGATGTTTATAGTGAAGACTCCGTTGAAGGTGACGACGATGAAGGTGACCGGAGATGTTTGCGGCGAAGGTGGTTGAAAGATGGTGAAAACGGAATCGTGTTTATGAAGACGAACGGAGACGAAGGTATTTGACGATGAAGGTGATAAATGAAGAAGGTTGCCGGAGACGAAGGTGCTCGTCGTCGGACTATTCAAACGGAGGTGGTGATGGAGTTTCAGGTTTTGACGATGAGTGATGATGATTGATGGTCGACAAGGTGTTTGCGGCGGAGGTGTAAACCGAGGTTGTTAGAATCGGTGAGGAAGGTCGTCCGAAGTTGAAGTTGCAGGTTTGGTGGTGGTTGTCGGGTAGAAGGTGACCGGAGGCGATGATGTAGCACGGTGGTTGAATGAAGAATGATGATGGCGGAGGTGGTTCGGATTGGTTTCGGATGAAAATATGAAGATATGGAGTTCTGTGAACCTATTCGAGATGCGACGACGACGCGATTAACCCAAACCCGATAAACGGATATACCTGAACCCGACTATAGTTTATTGGGTCGGTGTTTGGATTAGAAATCTATGTTTCGGGTTCACCCGAATAACCCGAGGAATTCAAACATAGAATTAAAATGTGATTTTCCAATTTATCGTTTCCTTAATTCCTTCCTACTTACTTGGTAAAATTTTATCACTTTATAATCATTTCCTATTTTATCCGTATCTTCTTAAAAGTTTAAATTAATATAATATATAATGGCATGTTTTGATGTGTTATGTGTATGTTAAGTATTCAACAAACCCAAGTTTACATTACATATCTCTTTTGCAACCCAAATATAGCCAGACAAACCCTTCTAAACGGATAGAAATAACACCGCCTTTTTAGCCGATTTTCTAACCTGAATCCCGATCTAACCAGAGCCGATAAAACCCGAACCATTTAACCCGAACACCGAAGAACCCGAACCTAGAAAGGGTTGGTTATCGGGTTATATATTTAGCTTTGAAAACCCGAAAAACCCGACCCGAAAAACCCGAAACCTGATTAAAAAATCCGAAGAACACCCCTAGATGATGGTGATAATGTTTCCCGAATCATGATGAAGATGATGTCTCGGATGATGTTACGGATGATGTCTCGGATGAGTTAAAAGATGGAACGAAGGCATCTCGGATGGAATTATGTTTAAGACTTTCTGATGATTTTTATGAAGTTCGGATGAAGCTCTATATTTTAAATAATGATGATGTATGACCAAATAAAATGATGAATTAATGATGATGTCCTCTAATGTTTTTGTCGGCTAATGATGATGATGATGCGTGAAGGATTATGAATCTCGGATAAATATGAATTTAGGATGGCAGATGAAATTTTTAATAACAACTTCTTAACAAATTCTAAAAGATCAAGACACCAAAATATACTAGTTTTTCATAAAATTCTGATGAACGCTTTGAAGAGCAAGTAGAACACGAAGGATGGGCAGAATCCAAAAAAAAATTCAGAAAACTTGAATGTTTGATATCGAACCGAGCCTAGAATCAGGTTCTGAAGGCTTTGGTACCAATTATAAGTCCCGAGTAATCCGGATCAAACAACGATATCAAACAATCGCTAAGGATGGGCAGAATCCAAACTTGATGATATTCAAGAAAACCGAAAAATAAGAAGATCGAGATGAGTAGAATAACACACGAATCACTTTCAACTTGCATACGGTTCTCTTACTATCACTAGCAAAATCGTCTGATACAAGTTCTTCACCTCGCTCTCTCTCTCTAGGAGTTCTATCAATGGAGGCTCTCTCTAAAGGATTCTCTCAAGGCTTCAAGGACTTAACCCTAGAAATGACATAATGTTCTTTATATACCTAGGGTAAGCTCATGCCCTCATGGGCTCCTCTTGGGCTTGCCTGGCCCACATGGCCTAAGGCATACTCAAATGACCTATAAAGGTCCAAACCTAACCCAGATAAATCCTAGTTCGCAACCATAGCTCGTCGCGTATATTTGATGCGTCAGTCTCACACTTCAAGGATCTAATAACCCCGAACCTTATTGTCTTATGCTAGATCAATACAAAGTAAATCCCTGGAGAATAGAAGGAGGTGATGCATTAATGGTACAATGTACTTTCGTGCGACGTTACTTCCTAATTCGTATTCAGTAGACAAAATGGTGGAAAGTGAACTCTTCTAATGATGTTGTCTTTTCAATTATACATACCCAAAGGGACTACTAACTTTGTGCAATATTGAACGATCAGCTAAATTCGGTCTGTTAGTATCTGTTACACTTCATTTTGAAGCAATTCATTATTCAAGAAACGTTGGTTGCAGCTAATCCTGTGAACTAACATGAATACAAGACCTATATGACAATTTCTATCGTAAAAAGCGTCTTTATAAGATGGCCTCGATTCCTTCTCATTGGTAATCCAATACCCACTCTATGAGTTTCGCCAAACGAACTATATATTATGCAGTATCGTCACTCCGGAATGAGGTAATGAAACAATATCTTGAACAAATTCATACTCTGAAATCATGACACAAGTACACAACTCCCAAGTTCCATCTAGACTATGTCTCGATATGAATTCTTTCAAATTCAGTAAATTCTTCTGTACTGAGTCTTGAATCCCTAACGTAGCAAGATGTCCATGTGAGATGTTTTGGAAGTTGCGTGTATGATAGATGTCCCTCGGATTTTTCTCCACAAAACATTTTCGAACCGCGAGGTCGATTGTGTGTGTGTGACTTTTCATAAACGGGGACCGAATAAAGTACCCATACATCTAAAAGAACAAGTCAACGAGAGTACCACTAGTGACAACCTAGTGACATAAATGAGTCTCCTTTTTTGGATTACCTATTGGACTATGGGGTCCAAGTGTATATAAACTACTTAACAGGGATGACCGAGGTTCACCTTGAGCCTTATGAATCTTCTTGTTCTAACAGTTATCTCTCCCATTGTGGGAGAACTATTTTGACATCCCTGCTAGTGTTCTTCTATTCTACTAAAGGAGTGGTGAATGGTGCAATTTAGATATTGTTAACCAAGAATTATACATTGCATAGTAGGCGTATTCCTCGTTAATCTAATCATATGGAGTCATTCCGAATCGGTGGAGTTTTGTTTAACCACGATTTCTATTCTTACAATTTCATCGATGTGTTCCCATAATTCCAAATGTACTCCCTATGAGCATGTATTCATTAAGTGACGGCTCGTTAAAGAATTATATCCTTCCTTGTCTCCTAACTTTGTGCATTTCTTTTTTTCTTCTCCTGAACGGAAAATTCAATCAAAATTTTTTAACTATGTCATTTTATATATGTTCAGTCTAAATTCAGGAATCTGGAACCAACCTGCTTAAGTTAATGATCCTAAAAACTAAACTTCACATCGGGATTGGGTGACCCCAAGATCATCTTTGTGTCAGAATTAATATTCTTTGAGTACGGTGACCGAATTGCATAGGAACTAAACAATAAACCTATTTTGTTAATCCGAAGGGCAAATTCTCCTATTTATAAAGTATCAAATAATTAAAATTCATTGTCCGAGCGAATTACTTGCGCAACAGTTTACTCTCTTTCTAACTCGAAGACTTACTTAGTGTATGTTACAAATTCTAAATACAACGAGGTTTCAGTCACTCATAATCGGAGTTTTGGCAAAAACTACTGATCGCAATGGGCAATCTAGATGGTAGTTGTACGGAAAATGAGAACTATCATAGTATCATTTCTTTATCTACCCTTGTAAAACTATCCAGATAGTGCCAAAATTTCAGTTCTTGTAAAATGGTTCATGAGAACTGAGAATGACAAATCATGATAACCCATCCTTTAATCATTATAAGCAAGCTTTCGCCTGTACATAGTTCAGTTAGTAAATATATCGGAAGAATAATTATTGCTCTCTTCCTAGACAACTTTTTTGTATGGTACATTGGTATGGATTACCTATGTCACTGATGGAGAGAATGGTACAACGTTGAATTGTGTGATGGGTACTTAATGACTCATTAGCAAGTCATTCTTTACAAGATTGTTGTTGATTCTACGTTTTTTCGATTCGATAACCACTGAAATCATTCTTACGATACGATATTTAGACGTGCCTCATGATCTAGTACTGCTACATGGTATGGTAGCATTCCAGTCGTGGTGTTACTCGATTGATAACTACATCAGTTTCATATCTTATTCCTCCTAATTGCTAAGGAATCTCGAAACAATTACAGGGGGATTAGTATTATAAATTTTCTCTTGATTACTCTTTCTCTGTGATAAGTATATGTTAAAGCGAGTAATGTAAACATGTTGGATGTGCAAGGTCCTGATCCAAACTTCTGGAACTTAACCCAAACCCGGGTTACTATCCAATAGATTCTCATATATTTTTGACGTAATCCGACTACTAGTAGATAGTCCTAGCACACGGTTTGTGAGGTTTGTAGATTCATTATTACTCGTTTGATCTAGTGGCCATTATGGTAACCCTGGGCATTTTAATGCCTTTTCCTATTTATATTCTCAAACCAGTGAGTGCGGGTTGTTCTATCTGGTTATCTTTACTAGGGAACATCTGAACGAACGAAAATTGGGGAGACTATCTCTGGAAATCCTTAATAACAAGCTCATTATCCATATTCGGCTTTGTGCTCACCATTGTTACACTTTGTGGGTAACCGTTTGAGGTTATCCATATCCCTTCTCTAACAGGTGGTTCTAAAACTGTGTGACAACAGTTCAGACGAAACATGCTAGGGATATCGTTTTCCAACATATTGGCAGTTAGTGGAGCCATAACTAAAATGGTACTTACAACTAGCTGCGAGCTAAACCACGTACATGACTCCTGCCATATCACAAGTAGAACATAACTCCACTCGTAATCGTACTGTAGGAATTGTGGATGGACAAATCAAAGAGCTACTACGTAGCGGAAACATAATCATTGTAATGTGATGGAACTAAATGGAAAGCTTCATCACACCTATCAGTATGATGACTGATACAAATAAGAGTACTGAGCTTACTAAACTAAATGTCAAAGACAAAATTTCTTAACCGGGGGAGAATGTGACAACCGCGGCAAAACCAGGTAAACCCTAATTGTACGTACGATTTACACGATTCACGTATGGATACGAATCATGACTCGGATGAGTCTGAGGGTACTTTATGAGTAACATACGAACAATAATAGCCAACAGTGCGATATTGATGCCTCAGGGTGCTGAAGACAAGTTAAATGGGAGATTTTCATTTAGCGGTGCATAAACCGAACAATAACGATTTAGATATGAACGAAAGTGCCATAGACGGTTCTAAGGGTACGGAATTTCTTAGAGATAAACTTAGACATTAACATAAGATTTTGTGGCCTGGCAGGTAGTTGCACGTTAAACGAGACAGTTTCCAGTTAAAGAAACGTCTTTGATTTTAACATATACGGAAATAATAAATATGCATTGTACTATCACTCAAGCCTAAGAACAATTATACAACATTAACATAATGTATTTTAGTTAAATAAGTTAAAGCATTCGGGTTTTCTTTAAAGTTGGGTTCATATTTTAGAAACACCGAAAACTACGCGTTGCGCTATTGTTTACCAACCTGGGGATACATTAATAACCGACAATTACTTGAAACCCAAATCCTATTTCGATATGCTTAACAAAATATGTTAACATTTTTAATTCTTCCAACTCGTGGTAACTGAAAATGATACTTATAAATGCTAAAAATATGAAATTTATAGTTCACGTACTATCAAACGAGTAAGTGATGGGTCAAATGACGAGTTGAACTATGAGATACGTTGACAAATATTTAGTAGTATAAGAGTCTATTTCATAATAATAATAAAATATATTATATTTGACCCTACTCTGTTTTTAACGAAACTTAGATCAAAACATAGAGAAAAATAAGCTCGTCTCAACGGCATATTCATAATTTTATAAAAATGTTATATTTTGACAGCCACACGAATAAAATGAGAAAAGCAGTTGAATTAATCATAAAATTATAATTATAAAATTAAAATTTCATAACCCTGAATATTATCATTTTCTTTTTTTTATTTTTTTTTATGATCATAACATATGAATACATACACATACACTTTCTAAAATTCATTTTCAACCTTCTAATGATTCTTCTGACCACAAGGCTGAAATCCATACCTCCTAAATATGTTCTTCGAGAATCCAAAGATAATATACCTTCACATAATATTTAGAAAAGTGCGAACATAAAAGTTTGACACATGTGTTACATGTGAAACACTAAATAAAAAGACTTGGTTAAAGGCTTGATTGATAAGGTTGAATGCATATTTGTCTTATATATGATATATAGGTACTAATCCTAGCCCAACCCAGGATTTGAAAGTTTAGAGATCACCCATAAGATCGAGAAACATGAAGTATAATACTTGAAAACTAAATCTCGTAGCTGTGAACTTTTTTTGGCATAACTCTGTTTGTGGGTATTGTTATTACTTGAAATTTTAAAGGCTAGTCATATAGGATGAAAACATGACTGTTCAAAATTTTGTATTCTTTTGATTTTTTTGAGAATTTTTAGTGAATCTTATATTGTTTAATGGCGTTAATTCGGGAAAAATACTAAACTGATTCAATAAATCACCAAAATTGGTAGGAATGTTGGGCTTGGCATGGGAAACACCCTGGAAAATTCGGGATTCATTGGTTGAGTTTACATATGGTTTCAAAATGGCGTTGAAGCGAAGTCTTGACAGCCGAAAACCCAGTTTAGAAACTTCTAAAATATCTAAACTTTTATAGGGAATTCCTGCACATAATAGGAGATTTCTGTGAATATTTGGGATTTTTTGAAAGTCAGATCGTTGTAATCACAAATTTATCGGTTAAATACAAAACTAAAACGAATTTATTAAAATTAATAAATTAATTTAAAAATTTTTAAGAATATTATTACCTAAAATAGACATTTTTACAGGTTTATATAAAGTTTTTCAGAATTTACTAAATTTGGAAATACAACATTCGAATTTGTGCATTTAAACTATATTATTTTACAAACCGGCAAGTTAAACATTTAACGAACCTGCCAGAACTTGTAAACTGACCGATGACTAACTTGGCGATAAATGGAAAATCGGAGTAATTCCGGACTGTTCGACGGTAACTTGCGTAATTGGGGACATTACACGCTAGTTTGGGCAAATCCCAGACGACATAAACGAAAACTGAAATTTGAACGAGTTACGCTCGGGTAACGCCCGAACTTCCTTAATGGAAAACAATTCATTTTAAAATCTGAACAATATGGTATATCCAGTATGATCAGTCACTTGCCCGAACATCTAGAACAACTAAGCGTGACTGGCACGCAAAACGGTACACGGAAGCAAACATAATTTTGACACTAAGCCAATACCCATCGCCCTACTATTATGCTATAAGTGCATTCTAGGATGAATATTCCTATCTGAGCTTAAGATATAGCGATTACCGATTCGAACACTGTTTTCGGTAACTGAACATTACTTGTACTAGGATCGAAGTAGCATACGAACTGACAACTGTCTTATGATTACAAGTGTGTGCATAGATATTAAGTGAGTTTTCTTACCCCATTTTCAAATTGTTTTCCTGTTTTACATGGGGTGAATTGCATGTTACATACTGAAGTCCCGAAAACCTGATCTTATGATATCACATGTAGCTTGATTGGTGCCGGAATCACATAAACAAGCTATGAATCAAGATAGAAGAAATAAGATGAAATAGATAAAGATCAACTTGCATACAAATCTTGAATTTTTCTAATACAATTCAGAGAGAAACCACCAAAAAGCTACTAATCCTAATATAACATTATCTATTTATACTAGAGGGTTAGTGCACCATTAACCTAAGCCCTTAGGCCCAAAATCCACTTCCAAGGCAAAAACTACAAGCTAGCCCCAAACCACTATTATGAGTAATGCATAAACCTAACAGGGCCTAACAATCTTCCCCTAGGTTTACTACATTAGTGCTGCATTCGTTTTCAAAGATTTGCCCACTCCGCTGCCTCCAAATAATGCACTTGGATTCATGTAAAGTTTGTTGTGGATAATGTTGGCCACTGAACCGGTCCATGACTTTGCATAATCTTCATACTTGTCATTTTTGTGGATTTGATGTTAACCCAAGACTTTAATATCCTCCTCATGAAAGTTGATTAGCTCCAGTGTGTCTGATAATCGGAATGCCATTCTTGTGTTACAGTTACATCTTTGGCCATTCTCGGATCATAAGCCCAGTAGTTGAAGTTCTATAGCACACCCTTTTTAAATTTGGAGCAGTAGGAATGATTTTGTCTTTATCTGTTGGTGGCCAGATCACGTTCTGAAGTGTTCGATTGATATGAGGATCGCGAACACCTGGACTTTTCTTCAGATAGGATTTTGCAGTCTTCATTGTAGGGAAATCGTGTTTTACTTCATACTCGAGCTTTGAGTGAAAGTGCCATCCTCGACCATGCTGATTTGGATCAGAATCAGAATAGTGAGCTCGTAGTAAGTTCATCAGGGCGATCTTTATCCATGACTCGAACTAAGACCCCTTAGAGTAGTATTCCCTATGTCCACTCTCTCTTGTTACTAGCCATAAACTTCTATCATGATCATACTTCCAACACTTGACGCCTGATTTGTTTCCAACCTTGTCATAATGACTTGATCCTATTTCCATCACATATCGATCTGACACTTTTGTTGGATCCTTTGGTTGAAAATTTTCATCAAGCGGATTCAGATTTCGGTTCTTCATAACAAGCATCTGTTTGTTACTTGGTTTCTTCTGAGACCGCTTTCTTTCTTCGTTTGCTCAGTAGTTAAATAATCATTTAAACCAACTTCATGTTCTGCGTTAGCTGCAATCTTTTTTTCAGTAGTTCTCTCATGATGTGCTACATTTTGAGGATCATCATCCGTATCCGCAAATTCATTGCTAAACTTATTTTGCAACTTAGCTTTCATCTCATAATCTCTACCATTAATAAGCTCACGTTACCCTGAAGTTGTTCGATTGCTTGATCTATGATAGTTACTTGATTATGCAGAGATGATATTTTAGCATCCTTTAAAGCAGCATCTTGTTCCAGAATAACAACTCTTCACTGCAGCTTCTTTACATTCACATCTCATCATCATCGATGTTTGATTGCTCTAAAAACTTCATTTTCTATGCACCCATTCGCATTGCCGCTTCATCTTGTTCTGACATCCCTCCACTAGAACTGCCTGCTTCAAAACGAGCTCCACTTGAGCTTTCTGGATGTGACCCAGTGGCAAAGAAGTCAGGAATGTGTGTTTCTCTATCAACAGCAGTGAGTTTAGGGGCTTCTTGTGTGATTGGTTCAGGAATGACACTTGAGCTTGTGGGCTTGGGGTCAATGGGAGTTTTTAGTTCAGTTCTCTGTCTTTTTCTAGATTCTTGCTCTTGAATAGGATAAACTTCAGTCCGTGTTTCTTCAGTAGGAACGATTTGGGGAGGAGGAACCCTAGAATCGCCCTGTAGTGATGCAAGAAAAGCAGCAAGATTCTCTGCACTCATTAGATTTAGTTCTTTGATGGTTTCTTCAGCTTTCTCTGACACAATCTATTCTGTCTCATCTTCTGTGTCTTCATCTGTAACAAGATCCTCAACTTCAGGTTCTAGTTTCTTTACCGCATCGATGATTTGTATATCGTGTTCTTCAACAACCATGGCATTTACTAGTTTAGGAGCCGGCATAACTTCCTTAAATTTTCCATGTTTCGGCAGGTCATATCTTCCAATATACATGATTTTCGCTAAATCACGCTGTTTGCAAGCCGCCTCAAAACAGCTAGGACCCAATAGCTTTAGATTCAGATGGTTTGTGCCCTTTACCAGCTCCAGATACTTCTCATCGATAATCATTTGCACAAACCTCGAGTATAACAGAAACACCTTCTTCTTTGTGTTTTCTTGTATATTCTTCATGTTGTTAAAGATGAAGGCTGAAAAGTTGTAGTCCTAGTCATTGACCAAGGCAATGAGTGCAACTTTTTCTTCTGATCCAACTGATCCTAGCCAGCTTTGTTTTCAGAGATACACTGTAGGAAGATGTGAGCAAGACACCTCAAGTATGGCAGAAACAGTTTCTTTAACACTGTTGGATAAGTGCGTTCATAGCTCATGCGTCCCAGTCCGTTAATCACATTGCCTCTATCAAACGCCGTTGGATGACGTTCTTGATCTCCACAAAGTTCGGCTTCAAGCAGATACCAATCCTCCGGTATGACTATTCCTAGTTTTAAGATCATGCAACCACCTTTTGTGAAGAGAACTTTTAGACCTTTGTCACACATTTGAGAGACGTTTAGGAGACTAAGTTTGAGTTTAGGAACATAATTGACATCTGAGAAGCTGAGGACTTCGTTTTTTACTGTACCCTTCATCGTCATTCGTCCACTTTCTCCACCTACAAAGTTGACAAGTTCGCCGTCGAAGATTTTAATGTTGTTCAACTGGGAGATGTCCCTTGTCATGTGTCTGGAACAACCACTATCGATAAACCAAAGTCTGACGATAGCCCTCCATAGTCGTTCCTACACACATTGTGACAACTGGCAAATAACTGGTAATACCTTACAACGTAATCACTAATTTCATATTATAATCTCATGCATAATTATCGTAATTTAAATTCAAAACTAAGTCGTACGTTATTAGGGCAAGTAAATCTGATCATAACACATACTGGTTTACGTTACGACGAGAAACAGACCAAAACAATGCCCTAAAAGTGTTGGTAGAAAGTGCTGGACGCACAAATTGCGGTGACACTGACTGTGTCAGAAAACCCGCTGAAACGAATCAAGACACGGCATGATAATGCCATACCTGAGTCCATATACAAATGAAAATGCATATTTGAGAACAACCATTTAAAAAATACATAACTTTCTGGTATAACGCCTAAATTGCAAAATTGTCCGTTTCGACAAAAAAGGCGACAGATGGCGATTTGTCCGTAAGACTAATTCGGAGGATTCCGGATGTCAGGATAAGAATAAAGCAATGCGAAACACCCTAAAATAATGTGAGAATAGCAAAAATGCGCAAAACACATCGTTTCCGGTCATTCGTCAAACACTGCACAATTCGACCTGAAAGCGGCCGATCGTCGAAACGACGAATATTTTAGGAGCCGATAGCCTCATCCGGGTATCTAGTGAGCTAGTTAAGCATTATTTGGAACTCGTAATCTTTTCTTCTAACATGAGGTCACGGAAACACAACTTTCGGAAATGTTCGACGGCGGATCATAAAAGTGCCGATATCGATCGAACTGTCGAACGAAAGACATATCGGTCATCCTAACTCATCGTATATTCGTCTAACAAACTAGTCATGAATATTTTTGGATCGGAAATGCCCTAATTTCACACCATATTAGTTGTGTTAGTAAAAAACAAAGGCTTCCGGTAATAAATATATAGTTCCGTTTATTAGCGAATATTTCGACAATGAGCGATCTAGCGACATATTCGTCATCCGAAACCTATTTTAGAGAATCATATGGATTAAATGCCATGTAATTACACCCTAAAAACAAATCTTGTGCTTAAGATGCTAGATCATTAACCCTAATCACCATACTTAGTTAAATTAGCAAAATATCTCCATTTTTTAACATGTGATAAAAATTAATTTACACTTCACCCCCTCCATTTTGACGGTCACAAAGTGGGTCCCACCCACTTGATTTTGGTTGAAAAATGGTGATGTTAAGCATGGCATGTTAGATCTTGATGGACTTGAAGATATGATGTGATTATATAATAATTCCCTAAGGATACTTATCATTTTATTCACCAAAATTGCAAACACATTCTCCTTCTTTTCCCCCCATTGTTCACGGCTACAACATCACCACCATAAGCCACCATTTAGCCACCACCAACCACCACTTTATACACCATTAGAAGCCTAATCAAGACCTCTAAAGAAGCTTGCATGGATGGAGCTCATTAGGGATTCTTAAGGAGCTTTCTTTTCTTCTAAATCTTCAAGGAACTTGTGCACCCATTGTGGCTAAACTTCTCCATAATCTAGCTTATTTTTATGCTTAGATTATTAGTGTACAAGTTGAACATCTTGAAATCAAGAAAAGATACATCAAAACCCTAAAATACAACATAATAACACTAAATATTGTTTATTTTGTGTTGATTACATGCTTATATGATTGTTAGATTACATGTTGAAGTTGTTTATGTTAAAATTATGATATAAAAGTTGCATGATCTTGTGTGATTTAGTATAAAAGTGAAGATTTAAACATGTTAAGGTTTACATCTAAACAAGATCATCAACTACATCATCCATGAAAAATACTACAAACTTAAACAAAACTTTCATGCATATGAATGATTTTTATGAGAAGTAAACACTTATATTTATGTTGTAATCACTTAAAAAATGTGTAGTAATCAAGGGATTAAGTGCATGAACTTGTTAAAACAACATGTTAAAGTATTGATTTGAAAAGGCTAATAAATAGTAAAAACCCACTTGATTTACTAGGATTTTTAAACCATAAAAGTCATGGATCATGATATGTTGATTACGTAGAAAAATATTAAATGGCTTGTTGATGATGATTATAAGTTTAAACAGGTTTTAAATACGTTTTTAAAACGTGGAAAACGCCATAGTTTAGGGGAAACTATGGCGAAATTTTCTAAAAATCTAATCGCGATTAAAACATGATTAGTGGGGTGATTAGTGGGACTAAACGCGATTAGTAACTTAAATCGTCATTAAGTGGGCTCTAATGACAAAGGTTATCTCTAAAGAACCAAGTGTTTAAATAAAGATACAAATATATATTTATAAGTAAAATAAATGCTTTTACAAATATATATTCTTATATGGAAAATAATACAAGTATTTATATACATATTGTTACCAATAAATTTATATGTATAACATGTGTATATTGTATGTGTATGTATTAGAACCTTAAGGTAAACACTTGAAACAACACACCAAGTATTGGTAACATGATAAATAGATTTTGTTAAGCGTCGAAACAATAAATCAGACTATTGAAACAAGGCGAACAATAGGCGGACATTCAAGATTACACCTTCACGTCGACGACAACGGACGATTCTCGACGAAAACAAACATGTAATAAACGACGCCGACAACGAGTCTAAATATATATTTAGACGTTTATGTTTATATATTATCAGAATGAAAAATCTGGAAAGTTAAGTATATGAAAAGTTAGAAAAATTATAAGCAAAATACTTAAATGGGCTTCATACATATATATTTGGGCTAGGCCCAAATTGTGAAAACCATATATAAGGCCCAAATTCTATAATGTTATGGTGGTGGCCCAAAAACTAATAAAAGCCCAAAACTATATAAAAATACATGGGCTAGGCCCAAGGATACAAAAATACATGGGCTAGGCCCAAATACAAAAAGACATGGGCTAGGCCCAAATACAAAAAGACATGGGCTAGGCCCTAAGACAAAAAGACACGGGCTAGGCCCAAAGAAAAAAAGACATGGGCTAGGCCCAATGACAAAAAGACATGGGCTAGGCCCAATGACAAAAATTACATGAGCTAGGCCCGGTGACAAGAAAACATGGGCTGGCCCAATGACATGTGAAGGGCAAGGCGCAGGTCACACATAGTTTGAAAAACAATAATATATATATATATATATATATATATATATATATATATATATATATATAATATGTATATATATATTTTAAGAAATATATATACCGACATTAATCGAACGAACAAACTACCAACACTATGATCACATTATAAGTTGTTCAATCATGACAAGTAAATAAATAACAAGAATTCAAGATGAACAACGAGTACAAGGTCCATTGAGACCTAGGTGTCTAATGAAACCAATACGCATGTAGGTTACATACGTTGCGGACACCGAACGATAAACAGTACGACTTATACGGAATGCAAAAACTGTGACTTCATGTCCCTCCTTTCACTTACTTTAAGTTTCGTTTTAAACTATCGAGGGAAATACATGTCATAACAGTTCACACATGGTTTGAAAAACAATAATATATATATATTTTTAAGAAAAATATATACCGACATTAATCGAACGAACAAACTATCAACACTATGACACATTATAAGTTGTTCAGTCATAACAAGTAAATAAATAACAAGAATTCAAGATGAACAACGAGTACAAGGTCCATTGAGACCTAGGTGTCTAATGAAACCAATACGCATGTAGGTTACATACGTTGCGGACACCGAACGATAAACAGTACGACTTATACGAAACGCAAAAACTGTGAGTTCATGTCCCTCCTTTCACTTACTTTAAGTTTTGTTTTAAACTATCGAGGGAAAATACATGTCATGTCAAAACAGTATGTTAGCTATGAGTTAGTAGATAACAGATCACTATGCGTAAGTAGGAAATAACAGTAGTAACCATTAATCACTTAGTGACCAAGGTGCAAAAGAGGTAGATCTATTGAGTTTGAGACCCGCTCCACTCTTGGTTGGTATACCCATTGGAGTGCTTTTGTGATCCCAAAATGTTAAAGAAGTCTCGGTTTGGTTACTTACTTATGGCACTAGTATGTCAGGATGCTCGCGACACACTGATAGATCCTAAATTAACTCATTGATGATAATAACATACTTGGATTTCAATAGATGACATTTGGATACGAAAACATTAAACATGAACTCACCAACTTTATGTTGACTTTTTTTAAAAATTACATGTGTTTCAGGACGCAGGACTTGAGCTGGTGATGGGGGTTCTGGTATGGGATTTTCAAGACAACGATGTACTACCTTTTGGAGGGTTTGCCTTTTATATCCCAACCTCGTTTGGGTATATAAAGGTCAAAGCCTCAACATGATTTTGTGATGAAATAATATCTTATTTTGAAACATGTGTTTTAAACTATGGTTGCAATGGTAATTTGATACTGATAACAATGTGGTTTCACTTTTGAAGGATGTAAATGTTTAATGAAACTTAGTAATGGCATGACATCGTTGTTGTTAATTCTTTTTACTAAATTAGATGCAATGATTACCTAGTATTCACACACTTGCGCTTCCGCTACGACCATGGTGTGACAGGTTGGTATGAGAGCTCTAATTGTAGTGAACCGGGGAAAAACTTTTTATTAAAAGTTTGGTCTACAATCACCAGGGGCTCACACATGAAAACAAAGTTCAAAACATGAAAGAAATGCTTTGGAATTATAACAAGATAACAAAAAGGTTTTCATTATGTCACTAAAACACAAGGATCTATCACACGAGCTCAACTATAAGTAATGAGCAGAGTTAATACATGGTTAGTCAATAATGGATAGACACAAAACAGTAAGATTACATGGAAAACAAAAGAGAACAAATCATGCATGGGAATTGGTGATTGATATAAAATATATCATAAATTACTAACATGTATATATATGCATTGTACGGATTATTTGCTAGGACTATGTCTTCAGCATCGAGCAATGAGGAAGTCCCAGAGGAGTACATATCCGATGATGGATACCCTGCTGCCGAGGCCCAACCTTTAGGGGATGGAGCCGAAAACGGAGACTATGAGGACTTGCAGCCACTTGCACTGTTGACCCTATGGAGATAGATGTACCCCCGACAGACGATGTACTGGCCGTCCCTCAGCCCCCGCATGACATCATAGTGTATGGTCACCCAGAGGGTGAACACGCTATTGTACATTTGGCTATGCCCCTTGCTGTAGTCCCTCCCGTGATTCATTTAGACGATGATGACGACGACACGTTGAGCACATGGAGGACGACCTGGGCGATGGCGAGGTTTTTGACGATATCGCTATACTCGAGATTCCACCCCCTGATATCCCAGTTGTGGACATCTCGTCATCCACCGATGCTGCTCCGAGTGAGCATGAGGCAGACGATGCTTCATCTGCCGCCCCAGGCACACCTGCATCTATGTATTCACCCCCTGCGGCCTCACCGGCTTGCATCAGTTCGTTCCCAGTCAGAGTCCCGACCCCTGGACCCGCTCACTATACTGGACCTACCTGTTACTACTCACTGAGTGGCACTACACGTGCCCCCGAGCAGCCGCCACCATATTTCTCTGAGAGGTCCACGTACCAGCCCACTTACAACCCTGCTGCACCAGGACCCTCACATATGGCAGGATCTTCTTTTTCTGATAGAGTACCCCCATGTATGACCCACGCCCCACAACACCTCGAGCAGGCATGTTTACTCCGACACCTACACCGGGCATGAGCCCTTCTGACCCTTATCATCCCTCACACTTCCCTCCGATTCATGTGGAGGAGAGAGTGACTTCACATGACCTACAGCTCTCTCTGATCTTTCGTAGGATTTGGGAGATAGAGTCGCATCGTACTGCTCATGCCACTACCAGAGTGACACCCCCACCACCATCATCACCGATACCACCCCCACCATCATACCCACCTCCATCACCACCACCGACTCCACCTTTCTACTGCCCATTCCATCACTCGTCATGCCCATCCGAGGCACGAGTGCAGGAGCTAGAGCAGTTTCAGACGGATGCTACTAGGCGCATTTCTAGCCTCGAAGAGGAGATGGCCTACTATCACAGCATGTTCCCACGATCGCCATTTCCACCACCCCCTCCACCTCAGTAGCATGTTTGTAGATATCTTTTGGGGATCAGCTATACTTTTGTTGTTTTGGCTCATGAAGACTCAGCCTTGAAGATCCCAGCTTTTGGAAGACAACTTATTGACGTGAAGAAGCAATGTAGTAGAAAATGGTATTTTTCTAATGTAAAAACTTGTGTTGACTAGGGTTGTGTAACCCTAAGTCCTTTTTGGCTCTTCGCGAACAAATTGTAACAAGTTGTCATTGTATAAAAGTGTATTTTCTTTATGTTACATTGTATTTCTTTTATGTTATGGTTGATTATGTCATGATGTGGTGATTTTATGATTGATGCATTGCACCGTGGTGATATTATGATTTATACTTTATGATGTGGTGAGCTATGTGTATGATGATGATGGGTGTGCGTATGGCGTTTACATATATTCATTTATTTATTTATCATGTACCGATGTGCTGTTGCATATATTAATATATATATATATATACAGATAAATATAATAATAATAATAACAAATAAATGGTAATAATAACATGAAAGTATTATTCGACTAATTGTGAGCGACATATTGTGTTAGAAGACAATGCCGCCCCGCAGAAGAAGTTCAAACAATAACACCCTACCCACCACACAAGAGGAGCTGAACGAAGTATATCCCAAGCCATTGCACAGTACGAGGCAAACCGTTCTGAGCATAGCGGCGGTACAGGAGGTTCAACAGGAGTAAATCCTCCCACTAGTAATACATGGTTTCTCATAACCACAACACACTCTCATCCATCTTATTCGTGCTACTTACTCATGCTTAAATGGTGTATCCAATGATTTCAGGTTGCACATATAAGCAGTTTCTTGACTGTAAACCTCTGAACTTCGATGGTACCGGAGGCGCTATAGCCTTCGAACGCTGGACTGAGAAGACAGACTCAGTCATCCGAATGAGTAAGTGCCCGGCTGAATTAAGAGTCACCTATGTTACCGGAATCTTTGTGGATGGATCTCTATCATGGTGGAACCTTCAGGTCCAAACCAAGGGCGATGATGCCGCATATGCCCTGACCTGGGAGGAACTAAAGGAGATGATGAAGAAGAAGTATTGTTCAAGATCGGAAATTCAAAAGTTGGAGACAGAATTTTGGAATCTGAAAATGGTCGGTTCAGACATTTCTGGGTATACACAGCGATTCCATGATTTATCCCGAGTGGTGCCATATCTAGTGGAACCAGAATTTAAACGTATTGAGAGGTACATTTGGGGACTTGCCCCCGAAATTCTGAGTTTGGTTACCTCTTCGAAACCCATAGAGACTGGTGAAGCAATTGAGCTAGCTGTCAGCGTGACCGAAGAGGCTGTACGTCAGGGAAAGTTGCCCAAGAATGGTGGAAACAAGAAAGAATCTACTAAGGAGACCACTGATTCCAACAAACGGAAATTTTCTCATTTCAAGAAAGGTTCTCGTGGAAACCACAAATGTCCCAAATGTCCCTTCCACCACAATGGGGAATGTCGAGGCCCCAAGTGTGGAAAATGTGGAAAAATCAGACATCGCACCGATGTGTGCCGAGCCAATACTGGAGATCAAGTTTGCTTTGGATGCGGAGATAAAGGACATTTCAAGAAAGACTGTCCTAAAGCGAATCAAGCACGGGAAGAGCGTTTGTAATTAGAGCTAAGGATGCTCGTCAGGATCCAAACGTGGTCACAGGTACGTTCCCTATCAATGATCACTTTGCATATATTCTTTTTGATACCGGGGCAAATTTCAGTTTTATTTCTAGAGAATTTAGAGATATACTTGGGGTAAATTCGAGTAAACTAGAGGTTCCCTACTCGATTGAGCTAGCTAACGGAATATTAGTAGAGTCGAAAGAAATAATACAGAAATGTACGTTAGAGTTGGGTGAATGAGAGTTTGATATAGATCTATTACCAGTTCAACTGGGTAGTTTTGATGTTGTTATCGGGATGGATTGGCTATCCAATAATCGAGCCGAGGTTATATGCCATGAGAAAATCATTCGCATCACCTTACCCGACGGAAAACACTTGATAATTCATGGTGAGAAGCGTGACACGCCTCTATGTATCATAAACTGCATGAAGGCGCATAATTGTTTAAGGAAAGGATGTATCGCTTTTCTTGCCCACTTGGTGGATAAGAAGGCCGAGGAGCCCACTATTGAAGACATACCAGTAGTGAGGGAATATCCCGAGGTCTTTCCAGAAGACTTGCGAGGGCTACCACCTTAGAGACAAGTCGAATTTCGTATTGATTTAGTGTCAGGAGTTGCACCTGTGGCAAAAGCTCCATACCATCTAGCGCCCTCGGAAATGCAAGAACTATCTACGTAGTTCAAGAGCTGCTCAAAAAAGGTTTCATACGACCGAGTTTCTCGCCTTGGGGAGCTCCAGTGCTATTCGTGAAGAAAAAGGATGGAACCTTTCGCATGTGCATCGATTACCAAGAGTTAAATAAGTTAACTATCAAGAACCGATTGATGATCTATTCGACTAGTTGCAAGGGTCAAGTTTTACTCGAAGATCAATTTAAGATCTGGTTATCATCAATTGAGAATCCAAGAGGAAAGCATTCCTAAGATAGCGTTTCGGACTCGTTACGGTCATTACAAGTTCCTTGTTATGCCCTTGGCCTAACGAACGCCCCTACAGTATTCATGGATTTGATGAACCGAGTATGTAAGCCATACCTTGACAAATTCGTGATCATATTCATAGATGATATACTGATATACTCACGCCCGAGAAAGAACACGGACAACACCTGAGAACCATTTTGGAGTTGCTGAAGAAATAGCAACTATATGCCAAGTTCTCAAAATGCGAATATTGGATTCGTGAGGTACAATTCCTTGGCTATGTGGTAAACGAGAATGGAATACATGTTGTCCCTTCGAAGATTGAGGCAATAAAGAACTGGACCACGCCAAGAACTCCCATAGAAATATGACAATTCCTAGGATTAGCGGGATATTACAGGAGATTTATTGAAAACTTCTCCCAGGTTGCACAACCGCTAACCTCGCTAACCCAGAAGGATAGAAAGTTTGATTGGGGAGAGAAGCAAGAATCGACGCTCCAAGTATTGAAAGAGAAGCTATGCAAAGCACCAATACTATCCCTCCCGGATGGTACCGATGACTTTGTGGTGTACTGTGATGCATCACATCAAGGTTTGGGTTGCGTGTTAATGCTACGAGAGAAAGTCATCGCGTACGAGTCAAGACAGTTGAAAGTTCATGAAAGAATTATACCACGCATGACCTGGAGTTAGGTGCCGTGGTATTTGCCTTGAAGATTGATATACGTTAAAATATATATAATTTAGTTCTCCATTGCCCCCGTTTTCTGCATTTTTAGCAAAAATATCGTCGTATAGGTACTTAATCGGTACATTTTATATTTTCAGGTCCTAAACGACGTACCACAGACAAAGTTGGAGAAAAAGTGGGATAAACGAGCATTCCGAAAAAATTCTACAGATTCTGCTGAAGTTACAGACGCCGCACGGCCGTGCAACCCATTGGCACGGCCGTGCGAGACTGCGATCTCAGAAGCACTGACCGTGCGAAAGGCAGTGCGACTCATTTCTCGGCACGCACAGCCGTGCGGCCCATTGGCACGGTCGTGCGTGACTTGATTGCTGATCACATGTGACCTGAAGCTTTGGCACGACCATGCAAATCATTGGCACGGCTGTGCACATCTGAAGATTTTTCCGCTCAAACAACCACTTGTCTGCCCATGCCCTACAATGACGTAATGCTGATGCACACGGTCGTGCGGATAAAGTGCACGACCGTGCGGATATGAAAATTGTCTATAAAACAGAGCATTCGCGACTGATCAAAATACTGGGTATTTTTCCAAGTTTCTGGGCGATTTCTGAGGCGCGGGAGCTCTCTGATCACGACGGTTTCAAGCCTCAAGGTTGCAAGAAGCTTATCATTCATCCAATCCATCAAATCCTTGCTTTTATGGTTTGATTTCTTGTTCTTAATGTAAATTCTGATCACATTTGCAAGCATTGAGATGATGTTTATGTAATATTGTTATGAATACAATGAAAAACACTTGTTTTATGATCAATATTTAGTTTGTTATGAAGTTAAAATGAAGCTCAGTCAACTGCTCATGTTTGAATCTTGATGATCATATGGCAATCTTGTTTCATTGATGTTGGATTCTTGATTATGATTGTTTATCTTGGATGATTAGTAAATGGTTAGTTAGGATAAGTTGAATAAACCCCATAATTAATCATTTATTAGTAAGGTGTTAACTTGATTAATATGTTTACACCATGAAACTAGAAATGGGTATTGGTTTAATAAAAGATAATCTGATTTTGATCAAGAATGCTTTCTTACACTGAAGGGCTCTAACGGGTTAGATGGTGTTAATGCGGGTTCTTAATACATGTCATAAACTTTGTTGAGTATTTGTGGCCAAAATAACCAACTTGGTAGATTTATATTTAAGACTTGAAAAATGAATGAGTTTGTGATATGATCTACGTTATGCTTGTCTCGGTGGTTGTATTGTGTTTATCAGTATTGCTTTACTTGATAAAGTGAGGTTAGAAAACTCTTAACGGATGACTAACTTATTTTTAAAGATTCACATGAAAATATATCAATAGCTCGCTAAAGAATAATTTTAGGTGGTTAAAGTGTGTTTATCGCATTAACTTTCCGAAGAGTTATCATATGAGGAGTCCCGAAAGGGATACTAGTTGTCTTTATATTTGGAAAATTGATCAAGTGCCTTTGTGACATTTTTGATGACATGCTTATTTTGCTTATAAAACAAGATAAAAGAAAAAGAAATTATATTTTGGTATTTAAAGTCTTTTATGTATTTTTAGGTAAATTTAGAAAAACTATTTCACATATCCTTTTTACTGGTAAATAAATGACAACGGTTTAGTACACAAGAGACTGCCTGCGTCCATGGATCGACATCTGGTTCTTACCCACACTTTACTACATATACGATAGGTTACACTTGTCCTTTTGTGTGTGTTTTAATGTTAAGGTATAAATCATTTTTTATAAATATTAAAACCGAGTTCGTGTGTAAAATTCATTGTAAAAACATGTATATATACGCACACGCCAAGTTTTTGGCGCTGTTGCCGGGGACGCGGCTAACCTATGGAACGATCCGAGTCACTAGTTTACCGGAGCACATGCTTGTGAATACTTGTTTATAATTGATTATTTGCTTAGTTGTTATAATTATTTACTTGATTATTTGTATATATTTATTTATTTGTTTGTATATATATATATAGTTGCAAAGATTAATATTTATTTGCACACCCGAATTCAAAAATAAATTGGCTGGTAAAAAAATAAAAAAAAGTTTAATAATAAAATATTGTATAATATGATATTATAATTTATTTAATCGTTTCGGGATGTGCTTATCCCTTCCTTACAGGTTGATGTCCTCAAGCCCCGCGCCCGCTGCTGCTGAGCCATCTGACGAACAGGAACGTGACCTACGGAGGAGTATGAGACTTTGAGAAAGGTCTTGTGTTGTTGCACAACTTATCTCAGCTGAAGTAGACGAGCCAGAGATACCTGCTGAGAGTGAACACTCAGAGGTCGAAGGGGGGAGCACCATGGCAGACGACGACCGGCTATTGAATGAGACCGGCCGTTTGGGAGGCGAAGGCCTGCAGCCTAGTATCGCCCGACCGACTGTGGTGGCGCCGAATTTCGAGATTAAATCCAGCATCATAAACATATTACAAAATTTGGTGCAGTTTGATCGAAAGGATCACGAAGACCCAGGTCGACATATTGCTGCATTTCTTGAGGTATGCTCTACTTTCAAGATTCAGGATGTTTCCGACGATGCAATCCGATTGTGGCTCTTTCCGTTCTCTTTGCGAGACAAAGCCCGAGCTTAGCTTCTATCACTTCCTGCAGGATCCATTACTACCTGGAATGAAATGGCAGAGCTATTCATGCAAAAGTACTTCCCTCCAAGGAAAACAACTAAGTTGAAGAGTCCTTACACGCTGCATGGGAGAGGTTTAGAGATCTTCTTATTGATGTCCCACATCATGGTTTGTCCATAAGGCAGCTCGTATTAACCTTCTACCAAGGGCTAAACTACGATTCGCATGAGCATTTGGACATGTATGTAGGAGGAGATCTAGGAACGAAGACGCCAAATGAAGCTTATGCAATCAACGAGAAAGCTGCTTTGAAGTCTAGTTCTCGTCAAGCCGGAGAGAGAGCTAGGACATCATCTCGTTCTGGAGTTCATGTTGTTGATACTTACACGGTTCTTACTGCTCAGATTGGAGCCCTTGCTGTAAAAATCGATCAAGCTCATAATATTTCGTGGGTTAAATCTTCATGCGAGCAATGTGGGATTTCACATGAGTTGGGTGCATGCGAACAGGGTGTTATGTTTACAGGCCACGAGGAGGTGGATTATCTGGGTAATCAAACTAGACCCCAAAATAACCCCTACAGCAACACATATAATCCGGAATGGAAGAATCACCCAAACTTTGGGTGGAAGGGTGGTTCAGGTAACCAAAACCCACTCAGGTATGCTCAGCGCACCCCCGCTCCACAACAATCCTTTGGTCAATCTTTTCAGCCTCAAAGTCGCCCCTACCAGCCACACTCCAATATGTACCATAATCAGGGTGCCGGGAGCAGTTCCCAGCAACAAGCCCCTCAGAATAATTCCAAGCTAGAGGAAATGATGGCGCAGCTTTTGAGCAATTCGAATAGTGCGAACCAGTTGGCTGAGAAGCGTTATCTGCAGCACGAAGAGCGTTTCATGGCCCAAGAAGGAGAGATGTGGAGTCAGAAGGCCTCCATTCAAACTATCGAGAATCAAGTAGGCCAGTTAGCTAAGATGATGTTAGAGCGACCTCAGGGCGGTCTTCCGGGCAATACAGAGCCCAACCCAAGAGGGCACGTAAATGCGGTAATGACGAGGAGTGGAAAAGCCACGGGACCCGACATATCGGACTCACCACCGATCACTAAGACGGTCCATACTGACGCTTCAGACGAGGTGCACGCTAGGCGAGTCCCAGCAAGTACAGCATAGCTCCAGAAGCCAGTAACAGAATATACTCCTCCAGTTCCGTACCCGGGTAGACTGAAGAAGCAAAGGAATGAAGAACAATATGGTAAGTTTCTTGAGATGTTCAAACATTTGCATATAAACATACCATTTGTTGAAGCGTTGGCTCAAATGCCCAAATACGCTAAGTTCCTGAAGGACATCCTAACGAATAAGCAAAAGCTTGAGGACATGTCGTGTGTTTTAATGAATGAAAATTGTTCGGCCATTCTTCAAAATCGTTTACCCGAGAAGATGGGAGACCTGGGCAGTTTAACCCTTCCTTGCCTTATAGGCAGCATGTATGTCAGCCACGCATTGGCTGATTTGGGAGCAAGCATAAACCTTATGTCGTATAAGGTTTTTGCTAAGCTAGATCTAGGTGAGCTGTCACCTACGAGGATGAGTATTCGACTTGCGGATCGATCGATCAAGTATTCGTGCGGGTTTGTGAAAACATGCTGGTTAAAATCGATAAATTCGTGTTTCCTGTAGATTTTGTCATTCTGGACATGGATGAAGACTCCAAGGTGCCTTTGATACTCAGACGCCCGTTCCTCAATACCGCGAGGACGATTGTAGATGTGGCCGCAGGCCAAATCACTCTTCGAGTTAATGATGAGCATGTGACCTTCGACATTAAGCGGTCGATGCAGCACCCACAAAGCCAAGATGATACGCTTTATTATGTCGACATTGTCGATACCTTTGTGAACTCTCATTTTCAAGGGACCATTGAGGAGTTAGATTCGGATATGCACGGACTTGAGCAGCCAGTTTGTCAAGTCAGTGATTATGGTTCCCATAGTCCCGATAGATTCGTGGAGATTGATTGTGAAGCTGAAGGAAAGTCGAAGCCTTCACTACTGGATCCGCCGTCATTGGAGTTGAAACAACTCCCGCCACATCTCGAGTATGCATTTCTGGACGAGCAATGTCGTCTTCCGGTCATTATTTCATCATCCTTAGAGGAAGAGGAGAAGAGACAACTTCTCGAGGTACTGAGACTTCATAAAAAAGCCAATGCGTGGAAGACTATGGACATCAAAGGCATCAATCCTTCCTTCTGTACTCATAAGACTCTGATGGAGGATGATTACTAGCCGTGTGCTCAACCGTAGAGGCGGTTAAACCTAAACATGCAAGACGTCATAAAAAAGGAGGTGATTAAGTTACTTAATGCAGGGTTAATATACCCTATCTCTGATTCAGTATGGGTGAGCCTTGTACAAGTAGCGCCCAAGAAAGGGGAGTAACAGTAGTCTCAAACGACAAGAATAAATTTATTCCGACCCGTACCGTCACCGGATGGCGAGTTTGCATCGACTACCGCAAACTCAATGACGCCACCCGCAAGGACCACTTCCTGCTTCCATTCATCGATCATATGTTGGAACGTCTGTCGGGGAAGTCATTCTATTGTTTTCTGGATGGGTTTTCGGGTTATTTTCAAATTCCGATCGCTCCTGAGGATCAGGAGAAGACTACGTTCACCTGCCCTTTTGGCACGTTCGCCTACCGGCGTATGCCTTTTGGGTTGTGCAATGCGCCGGCTACATTTCACCGCTGCATGGTTGCCAGTTTTCATGACATGATTGAGGACTCCATGGAGGTGTTCATGGATGATTTTTCTGTTTTTGGGAGTTCTTTTGATCATTGCCTGAAGAATTTGAAAAAGATACCGATGAGGTGCAAAGAGACAAATCTTGTGTTTAACTAGGAGAAGTGTCACAACATGGTGAAGGAAGGGATAGTTCTCGGGCACAGGATCTCGCAAGCGGGGTTGGAGGTCGATCCAGCCAAAGTAGATGTTATCTCTAAACTTCCACCCCCTACCTCAGTCAGAGCAGTTAGGAGTTTCCTTGGTCATGCTGGGTTCTACAGGCGATTCATCAAAGATTTTTCAAAAATCGCAAGACCAATGACCCATTTGTTGGATAAGGATGCTCCGTTTGTGTTTTTGAAAGAATGTCTAACGGCATTCAATTTGTTGAAGCGTAGGCTTGTTGAAGCCCCTATTTTAGTTGCACCAGATTGGGCGTTGTCGTTTGAGATAATGTGCGACGCCAGCGATTTTGCTATAGGGGCAGTCTTGGGACAACGAAAGGAGAGGCACTTTCATCCTATTTACTACGCCAGTAAGACCTTGCACGATGCGCAAGAAAATTACACTACTACGGAGAAGGAGCTTTTGGCGGTAGTTTTCGCGTTTGATAAGTTTACATCGTACCTTGTGTTGTCCAAGACTATCGTATACACGGATCACGCTACTATTCGATATCTTTTCAGCAAACAAGACGCAAAACCATGTCTGATTAGATGGATTCTGTTGCTGCAAGAATTCGATATCGAGATTCAAGATAAGAAGGGTGCGCTAAACGTTGCGGCCGATCATCTCTCGAGACTCGAGCGCGAAGATTCCAAGGAGACGTGGAGGGAACCAATAAACGATAATTTCCCCCACGAGTTCCTGATGAGCATAGAGGTGAGAGATGAGTCGCCCTGGTTTGCCAACTTCGCAAACTATCTAGCCTGTGGAATCCTCGTCAAAGGATTAACACATCAGCAGAAGAGGAAGTTCTTTGCAGACCTCAAGTATTATATTTGGGATAACCCATTCTTATTTGGAGTCGGAGCGGATCGCGTGATTCGTAGATGTGTGTTTGGGAGGAGGCAGCCGACATTCTACGCGAATGTCATGAAGGGCCAACCGGAGGTCACCACAGAGCCAACTACACCAGGAAGAGGTGTTAGATGCCAGTTTTTATTGGCCTACTATTTTTCATGATGCACAGAAGTTGGTACGAGCGTGTGATGCATGCCAGAGGGCATCTATCCGCACGCAACGAAATGCCTCAGAATTCGATCCAGGTCTGTGAAGTATTCGATGCTTGGGGAATCGACTTCATGGGACCATTCCCATCCTCACACGGTAATAAGTACATCCTGGTAGCCGTAGACTACGTGTCGAAATGGGCCGAGGCGCAAACCTTACCCACAAATGATGCCAGAACAGTTGTGAGGTTTATGAAAAGCTTGTTTGCCCGGTTTGGTGCCCCGAAGGCACTTATCAGTGACCGCAGAACACATTTTTTTAATGTGCAATTAGAAAAGGCCCTGTCTCGATATGGTGTTCACCACAGGCTAGCTACACCATGCCACCCCCAGACGAGCGGGCAAGTAGAGGTCACTAACCGGGGACTGAAGAGGATCCTTGAGCGGTCGGTGGGTCAAAACCTCAAGGATTGGTCAAACAAGCTAGATGACGCGCTATGGGCTTTTCGAACAGGGTACTACTCCTTATAGGCTGGTTTACAGAAAAGCGTGCCATCTCCCAGTCGAGTTGGAGCACAAGGCGTGGTGGGCGTTAAAAACTACAAATTTGGATATGAAGAGCGGCAGTGAGGCTTGCTTCTTGCAGATCCATGAGCTCAAAGAATTAAGGAACCATGCCTACGAGAACTCTTGCTTATATAAAGAGCGCACAAAAAGGTTACATGATAAGCGCTTAAGAGATCACAAAGAGTTCAAAGTAGGAGATCTTGTGCTATTGTTCAACTCGAGATTCAGGTTATTCCCCGGGAAGTTGAAGTCCAGTTGGACGGGGCCGTACACAGTCAAGGAAGTATTCCCTTACGGCACTATAGTCATCGGGGACTCAAACGGGGTAACATTCAAAGTCAACGGTCATCAGCTAAAGCTTTATGTTAACGAACCGGTTGACTCGGCAGTGGAGGTCATCGAACTCCACGCCCCGCACGCATAATAAGTGCAGGGAGGAGAGTCCAGCTATCGACTCGCGGAGAAAAAAGTTAGCGGGCATAATTTGCACGCCAAGGGTAAATATGTAATTATGTTGATATTTTGTATTTATTTCGCGATTTCCTCGTTTTTCGTTAAGTTTTAGGTTTTCCGTGTTTTGATTCATACCTTAGAGCGATCTGTGGTTGAAACGAGGTTCAAACGGTTAAAACACTTGAAAAGTTGGTAATTTAGGCGAAAAAACAGAGCTGGGTGCATTTTTCTGCAAAATCTGCAGACTGCCAGATGCCGCACGACCGTGCACTGATCTGCATGGTCGTGCACTTTGAAGTTGCATCTGCAGGAACGACCGTGCAGACTGACTTCCTGGACACGCACGACCGTGCGACCCATCCGCACGCCCGTGCGGATCGAGATCAGTGATCAGGGTTTTAAGATTTCAAATCCACACGACCATGCGCATCTTCGCACGGCCGTGCGCGTACTTTTCTGACAGTTGGTTCAGTGATTTTAAATAAGAGTCTTTCAGAAAAAACCAACATTCATTCCAAACCCTAGCCGCACTACCGTTCCCAAACTCGCACCCTCTCAAAAATCGCCACTTTTTTCAAGGATTCTCCGTAATTTTCAGTCAAGGTATGAATCTCGTTTACAATTATGCATCTTTTGTTCTGTTCTAAGGTAGATTAGGGTTCTTGCTCAACAAATTTTTGGGGTTTTCTTCATAAATGACAACCAAACCCTAGTCTTTGCAAAATTGAGCAAATAAGGGCCCCAATCTGGAACCGTCGGTCCTTCACGGAGAAAACATCTTGATTTATGGTTAAACTGCCGAAAACAGTGAATGGACCCGATTTTTGAAAACTGCAGACGATGCATGGCCGTGCGCCGCATCCGCACGGTCGTGCGGGCCTAAATCGCTGCAGTGAGTCCGACATGAAAACAGTGTGTGGTTTCGATCTGCACGGCCGTGCAACTCATCCGCACGGCCGTGCGACTTCTGGTGACAGCAAACAGAATGCTTAAAAGTCAATGTTCTAGTGCCAGAAACAAATTTTTTTCGGTCTCGCCTGATTTTTATTGCTTATCTGCTTACAGATGAATCACCCGTTCTTGCAATTCGACTCCGACAAACAAAAAGAGCATCCGTGTGTTAATAGATTGCAAACCCTTTGGAACCGACAAGGCCAGATTGGTGAGCCAAGACGGCTGAGTTGGGAAGCCTTGCAAGCCTGGAATCAATCAGAAAGGCTGCAAGAAATGATCTCGATCCCGATGGCAAGGTTGCTGAACATAGAGCGACCTGTCTACCTTGAGTTGATGTTGGAATTTTTCGCTTCTTACGGATACGATAAGCCAAGGAGCGAAAACCCAGACTTCAAGAATGCTAAAATCATTCAGTTTAGGCTTGGGGGACAATGGCATAAATGGACCGTGGCAAAGCTGGGAAAGAAGTTGGGTATCTACGGAGATGACGATATAAATTCTGATATCTTTACCAACATCTACAAGTTCAGCGGCGACGAGGAGAGGGCTGCTTTTTGGGCTCAAATAGCTAACGGGCCGCCTTATGATGCTCGAAGGGCAAAAGCGTCAAAGCTGAAAGACCCGCTTCTTCGGGTTCTTCACCACGTCATGAGCCACACCATTTGCGGTCGCATCGACAGTTCGGGGAATTGTCCCACACCGGATCTGCTATACTTGTACTCCATCGTGAATGGAGTACACGTCAATCTCGCCGCCCGTATGGCGGAATTTTTTATTAACAGCGCGGGGAGGTCGTTGAGCAGTGAAATTCACGGTGGGGAGTATGTGACCCAGCTTGCTCATGCTATCGGGATTATGACGGAGAATGTGGTTGATCATTTAACACTGGTCCACTCAGGGGTGAGGTGGACATTCGTTCCCTACGTGTGATGGGCCTGATTGTTGATACTGGAAATGGCCCAAGGTTAAGGGGCCTACATGGGGATGTTTGGGACCCACTACCACCCCTACCATCTGACGAAGAGCCGGACGTCGAAATGGAGCCTGCCCACAACACATGGTCACGGGGAAGCTTTTATTGGACCGCCACCAGAGCAGGAGCAATAGTAGTACCAGTACCAGCACCAGCCAGGATACCAGGCACATCAGGATTGGCCCCTGGCATTCCCTCATATCCAGAGTTCTACCAGCAGTTTCAGCAGATGAAGGTGAACCAGAATATCATGAGGGATGAGATGCACGCCGGGTTTTCTTACATTTTCGGAGGGTTTCACAACGCCTTCCCGAACTACTTTGGCGATCCTCCACAGTTCCCATTTGGGAACCCCAGGCACGATGACGCGGGCCCATCGGGAGCCCGCCAAGACGATGAGGAGGACTAGTAGGGGGGAGAGTTTAGCTGACGAAAGCGCTGGTGCCATTTAGTATTTATTTATCGTTGTTTATTATTGTTTCTTTTCGGGGTCTTTCTTTTTTACTGCTTTTCTTTAAAGAACCTCACGGATATGTATTTCAGTTTGTTTTGAAACAATTTATTAGTACTTTTGTTATTTCAATTTCTAGCTTTGGGATGAATAATATATTTTGATCAAATGCGTTGTCTGTGTTGTGGATAGTTTGATAAGTTTTGCAGGTACATGGAAATGCACACAGAGCCTGAAAGAAAAGAAGAATGGTCACTTCAAATATCTCCAAGTCTTCTTCCGCTCAAGGGGAGTATTATTCACCTTTTTGCACACTTCAGTTTCGCTAAGTAATAAATGCGTAACTAATTTTCGATTCACATTGGGGACAATGTGAAATTCAAGTGTGGGGAGGGGTTTAACTTGTTAACTTTGTTTGTCCTTAAAAAAATGTATAGATATATATATTGTAATAAACGGTCAATTGTATTTCATTAAAAAAGCAGCTGATACAAAAAAATCGGCAAGCCAAATTGATTTTTAAAAGGAGATAACAACTAAAAGCGTGACAAACAAAAGAAAACTTGCATGCATATCTTTATGCTTACACCCATTCCTTCAATTACGTGAGCATACTTGAGCCTTTCAATTCTTATCATGCTTGTTTTTGTTCGAATATGAGCGAGCCGGGTGTTTCATGTGATTTAGAACTTGTCATTAGTATACTTTTCAAAACCATGAATATGTGAAAAGAGCACGAATATGATAGAGGCACTTAGGATACCCCTTTTGTGTTAGCCTTTTTCTTTGTTTAATTTCCGTAACCACTATTATCCCATTAGTAAACCACGTTGAGCCTATATCCCGTCTTTTTCCGTTGACACCCATTTAACCATATTGAGCCTTTTTATTGTTCAACTTATTTTTGTTAAAACTCAGTTATGGTTATTTTCTAACTTGTAAATATTTAGCAAGTTGTCAAAAAAAAGGGAGAAGAAAATAGCAACAAAAACAGAAAAAAAGGGATCAAATCGAAGCAACTTTAGGTGCTGAGTGGTACAATCTTATTGACTAGCTCGATACGGTCATAATCGGCCGTTTATGCCTCACGTATGTATAATTGTAATTCATTTACGCTTGTTAGAAAGAAAAAAAACCACTGAGTTTTAACCTTTTAGCCACTTTTAAATGTGCATTTCCTACCCGAAACCATTGCCTAACATTAAAACCCTCAAAGACGTCTTGATTGTGCTTTTTCGCATGTTAGTTGGTGGATATTAGATCTTTTAACAAGCTTATTATATTGCATGATTCATCGCCTTGGCATTGAGTGTTTTGCACATACACATTACATGTATGAATCATAAACATAACCGCGTGTATGTGAGCATTGTGAGAATGTGAAGACTTGCATGTTAAGTCGATCGGAAGTGGAATCATAGCTTTTTGGTTATCTTTCCTTATATTCACAATTGCTTGTTCGGTTTAATGGCGTTGATGTTGACTTTTTGGAAAAACAATTAACCGTCGGATATTTATATAAAAACATTTGGGTCCCTCGTAGGCCAGCATTCTTTTATTTCTTGTTTGCTTGAGGACAAGCAAAAGTTCAAGCGTGGGGAGTTTTGATATACGTTAAAATATATATAATTTAGTTCTCCATTTTGCCCCCGTTTTGTGCATTTTTAGCTAAAATATCGTCGTATAGGTACTTAATCGGTCCATTTTATATTTTCAGGTCCTAAACGACGTACCGCAGACAAAGTTGGAGAAAAGTGGGATAAACGAGCACTCCGGACAAATTCTGCTGATTCTGTTGAAGTTACAGATGCCGCACGGCTGTGCGGCCCATTGGCACGGCCGTGCGCGACTTGATTGCTGATCACATGTGACCTGAAGCTTTGGCACGGCCGTGCACATCTGAAGATTTTGTCACTCAAACAACCACTTGTCTGCCCATGCCCTGCAGTGACGTAATGCTGATGCGCACGGCTGTGCGGATAAAGTGCACGGCCGTGCGGATATGAAAATTGTCTATAAAACAGAGCATTCGCGACTGATCAAAATATTGGGTATTTTTCCAAGTTTCTGGGCGATTTCTGAGGCGTAGGAGCTCTCTGATCACGACAGTTTCAAGCCTCAAGGTTGCAAGAAGCTTATCATTCATCCAATCCATCAAATCCTTGCTTGTTTATGGTTTGATTTCTTGTTCTTAAGGTAAATTCTAATCACATTTGCAAGCATTGAGATGATGTTTATGTAAGATTGTTATGAATACTATGAAAAACACTTGTTTTATGATCAATATTTAGTTTGTTATCAAGTTAAAATGAAGCTCAGTCAAATGCTCATGTTTGAATCTTGATGATCATATGGCAATCTTGTTTCATTGATGTTGGATTCTTGATTATGATTGTTTATCTTGGATGATTAGTAAATGGTTAGTTAGGATAAGTTGAATAAACCCCATAATTAATCATTTATTAGTAAGGTGTTAACTTGATTAATATGTTTACACCATGAAACTAGAAATGGGTATTGGTTTAATAAAAGATAATCTGATTTTGATCAAGAATGCTTTCTTACACGGAAGGGCTCTAACGGGTTAAATGGTGTTATTGTGGGTTCTTAATACATCATAAACTTTGTTGAGTATTTGTGGCCAAAATAACCAACTTGGTAGATTTATATTTAAGACTTGCAAAATGAATGAATTTGTGATATGATCTACGTTATGCTTTTCTTGGTGGTTGTATTGTGTTTATGTTGTATTGCTTTCCTTTATAAAGTGAGGTTAGAAAACTTTTAGCGGATGACTAACTTATTTTTAAAGATTCACATGAAAATATATCAATAGCTCGCTAAAGAATAAGTTTAGGTGGTTAAAGTGTGTTTATCGCGTTAACTTTCCGAAGAGTTATCATATTAGGAGTCCTGAAAGGATACTAGCTGTCTTTATATTTGGAAAATTGATCAAGTGCCTTTGTGCCATTTTTGATAACATGCTTATTTTGCTTATAAAACAAGAAAAAAGAAAAAGAAATTATATTTTGGAATTGAAAGTCTTTTATGTCTTAAAATATATTTCTAGATAAATTTAGAAAAACTATTTCACATATCTTTTTACCGGTAAATAAATGACGATGGTTTAGTACATAGCGACTGCCCGCGTCCATGGATCGACATCTGGTTCTTACCCATACTTTACTACATATACGATAGGGTACACTTGTCCTTTTATGTGTGTTTTAATGTTAAGGTATAAATCATTTTTATAAATATTAAAACCGAGTTCGTGTGTAAAATTCATTTTAAAAACATGTATATATACGCACACGCCAAAGATCTGGCGTCATTATCTATATGGCACTAAGTGTACCATATTCACAGATCATAAAGGTCTTCAACATATATTCAACCAGAAGGAAATAAATATGCGCCAACGACGTTGGGTGGAACTGTTGAATGATTATGACTATGAGGTCAAGTATCACCCGGGCAAAGCAAATGTTGTAGCTGATGCTTTGAATAGGAAGGAGCGAGTCAAAACATTACGGGTGCGAGCTTTGGAGATGACAATCCAGACGAACTTCACAACTCGAGTGTGTGAAGCGCAGCAAGAAGCATTGAAACCGGAAAACATTCCAGCTGAATCATTAAAGGGAATGGAAAAGCAATTGGAACCGAACAAGGATGGAACTCTATATTTCATGGGAAGGATTTGGATTCCCTATTATGGTGAGTTGCGAGACTTGGTGCTGGACGAAGCACACAAGTCCAGGTACTCGATACACCCAGGATCGGACAAGATGTACCAGGATCTGAGAGAATATTATTGGTGGCCTAATCTCAAGGGAGATATTGCGACCTATGTTGGGAAATGCCTAACTTATGCAAAGGTCAAGGCCGAATACCAAAAGCCATCCGGGACAACAACCGGAGATCCCGGTTTGGAAGTGGGAACAAATATCAATGGATTTCATTACGAGATTACCCCGGACCTCTCGAGGTCACGACATGATCTGGGGTATCATTGATCGGTTAACCAAATCAGTTCACTTCCTCCATCCGCAAGAAAGACAGTATGGAGAAACTAATGGAACTGTACCTGAGGGAGATTGTGGCACGTCATGGTGTGCCAATCTCGATAATCTCTGATAGAGATGGTCGCTTTGTGTCACATATCTGGCAATCATTTCAAAATTCATTTGGTTCTCGCTTGGATTTAAGCACAACCTTTCACCCGCAGACCGATGGTCAGAGCGAGCGAACCATTCAAACATTAGAAGACATGCTTCGGGCCTGTGTGATGGATTTAGGCGGAAATTGGGATACTCATTTACCGTTGGTAGATTTTCCTACAATAACAGTTATCACACCAGTATCAAGGCCGCTCCATTCGAAGCACTATATGGACGAAAGTGCCGATCGCCATTATGTTGGGCGGAAGTCGGTGACAAACAACTCATTGGTCCCGAACTCGTACAAGAGACCACATACAAGATAGTTAAGATATGTGAGCGTATCAAAGCAGCGCAAGATAGACAAAAGAGCTACACGGATCGAAGACGCAAACCATTATCCTTCGAGGTGGGAGACAAAGTATTGTTAAAGGTCTCACCTTGGAAAGGCGTAGCTAGGTTCGGGAAGCGCGGTAAGCTCAGCCCGAGATATATTGGACCTTTTGAAATTCTGGCAAAGATTGGTACAGTGGCCGGCAAGTTAAAACTGCCAGAGGAACTCAATAATGTACATGACACATTTCATTGTGTCTAATCTGAAGAAAAGTCCAACAAATGACACCGTTATCATTCCAGCAGATGAGATTCATGTTGATGACAAATTACAATTCACCGAAGAACCAGTTGAAGTCATGGACTGGAAGGTCCAAAAGACAAGAAGAAGCCAAATCAAACTGGTGAAGGTTCGTTGGAATTCGAGTCTCGGTCCCGGGTATACGTGGGAGCGTGAAGATCAAATCAAGTCAAAATACCCCCACCTATTCGAGAAGACTCCTTCAGTGGATGCCTCAAGCTGAATTTCAGGACGAAATTCTTTTTAACAGGGGGAGTATGTGACAACTAGCAAATAACTTGTAATTCCGTATAATGTAATCACTAATTTCATATTATAATCTCATGCATAATTATCGTAATTTAAATTCAAAACTAAGCCGTACATTATTAGGGCCAGTAAATCTGATCATAACATATACTGGTTTCCGTTACGATGAGAAGCAGACCAAAACAATGCCCTAAAAGTGTTGTAAGAAAGTGCCGGACGCACAAATTGCGGTGACACTAACTGTGTCGGAAAACCGGCTGAAACGAATCAAGACACGAAATAACGGCATGATAATGCCATAACTGAGTCCATATACAAATGAAAACACATAGTTGAGAAAAACCATTTCAAAAATCCATAACTTTCAGGTATAACGGCTAAATTGCAAAATTGTCCGTTTCGACCAAAAAGGCGACAAATGGCGATTTGTTCGCAAGACTAATTCAGAGGATTCCGGATGTCAGTATAAGAATAAAGCAATTCTAAACACCCTAAAATAATGTGAGAATAGCAAAAATGCGCAAAACACATCGTTTCCGGTCATTTGTCAAACACTACACAATTCGACCGGAAAGCGGCCGATCGTCGAAACGGCGAATATTTTAGTAGCCGATAGCCTCATCCGGGCATCTAGTGAGCTAGTTAAGCATTATTTGGAACTTGGAATCTATTCATCTAACATGAGGTCAAGGAAACACAACTTTCGGAAAAGTTCGACGACGGATCATAAAAGTGCCGATATCGATCGAACGGTCGAACGAAAGATATATCGGCCATCCTAACTCATCGTATATTCGTCTAGCGAACTAGTCATGAATATTTTTAGATCGGAAATGCCCTAGTTTCACATCATATTAGTTGTGTTAGTAAAAAACAAAGGCTTCCGGTAATAAATATATAGTTCCGTTTATTAACGAATATTTCGATAATGAGCGATCTAGTGACATATCCGTCATCCGAAACCTATTTTGGAGAATAATATGGATAAAATGCCATGTAATTACACCCTAAAAACAAATCTTATGCTTAAGATGCTAGATCATTAACCCTAATCACCATACTTAGTTAAATTACCAAAATATCTCCATTTTTTAACATGTGATATAAATTAATTTACACTTCACCCTCTCCATTTTGACGGTCACAAAGTGGGTCCCATCCACTTGATTTTGGTTGAAAAATGGTGATGTTAAGTATGGCATGTTAGATCTTGATGGACTTGAAGATATGATGTGATTATATAATAATTCCCTAAGGATACTTATCATTTTATTCACCAAAATTGCAAACACATTCTCCTTCTTCCCCCCCCCCACATTGTTCACGGCTACAACATCACCACCATAAGCCACCATTTAGCCACCACCAATCACCACTTTATACACCATTAGAAGCTTAATCAAGACCTCTAAAGAAGCTTGCATGAATAGAGCTCATTAGGGATTCTTAAGGAGCTTTCTTTTCTTCTAAATCTTCAAGGAACTTGTGCACCCATTGTGAGCTAAACTTCTCCATAATCTAGCTTATTTTTATGCTTAGATTATTATTGTACAAGTTGATCATCTTGAAAATCAAGAAACGATACATCAAAAACCCTAAAATACAACATAATAATAACACTAAATATTGTTTATTTGTGTTGATTACATGCTTATATGATTGTTAGATTACATGTTGAAGTTGTTTATGTTAAAATTATGATATAAAAGTTGCATGATCTTGTGTGATTTAGTATAAAAGTGAAGATTTAAACATGTTAAGGTTTAAATCTAAACAAGATCATCAACTACATCATCCATGAAAAATAATACAACTTAAACATAACTTTCATGCATATGAATGATTTTTATGAGAAGTAAACACTTATATTTAAGTTGTAATCACTTTAAAAATGTGTAGTAATCAAGGGGTTAACTGCATGAACTTTGTAACAATTGTGTAAAATAGGTTTCAAAAACCCGCACCATTTTATTAATCTTGTGTGCGTTATTTTATCATATTCTTAAAAATTGTGGTTGCTAATAATAAAAGTAATTTGAATGCAAAACTTTAATAAATAAAACATTAGTTAATAAGTAAAACCCTAAATTAATAAATAAAACATTAATTAAAATCACAATTTATTTAACTCAAAACAATATATAAAAAAGAGAAGGGAACCGGGATCAAACCCGTGTCTCCCAGGCTCAAACACACTCAGCACCACTGCACCACACATACCATATGTGCTAGAGTCAAATGTCAAAATATATATAATCATTCTGCAAAGAATCCTGCAACCGCAGCAAATCTCCTCTCCGGAGATCTTGCAGCATACGCGTTTTCCTTCGAACAAACAGCTGTTCAGCAGCTATTTTTGGTAAACTCTCTCAATCCAAACGCGCCGGTATTTAATTTCCGAGATCTTGGTCGCAGAAACCGAAATCATGAATTCCCTATAAATACCACCTCTGCCAAGCATTTTAAGCTCACACCTTCAATCATTCCTTGAAATTACCCTGCTCTCACTCTAAAATCTCTCCGTCACCGGAAGCTCTGACTCGCCGTAACTCAGCAGGTCGCCGGAACCGCATTCCCCACTGGCTCTGTTCATACGGTAGATCTCTTTCGTTGTTCTTTTAAGTTTTACCTAATTAACATCATATACAGTCGATCATTAGCAAAATCAGAACGAATCAAAAATTGATTCAGGTGGGTATAAGTTCTGGGTTTAAAATGAAGAAGACGCAGTGAGTTTAAGTGTTTTCATGTAATTAAATCGTTGGTGCAACCCCAACCCCATCAGGTTCGTCCTCTAAATTCGCTGGTAAGAGGAAGCGAAATGGCAAAAATTTCGCCGTCTCCCAAACCACCTCCTATCACTGCTGCTCCAATCACATAAGTCGCCCCTCAAGACGCTCCATTCAAAAAGCCATACACTGGTCCACACAAAAAATGTAACCGATGCCAATACCACCATCCCCCTGAGAACCCTTGCCAATACTGCAAAAGTTGTGGCTGTGCAGGTCACACTATTCAAACTTGCCTCACACTCCAAAGATCAAACCGCAATCAGCCTCAAGCTCAAACCAATAATCAAATGGTGGGCCAAGCCCAACAACGCTTACTTTTACCACCTGCCCAACCCATAGCTCAACCCTACTACCAACCCAACTACCCAATGATGCAATCCATTAGAGCATGCTTCAATTGTGGCGATCCAAACCATTTCTGAAATACATGCCCCCGCTTAGTGAACATCATAAATGCCCAAGCTCAAGCCAATCCGGTGAACTAAGCCAATCAAGCTAATCCACCTGCAAGAGGAAGGGCTTTCAATATCAACGCCAACCAAGCAAGGGCTAATAACAATGTGGTTAATGGTATGTTCCTTATTAACGGTAGTTATGCATCCATATTGTTTGATACTGGTGCGGATAAAGATTCCGTGTCTTTAGAATTCGAATCTATTCTTGATCTACCTCGTGTTAGTCTCGCTGCGTTAAACTCGATTATACGTGATTGTACTCTTACCCTTAATGATCATGGTTTCCTGATTGATCTTATTCCTATGAAATTGGGTAGTTTTGATGTTATCATCCGATGGACTGGCTCAGCCAGCATCACGCCGAAGTAGTTTCCCATGAAAAATTTATTAGAATTTCCCTTGCTGACGGTTAGACACTACGTATTTTTGGAGAAACTCCTTCGAAAGGGCTCAAATTGATGTCATGTCTACAAGCTCGAAGATATATTCGCAAAGATTATGTCACGTTTCTAGCTCATATCGTCAAGAAGGAAGGCAAGGAAAGGAAGCTCGAAGATATTCCAATCGTTAAAGAATTTCCTCAAGTTTTTCCCGACGACGTTTCAGGACTTCCTCCTATGCGAGAAATCAAATTTCGGATCGATCTTGTACCTAGTGCTACACCAGTCACAAAGTCTCCCTATAGGTTAGCCCCATCCGAGATGCAAGAATTGGCCAGTCAGCTGCAACAGTTGACTGACAAAGGATTCGTACGTCCTAGTTCGTCGCATTGCGGTGCACCTGTTCTTTTTGTAAAGAAGAAAGATGGAACATTTCGCATGTACATTGATTATAGAGAGCTCAACAAGTTGACCATCAAGAATCGCTATCCATTGCCTCGTATTGATGACCTCCTAGATCAACTCCAAGAGGCCACCTGTTTCTCACAAAACGACCTTCGCTCTGGATATCATCAACTTAGAGTGCGCAAAGAAGATATTACAAAAACCATCTTTCGAACTAGTTATGGCCACTATGAATTCATGGTTATGCCTTTCGGGTTAACCAATACTCCTGCTGTCTTCATGGATTTGATGAATAGGGTGTGCAAACCCTATCTCGGCCGTTTTGTCATAGTTTTCATTGATGATATTCTTATTTACTCCAAGACCAAATCCGATCATGAGCGACATCTTCGACTTATTCTTACACTCTTGAGGACTGAAAAGCTTTATGCTAAGTTCTCGAAATATGAGTTCTGGTTAAAAGAGGTACAATTTCTTAGCCACATCGTTAATGGCAAAGGGATTCATGTCGACCCTTCAAAAATCAAGGCAGTACAAGAATGGCAAGCGCCACGTACTCCTACCGAAGTTAGGTCATTTCTTGGCCTGGCTGGTTATTATCGACGCTTTATTGCAAATTTTTCTCATATCATTGTTCCACTCACAGCCTTAACTCACAAGGGAAAACCCTTTATTTGGGGACCCAAGCAAGAGGAGGCTTTCCAAACTTTGAAGCAAAAGCTTTGTGATGCACCTATCCTTACACTCCCTAAGGGTTGCGAAGACTTTGTGGTTTATTGCGACGCGTCAGGGCAAGGGTTAGGTTGTGTTCTAATGCAAAGAGGAAAGGTGATAGCCTATGCCTCGAGGCAACTCAAAGTGCATGAGAAGAATTATACCACTCACGACCTAGAACTTGGAGCAGTTGTGTTCGCTCTAAAGATATGGAGACATTATCTCTATGGCACCAAGTGTGAAATTTACATTAACCACAAGAGTCTTCAACATATCTTCAATCAAAAATAGTTGAACATGAGGCAACGACGATGGGTTGAACTCCTAAATGATTACGACTGTGTAATTCGATATCATCCTGGCAAGGCAAATGTTGTGGCTGATGCACTCAATCGAAAGGGTTATGCTAATTCCGTTTATCTTCTATGTTCTCAAATTGTAACCGACCTCAGAGATCGAATTCGGGCAGCTCAACATACTTCTGTAACGGAAAATGGCGTACACGATGAGCTGTCTTGTGGAGCCGAACTCAAAATAGAAACCAAATCCGATGGTATCCTTTACTACTTAAACCGTATTTGGATACCCGATCGCAGCAATCTTCGTGCTTTTCTCATGAATGAGGCGCACAAAACACGATACTCTATACATCTAGGAGCCGATAAGATGTATCAAGACTTACTATACACCTATTGGTGGCCTGGCATGAAGAAGGATATCGCTATTTTGTTTCCAAGTGCCTTACATGCTCCAAGGTAAAAGCTGAACATCAAAGACCTTCAGGACTTGTTGTCCAACCTGAAATACCTGTATGGAAGTGGGAAAATATAACCATGGATTTCATTACGGGTTACCTCGCACCTCCAGTGGGTATGACACCATATGGGTAATCATTAATCGTCTTACTAAATCAGCTCATTTCATCCCAACTCGCGAGGACTTCAAGAACGAGAAGTTAGCTCATATCTATATCAATGAGATCGTAAGGCGTCATGGAGTACCTTTAAGTATCATTTTAGATCGAGACGGCCGCTTCACTTCACGAACATGGCAAGCCGTACAATCCGTGTTGGGTACACGTTTAGACCTCAGCACTACCTTCCACCCTCAAACTGATGGTCAATCTGAGCGCATCATATAAACCCTTGAAGATATGTTGCGAGCATGTGTCATAGACTTCAAAGGTAATTGGGACACTCACCTACCGTTAGTTGAATTTTCGTACAAAAATAGTTATCATTCAAGTATTGGTATGGCTTCTTTTGAAGCTTTATACGGCCGTAAATGCCGATCTCCAGTATGTTGGCACGAAATTGGTGAAGCGTAAATCACTGGACCTGAATTGATTCAAGAAACGACTGACAAAATTCTTCAAATTCGAAATAATCTTCTAGAAGCTCAAAGTCGTCAAAAAGAGTTACGCTGATAAACGACGAAAGCCTTTGGAGTTGTGTGTTGGTGATCAAGTACTTTTGAAAGTATCACCGTGGAAGGGAGTGGTTCGTTTTGGTCAGAAGCGCAAGCTAGCACCACGCTATGTGGGACCATTCAAGATACTCGAAGAGTAGGCCCTGTAGCATACAAGCTTGACCTACCAGAAGAACTCAACAGAATTCACCCCACGTTTCACGTATCAAACTTGAAAAAGTGCCTCGCCGACGAATCTCCATATTCCTTTGGAAGATATTCAAGTTGATGAATAAATGCACTTCGTTGAAAGACCAGTAGAAATCATGGATTTCAGTGAAAAGCACTTGAGACGAAGTCGTATTCAAATTGTCAGGGTACGTTGGGAGTCAAAACGAGGACCCGAGTTTACTTGGGAACGTGAAGACTCAATACGCGAAAAATACCCGCATCTGTTTCCTGTTACAACTACTACATAAATTTCGGGACGAAATTTCTAAAAGTAGGGGATACTATAACATTTGTGTAAAACGGGTTTCGAAAACCCGCACCATTTTATTAATCTTGTGTGCGTTATTTTATCATATTCTTAAAAATTGTGGTTGCTAATAATAATAGTAATTTGAATGCAAAACTTTAATAAATAAAACATTAGTTAATAAACAAAACCCTATATTAATAAATAAAACATTAATTAAAATCACAATTTATTTAACTCAAAACAATATATAAAAAAACGAGAAGAGAACCGGGATCGAACCCGCGTCTCCCAGGCTCAAACACACACTCAGCACCACTGCACCACACATACCATATGTCCTAGAGTTCAAATGCCAAAATATATATCATCATTTTGCAAAGAATCCTACAACCGCAACAAATCTCTTGTCGGAGATCTCACAGCATACGCGTTTTCCTTCGAACAAACAGCTGTTTAGCAGCTATTTTTGGTAAACTCTCTCAATCAAAACGCGTCGATATTTAATTTCCGAGATCTTAGTCGCAGAAACCGAAATCACGAATTCCCTAAAATACCACCTCTGCCAAGCATTTTAAGCTCACACCTTCATTCATTCCTCGAAATATCACAGCTCTCACTCTTAAATCTCTCCGTCACCAGAAGCTCTGACTCGCCGGAACTCAGCAGGTCGCCGGAACCGCATTCCCCGCCGGCTCTATTCATACGGTAGAACTCTTTCGTTGTTCTTTTAAATTTTACCTAATTAACATCACATACAGTCGATCATTAGCAAAATCAGAATGAATCAAAAATTGATTCAGGCGGGTATAAGTTCTGGGTTTAAAATGAAGAAGACGCAATGGGTTTAAGTGTTTTTATGTAATTAAATCGTTGGTTTTAAACGGGTTAGACACACAGTCTAGTGGTGGACTGTGTGCAAACACAATACACACGTCCATGGTTCAAGTCTCGCAATGTCCGGTTTTCTGAGATGAAATCTTTTTGGTTTAAAACTAAACTAGAACATTACTCAACAAGTATATAAAGATATTATAAAATCAAGTTTCATCGGGTTAGACAGCCAGCCCAGTTGGTTGGGCTGGGTGCAAATCACATTTAAGGTCTCGGGTTCGAGACCCTTAGTGCGCATCGGTTCAATTCTGTTAAATCTTTTTAAATTAAATTAGTTTCTAAAATAGTCTAAAGAGAGTAATAATATAATTAATATCAGGATTCTTTGCGGTTAGACACGTAGCTCAGTTGGAAGAGCTGCGTGCACACAACCGAGAGGTCACGAGTTCGAATCTTGATACACGCTGCCAATTCCATCATCAAACTGTTTGACACCACCTTGTCAGACTGACAAGTTTTTTTAATATTTTTTTATTTTTATTTTTATTTTAGGATTTATATTAATATTTAAGCTGAAATCAATTAAAAATGCTTAAAAATATAATTCCAAAGGTTTTAAAATATCAATAAAAAATCACAAAAATAACTTAAAAATCTAAACAAAGGTTTTAACCGAAATATTAATTTATTTATTTATCGACATATCGCGTTATTATTTTAGGTTAGTACTCTTTCATCGGTCAAATTCTCAACTCGTGCACACTCTTCAACAACCAAGAATACGCATCCACTGTAAGTGAATCTTTACAAATTCCCCTTTTTAATCATGTTTTGGGGTGTATCATGTGTCGTATATTTTTATTATTTATTTAAACACTTGTGCTAACATCATCTCGTGAATAAATGTGTATAGTTGTTGTGTGATTATGTGTGGTTACATTTTATCATTTCAATGCAATCATTTCATTAGGCCCATCAGTTCCTTGTGGGATACGGGTTGAGCATCAGGTGCCTCATTAGATCGACTCCGTTTGATTGAGCCTTGATCTCAAATACATCATTCATCATGTCATGTGTTCATTGTGGATATAATGTGGTTTGTGATTAGTTATTTATATACATATGCTCACATGTGAATTATGCACAATTTTTATCTAACAACCATATTATTCAACTACTTAAATGTTTTACTAAGGTTCACTCGCCAATGTTTGTTGACCCAAATCTTTTATTTTATGCATGATACAGGTGAACAAGCTGAAGAAAGAAACACATAGGAATGGCCCTAGAAGAGTAAACAAAGTTATTGCGTACTGAACAATATTTTGGTTTTGTTTGTGCTTGTATGAATTCTTGTGTTTGAATATTTCAAGTTTTAATTCTAATTTAATAAATATGAAACTTATTATTAAATATCATGAGCTTTGGTGATAACCCAAACCTGCCCTGACTTTTATTTCCGCTGCAGGTCGGGGTGTGACAAACTTGTTCAAACAACATGTTAAAGTATTGATTTGAAAAGGCTAATAAATAGTAAAAACCCACTTGATTTACTAGGATTTTTAAACAATAAAAGTCATGGATGATGATATGTTGATTCTGTAGAATAAATATTAAATGGCTTGTTGATGATGATTATGAGTTTAAACAGGTTTTAAATACGTTTTTTAAAACAAGGAAAACGCCATAGTTTAGGGGAAACTATGGCGAAATTTTCTAAAAATCTAATCGCGATTAAAACATGATTAGTGGGACTAAACACGATTAGTAACTTAAATCGTCATTAAGTGGGCTCAATAACAAAAGTTATCTCTAAATAACCAAGTGTTTAAATAAAGATACAAATATATATTTATAAGTAAAATAAATGCTTTTACAAATATATATTATTATATGGAAAATAATACAAGTATTTATATACATATTGTTACCAATAAATTTATATGTATAACATGTGTGTATTGTATGTGTATGTATTAGAACCTTAGGGTATTCACAATAAAAATACCCCACCATATACAAAATACAAACACTTGAAACAACACACAAAGTATTGGTAACATGATAAATAGATTTTGTTAAGAGTTGAAACAATAAATTGGACAATGGAAACAAGGTGAACAATAGACGGACATTAAAGATTACACCTTCGTGTCGACGACAACGGACGATTCTTGACGAAAACAAACGTGTAATAAACGACGCCGACAACGAGTCTAAATATATGTTTAGACTTTAACATGTTTATATATTATCGGAATGAAAAATCTGGAAAGTTAAGTATATGAAAAGTTAGAAAAATTATAAGTAAAATACTTATAATAAAAATGGGCTTCATAAATATATATTTGGGCTAGGCCCAAATTGTGAAAACCATATATTAGGCCAAAATTCTATAATGTTATGGAAGTGGCCCAAAAACTAATAAAAGCCCAAAACTATATAAAAATACATGGGCTAGGCCCAAGGATATTAAATACATGGGCTAGGCCCAAGGATACAAAAAGAAATGGGCTAGGCCCAAAGACAAAAAGACATGGGCTAGGCCCAAAGACAAAAAGACATGGGCTAGGCTCAAAGACAAAAAGACATAGGCTAGGCCCAATGACAAAAAGACATGGGCTAGGCCCAATGACAAAAATACATGGGCTAGGCCCGGTGACAAGAAAACATGGGCTGGCCCAATGACATGTGAAGGGCAAGGCCCAGTTCACACATGGTTTGAAAAACATTTATATGTATATATATATATATATATATATATATATTTAAGAAATATATATACCTACATTAATCGAACGAACAAACTACCAACACTATGATCACATTATAAGTTGTTCAATCATAACAAGTAAATAAATAACAAGAATTCAAGATGAACAACGAGTACATGGACCATTGAGACCTAGGTGTCTAATGAAACAAATACGCATGTAGGTTACATACGTTGCGAACACCGAACGATAAACAATATGACTTATACGGAACGCAAAAATTGTGAGTTCATGTCCCTCCTTTCACTTACTTTAAGTTTTGTTTTAAACTATCGAGGGAAAATACATGTCACGTCAAAAGAGTATGTTAGCTATGAGTTAGCAGATAACAGATCACTGTGCTTAAGTAGGAAATAATAGTAGTAACGATTAATCACTTAGTGACCAAGGTGCAAAAGAGGTAGATCTATTGAGTTTGAGACCCGCTCCACTCCTGGTTAGTATACCCATTGGAGTGCTTTTGTGATCCCAAAATGTCAAAGAAGTCTCGCTTTGGTTACTTACCTATGGCACTAGTATGTCAGGGTGCTCGCGGCACACTGATAGATCCTAAATTAACTCATTGATGCTAATAACATACTTGGATTTCAATACAGGTTTTCAAAGATGACATTTGGATACGAAAACATTAAACTACATGAACTCGCCAACTTTATGTTGACTTTTTTTTTTAAATTACATGTGTTTCAGGACGCAGGACTTGAGCTGGTGATGGGGTTCTGGTATGGGATTTTCAAGACAACGATGTACTACCTTTTGGAGTCTTTGCCTTTTATATCCCAACCTCGTTTGGGTATATAAAGGTCAAAGCCTCAGCATGATTTTGTGATAAAACAATATCTTATCTTGGAACATGTGTTTTAAACTATGGTTGCAATGGTAATTTGATACTGATAACAATGTGGTTTCACTTTTGAAGGATGTAAATGTTTAATGAAACTTAGTAATGGCATGACATCGTTGTTGTTAATTCTGTTTACTAAATTGGATGCAATGATTACCTAGTAGTCACACACTAGCGCTTCCGCTACGACTAGGTATAACACACATAACAGGATTAGTGAGAAACAGGAACCCAGACTATATTCGATTTGGTTTGACATCACTTTTCATTCTTGAAACCCCACGAAAGATCATATGACTTTTCGTAGCGTTTGAGGTTCGAGAAGAAAAGGATGTAGAGTTCAACGACTGAGAACAACGAGACTAAGATCTAGAAAGAATTTTAGGTCTCGAGATTTTTGAATTGTTGTTGTTTGAAACAACTTTAGTTGATGTTGCGTTTAATTTCTTGGGATTATTTTGGAAAACATATGAGTTTGAAATATTTTGATTATTTTTCTTTGCTAGATTCTAGTATTCATTAGAAGGCTTTGCTTGATTTAATTGATGTCCATGACGTCGATGGTGCGAAACCATCTGATAATAGGTGTTCATGGATTGGTATGATACGAGGGGACGATGAACACAATATCTAGCTATGTGCCCCAGAATTCCACAATTAAAACAAGTTTGTCTTTTCGAGAAAAAGACTCTTAGTTCTGCTTGTGTTATTCCGGGGAGCTGATTTGGTCTCTTCTTTCCATTAGGTGCTGATTTCTTGTGTTCATATTTACTCTTTGATGAAACTTGATCACAATCATCAGCACAAGAGTGAGTATCGATAACTTTACCCTTCAACTTAGGTTCAGCTAGCTTTTGAAATGGGTTTTTCTTTTGGTTTTGGTTAGCAGCATCTGAGGAGATTTGCACTTAACTTTTCATTTTGTGTTGTTTTCTGGTTTTTCGATATCGCCTTTTCTTTATAGGAGTGAACCCTGTAGGCTTAGTCTCATTTGAAACATTTTCTTCAGAAACTGGGCCTTTTGTGATGACTGTATCAGTTTCTTTGGAAGTCATGTCATTAGATACCAAGCTTTCAGGAACAGTCGATTCTTGATCACCAGATTATGAGCAATTTTCGTCAACAATTTGACCATCGTAACCTCTTTACTCATTATCTGATGAGTTAGAATCTTCGGTCTAATCCTCAGATTTATCAGACACTTCCTGATCTTCAACACATTCATTCATACAATCCAATAGAATAATATTTTCATCTTCACAACTTTTAGAGAGGTCCGAAGTATCAGTTGAGGTTCCAGAAAACTAGAATAGTTTTCTGAATCACTCGAAACAAATGCCTCAGACTCCTCTTGTAAACAACTTCACAATCAGAATCAAAAACCACATCATTCAAAGTTTCAGTTTCAACAACTTTAGAAAATCCCTGAGTCACAGAAACCATGGACTTAACAAAGTTCCAAACGTAATTATCATGTTTATCACACAAAGAAACATCCGATTCATCATCATCAATTAGATGTGGTTCATCATCCACTTCCGACCGCTCCTCTACTATCACTGATTCTACACATACACTAAAACAGTTAAGATTGTTTAAAGAATCAGATGTTGATGCCTTATCTTGTGGTTCCTCAGATGGAGTTTTTATAGACTCCTTTTCATGTTTTAAATTATCGAACTGATTCATTTGAGCATTCTTGATTAGTATCTTTAACAAAACTCATGGGCTTTTGAAAATCGCTGGGTCTTGCATTCTTTCATTTAAAAGGTTCCCAAGTAATATAATCGCTTGGTTTGCCATACATTATTTTATCATAATTTTCCAGTTCTTGCTTAGTAACTAGCATTCTTGAGTAATTATGATTATATGGGGAGGAACTTGTGTATAACCTAACCCTTTGCCCTTGTTTTCTTTAAATGCAAGCTGTACATTACATAGATTACGAGCGGTGTCACTGGAAGTATCAAATTTATTAATGTTAACTCATTTTGTTGATACTTTCCAATGAGAAGTTCCAGCTTAGCTCTCACGGAGTCACACTCCATTGTTTTTAAAATTAGTCTGTTTTTGTGATCATGGACCCAACAATTCTGTTGATTGACATCCAAGTGGAGCTGAGCTATGTCCTTCTTTAGCACATCAATCTTTTCATAGAGAATTTTATTGTTCTCTCGAAGACCAATGTACTTATACATGACATTGTTATAATCTCTAATTAGAGCAAAATTATGTGCTCTCATCTATGCAATTTTATTTCTACAGTGTTTTGAACATAAAAGAGAGTTAACCGTTTCGGAGAGAGTTTTGAGTTCCTTACTCAGCGCCAACAAGCATTGGTGCACAGTTTCTCCAACTTCCGAGATCTTGAGAGACTCCACTTGTGCTGCAGCATCCACCCAGCTAAAACCACGTTGCTCTTGAGCCATAGTGCCTTTCCTGCTCCAGTGCCTCCTTGGCTAGTTGAAGTTGAAGTTGATGTGGAAGTTTGAGCTTGAGACAAAGGAACAAAGGCTCACTCTGTCACACCCTCAATTTCCACTTGCGGAGTTTTAACCGCGAGGCGTGTGAACAAACCAGAATCTGAAACACTAGTACGTCGAACGACTCTATATGATTTGATAATACGTGGCACTCTAAACACTAGTACGTCGAACGACTCTATACGCGTTCATTCACATAGCACGTAATTAGTTTGACAAGTATTACGTTTAAGTTATCCGAAAAACCCGGGATGTCACATTATCCCCATGTTGAAAGAATTTTCGTCCCGAAAATTGAGTAAACGCGGTTTAGAATGTAGCGTACATGTTTAGAGTGCCACGCACAAAGAGTTAGTTTGTTAATGATGGTACGCAACGTTACAAGAAGTTCCCAAGTGCCATGCACAAAGATTTCCAAGTGTCATGCACAAGAATTTAGTTAACAGTGGTACGCGAATGTATGAGAAATTTCCAGGTTGTCACATCATCCCCATGTTGAAAGAATTTTCGTCCCGAAAATTTAGTTACTGGTATCGTTAGTTTGCTGCTCAGTTACGAAGAGATGTGGGTATTTGCTTTTCATTTGATCCTCTCTTTCCCACGTGAACTCCGGTCCACACTTAGAGTCCCAACGAACCTTAACGATCGGAATTTTGCTGTGCCTTCGAGTCTTGATCTCACGATCCATGATCTCGATAGGCTGTTCCACAAAGTGCAGTTGTTCATCCACTTGGATCTCATTTAATGGAATAACTAGAGTTTCATCTGATAGACACTTCTTCAGATTTGACACGTGAAATACGTTGTGAACTCCGCTGAGTTCGGCAGGAAGGTCTAATTGATAAGCTACGGGTCCAATACGTTTCAAGATTACAAACGGGCCTACGTACCGTGGGTTAAGTTTGCCCCGTTTTCCAAAGCGGATTACACCCTTCCAGGGTGACACCTTTAGTAGGACGCGGTCGCCTACTTGAAATTCGAGCGGTTTGAGTCGTTGATCAGCGTAGCTTTTCTGTCGATCTCGTGCCGCCGCCATGCAGTTTCTGATTTGTACAATCTTTTCAGTGGCCTCAAGTATTAACTCAGGGCCTGTGAGTTGACTGTAACCGACTTCTGCCCAGCAAACCGGTGATCTACATTTACGACCGTATAATGCCTCAAACGGTGCTGCCGAAATACTCGTATGATAGCTGTTGTTATATGAGAATTCTACTAGAGGCAGGTGGATTTCCCAACTATTTCCGAAGTCTACCACGCATGCCCTAAGCATGTCTTCCAAGGTTTGTATGGTCCTTTCACTTTGACCATCAGTCTGAGGGTGATAGGCTGTGCTCATATCTAAGCGTGTTCCCAACGCTTTCTGGAGTGACTGCCAGAAGTTAGACGTGAAGCGAGCATCTCTGTCTGAGATGATGGACGTTGGCACTCCGTGCCGAGAAACTACTTCCTTAATGTAGATGCGAGTCAACTTCTCCATCTTATCTGTTTCTTTAATAGCTAGGAAGTGTGCGGACTTAGTTAAACGATCCACCATTACCCAGATGGTATTTGACCTTGTTGGCCTCTAGGCAGTTGCACATTTCAAAAACGGATTCAGATTTTTCGATCCAGCGGACCAGTCCAATGGGTCCTTCCGCCCCCGAGAATTTGCTTGGTTTCGCGTCAAGGAACATCTTGTAGGGGTTAAAGCCCCCTCCTACTGACAGAGAATAGGTAGTCAGCGAGGAATCCTACTAGCCTCACTATTAGATTTTCACACGAAAATTTAATAATGGTTACCTGCCGGTTGGTTCTGAACACCCGCTAAAGCTGCGTTCACGTGCTCTTGAATCATGGCAGCTAGCTCTTCGGGCGTCAAGTTAAGGTTTCCACATCGTCCAGTTGCCATTTTAGATCTAAGTAGAAAATAAATAGACCGAAGGAAAGTAAATAAAATAAGCGAGACGCGTCAGTCTTCTACGTCTCCATCCCCCAAATCACTATCGTTGCCGTTATCCTCCGCGGCGTTTCCAGCTTCTACAGCTGGGTCTTCCTCCTCTGGATCCTCCTCTGATTCCTCCTCAGGGTCCTCCTCTGGATCCTCTTCCGGATCCTCCTCTACCGGCACTGGAGGGGCCGGCGCTGGTGCAGGTGCTTGATTTTGATGTAGTTCCTGAATGTTCCAACTATTTTCCAGGACTCTGTCCTCGAGCCAGTCAGCTCTTATCTGCTCAGCACGCAGATCTCTGGCTATGGTATTACGAGCTATCTTACTCGTATGATGCTCTTCCTCAAGCGAGTCGGTCTTACCTGTAAGTTGTCGGATCATCCATCCTTGTGCTAGGATGGTTTCCTGCATTCTTTCTAACTGTTTTTGTTGTTTATGTATCAGGATTCTAAGTATGTCAATTCCTACTTCTACAGGGTTAACCGGTTCAACTGGTACAGCAATGGTTGGGCGTGATGACGACTCCTCCCCCAGAGCGAGCCTTTTCCTCGCAGCTGAGCGTGTCTCCACGCCATAAGATGGTATGGGTTCCACCATTGGTGCCTTTCCTTGCGCCCTTGGTGGCGTAAGTTTGTCGGATGATGATGATGACGATGAGGATGATGACATTGCCTGTTAGGTCGTGTAGTTAGTTACGAGTTGTTTTCATTTCTTATTATGAAGGCATAATCTACATATCACAGTTGTGGTATATTGCATAACAAGATATAATAGTTTGGTGCCAAACTAAGTCTAGTGTCGTGAATTCCGCTATAGTTTAGGTCTACTTCTAATGCAAACCTGGTTCTCTATAGCTAGTGGCTCTGATACCAATCTGTCACACCCTCAATTTCCACTTGCGGAGTTTTACCGCGAGGCGTGTGAACAAACCAGAATCTGAAACACTAGTACGTCGAACGACTCTATATGATTTGATAATACGTTTTCAAAAATCATTTGTCATAGATTTTATATTGTCTTGATTAGTTACCAATATTTAGCAGAAGCATCAGTTTTTAAAGTTTGAGCGGAAGCATAAATAAGTAGTGAAGCGGGCGCCAACACAAACGCCAAAACAAATGAAAAACCCCAAAACAATATTTATAAATAAGACTCGATAAAAGATGTCTTGTTCAATGCATGTGCGTGCACCTAGAGCTCCTAGCGTCCTGAGAAACATGTAAAGAAACAAGTGTCAACATTAAAGATGAGTGAGTTCACAAGTTTTCATAAATTCGTTTGTTCGGTTATAGTTTGTTTTCCCCGTTATCCCTAACCCGGGATAACGTATTGGTTCCATTATTCCAACCCGGAATAATAAGTTGTTGCTTCCATTATCCTCAACCCGTGATAATATAGTTGTTGTTTCCATTATTCCAAACCCGGAATAATAAGTTGTTGCTTCCATTATCCCCAACCCGGGATAATATAGTTGTTGTTTCCATTATTCCAAACCCGGAATAATAAGTTGTTGTTTCCATTATCCCCAACCCGGGATAATATAGTTGTTTCGTAATTAAGTTCAATGTTAACATATACAGGTAGCTAGCCTAAAGTTATGTCACGTAAGTGTTCGCGATCGAAGCTGACTGTTGTGCCTCCGTGTTGCCAGGCCTATCACTGACCATGGCGAAGTTAGGCCGAATTATTCACCCGTTGACCATACCCGGTCGGCTAGCGCGACTAGCTCGGATGGGGCTTGTCGGGCCCAGTAGTACTACTTATAACTCCCCCGCTATTAAACCCAATACTAACGATCCGAGAGATTGACGAGGACTTAAGTGATAAAGCTGCTTAGTGACCATAACATTACATTAACATTAACTTAGTTACCGAATAGTTATGTGACGTTAAGTTCGTATAACGTAAAGAGATTGAGTTTGAAGAGTGTATACATGTTTCTCCCCCTGTTGTTTAAAACCGGATAAAGTTAGGGGCCGTGAACTCACCTTTATTTGCTCGGTTAGTGTAGCAAAGAAGTTATAAGAGATGGGACCGCTAGTTGCGTCCTAACAAACCAATTAATTCCAAGTCAGTGTGTGAACACACCAATACAAATTCTACACGTAATTTACGCACAAAGTGATACACACAAACAACGTATCTAACACTCAAACATGCATGCAAGTATCCTCATGTGAACCTAGTGATTTACACAACTTATCATAAACATAAACCAATCCATGCCACAATCTGGTGCACACAATCACAAGTTATCAAATTTCAGCTTAACACTCATAATTCAGCTGTTTTCTAGGATTTTTATAAAATAGTTCCAACATTCCAAAAATTCCAATATTTTTACAGTAGGTGAAATTTATACTGTAGAAATTTATATAAATTTTCCAAGTCCTACATCTTTACCAATTAACCATAAATATTAATATGCTAGGCTGCAGTCAGATTTACCGCTTTCTGACTGCAGTCCACGGCAGAATTTATTTAAAAATTACTGATCGTCCAATTAACAAAATTCCAGTTGGAGTTGCCCGGAAATTTTCATACCTAGTTGCTGTACAAAATTCATGACTCAACTCCTTACTGATTTTAAAATCCAACTCTATAAACGACAAACAAAATTTCAGGATTTTCACAGCTTTAGTTACTGAACTTATTTGGCCCTTTAAAAATATCAAATGACTTCAGAAAATTATGAATCCAGCGCCATTAGATTCCTTATTCAAATCTCTACGTTCTAGACATCAGAAAATCCGTTTTTCGACAACTAACGACCGAGTTACAGCCAGATGAAGTCGGCTGTAACTATTACTCAGCAACTGTTTCAGCATATCATTATTATAGACTCGCATCAGCCGTTCATACGATTAACCTAGGCGATCAAGAACCGATTTCTAATCATAGATCAATACTAATAACATATCCATGCAAACCCTAGTTCATACTTCTAGTTTTTACAAACAAACATACTCGCAAACTTACAAGTTCCGCAAACTATTATACATGCAAACAATGATAGTTCAGCCGATTACTTTCAAACACGTATAATCCGAAAACAAACCAATTAATCATTCAAGCACATATATCCGAATGTTATCTTGTAGCATATGACAAATTCAAATCTTTTAATAACAAGGCGAACGAACCGTGAGTACTATAAGGGATCGGTGATCAAGGATTGCTTGCGACCGAGAAGATGATGATGGAGTAGGCTGTTTTGTTGATCGAATAGAGGTGAACAAGGACTGATCTCGCGACTGAATGGAGGTGAACAAGGGCTATTTGCGGTTGAATGGAATGAACGATGGCTGTTCGCGATCAATGGAGCAAGAGAAGGCAGCCGACGGCTGTTTTGCTTGTTAGGGTTTGTGTTTGTGAATGAAACATGCATGGGCGTGTGTATATATAGCGCAAAGGAGATGAGGGTTACGGTTAGGCTTAAGCTTGTGGCCGAGGGACTTGGGTTGGGTCGGTTTGGGTTTTATCTTGCGGCCGGGATATGTTTAAGGTTGGTTTGATCTCGGTTTGGGTTGCACACGGCCGAGAATAGTTTTAGTTCTAAACTTGGTTAATTCCTAGAGTCACAAGGAATCAAAGTTGGTTCGTGTCGCGGTTCGGTTCGTGCACATATTTATTATATATACATATATTTTGTAACTAACACAATTCACGTAATCACACATCACGTATTCATTAACTCATACGCGTTCATTCACATAGCACGTAATTAGTTTGACAAGTATTACGTTTAAGTTATCCGAAAAACCCGGGATGTCACATTATCCCCATGTTGAAAGAATTTTCGTCCCGAAAATTGAGTAAACGCGGTTTAGAATGTAGCGTACATGTTTAGAGTGCCACGCACAAAGAGTTAGTTTGTTAATGATGGTACGCAACGTTACAAGAAGTTCCCAAGTGCCATGCACAAAGATTTCCAAGTGTCATGCACAAGAATTTAGTTAACAGTGGTACGCGAATGTATGAAAATTTCCAGGTTGTCACATCATCCCCATGTTGAAAGAATTTTCGTCCCGAAAATTTAGTTACTGGTATCGTTAGTTTGCTGCTCAGTTACGAAGAGATGTGGGTATTTGCTTTTCATTTGATCCTCTCTTTCCCACGTGAACTCCGGTCCACACTTAGAGTCCCAACGAACCTTAACGATCGGAATTTTGCTGTGCCTTCGAGTCTTGATCTCACGATCCATGATCTCGATAGGCTGTTCCACAAAGTGCAGTTGTTCATCCACTTGGATCTCATTTAATGGAATAACTAGAGTTTCATCTGATAGACACTTCTTCAGATTTGACACGTGAAATACGTTGTGAACTCCGCTGAGTTCGGCAGGAAGGTCTAATTGATAAGCTACGGGTCCAATACGTTTCAAGATTACAAACGGGCCTACGTACCGTGGGTTAAGTTTGCCCCGTTTTCCAAAGCGGATTACACCCTTCCAGGGTGACACCTTTAGTAGGACGCGGTCGCCTACTTGAAATTCGAGCGGTTTGAGTCGTTGATCAGCGTAGCTTTTCTGTCGATCTCGTGCCGCCGCCATGCAGTTTCTGATTTGTACAATCTTTTCAGTGGCCTCAAGTATTAACTCAGGGCCTGTGAGTTGACTGTAACCGACTTCTGCCCAGCAAACCGGTGATCTACATTTACGACCGTATAATGCCTCAAACGGTGCTGCCGAAATACTCGTATGATAGCTGTTGTTATATGAGAATTCTACTAGAGGCAGGTGGATTTCCCAACTATTTCCGAAGTCTACCACGCATGCCCTAAGCATGTCTTCCAAGGTTTGTATGGTCCTTTCACTTTGACCATCAGTCTGAGGGTGATAGGCTGTGCTCATATCTAAGCGTGTTCCCAACGCTTTCTGGAGTGACTGCCAGAAGTTAGACGTGAAGCGAGCATCTCTGTCTGAGATGATGGACGTTGGCACTCCGTGCCGAGAAACTACTTCCTTAATGTAGATGCGAGTCAACTTCTCCATCTTATCTGTTTCTTTAATAGCTAGGAAGTGTGCGGACTTAGTTAAACGATCCACCATTACCCAGATGGTATCGCAACCACCCAAGGTTCGCGGGAGTTGAGTGATGAAATCCATTGAGATCTGATCCCATTTCCACACTGGGATCTCAGGTTGTTGGAGTAGCCCCGATGGCTTTTGATACTCCACCTTGACTTTTGCACAAGTCAAACATTTACTCACGTAGGTGGCTATATCGGCTTTCATGTTGGGCCACCAATATGCAGCTTTAAGGTCTTGATACATCTTATCCGAACCCGGATGGACAGAGTATCGGGATTTGTGAGCTTCATCCATGACTAGCTCTCTGAGGTTTCCGTAGAGAGGTACCCATATGCGATTCATGAAATACCGGGCTCCATTGGGCTTTACTTCCCAATCGCGTTCCATTTTTCCCACTGATTCGGCTTTGATGTTTTCCTCCTTAACTGCTTCTAACTGGGCGTCGCGTATTTGTTCGGGTAGCCCCGAATGAATAGTGAGTTGTAATGCTCGTACACGACGTGGTTTCAAGTGTTCCTTCCTACTGAGGGCATCAGCTACCACGTTAGCTTTACCCGGGTGATACCGAATGGCACACTCATAATCATTCAAGAGTTCGACCCAGCGACGCTGTCGCATGTTCAACTCCTTCTGATCAAAGATGTGTTGGAGGCTCTTGTGGTCCGTAAAGATTGTGCACTTCGTTCCATAGAGGTAGTGTCTCCAAATCTTAAGTGCAAAAACTACTGCTCCCAATTCCAGGTCATGCGTCGTGTAGTTTTTCTCGTGAACCTTCAGTTGTCGCGACGCATACGCGATGACCTTATCGCGTTGCATGAGTACGCATCCGAATCCCTGAATGGAAGCATCACAATATACTACAAAGTCATCTGTCCCCTCCGGCAAGGACAGAATGGGTGCGCTGCAAAGTTTCTGTTTCAGCAATGGAAATGCTGCTTCTTGCTTGTCACCCCAAGTATACTTGATACCTTTCTGGGTGAGGGTAGTAAGCGGTTGTGCTATCTTTGAAAACCCCTCGATGAAACGTCTGTAGTAACCAGCCAATCCCAAAAATTGGCGGATCTCCGTTGGTGTCTTAGGTGCTTCCCAGTTTTTGATGGCTTCAATCTTGGCAGGGTCTACGTGGATACCCCTTTCATTCACGATATGCCCGAGAAACTGAACTTCCCGACTCCAGAAATCACACTTCGAAAGCTTGGCATATAGCTTTTCCTGTTGGAGTAATGCTAGCAGTAATCGTAGATGTTCAGCATGTTCTTCTTCACTTTTGGAGTAGATGAGTATGTCATCGATGAACACAATGACAAACTTGTCGAGGTATGGTTTACACACGCGGTTCATGAGGTCCATGAACACCGCAGGTGCGTTGGTGAGACCGAAGGGCATGACCAAGAACTCATAATGGCCATACCGAGTACGAAATGCCGTCTTAGCGATATCCTCCTCCCTGACGCGTAGCTGATGGTAACCAGATCGTAAATCAATCTTGGAGTAGTAGCTTGACCCTTGAAGTTGGTCGAAGAGATCGTCGATGCGAGGTAACGGGTATCGGTTCTTGACTGTAACCTTGTTGAGTTCCCTATAGTCGATGCACATGCGGAAAGTCCCGTCCTTCTTCTTGACAAAAAGGACTGAAGCTCCCCATGGCGAAACGCTTGGTCGGATAAATCCCTTTTCTAATAGCTCCTGAAGTTGAGTAGACAGCTCCTGCAGCTCGGCCGGAGCTAGGCGGTATGGAGCCTTGGCAATAGGAGTTGCATTGTTTGCCAATTCGATTTCAAACTCCAATTGTCGATGGGGTGGAAGACCAGGTAGTTCTTCTGGGAATACATCAGAAAAATCACGGACGACAAGGATGTCTTCTATACGTTTCTCGTCCTTAGGCTGTTTGGTAATCAGCGCGAGTAAAGCGAAGGAGTTCTTTCTCCGAAGATACTTCTGTGCTTGTATGTATGAGATGATGTTGGTGACGGCGCTTGCCTTATCGCCTTGTACCGTCAGGATTTCGTCGTTCGAGAGCGGAATACGGATAGATTTTTCGAAGCAGAGAACTTCAGCCCGGACGTCGGATAGCCAGTCCATTCCGACTACCACGTCAAAACTACCCAGGGTAGTTGTCATCAGATCAATGGTAAAAGTGTAGCCCGCGAGTTTGAGTTGACAGCCGGATACTATTTGGGTCACATCTACAGATTTACCATCGGCTAATTCTATAACATAAGGGGTCTCTAATGGTTTAAGCGTGAGATTTAGGTTCTTCCTAAAAGACTCAGATATAAAGCTCCTATCCGCACCCGTATCAAAAAGCACAGAAGCAAAATGTTCATTAAGGGGAAACTTACCGGTGACCACGTTCGAGTCGTTTCTGGCCTCTCCGCGGCCCAATGTAAATGCGCGACCTTTAGCACCTCCTGTGCCACCGTTCCCATTATTGTTGTTGTTATTATTGTTGTTGTGGTTATTGTGGTTGTGATTGTTTCCACCATTATTGTTGTTATTACGCAGCTGTGGGCAGTCTCTTCTGAAATGAGCAGTACTACCACATTGATAGCATCCCCGGTTAATACCCTGCTGCTTACCCTGGGGTTGATTTTGATTTTGTCGGGACATGATTTCCCCACGACAATCCTTTGCCGCATGTCCCACCTTGCCACATCGTTGGCAGCGATTTCCGGCACAAGGGCCGTGATGATGAAGATTACAACGACTGCACTGCGGCTCTGGTTGTTGTTGTTGTTGTTGTTGGCGGGCTGATTTTGGTGACCCCGGTGGCTATTGAAATGATTGAACCGTTTCTGGTTCCCCTGCTGCGGCTGGGATGATGAAGACTGTCGAGCAGACGAGTCTTCAAACTTTCTTTTGTTATCCGGGGCAACTTCAGTTGTACCCCGTGCTGGCAGCTTCTTCTGTTCCACCGCCTTATCGGTGAGTTTGTGAGCCAATCGGATTGCTTGATGTTCAGTTACAGGGTTACTAGCCATTACCATACCCTGAATTTCCGGAACCAGACCCCCAAGATAGAACTCGAGTCTTTTCTCCACAATGTTGGCCAATTCGGGACACAGAAATACCAAGTCATGGTGTTTTGCGGTGTAAGCTTCAATTTCAGATCCCACCATCTTGTGGTTCCATAAGGCTTGCTCCAACTGTTGCACTCTGTCTCGTGGACAGTACTCCTCTTTGATTAGGGCCTTGAACTCGGTCCAGGCCATTGCATTCGCAGCTATAAGTCCACGTGTTTGGACTTGTGCATTCCACCATGTCAGTGCCCCATCTTCCAGTGTTGAGGCTGCGTATTTGACCTTGTTGGCCTCTAGGCAGTTGCACATTTCAAAAACGGATTCAGATTTTTCGATCCAGCGGACCAGTCCAATGGGTCCTTCCGCCCCCGAGAATTTGCTTGGTTTCGCGTCAAGGAACATCTTGTAGGGGTTAAAGCCCCCTCCTACTGACAGAGAATAGGTAGTCAGCGAGGAATCCTACTAGCCTCACTATTAGATTTTCACACGAAAATTTAATAATGGTTACCTGCCGGTTGGTTCTGAACACCCGCTAAAGCTGCGTTCACGTGCTCTTGAATCATGGCAGCTAGCTCTTCGGGCGTCAAGTTAAGGTTTCCACATCGTCCAGTTGCCATTTTAGATCTAAGTAGAAAATAAATAGACCGAAGGAAAGTAAATAAAATAAGCGAGACGCGTCAGTCTTCTACGTCTCCATCCCCCAAATCACTATCGTTGCCGTTATCCTCCGCGGCGTTTCCAGCTTCTACAGCTGGGTCTTCCTCCTCTGGATCCTCCTCTGATTCCTCCTCAGGGTCCTCCTCTGGATCCTCTTCCGGATCCTCCTCTACCGGCACTGGAGGGGCCGGCGCTGGTGCAGGTGCTTGATTTTGATGTAGTTCCTGAATGTTCCAACTATTTTCCAGGACTCTGTCCTCGAGCCAGTCAGCTCTTATCTGCTCAGCACGCAGATCTCTGGCTATGGTATTACGAGCTATCTTACTCGTATGATGCTCTTCCTCAAGCGAGTCGGTCTTACCTGTAAGTTGTCGGATCATCCATCCTTGTGCTAGGATGGTTTCCTGCATTCTTTCTAACTGTTTTTGTTGTTTATGTATCAGGATTCTAAGTATGTCAATTCCTACTTCTACAGGGTTAACCGGTTCAACTGGTACAGCAATGGTTGGGCGTGATGACGACTCCTCCCCCAGAGCGAGCCTTTTCCTCGCAGCTGAGCGTGTCTCCACGCCATAAGATGGTATGGGTTCCACCATTGGTGCCTTTCCTTGCGCCCTTGGTGGCGTAAGTTTGTCGGATGATGATGATGACGATGAGGATGATGACATTGCCTGTTAGGTCGTGTAGTTAGTTACGAGTTGTTTTCATTTCTTATTATGAAGGCATAATCTACATATCACAGTTGTGGTATATTGCATAACAAGATATAATAGTTTGGTGCCAAACTAAGTCTAGTGTCGTGAATTCCGCTATAGTTTAGGTCTACTTCTAATGCAAACCTGGTTCTCTATAGCTAGTGGCTCTGATACCAATCTGTCACACCCTCAATTTCCACTTGCGGAGTTTTACCGCGAGGCGTGTGAACAAACCAGAATCTGAAACACTAGTACGTCGAACGACTCTATATGATTTGATAATACGTTTTCAAAATCATTTGTCATAGATTTTATATTGTCTTGATTAGTTACCAATATTTAGCAGAAGCATCAGTTTTTAAAGTTTGAGCGGAAGCATAAATAAGTAGTGAAGCGGGCGCCAACACAAACGCCAAAACAAATGAAAAACCCCAAAACAATATTTATAAATAAGACTCGATAAAAGATGTCTTGTTCAATGCATGTGCGTGCACCTAGAGCTCCTAGCGTCCTGAGAAACATGTAAAGAAACAAGTGTCAACATTAAAGATGAGTGAGTTCACAAGTTTTCATAAATTCGTTTGTTCGGTTATAGTTTGTTTTCCCCGTTATCCCTAACCCGGGATAACGTATTGGTTCCATTATTCCAACCCGGAATAATAAGTTGTTGCTTCCATTATCCTCAACCCGTGATAATATAGTTGTTGTTTCCATTATTCCAAACCCGGAATAATAAGTTGTTGCTTCCATTATCCCCAACCCGGGATAATATAGTTGTTGTTTCCATTATTCCAAACCCGGAATAATAAGTTGTTGTTTCCATTATCCCCAACCCGGGATAATATAGTTGTTTCGTAATTAAGTTCAATGTTAACATATACAGGTAGCTAGCCTAAAGTTATGTCACGTAAGTGTTCGCGATCGAAGCTGACTGTTGTGCCTCCGTGTTGCCAGGCCTATCACTGACCATGGCGAAGTTAGGCCGAATTATTCACCCGTTGACCATACCCGGTCGGCTAGCGCGACTAGCTCGGATGGGGCTTGTCGGGCCCAGTAGTACTACTTATAACTCCCCCGCTATTAAACCCAATACTAACGATCCGAGAGATTGACGAGGACTTAAGTGATAAAGCTGCTTAGTGACCATAACATTACATTAACATTAACTTAGTTACCGAATAGTTATGTGACGTTAAGTTCGTATAACGTAAAGAGATTGAGTTTGAAGAGTGTATACATGTTTCTCCCCTGTTGTTTAAAACCGGATAAAGTTAGGGGCCGTGAACTCACCTTTATTTGCTCGGTTAGTGTAGCATAGAAGTTATAAGAGATGGGACCGCTAGTTGCGTCCTAACAAACCAATTAATTCCAAGTCAGTGTGTGAACACACCAATACAAATTCTACACGTAATTTACGCACAAAGTGATACACACAAACAACATATCTAACACTCAAACATGCATGCAAGTATCCTCATGTGAACCTAGTGATTTACACAACTTATCATAAACATAAACCAATCCATGCCACAATCTGGTGCACACAATCACAAGTTATCAAATTTCAGCTTAACACTCATAATTCAGCTGTTTTCTAGGATTTTTATAAAATAGTTCCAACATTCCAAAAATTCCAATATTTTTACAGTAGGTGACATTTATACTGTAGAAATTTATATAAATTTTCCAAGTCCTAAATCTTTACCAATTAACCATAAATATTAATATGCTAGGCTGCAGTCAGATTTACCGCTTTCTGACTGCAGTCCACGGCAGAATTTATTTAAAAATCACTGATCGTCCAATTAACAAAATTCCAGTTGGAGTTGCCCGGAAATTTCCATACCTAGTTGCTGTACAAAATTCATGACTCAACTCCTTACTGATTTTAAAATCCAACTCTATAAACGACTAACAAAATTTCAGGATTTTCACAGCTTTAGTTACTGAACTTATTTGGCCCTTTAAAAATATCAAATGACTTCAGAAAATTATGAATCTAGCGCCATTAGATTCCTTATTCAAATATCTACGTTCTAGACATCAGAAAGTCCGTTTTTCGACAACTAACGACCGAGTTACAGCCAGATGAAGTCGGCTGTAACTATTACTCAGCAACTGTTTCAGCATATCATTATTATAGACTCGCATCAGCCGTTCATACGATTAACCTAGGTGATCAAGAACCGATTTCTAATCATAGATCAATACTAATAACATATCCATGCAAACCCTAGTTCATACTTCTAGTTTTTACAAACAAACATACTCGCAAACTTACAAGTTCCGCAAACTATTATACATGCAAACAATGATAGTTCAGCCGATTACTTTCAAACACGTATAATCCGAAAACAAACCAATTAATCATTCAAGCACATATATCCGAATGTTATCTTGTAGCATATGACAAATTCAAATCTTTTAATAACAAGGTGAACGAACCGTGAGTACTATAAGGGATCGGTGATCAAGGATTGCTTGCGACCGAGAAGATGATGATGGAGTAGGCTGTTTTGTTGATCGAATAGAGGTGAACAAGGACTGATCTCGCGACTGAATGGAGGTGAACAAGGGCTATTTGCGGTTGAATGGAATGAATGATGGCTGTCCGCGATCAATGGAGCAAGAGAAGGCAGCCGACGGCTGTTTTGCTTGTTAGGGTTTGTGTTTGTGAATGAAACATGCATGGGCATGTGTATATATAGCGCAAAGGAGATGAGGGTTACGGTTAGGCTTAAGCTTGTGGCCGAGGGACTTGGGTTGGGTCGGTTTGGGTTTTATCTTGCGGCCGGGATATGTTTAAGGTTGGTTTGATCTCGGTTTGGGTTTGCGGTTTGGGTTGCACACGGCCGAGAATAGTTTTAGTTCTAAACTTGGTTAATTCCTAGAGTCACAAGGAATCAAAGTTGGTTCGTGTCGCGGTTCGGTTCGTGCACATATTTATTATATATACATATATTTTGTAACTAACACAATTCACGTAATCACACATCACGTATTCATTAACTCATACGCGTTCATACACATAGCACGTAATTAGTTTGACAAGTATTACGTTTAAGTTATCCGAAAAACCCGGGATGTCACACACTCTGAATTCCTAGCAGCAACAGCCCGAGTCGCTTCATATCGTACAGGTACTTTCTTGCAAGCCCTAGCAAAATGTCCCAGTTCATGGCATTCGTAACACCTTAGTTTGTCCTTCATCGATCCAGTTCGAGTGTTCGACATCGGACAACAACCATATCTCTTTTGAAACTTCTCTGCTCGAAAAGTTACCATAGCCAAATTCTAGGAAGCATTAAGTTCTTCAATGTCTTCTTCGACCACCTGATTTATCTCTGTAGCAAAAACAGATGGGGGAAAAAGGTCACCAGCAAGGAAAGTATTTAGACTATTGAGCATGGATGTTGCGAGAGCCAAATTTTCTTCATTCTGCTTGATTAGGAAAGCAATATTTTCAGCAGAAGGTGTGGATGAGACGTTTTGGGATGTTGAGGGGACCACAGGACTATAAACCACATTTGCGTTGGAGGATGTTGTTGAGTAGTAGCAGGAGTATTTGTGTTATTTGGAAGTGACATGCCATAGACGTAGTTTGTCTTCTGGGCTTGTAGCTGTGCTTGGGTGATCGGGCGGAGAACAACATTTGGGTTACCATTTGTCATGGGGCTAAAAAAAAGATTAGGATGACTTTAAGACATCAAAGCAGTGTTAAAATTTGACATCCCTGCAGCAATCATAGAGTTCTTGTGATTCTGATCTCTCTTCTGATTTTCAATCTCACATGACTTGATAGTAGCGATCAACTTGGTGAGTGTGACTTCTTTCAGATTGGTTGTGCGCTTAATCATTGAGATATCAGATACCTTGCTTTTCGGTAACGAGTTCAGGAGTTGACGATTCATCACACTGTTGGTAATTAGCACTGATCATCTGTGAAACTAGCTTGACGAATCTTCTGATTTGGTTCTCCAAAGTTTCCCTGTAAATGTGACTGAACGAACTGAATTGTTGGTTCAACATGTTTACCCTGCTAGCCTTCATGTCAGTGTTTCCTTTATATAATTCTTAAGCACATCCCAAACCTCTTTTGTATTCGTGCAGTTTTTGATAACAATTGCGATGTCCGGACCAAGAGCCATAATAAGATTTGCCATTGCCTTATCATCATCGTCTTTGATTTTCCGATCATCATCCGTCCATAGATTTTCAGGCTTTGGAATCTGGGCGAGAGGATCATCTTCGGTAGAGTACATAATGGTATGAGGACCATTCTGTATGCACCTCCAAACCCTGGGCTCCTTAGCCTTACAGTATTGTTCAAAACACCAACTCTAGTCAAAATAATCATCTCCATACATCAGCCTTGGGATTTTTGTAGACGTGCCGATAATCCGATCAAGTTCCTGATGCAGTGCCAGGGTTTGAGACTGAAGGTAGCGTTGGCGAGGTCCGCAGCAGTCATAACACCGTTCGGGTTCATCATTTTTTGTTTTACCGAATAGTAATTAATTATATTTTAATCAGAAGTGACAAGTCCAAAAGGTTCAATTTGAAATGGTCAGCAGAGGTCAACTCGATAGAGTAACTCAGAACAGTAACCGATAATTCGATTTCGGAACAGTAATAGTAACTCGGAACAGTGCCTTATCCGAGATACTTATTTAGATGATGATCCGAGATGTTTAAAGATGATCCGAGATGGGTTTGAGATGCTTGATGATGATTCGTGATAATGATCTGAGATGCTTGATGATGATCCGAGATGGGCTCGAGATGTTTGATGATGATCCGAGATAGGTTCAAGACTTCAAAGATTTGATTCAAGATGAACCGAGATATTCAAGAAGATTATCCGAGTTCGTCCGAGATTATCTGAAATTCAACAGAAACTCAATAAAAGCCCTAAAACAGCTGCAGATGCAGTCTGAAACAGTGTGATATTAGATCTGAGCCTGGAAACAGGTTCAAACAGGCTCTGATACCAATTGTAAGACCCGAAAACCGGATCTTACATATCACACGTAGCTTGATTTAGTGGCGGAATCACACAAACAAGCTATGAATCAAGATAGAAGAATAAGATGAAATAGATAAAGGTTAACTTGCATACAAATCTTGAATTTGTCTAATACAAGTTAGAGAGAAACCACCAAAAAGCCACTAACCCTAATGCAACATTATCTATTTATACTAAAGGGTTAGTGCACTATTAGCCCTTAGGCCCAAAAGCCATTTCCAAGCCCAAAACTACAATCTAGCCCCAAACCACTATTATGACTAATGCATAAACCTAACAGGGCCTAACACATACATACAAACGTTTTCATGTGAATTACCTAAGTTATACCAACACACGAAAAGTCCTCACAAACACGAGTGATCAACTATATCCCATTGGATGTGTGAATAGTACTATTGGTCCGACAAACCCAATTGAGCTGGCACGAATGCCATGGGTTCTACTGCAATTGCACATGTCGATGCACTCTCTATGAGCACGCTATGTGGTGTTAGACGTAGCTACTTGGGGTGGAAAAGTGCTGAGGTGTCGGATGTGGGACACGTCACTTGTGAACAGTCAAGGTTTCACTAATGGGCTTAGTATAATTACATCAAATGTGCAAAACAATTCTGTCCAAAGTTATTTTGGAACAAACAAAAATATTGAAATTCACCAACTATTTGTAGTTAATCTTTCAAAACTTTAACATGCGTTTCAGGTAACTTGTGTGATACCTGTGGTTGCTGTTTAAGACATGCTTTACAGATGGATACGTTTATAGAAGCATGCTGTGTAGAAGATTAACGTGGTTCGCGAGAACATGCTGTTGTAGCATACATGTAGTATGTAATCAATATTGTAATCAAGCGTATAGTTAAAATAAAATTTAGTACCTTTATAAACAATGTGTTTGTACCAGAGGTGTCTTTTGCATCCCATTTTTAGTTCCGCTGCGAGTCAGGGTGTGACAACAACAAACAAATCTGTCTGTCTTAGCCTATTTACAATCACTTATACCTTCAAGTAACCCACAACCACAACCGAATCCATCAAACATATCATGGGTTCAATCACTCATACACTCACAATGCGCAATGATCTCCGCAAGTCAGTGCGCGTTTGTTGCAAATCAAAATCAGACAGTTCAAAACTTTTTGATAAGTGAGAATGAGATAGGAAACAACAATCTTCCTCATAAACTTTTTCATTTGGATGATTATTTTGCATGGTGTGCAGATTCAGAACATACGTTCTTTGAGTGAAAACCGACTTATGGACTTCCTTTGTTACTCCTTTTACCCAAGCACTCGAAGAAGCTGGATCAAATCCTATTCCTCTTGCTCATCTTTCGGAAACCGATAAGAAAACTTTTGACCTTGAAAAGAAAGCGTCTGCTCCAAGGCATTGACAAAAGTTATAATGCATTAGTTTAGCTTTTGTACAATGATGAAAACCTTGTGGGATACTTTAAAAGTAAGAGGTGAAGGCAATGCACAAACGAGAAAGATCAAATACGATTTTCTAAAGAAAGAATTCGAAGCATTTATGTGGTTGTTTCTCCTCAATAAATTGTAGTAAGATTTGTAGATGTTTTACTAGTTAAACGGAGTGGATACTTGGAAATTCTAAAGGAGTTTGCGGAGTTAGAAAGATTGAGGATTTATGAGTTTATAGAAAAGTTAGAAAACAAGGATGCTGAAGAATTGAGAAAGGCAAAGAAAATTCAGATGCTAGAAAATTCTGAGATGTACTTTGTGATTAGCAGCAAGAGTAGTAGTAGAAATCAACCCTCACAACATGCTAAGCTTCAAACGGCATTCGTTTCAAACGCTAATCCGTTCGTTCATCCACAACCTCCAATTTCACCTTGTACAACCCCTAGTTCAACCTTTATACCTCCACCATTCCTTGACCCAAACAACCAGACACAACAAGCTTACTATGGTAACAACCTTCAACGTTAGTCCAACATCAAATCGAAACATTGTTCATCTAGATGTATCAAGTTTACCAAAGTGATTGTAGAAGTTAAAAAGGAACACATGGAAATTCTAAACACTTTAGTAAGTTCATACTGTGGTCTATTAGCTGGTCAGATCGGAAACATCAATTTGACCAATGAAGACTATTAGCAAATAGACAAAGAGGTGATGGAAATGATGGATATTAAGTGGGGCTTTGCTAGTATAGTGGGGAGGTCAAAGGATTTCATGTAAAGGACAGGAAAAACAAGTTTGGAAAGCAAGAAGGATTCAAAGTACGGGTTAGATAAGAATATGGTGACTTGTTTCAACTGTAGGGAGAAGGGCCACTTCAAGAGATATGTACTAAGCCTCCAAGATAGAGAAATCGGTATCTGTTCAACCGACACCAACAAAGATGGCCCAACCAGAACACCAACACAACTAACAACACTGTGAGAGCAATGGTTCATGTAGGAAACTCGAATCAAGCAGGACCTTCAAACACCCATTCAAATAGAGCACTAATATTTCAATCTGATGAGACTTGTGATTGGTCCATACAATAAGAAATGATGGACAAAGAGGAACTGAATGTTATGTAGAGATTGTAAGAACTGTTATGGCCAGGATTCTTCCGGAGATGAAGATAGTTCAGGGTATAGTGGAAGCTCGGATGAAAAGGGTTCCAGTTCGGGTGAAGATGGATCTGAAGGTTTATCGAGTGAAGCCATTGATGCTGAGGTTGAAAAATTGTTGGCTAAAGCAGATGTCCTAAAGATTCAACTAGCAATGCTTGTAAAGAAAGTTGATGGTTCATCTAAGGAATTCTCAAAGTTCTTCTCTATGGATGGATCTTTCACTTATCATCACGCATTTATGGCTCATTTGGATGGACAATCCAGTCAGGTATGTACCAATGAACCTAAACTTGTTAATGTGATAAATGCTAATTTTGAACTTATCAAATGTCACAATCAAAGTTTGATTGGTGATCTTGCAAAATGCACAGAAGCTAACATGTCTTTAAAGAAAAATGATAAAGTGTTTAAAACCATAGTTGAAACTTAAAGAAAAGAGGTATTAGAACTAAAGAAAATGGTTTTAAACAAAAAAACAGGCATATAATAACTATCTTAATATCATTGTGGAAATAAAGAAATAGTCAGCCTTTGCATGATGAGAATATGAGAAAATCAAACAAAAGTTGGATAATTATTCTAACTCAAGCTATGTGTTGGATCATATCATAAATATACACAAAAAAAGGAAACATGAAGTGTATCGGATATCAGTCTTGTCCCCCACCGAGGAGACACAATTATACCAAGTTGCTAGACAGGGAGGACATGCCACATTTTGAACCAACCATACCTCTAGATCCTGCATAGTTTGCAGTCGGTCTTGGTTTCAAAATGTGTGAGTCTTCAAGTCAAAGTCAATCAGTTAAGGCCAAGGAATCAATGTTAATGAAAAATCAGGATCCTCCGACTGTTGAGGATGCTGATAGTTCAGATGATGAATCAGACAAGGATAAACCCGAGTAATCAAATAGAGTATCAAAAAAGGAAGACATTCCTCTTGAGAATCACATTTTGTGTGATCCTCCAGTCGAACCTTGAGAAACTGCTTCGGTTAAACAACTCTAGTTGCAGTTCCTATTGAAAAATCAGAGAGTATGAACTTGTTGTATACCTTAATTGGCTTAGATAGAATTTATTCAAACAAAGATTTTCCAATCCAAAATGTCAATCAATCTTTAATTGATAAGGTTTTTGAAGATTCAGCTCGTAAGTTTTGGGAGAGTCAAGCCCAAGAGTTGCGGTGACACAATGTGCCCCCATTCCAAAGCTGAAATTCAAAAACAATACGGAAATAAAAAATGACAACCTTAGAACAGTCAACAAAACAAACTCATGCTAACTCTAAAAAGAAACAGGACCCAAGAGCTCAAACCAAAAGGTTCAACATCAGAAGATTCAACACCCAAAGGGTCAGAACCAAAGAGCTCAGAACTAGAAAATGGTTCAAAGTGTGAAATTTGTTAACTCCAAGGATACCGACAAACTTGAAAATTTTGAAAACAAATCTAACACAGATTTTGTTAAACAAGTTAAGATTTTGAAAAGAAACAGTCAAAAAACCTACACACAAGAAACATTCGGTACCAAACACTTCGAGTTCACAAAGTTTGTCATCGAGTTATCAGCGCCATGATACTCTGAGGTTTGTTGAGCAGAGATCATGCTTGTGTGAAACGAATATGGACACCGTATTAGAAATTGTCCATGTCTCAACAAATTTAAGGCTCATGTTGATATGTCTCGTGAAAACAATTACCGCCCACGATCTGTTTCACCAAAACAAGATCCACGTCTTGTGAAAGAACAAGAGATGAAACCGAAAAGAAAACAACAAATGGTAATTGAGAAAGCTTTAAAATCTAAAGATGTACAAAAACAATCTATCCAAATTAAACCAGATGAATCAAAGTCCTTAAACAGTAAAATTGGTAAAGCTCAGTAGATCTGGAAACCAAAAACGGTTACTGGTTTGGGGGAGCATCACCATTCCTAACTCATCGAGTAATTGGAATCACATTTGTCGATGTTAACTGATGATTCAAAACCACAAGGGCTTGGGTCCCCCTCTCCAACTAAGTGTTTAACGGTTACTGGTTCAGGGGGAGTATCACCATTCCCGACTCATCGAGAAATTAATCACATTTTTTGATGATAACTGACGATTCAAGATCACAAAGGCTCGGGTCCCCTCTCCAACTGATTGTTTAAACGCATGTACAGGGTGTTCCAGGAGGAACTATCAATGGTGTCTTGATTGTTGATAGTGGAGCATCCAGGACATGACGGGCGACATAAGGCTCCTTTACAATGTTAAATCAATACGAGAATGTTATGTTTCTTTTTCTAGAGGCAATGGATGATTTATTACCGGAGAAGGAATGATATCGAATGGAATTGTAAGCTTTGATAAGATATATTTCGTACAACAACTTGATCACAATCTACTCAACATTTCTCAAATATGCAACAAGAAGTTCACCATGACCTTTAACAACACGGGCTGCTACATACTGAAACCTAGATTTAAGATCCTAGTTGAATGGATTCTTTTATCTACTCCGACAGTAAATGACCTGTATGTACTTGATATGAGGCAAGCTATTATTACGTCTACACAAGTGACATTTATATCCAAAGCCATTTCAAAAGAGTTGATCTCTTGGCACAAACGAATAAGACACATTCATTTAAGAAAAATGAATCAATTGGTAAAGAATGATCTTGTGAATGGTGTTCGAGTCAAGAACTTTTCTCATCAAGACGTCTGTGTATTATACCAATAAGGAAAGCAAAGGAAGAAGTCACATATGCTGAAGAACATGAACACTGTAGCTGTTCCTCTTGAGTATATACATATGGATCTTTCGGCCCTACATAGCGTAAAAGTATCAGCAAAGATATGTACTGTTTGGTTGTTACCGATGATTATTCTGGATTTTCTTGGGTTGCGTTCATGGCCCACAAGAGTGAGACTTATGAAATTACTAGAAAAAAGCTTGTATAATTTAAAGGTAAGAAGGATACGCAATGATAATGGAACCAAATTCAAGAATCATGCTATGGATGAGTTCTGTCGTTCAAAGGGAATTCTTCCCACGAATAAAGTGCTTGATATACACCACAGCAAAATGGTGTTGTTGATCGTAAAAATAGAACGTTGATCAAAGCTGCAAGGACAATGTTAGTTCAGTCACAGTTGCCAATTCCTTTCAAGAGTGAAGCTGTGGCATCTGCTTGCTACACATTGAATAGAGTCCTAATAGTTAAAAGGCACAACAAGACCTTTTTTGATTTGCTACACAAATGAAAAGCGGATCTAGAATTCTTAGAACCATGTGGAGCACCTTGTTCAATGATTGATTCGGATGGTAAGTTCGGAGCAAAAGCAATTGAGGGATACTTCCTTGGTTACGCAACTCCAAATAAGAGAGTTTGGATTCTCTCAACCAAAAAAAATTGAAGAATGGCTTGAAGTGAGTGTTCAAAGACATACAATTTCCATTAGATGTTCTAGTGAGCCCTAGATTTTTTATTACGAGGGCTTTTTCAATTCGTTCAACTTGGAAGAAGCAGAAGTAGAAGATGCTGCTCAAATGTTTTTCGAGAATGACAACGCAACTGACTTACCGTTAGTTTGTCCTATTGTTGTTAATTCACAAGCTTCATCTTCAGTCAACAACAACACTCTTGATAAAGACTTTCAAGATGCTGCTGCAGTGCATGGAACCTCTAAGGCTACTCCTCCAATGGCTACACCAATGGCTACACCCGCTGCTGGTGAAGCTACTGCATCATCTTTCTCGACTAATCAGGGTCTTGAATTGTTTGTTGATCTCACATCAACAATCTAGGTACAAATATTTAGGTTCCTGTTAATCCAGAAACAAGTATACACCATACTCATCCTTAACAAAACATTATTGGTGATGTGCATAGTGGCATGCCGACAAGGAATCAATTGAGGATCAACAATAATGTTTGCCTGTATATGAAGATGAGAGAATCGAGTGTTAAGAACGATTGGTCTTTTGCTTGCTACGTTTGTCAAGAAGACCATGATCTTGGAAAGAAGCATTGAAAGACGACTCGTGGGTAGAAACAATGCATAATAAACTTCAATAATTTCCAAAAAACTATGCGTGTGGAAATTGGTTAATAAGCCCGATAATTACAAGAAGATTGGAACTCGCTGGGTATTTACATGCAAGAAAGACGACTGTGGAGTTGTAGTGAGAAATAAAGCTAGACTTGTTGTTCAAGGATTTAATCAGGTTGAAGGGATAGATTACAATGAAGTGTACGCGCCTGTTGCACATCTGGAAGCAATTCGAATATTCCTGGCTTATGCTTCCTACAAGAAGTTTAAGGTCCACTGATGTGCTAAAGCGGTCTATAACAACCCTAATAAATCGAACCCTTTAGCAGCGACGGCAATAGGGGCGACAACAAGCAATAGAGGTGACCCGCGTCTAGGTCGCCGCTCTTGCTTGTTGTCGCCCTATTGCTGTCGCCGCTAATACTCAAATTCTTGTAGTGTGTTAGACCGGAAAGATTGAAATTGAAATCACATTCAAAACCAATGAAATAAAGATGAAAACACGTCAAATGAATCAACTGAATAAAATTTAAACAACCCTCCAATAATCTAAACCAAATAAAATGAAATGTAAACATATATGGTAAAAAAACCAAAATATTTTGACAACCCAATTAAATCCGGCAAAATATTTCAATAATCCGATGTGGTAAAAAGTCTCTACTGGTATACATGAAAACCGAAAAAAATTTAATCCTGAAGACTTTTAAAGAGCCAAAAACTTTTACTTCATTTCAGGCCCTCAAAATGGTTGAGTCGCCCTGCAAATGAAATCAAAAGATCATCTATAAATATAATGTTTTTAAATACGTAATTTATTTAAATCCGAGTATAAAATATTTTTTTAAATCATTTAGAAAAAAAGCAAAAAAGCATACTTTTTTAAGAGAAACAAAAAACCTAATTTACAGAATCACTACATAAAAAATATGTTTTCTACAATAAAGAAAAACCAGAGAATTATTCCATAGCTGACTAAAATAGAAATAAGATAAAACCTCGAAAATATATAAGAAAAGAAATCGTTCCGAAAGAAACTAGCTCTACAGGTTTTCTTTCACATTTTGAATTTACTTGCATATAAAGTATAGGATAAACAAATGAAAACGGCAAACGATCGAGCATGTTTTGAGTTTTCTTACATATAACTTATGTGGTTACATTACAGTATAAAATGGTGAGCTTCAAACAAATTATTTTTTCCTCCATAATGTGGACACCAAGCATTCCGATGTGCATGGGTACTCATTTGATGGAAAATATCTGATTGGTGAACAATAACTAACCCTTAAAAGGTAAAAATAAAGGATACGCATATACATTTATATGTGTACATTGGTTGTTTATTTATATAAAAAATGGTTAAGAATACACACATATATATAATATAAATAAAAAGAGGATGTGAGTGGGTTATCTTAATTGAAAAAGAAATCTCACCAACCTTAATATCATTGCATGCAAATGAACTCTTCTACAAAAGGGATATATTATTAGTCTACTCCTTTAAAGGCATCAACTATTACAATTTGTGACGCTTCCCTTTTCCTTAAACTAACTTCATTACGTAACCCCTACTGTGTAATTATATAAATTGACCCCAAAAGCACGATAACCCAAAAGAGGAAAACCACAATAAAAAAAGCACAAATAAAAGACAAAAGTGAATGACACGCAATTATTTATAATGTTTAGACATGAAAATCAAATATTATACGTCTGCAAATTACACCCAATTCAACAAGGTTAACTAAGATACATGATGATAATAATGAAGCATTAAGGGTAGTTCCCTAGCAACAATGCTAAACTACCATGTTTATCTATGGATTTCTCAACTATAAATATTGGTTACAAACATAATAATACTAAAACAAAGAGGTAGAATAGTTGATGCAAACCATTAGAGATTGAGTATATATTCCCTAAATAAGTTGGTTTGGAGGATTAGTGGGGATAGAGTTGATGTTTTTGGCTAGGTTGTGCTTATTGTTGTGCATCCAGACCTTGAGGACTCTTCTTTTGATCCCTAGTTCTTGACAGAATTGTTGTACCACAGACTCCTCTTGCTTTTGAATCTTCCACCCAACTTTCTCTGCAAAATTTAGCATCTTCTCTTTTTGTTCTTGGGTGAACTTGGTCCTGAATCTCTTCTTCACTACCTGATGTGCTTGTGGGTGTGGATGCCTACTCATAAATCCATGACCATGTCCACCACCATCCTCTTGCTCATCAGATTCTGATTGCAAAGACCCCAGACCCATATTGTAAGACATTATCATTGGTACTGGTGCTCTTGAAGGTACAAGGACCCCAGCATTATTGTGGTTGTACCCAAAAGATTCTGTTCCAAGAATACCCCTATTGTGGTGACCTTGCAAGATAACATTTCTACCATTTCCAAGCCAAATCTGTTAAGATGTGAGGGGGCAGAGTGGTAATTGTAGTCACAGGAGAGTTGATGATTGTGTTGGTGGTGGTGGTGGGCTTCACCTTCAACATCTTTCCTGTGGAAGTTTCTGTGGCAGTTGCAGGCTGAACAGGTGAGAGCTTCAAGAGTACCCTCCTCACCTGAGGGCATGAACTCACCACACCCATCTGTTGCATTCCCTCCAATGGCAGCTGCATGGTTCTTCAGGCACTCTCTATACGTCACCATCATCCTGTTGCTGTTTGTGTAGGTTACTACAACACTTTCTTCCATGGATGAAGTGGGTGGTGGTACTGTCATGGTGGTCCCATTGGTGAATGGTAACTGTTGGTGGTGCTTTTGCTGTACAGGCACTACTGTTTCTGCTGCTGAAGATGGGACAATGTGATTGTGTTGTGAAGGCTCATGATTAATCATGTGCCCATGCCCAAGACCATATGCACTGTTAATAGGGAGAGCCATCTCTCCTCCTTCTTCAACTTCCATTTATACCCTTGATCTCTCAACCTCTGATCTAAATGATTAACAGATTTCTATAAGTAACATCCTTCAAATTTAAAGAGAATAACAAAATCTTTAAGGGGAAAGGCGGAGACAGTTCACTGGAAACTCCATGAATGAAGCAATATTCTGAACATGAACTCCATCAGAATAAACCAAAGCTGGAAAGTTTTCAGGGATTCAAAAGGGGGTTTGGTAAAAACCTAAAGATTAGTAGAAGCAAACATTGAAGTGAATAGAACTAGGTCAAGAACAATGAAAAGGGGTGCTTTTGGCATTAAGAAAAGATATTATTGGACATTGTTTACTAACATAACTCCTCCGTTAAGCCATCACTATAGACAACAGTTAAAACAGTTAGATAGAGAATAAAATTTGCAGGATGGTTTGGCTAGTGAAGCACTAAACATGAGCTTTTACATGTAGCGAATACCAAGAGAGAGAGAGGGGCTTAGAGAGAGATAAAGTTGATTGCTTTGCTTGCACTAGCAGGCATCAAGTTTACGCCATATAGGATGAGTTTCATCAAGCATTGTGTCAGAACAGATTGGAGATGACAACATGTGCGAGTAGTGGAATATTATTTTAAGTAAAAGTCAATTTTATAATAAACGTTATTGAGAAAAATATACCGATTCAACTTCGTATCACAAGATGATAAGATTACGTACAAAATAGTACTCGGTATCTGAAAATCGAAATAGAATACCGATCTTAATTTGGACATTCACTACAATTTAAACGTTATTACCAAAATACTCATGTACTCTAGGTTTGATTTCTCTAGCGACCGTCCCTTATCATATTAAGAACTTCTTGATAACGAAAAGATGTGGCCAACTCGTAGAGAAACGTTACTAAATTAGGAGGTTTTCTAGGCCACTTTTCCGTCAGAAATGCTTAGAAAGGGTCATTTCCAACAAAATTTCAAGGCAACTTCATTTATATATCAGAAATATCCGTAGAAAAATAGTAGTAACATATACATAATAATCAAGTTGCTGGTCCCGAAATTGTTTGTTATGTCTTGAACATGCAACAGTATAATTTTTTTTTCTAGAATTTCAAATAAACAATATTGGGCCATTTTAATAAGCTGATTTCACTACGAACACACCAACTCGACATCTAACACCTTGTTGTGCATAGCCTAAGGGAAATAATAATACAATGTAAGTTTAGAATGAATTAACAAACTAAGAAACTGTGAAATAATGTTTACAATGAATGTTCTGATAACAAATATCTCTAGCTGATGACTATAGCTCCTACTTTTATAATTTTATTTGAATGCTGCGTCCTGACCGCTAGAGATAAGATATCAAAGTTAGTAACCCTTCTTTGAGAACTAGGAAGCAAACAATTTTTGTTACGTGAGAGTCCTTATTCGATTATCTTTGATATAAGTCATATACCCATGTAATCCTCTATATATCTTTTAATACAAATCTTTACTAGACATTTAATTTGACTTTGGTAATCCAGATCTTTACTAGAGTTGATAATATCTTAGCATTTAATCTTTAGATCTACATTGTATTCATCCATGCATCATCAAAAATTTTTCCTATAGCATGTGTAAAATATCTTGGATTGCCAGAAGAAGTTGATAAGTAAATATAAGTTTAAATAAGATAATTAATTTAAAAAGTTAACATGCAAATCATGTGTTAATGAGACACTAAAAAGGCACAATCAGAACAAATACACAATCACAACCAAAACAACAACAATAAATAAAACCAATCAAAGCAATACGAGAGACTCAAGCCCGAAGAGCGAATCTATATGATGGTGGTGATATCAGGCTCAACCTATGGTCGTGGGGAACTTGGTCAGCCAGTGGATCCACAATGTGATACTGAGACACAAAGCAAGTAAACGTACAGGTAACAAATATACAATGTGATACAATTGACTGAGACACAAAGTGGGTAAACAAACAAGTAACAAATATATATAACACATAATCCACACACTGGTTTTTTCATGATATTTGAATTTAAGAGAAATTTGTGATTATTGCGTAACACATGATATACCCCAAATGTTTAATATAAAACGAGGAATATCTACTCACAATTTGCGAAGTAAGATCCGTGAAAATGAAACCATCCGAGAAAACGAATAAATGAAAATGTAACAATTACCCAAGAAATATAACATAACAAAACTAAACAAACGGAACGATAAAACGAGATTAAATGATTCGGGTTCTTGATTTGTGACTTTGATGTAAAAACATATTCATATAGAGAGGGGATCATAAGAAAACTGGATATAAATGAAAATACTAAAAACTACAAAAAAGCCTAACCAATTATTTTTATGATTTTTTTATAAAAAATCATTGCTTTAGGATTAGGCTTTTTTTTTTGTGGGGGGTTAGGTTTTTGGTAGTGGCGGTATAGGGGTGAATTATTTGGTTTAGCCTTTTTTTAATGCATATGTGTAGTAGTTATCTTTTAAATATTTTTACATAAATTATAAAATTGAAAAAAAAATATTCTGTTTTTTAGGCTTGTTTTAGATAGTTTTTTGGTATATATATACACACACACACATATAAGGATGGTTAAAATAATAACCACCTTAAGTTGTGAGAACCGTGAGAACTATGCCATCCAAAAGTTTTTTCGAGTTTTTTTTTCTCAAAAGTTATAAAAAATCACTCGTTTTAGCAAAAAAAGAATTTGAAAAAAATGCCCATTAACCACATTTACATAAGGCGTAAAAAATATTTATATTCTTGCAAAATTACGCCAGCGTGTGAAAAAAACTTGCATACTATTGACTCGAAAATTTTTGTTAATTTTTTTATAGGTGTATTTATAAAAACTTTTCACGGTTCTCGCAACTTGTGGTGGTTCACTTTTGAACCGGGCCCTATACATATACATATATATATATATTTTGAACCGGGCCCTATACATATAAATATATATATATATATATATATATGTATATACATAGGGCCCGGTTCAAATGTAAACCACCACGAGTTGTGAGAATCGTGAGAAATGTATATATATATATATATATATGTATATACATAGGGCCCGGTTCAAATGTAAACCACCACGCGTTGTGAGAACCGTGAGAAGTCTTTCTTCCCGCGCGAGTTGTGCTAAAATTTATTTGCACAAACGTAGATAAAAATATTACAAACACACCTGTAAAAAAAGTACAAAACATTGTCGAGTCGTTAGTTTTGACTAATTCAAGTCTTTTTTATGCGCTGCTGTAAATTTTGTATGAAAATAAATATATTTTTACAACTCATGTAAATGTGGATATGCGTCATTTTTTTTTAATTTTATTTTGCTGAAGGGAGTGATTTTTTATGACTTTTGAGAAAAAAAATCGGAAAAACCTTTTGGATGGCCTCATTCTTACGGTTCTTACAACTAAAGGTGGTTCTATTTTAACCTATCTCTTTATACATATATTATATATATATATATATATATATATATAGATGAGAACCATCACAAGTTGTGAAAACCATGAGAACTCCTACCTACGCGTGAGTTGGGGCAATTTTTTTTAACAAACGTGCATGAAAATATTATAAACACATCTGTAAAAAAAGTAAAAAAAATAGAATTCTCAGGTTGGTAATTTGCCTGATTTTAAGCGATGTTGTAAAATTGTTATGAAAATAAATATTTTTTTACACCTCATGTAAATGTGTGTATGCGCCATTAATTTTTTTTTGCTAAAACAAATGTTTTTGTTTATGATTTTCGAGAAATTTTTTTTTGGAAAAAACCTTTCGGATGGGCTAGTTCTCATGGTTCTTACAACTCAAGTTAGTTCTCATTTTAACTCATCCCTATATATATGTATATGTATGTATATATATACATATATACAATTATACATATAATTGGATTTTTGTATATATGTATATGGTGATTATGTATATATATATATATACATACATACGTATATATATATATAGGATTAGGATCAAGGGAAACCACTACGAATTGTGAGAACTTAGAGAACTCGGCTTTCCCGTGCGAGTTTTGTACACATTTTTTCACAGCACTAGATTAAAATGTTTAGAAATAATGCCGTAAATTTTTTTCGAAATGGTGTTTTTCGGCCCCTTACAGCAGCTGTAAAAAGATGATGACATAAGTATGATGTTTATACACTATGTTTGCCGCCTACGTCTTCCAGTCGTGTCGTGTCCATTCTGTATAGGTTAAACTGTTAGATTATTCAAGTTCTGTTTGTAATGTACAGATGTAGTCACATCCGTACGGAGGTAATCTAGTTCGTACGAATGTATCTAGATCCGCACAAAGGTGTCTCGTGTTAGTGTAAATAGCTTTGAGGACTTAGTGTTTGGTAGATTTTGCTGAACAGACGACGAAGCTCTGTCAGTTTGTTTTCAGGATTGTACGTTGGTAAATTAATGAAAACATTGAAAAATTAAGTAATCTTGAATTGTTGCCTAATTAAATTGCATTCCTCACAATTTGACTAGGTTACAGATATTACCTGAGCTATATGTCTATGGAAAGCGGTCCTCTCAAGTGGTATCAGAGTCAGAAGGCTAATATCTTAGACAATTGACAAGATCTAGACATTGAAGACTTCTTTTCTACTCATTTTCTTCATTTCTCACAAATTTAATCCTTAAAATAGACTGATTTTTTCGAGTGTTATAAAAAATATGTTTTTAACAAAGCTCTGAAATTTCAGCCTAAAATTCAATCAGAATCATGATCAAATGTCAAAAAACGAGAAAACTTGAATTTTTCCACTCGCACGAAGGTATTATGTCTGTACGAACGTATTACATCCACACAGAAGTAACTTCATTCATTTGAAAAGGTTACATTCACACAAACATAATCAAGTTTATTTGTTTTTTTGTGTCAGTTTGCACGAACTGCTACATTCGCACCAAATCAATCTTTTTCAATCTGTTTCAAGTACATCCGCACGAACTACTCTCTTTCGCACCATAAGTTTTTACATTCGTACCAAATTGCTTTTACAATGGAAAACGAGTTTGACAATGTGTTTGCCACAACCCCCATGACGGTGGTTCAGAACTCAATTTGGACAACATAATGGGAACAATGACCAAGCCACCAAAGTTTATATGTATGGATGATTATAAAGGATGGCACAAAAGGTTTGAGAGCTGGGTACAAGCATATTACATGGATTGTTGTTACTCGATAGAAGAGGAGTACACCGTTGTATACATACTTTGTAATCTGAGACGTTGATCATAATGAAAATTCAACTTAGTTATACGTGTTATACATGCAATACATTGTTATATACATACTTTCATGCAAGTCATACTTATTATGCGTACGACACTCACACGTTACATCATCATAATCGAAAATTGGTTAAAATACGTAAAAACAACCCGATCTAACACCCCCTTCCGAGTTGGACCCCCTTCGCACGAAGTGGGCACTCACTTTGCATGAAGTGGATTTTGCAGCAACTTAACTCTATAAATATAACCTCACTTCACTCCTTCAAACTTTCCAAATGTCCACCCATGCACACTGAAATCCAGACTCTTGACAGAATACTTTCAGCTGGTTAAGTGAGTTCTAGCTCACTACAATCTCTTAAACTTTTAATCACTTCTTTAAACTTTTCTACCTTTTTCTGTTGTACCAATTGTAGAAGTTAACAAAGTTCATTATCCTCATTAGGATTGGACATGCGTAACAGCAAGTGTAAGAATGTTGGGAGCATTGGCTACCCGAATTAAGTTCTACACCTCACTTGAACATTTTTATTTATTCAATTTATTTATATTCATGACCAATCGGGTTTATCAACTATGTTGATAAACTTAGCGCTTTAGTGAATCATATAAAGAGGGTTGATACCTCCTTGCTTGACCTCTATGACATATCTGACGAACTATGAACATAAACTATATATAAATATATTACGTACTTTTCTTATAAAACTGGTCAGGACCATGATGTTATCGAATTATGATTAAGTGTTATGACCTTGGACTGTTCTGCCTCATTCCTAAACTTTTCGTTCACAGAAATCAATGTCGAAATGAGTGTTAAACGAGCTACATCGTTCCATAATTGTCCACTTCGCACGAAGTGAACAGTCACTTCGAACGAAGTGGCAATTACTCTTTACGTTTACCTTTCGTACTTTTGTATTTTAATTCCAGACCCAAACATTCCCTCTAACCCAAAATACTCATACCTCTATTTCCCCATATAGGGTAACTTCGATACTCTACTCGTCACCATAACGACTCGCGGTTTACTTGGAACGCTTTGCAAAACTGAGAGTATACTCGAATCTCGTTTTTATCTTTTAACACTTTTGGGTGCAACATATGTATGCTATAAAAATCACTAAATCACGATACTTATGCCTAAACACATTATGACATTCAATCATACATGCTTAACATGAATACTTTCAAACTTATTTATGTTAGAATCGAATGCTTTATGCTATGTTATTAACTATGCAAGTCTTCCTTAACATGTATAGCGCTATAGGATTAACGTACCACCCGTATTCGTGAGGTCATGATAGGTAAACAAAACGGGCTAGTCATTGCTATGATTAGATTACAATAGCGGTAAACTTTGGGTTGACATGCATAGTTGCATTGCTAGTATTGTATGATATTTCAAGTAATCGTTTATGCCATCTAGAATGTCGAGACTTTTACATTACCTAGTATTGAAACTTGTATACTCGCCAATGCCTTGTATGTTGAACTATACTTTAATATATGTTGCAGTAAAATTGATGATAATGAGGATGCATGGAATCTTGTAGGATGAACTTGAAACCCATTTAAACTTAGATTTATTTTTGGATCGTGTTTCTTGATTAAGGTGTTGCAATTTGATTTCAGTTATGTTGTTGTACTTTGTTTCCTATCGATGTAACCGAATTTAAAATGAAATGAAATATTGTTACTTAAATACTTGTCGCAAAAATAGTGTTTTGAAGTCTTGAGCAATTTACTATGTCTACCCCGATGATTCCGTCATCGGTTGGGGTGTGACAGTTCCCATCAGCGAGAATGCTCAAAAGAAAAGCTTAACCCAGATCACTCAAGCTAAGAAAGGAAAGTTTGTGTGAGAGAAAAAGATGTTGAATCTTCTTCAGCAAGCTATCAAAGAAGATATATTCATGCTACTTCAACATCATGGAACTACACAATTCATCTGGACTGCCTTGTAAGTGAAGTATCAAGGGAGTATCTCCATACAATAATGCAAGAAAGCTTTACTAAAGATAGAATTCGACATCTATACAACCTTGAAAGGAGAATCTTTAAAGCAACTTGTTGAGGGATATTGTCATCTTGTTGCGGAGAAAAAGCGATTGAAGATTGAAAAGGAAGATGAAGAGTGGGTGGATAAGTTAGCTGATGCCTTACCACAATGTGAATGGCATACATATTTGATGATTCTGAAGAATAATAAAGAATATAATGATTTAAGTCTGGGAAAATTTATTAAAGGGAAATGAACTTGAGCTATGCAAGATGGCCAAAATGAAAAGCTCAAATGTTCAACAAGATGTTGATCTATATTACAAGGGTTCATCAAATATTCAAAGCCCAAAGATCCAAACAGCTTTTAGCGGAGATACATCATCTGGAGCTACATCTAACAATTCCAGCAGTGGTGGTGGTTTTTCGTCTTATCCAAGTTTCTAACCAAACACTCTGATACAGAGTCCTCAATCCTCGCAAAGCTCGAATAACTACTCAAGCAATAACAATTAAAATCCTTACATTCTGCATATTGAAGTTACCTCTAAAACGTTCAAGGTTTCAATGAGACGACAGCTAAGGAGCACATGACGCTTCTTGCTTCTATCCCGGAATCATATGAGAGCCTGATAGCATGAAGGATTGGGAATCCCAATATGACTAAAGAAGATTATGATCAGATAGATCCTAAAGATTTGGAACTTATCGACATCAAATGGTGTATGGCGAGCGTGGTTCTTAGAGCGCAACGTTTCATGGAAATTACTTGAAGGAACAACATCGGAGGGCCAGACTCGAAGTTAAGGTTTGATAAATCTAATGTGACATGCTTTAGATATAAAGAAAAAGGCCATTTCAAGCGGGAATGCACTAACAGAGAAGTTAATAATAGCAGTAATCTGTTTGGTGAAGAATACTATAAAAGGGAAATCTATCACAAGAACCCCCAACATCCTTTGAACATGTCAAGATCGATTCTGATTGAGGATGGTTCATTGAAGTTTAAAGATAAGGCGTTGGTCATAACTCAGAAAGATGAAAGATTCAACTGGAATAATTATATTCCCAAGACCATAAGCCTTATGCTATTAGTTGAGCTTGTTGACATGGGTGAACTGGAACATAATATGGAGGAAGTGGTAGTGGAAGAGTTGCTGATGAAGTTTGTGCTGAAGCTACATTTAAATCAAGAAGATGAAAGATTATTATGATTCTGAAGCATCAGAGTTGGATCCCAGAAATACAATATTCCAACACAAGAGGTTATTAACAATGCATTCAAATCAATTATACCTCCTGATCTGTTTAAATCTTTTGCAGGTTTCTTTGGAGAGAAGGGAACTATAGCGATTTACACTTTGATGAAGAAAAGAAAGAGCCTATAGAAGAGATTATAGATGTGTCGAAAGAAATGAATGCTGAGAACATGGCCAAATTGCTGAGAAAGCCATGACGGCTCAATTAAAATAGTTGGTTGAAACCTCTGAAGATGAACATAAAATTGAGTCAGTGGTAAATAGGTTAAAAGTGAGAAAACAGAAAAACAATTTCAATGCACGAAATGCATAGAACCATGTAAATCATGCATTAAAAAGATGATAAATTTAAAAAGTTGAAAAAGCACACAGATAATCTGACTAGTGACTTAAAAGATAACAAAGAAGCCTATGATAAACTTAAGAAAGCTATAAGCCAGTTTCGAGTTGCAAATAATGAATATGAAGCAAATATTTTTGTAATACCCTAAATCATTATTATTATTTTTATAATATATTGAGAACGATATATATGTAATATGTTACCAAATTTACTTTGTTCAAAATCTGTTCAAATGACAACACCAAATGATACGATTATATCATTAAAAAGGAAAAAGTCTTATATTGATAAAAGAAATTAATTTATAATAATAATAATAATAATAATAATAATAATAATAAAAATAAGATACAATTGTAACACCCCGACCACGTAAAACAACAAACCGCGGCGGAAACGTAGGTGAGTCATGTCACAGAACTATTGTTTCACAGCACATGGTACATAAAGTTTTGTATTATTGAATATAAAGGTTTACATTGTCTTGGGAGAATGAAATAAAAAAAAACATAACAATTGTCTTACAAATTTTAAAGTCACTAAGGCCCAAGTTCGCCCTATGTGAAGCATGCTCAAAGTCTAACATTAGCTCCTGAAGCATATATGAAAACAAAACGTTAGCATAAAAATGCCTATGAGTAACATAGGTTTTGTAATGAAGATTTATGGCTTTGAAAGTTAAAAGAAATGTTCAACTATTACAAAAGTAGCCATGATCCTTTACAAAAATGTTTCTTTAATGAAATCATATGAAAATCAAATGATTTAAAATAAATGATGCATGGTTAACTTAATAGCCAAAATAACTCGTGCCTTGTATAAAATATGTCATGTCTTGTATTTTGTTTGAAGTGGTTCAGATAACGCTATGTTATCTAATATAATGAAAACACTTATATATAGGAAGTACCAGTGACGTATCCACCATGCTTTTATCATATTACACATGTCTCGTCATTTAAATCACTTATCATGAGCCAACAATTGAGATATCCTGTTTAAACCAATGTCATGTATAAACCAATGTCGTGTATAAACCAAATGTCTTTTATAAACAAATGTCTATGTATAAACCAATGTCTTGTATAAACCAAATGTTATTTATAAACAAATGTCTATGTATAAACCAACGTCTTGTATGGCAAACAAAAGTCTTATTTAAACCATAAAATAAATGTCTTGTATAAAATAACCAAAATGTCTTATCTTGTCAAAATGTCTTGTATAAAACCGATGTTTTGAATAAACAAAGGTCTTGTTTAAAAAAAACTCTTGTCTTATAAGTCAATTGCTTTTATTGTGTAGACACATATATATGGATTGTTGGCAATACATTCAAGCCTTGTTGACTGTCGGATAAACCCTTATAAAGACAAAGTTTATCAAATCTTCATCGGATTTTGTCATTCCCTAAAGTCACTTCCAAACAAACCTAGGAAGCGGAAACAGGATTGTCAATCCTATGGTACCATTACATACTACCGGTCGGCGTGATCAATGTTAATGAATGTATCATTGTATATTCAACGCACCAATGTGTCTTGAACAATGTAAGCATGTCATGAAAATGTTTTGAAATCATGTACTTGGCATACTAAGTCAATAAACCAAGCAAAAATGTATTTGAAATCATGTACTAGGTATGCTAAGTCAACATACAAAGTAAAAATATCTTTGAAATCGTGTACTAGGTATGCTAAGTCAACATACGAAGCAAAATGTCTTTGAAATCATGTACTAGGCATGCTAAGTCAACATACGAAGCAAAAATGTCTTTGAAATCACGTACTAGGTATGCTAAGTCAACATACGAAGCAAAAATGTCTTTGAAATCATGTGTACTAGGTATGCTAAGTAAACATATGAAGCAAAAAGTCTTTGAAATCATGTACTATATGTACTAGATAAGCAAAACATGTATAATGTCATGAAAACAAGAAAGTAGTGATAGCCACATATGAATCACCACAAAACATTTGAAAACATAAAAGAGGGGGCTATGTACTCACTTGGGATTGCGCAAATGTCTTGTTCAAATGATCCAACAAAGCTCAAGGATTGAAGAGTTTAAGTGTGTCCTAATGGATAGAATGAGGTCTTATAAACCAAACGAGTGTTGGGACTCGTATAATATGGTTTATAATACCTTACATTTTGATTTGGAAGAGTTTCTAAGTGCTTTGACCCGTTACGACTTGTTAAATGGTTTACGCCACTTTAACGAGTCACAAGCATAACTATGGGTTTGGATGGTTAAATAAGTCCTATGATGAATCTTATATTTCAAAACAAGTTTGATTATGTTATAATATCAGTTTAGATGTCAAAACTATGGTCTTACATGTTTAAAAATTTTATGTGCCAAAAGGGTGTTTTCGGCATTTTAAAAGTACATAAAATCGACTCATGATATAACTAACCAAACTATATGACTATAAAGTATAACCTTATAGAGTTATTCCCTAGATTACTATGGTCATAAAAATGCGCTTGGTCGAATCCTAAGATTGACCACACGGGTTAGATTCGAAAGTCAAAGAGGTAGTAAAACCGCTCGACATACGACTAAGAAATAAGCACTAAACTAGAAACGAAGAGTTAGACATGTTTGAACATGTCTAATAATTTTATAAAATTGATTTTGTCAAAACCATAAGTTTTAATATCCAAAAACGTTTTCGTCATAAAATGCATTTTTATACATTTTTTTACTATTAACTTGTAAAACTTTGACTCGTCATCTCGCCTATTAAACGTGGTAATCAAAAGATGCAATCGCAAGGGATTAATATCTTCGTGATTATGATCACATTGCAAAGTTCAATTTGAACTTTGACTTGACCAAAATGGTCATAACAAAAAGTCAAACAGGAGCCAAATTGTTTGACTTTTAGCTCAAAATAGCTAAAATAATGAAAGAACTAGGAAAAGTACTTACTTGTGTTGAAGAACACTTTCAAAACTCAAGATAGGAGGCTTCCAAAGGCTGAAAACAAGCTCCAGAAGGATAGAAAGAAGAACTTCACACTTTGCTTTGAAGTGTTTTGAAGTGGTGTGAAAAAAGAAATGGATGAATCAAAGGATATTTATAGTGTTTTAGGATCAAGGAGGTGATGACAAGTGTTACCAAGTGTGGATTAGTGTCCTAACATGTGTCAACACCAAATTAAGTGTGACAAAATTAGTGTAAGGTGTCAAAAATTAGAGATAGGTGGCAAACTGATGAAGCAAACTTTTTTTTTTGACAATTTTGGCCCCTAGACTAGTATCGTCGCGTTTTTGTCATTTTTAACTCCTCTTAACCTAATATTTAGGTTATATAAAGGCGTTAAGGTATCTTGGATTTTGTCCGGAAATTTCGTGGATGTCGGTTCGTTTGATTGTACGATTACATGCTTCATAAATAAAGTATAAAACTTTATCGAACACGAAAATGACCGAATTTGTGCAATGATTGACATTTTTGCATACATACCAATAAAGTGCCAGATTTTATTGAATAAAAATGTCTGGTATTGTATAATGATTGATAAATATACATTCTCGCAAATAAAACACAAGATTTTATTAAATACGAAAATGTTCTAGAATTGTTCAATGACTAAGAATATACAAATATCACAATAATAGTAAAAAAGAAAGAAAAAGAAAAACGTAATGTTATTACAAATATACAAGGAATAGATAACTAATTATGGCCAATTGCTCAAAAATTTAATCAAAAAACAAGATCAAAATAGCTTTGCCACCATATTATAAAAAATAGAAATAGATGTAAGTAATAAAGTTAGTTTGCTGGAAAATAAAATATTAAAGGATAAGAATGAAGTGTCTTGGGCTTCAATATTTCTTTGCTAAGTATAACAATATTTTTAAAACATAATTGATTCATATGTACACGTGGAAGGCTTCCATTTTCAAGTAATTCTATTGATCTTCAATGCAAAGAAAAATAAATAAAATAAAATTCGATTATAAATAGTCACACCACAAAACCTTTTAGCTCACGTATTTCAATAATCTCCTTTTCAACAATCCTTTATATACACCAATCAGTGTTTATTCTACCCGTAAGACGTAATCTTATTTTATTTTACTTAATGTATGGATAGAATTCCTTCTTTTGATACATGTCGTTTGACATATGAGCATCTCATTCCTGGTTTTAAGTTTCATATTAAGATTATGTTATGACATATGTTTTGGAAGTTACAAATGTTTTGAAAAGGTTTGTTTTACATTGGTTATTTGGAAAATGGTTTATGAAAAATATTATTTTCTATTTAAAAGTTCACATGTTTGCGAGTGATTTGTTTATAAATTTACGAGTTAACGAGTTTGCATGTTTACGCGATTACATGCTTACGACTTTTCAAATTTATGAATTTACAAATCTGCAAACTTACATGTACACGAGTTTACGCATTTACATGTTTACGGACTCTCATGTTTACAAGTTACAAGTTAAATATTTCAAGGGCTTACATATTACAAGTTAATAAATTACAAGTTAAAGATTACGTACATGTATTACCTAAGTCATTCCCTTTTCTGTGAGGATGTGGCACCATCATTGTGGCGTAAAATGATATGGCACCATCCGTGACGGTGAGTTGAGTTCACGGCATCTCCTCTGTTTCAGTCTATGGACTTGTGTTAGTCTACGGACTTCTGTTCAAAGACGTATGGATCGATACTAGGAAAAATTAAATAAAGTCTGATATCTGGTGAATGGTCGGTGTAAATTGCCCACACTCCATTCACATCCGGATGCATGGGCTAGCTACCCTGTATCACCCTTTCTGTAATAAAATGAATCTTCTGGACTTCGGATAAATATGTATGTTATGTTCTGATAATATTTGTTATATATGTTTAATTTATGAAAAGTTAGCATTCTTTTTTCCTGCTAAAAACATCCTTGAAAAACTTAGCCTTTTTCTCAAGTAAAATAAGCCTTTTGTTTCCCTCTATACACTCACTTAGCAAATTTTCAAATTATTTACGTCAGGTTATCAAGACAACAGGGACGGAATATAGAAGAGTATTCAAGTGTATGAAAAAGACTGTAGAAAGAATAGACATCCATTTTCAATTACTTTGTTAAGCCTTTTAATACCTTCAAGTATAAATGGAATTTTATTTTTGATCAGACTCTGTAAAGGTGACACGTCAACTCATTACGGGTTGGGATGTGGCATTAGAGCGAAGGCTTTTTTCTGTTGAAAACTTAAACATAAGTCAAGACCTGTGAGGTAAAGGGTAGACATTAGGAATTTCGCTCAAATTAATTTGTATGCCTATCTTTTAGAAGTTGTTTGGTCATTTATCACAATCACTTATTCGTTTCATGACTTTTTGAAATTATGAAGCGATCACCACCATTTCACTCTAGATCCACTTTCGGCCTTAGTGAGGTTTAGGTAAAATATCGAATTAACTTAATAATAAGCCATTCGGATCTTACACACACTTCAACACGTGTTCACATGAACATAATCTACAACATATAATTATAGACTACTATATTTAAAATTTATTGAAATTTCGATGACGAAATTTATTTAATTGCGAGTATAATTGTAATACCTTAAATTTATTTAATTGTGGGTATAATTGTAATACCTTAAATTGTTATTATTTTTATAATATATTGAGAAGGATATATATAATATCCTACCAAGTTTACTTTGTTCCTGTTCACATAACAACACGAAATGATACGATGATATCATTAAAAAGGAAAAAGTCTTTTATTGATTAAGGAAATTATTTTATAATAATAATAATAATAATAATAATAACAATAATAATAATAATAATAATAATAATAATAATAATAATAATAATAATAATAATAAAATAAGACATAATAGTTAAAAAAAGAAGAAGAAAAAAAGAAAACCGGAATGTTATTACAAACATACAAGGAATAGATAATTAATTATAGTCAATTGTCTCAAAAATTTAATCAAATAACAAGATCAAACCAAATTATAAACAATAGAAATAGATGTAAGTAACAAAATTAGTTTGGTGGTAAATAAAATTGTCAATGAGGGATCGGCTCCTCCGATGAGCAACTGAACTGATCTAACTCAACTAACAGATGTGTAATTTATTGTTAGTGAGGTTGACAAACAAACAAGTGAGATCTACTGTTTAACTGCTTTGAATATACTGAATGACGTGAAAAGTACAATGCAAGTAAACAATTCAGCAGGGCTTCGCCGTACCAACTGGACTAACACCCCTTAGCTCTGACACAACACTCCTCTATTTATAGGTCGACATGACTCGCACAGGAGAGTGTGAAACAGAGACTGTGACTCGTGCGAGTGGCTGCCTCGTACGAGTGACAGAGTGTCACTCGTACGAGTCAAGTGACTCACTCGTACGAGTCTGATACAAAACATATAAACTAAACAATAACATTTACAATCTGACGTTTTAAGCCCTATATACAAAAATGACATATCCTAGACATAGGCAATAAACATTATGCACCAACAAACTCTCCCTTGGATGTTGCCGCAGTCTTGGATAGTCTTCAAAAACTTCATAAGATTTAACGTTTATCGACCAAAGAACCGCTTCGGTGGCTTACGACGCTCCTCAAAAGCTATAGGCGTTTGATCTGTTGGAGGAGGTCGGTCAACTCTATTGCCAAACCGAAAACTTCTCAGTGACGCTATACGAGCTCGCTCTGCAATCCTCGCTTCCTTCTTATCTTTCTTCTTTTGCTCCGTCTGCTCCAGTTTCCTCCATGAAGTGTTCCATGTCGATCCAGAATGTATATCATTGGCGAAACAGACATTAACAATCTTCTGAAACTGGAGTGCTTGTTCTTTGTCTCTCTCTTCGTAGCTGATTTTCCTGTAGAATAAACAATCTATATCTGAACAATTTACTAGCCACATCAGGTCTAATACTCGAATGCCACGCCACAGCCCATATATACGTTTGTGAGCTATGATGGCTTCGGTAAGCTCCTCAGTTATCTTCCACGAATCATCATCAGGGTGCACACAAATCACAGCTTCTCCCGTGTTAGAATCATACTGCCATCACTTGAAGATGTTGTGGAAATCCTGCTCCATCTGAATCATAGGTATATTCTTCATTACCCTCGGTCTCTTCACGATGAGCATAACATCTTTTTCTTTAGTAATTGGATCAATCTTCGTAATACGCTTCAGAAAATAAGGTTTCCAGTGTATAAATCCATGTGCAGCTTCAAGCTTGATCAACTTCCATAGCCGTTGGTCGTGAAATTTAATCTTTAGATTTATCATCTTCGTTTGCACCAGCTATTTAATATCCCAATATGGCAAGGAATTGATGTTGCTCAAGTATCTAAAGTACTGGATTCCAAACTCCCTTTTGATAGCGTAAACATTAAGTTCTTCGATCCAACCCCAACTGATAATGTCCCTTAGAGAGATATCTAGATCACGCGTAAAGAACGCTAGAGGACGTTTGAACTTGCGCTTCGCTGGTGAAACTTTGAACCACTTCTTCCTCATTTCTGCAATTTCAGCTCTATTCAACTGTTGAGGAATGGTACCTTGTTTAGCAGCTTCTTCAACTTTTCGTTTTAGAACATCAGGATTTTCTACTGCAAACAACTCAATGAAAGTTGGGGATTCATCTCTACCCTGATCGACACGATTAGTAACATCGTCATCAGAATCATCCTCCACGATAACTCTGTCATAATCATTCGCTTCTTCAACGTGCTCGAAGACATAATTACTTGGCTCGAAAGGGCTAATATCATTCAACTCGTCTTCAAAATCAAACTCGAAATTTTCTTAATCCACGCCTAACATCTTGGCAATCTCTTCCTTAGTATAGCTATGGACATACTCACCCTCTTCAACATCGTGCTCAAGATATAATATCTTCGGTATTTGCACGACAGGACGGTAGATGTATCGGTTACCATGAAGATTCCTGCCTGTTGAGAACCACTAGGGTCTTTAGATCTGCCCTGATCTCTATCTTTTGTTATTTGATTCACAGAATCGTCCAAGTAAGCAGAATAATCAATATCTTCATTTAAAACAGATTCTGTTACACGAACACCCGTACCACCTACATTTTCATCATCACCACTATCAGAATCAGACTCATCAGATAATAAATCATCTAAATCCTCAGTCTCTTTCTCAGCGTCTTCATCAAACTCATCAGCTGCTACTTCAATCTCTCTCTCTCTAACTTCTTTTTCTACAGCCATTCTCGATGTCTATCTGAAAGATTTGTCGTGTCAATATCCACATCTTTAGGCTTTTCGATAAGAACAAACTTATTTGAGACTGTATACACCACAATATCTGTAATAACTGGCGCAGATTCAGCTTCTGGCTCAGTTGTGACGTTCACATGATCCTCCCCCACTTTAGCTTTGCCCTTGCCTAGCGCATCTGATTATTCCTTTGCAAGGCGTTCTCGTTCAACTACACGCTCTCTGGTTTCAGCTCATTCGATCTCATCTATCTCTGCAGCAATATTAACACCCAGCTTTCTCGTCAGTATCTTCTCAAAAAGATTCATCCTTCTATCGCTTATGAGTCGTTCTTCCTCGTATTCTGCCATGCGAATTTGCAAACACTCATTTTCTGATATAATACTGGCGAGCATTGCTTCTAGCTGCTGTTTGTCTTTGTTTAGCGCATTGAGCTGTTCTTGTAACTCTGCTATCTTGACAGTGTTTAGCATGACCTGATTCTGTAATTCTTCAACGTGTGGGTCATTAAACATGTCAGCAGTAAAGTCTTCGCCCCCGGAATGTCACCAAATTCAAAATCGAAATCAAAGTGAGACCATGACTGCGAGGGTTGCGGCGGAGGTTGCGGTGTCGGTTGTGTTGCTTGGTGTTATGGTGGAGATTGACGTGGTGGTGGCTGAGATGTTTATTGACGAGCCAGTGATGGTGGTGTTGGTGGAGTTGGCTCAACATACCTCTTCTTCAGTCTGTGTTTGCACTTTTTCTTTTGATTTGACAGTAGGTGAATCAGTGCTTCTCTCAGCCGATCGTTTCAGACGTCAAGACTTCTTCTTTGCAGGCCTGCGTACAGGAGTATCATAATCTGAACCCGAAGGTATATAAGTCGTATCGTCCTTTCCTGTCGCTTTTCGCTTTCTTTCTTCAGCCTTACGCTTTTTCTCTGCGAGTCGTTCAGCTTCTACATTTTTAGCTCTCTCTCTCTCTTTCACCAACTCTTCTATCCTCTGAGTCAGTGCTAGAAGATGACGCTTCTTCAGCTACTTTTTCATGACCAAAAGCTTGCCTCTTTATATCAACAACTATGTCTTCAATATTTTCCTCAATCTCTGGTTCATCTACCAATCCAGAACTTTCAGCTGTTTTCTTTTTCTTCTGAGTAGTAGATGTGGAAGATGTAGTTGTTGCCTTTCTCTTTGCACCCTTTTCTCCATCTTTAACAAACCAAGAACTATGCTTTGCAACAAAACCATCAAGCGTTGTCAGTTCCTCATTCTCATCCCCACTATCTTCTTTTCTCCACTTTCTTGGTGCCGGAGCAATATAATATTTATCAACGATAGCTCCAAACACTGGCTTGGCGTTTGGGAAAGTCTTTAGATGTAAATTCATCTTCTTCAAGGTAGAGACATCCATGCGTTCCAGTTTCAGCAAATCATCTTTCATCTTCTTTAGATTAAGATGCAGATGATCTAGCAGCATTTTAATGAAACGCGGGTAATGCATAAATTTTTCTCTCTGAATATTCTGCACCATCTGCGTGAATATCACCTATGAAAAATTATACGGAAGATTCAGAACAAGCGCGGTAATCATGCACATTTGGTAGTCAACCAAATCATCAAAACCTCCCTTTCGGTGACTCAAAGCATGAATAACACAATGGGCGATATATCGAAACGGCGCACTTAGGTTACCCTTCTTGAAAGGAGCGGCATTCACGAATACAGCGTAACCCATGCGATAAAAATAGCCCTTCACCATATACTACGAGAAGCCGGTCGGATCATCTTCATGGTCTTTGAAATCTAATACCGTTCTGATCAAATCCTCTATGATTTTCACCTAAATATCCTCATCTCCAATCCTCACAGCTGAGACACTCGCATTCTCTTCAGAATCAAACTCCGCAGCTTTCCAGAAGTACTCAATATATGATCTATAAGCGACATGGCGATCTGTCACAGCCTTCGTAATAGGAATTTTGCCCAAAAACTCTACCACTTCCTGGTAAGCAGCAATCTCTGGAATTGATTCATCAAGAAGACAGCATACATTGTGGAACAGAAAGAAAGAAGATTTCTTGACCTGTACACATAGACATTTCAAACCGTTAGATAATTTTTTAAATATTCTAACTCACAGAGACACTCATACGACCCAATCCTTTGTACGAGTCAACACTTAGACAAAATTTAAAGTTTGGATCAAATCATCACTCATACGAGTCACTACTTCGTACGAGTGACCAAAACTTAGACAATTTTCAAAGATTTTACCAAACTCCTTCGTACGAACGATGCCCCGTACGAGTTACTCACATTAATCAATTAAGAAACATACCCGTACGGATACTTACTCGTACGAGTTGTCAACCGTTCCAGATAACACCAAGTTTAAACCGAACTTAAAACATGTTTTTTTAACAAATTGAAGGTTGATTTATAGGCTATTGGTGCCGATATTAACGTTTTTGAGTTCAATTTTAAGTTTTACCGGTCCAATTTCCCTAAATCTACGTTTTATGTCCGTTTGGTCCAAATCCGGCATTATAACGGCTAAGAACAAGCAATAGTACCTTTCCCATCATAAGAGGTGTGCGAATCGACCTCCCCAATGTATTGGTACACGGTATATGTCAAGAAAAATCAAAGTATAGAACTGGTTCACACAAAGTTCTCTCAGTCGCAGACATTAGGTTGACTTGTGCGATTGAAGGAGCCTTTTATAATAATTCAGTGTCGCTCGTATGAACTAATGGCTCGTACGAATGAAAACCAAATGTCACTCGTACGAGTTAGTGCCACTCGTAGGAGTCAGTTCTGATACTTTTTAAACTTTTTGATTGATTTTTTATGAAATTTTATCTGTTTAAAACCCACTCAGTTAACCAAGTCAAAGTTAATGACCCTAGTTATCTGATTTGTCTACCAAGTCCAACTAAATGACCTAGGTTGACCTTTGTTTGACCAAAACAAATTTATTTAAAAATGCAAAGTTTCAAATTAATGAACTTTATTGACGTTTAGGTAAATTTTTCATTTCTAGAATAGCTCCCAACCCGTGGTCTTTAGCATTCCTTCAGCAAGTGTCGCCATGACTTGAACTATCAGTGTTTTCATCATCGGTAGACTAAAACTTAAACTAAAAAGCTAAAGAAACTGAAAAACTTTTTGGGTTTTAGGATTTTTCTGAAAAGAAATAAACAAGTAAAGGTGAATAAACATACATATTTTTGTGAGTTTTGCGTTAAGAGAATCATATCAAGTTTTTAACAAATCACCAGTACCGTTGGTCTGGTATATTCATTAAGCTTTTAATCAGATTTACCTAGATTGCCAATATACTTATCCACTTAAACCTCTTCTTGTTTTTCAACTGTCTCAAGATATGTTAGGTAATATTAGGAACATGAAATAACTGTGTTTCCCATCTCAGAATATACTCCCGCATCGAGATTCCCAGAATTTCATCTCACAGGTGAATATATCCAATTGATATCTGTAAAGGGGTGAATTACGAGACCTTGAGAGATCAGGTTAGTACTACAGTACAGACAAAGAGATGAAGGCTCGTCTTTAGGTGGTTTTCCTTAAAGGAATCTTTTGAACTGCAAATGTCACAAAGTTTATGACATAATCATTTTTATGCAGCTTTTGTAGGAGAATAATGCGTAAAGTATTATACAAGTTCTAGGCCATTGCTTACGCAAAATCAGAAGAACTCGGATAATACCCAGATATCGATTAAATATAAAGACCTAGTATCACAGAATCTGGCATTCTCTCAAACGAAATTTCGGAGTACTAAGTCCATACATCCAAGAGATGTTAACCCACAAGCTATTCAGTTTTTCTTTTAGATTTATATCTTGAAAACCATTTACTAAACAAGTGAAGCCTATTGGCACATCCTCAGTAAGACCTGTTTAATTACTTGTTTAATCATTCCATATCTTTAGCATATTGTGACTGTCGTATTTATGTAATATGATCTCTCTTTTTCACAAAAACTCTTTTTGACTTTTATATGTTTTTATATTTTCCCAAACTTTCTCCCCCTAAAATCAAAAACATATTTTTGGATTTTTAGAAATTTTTAGAAAGAATGTACATAAAATACGTCAAACCGATGATAATCACGTCAAGTCCTTGTCATCCTCAAACTCAACCTCATGTATATCCCCCTGATGTCAGATATTTTAAACCATTTAGTTTTAAAAGATTGATCAAATGCTTTGCTATAAAAATCTGTTTTTTGGTCATCAGTGTGGATTTTTCCATTTCTAACCAACTTTTTCTCGTAGCAGTAACAAATAAAATGGTGTTGAATCTCAACATGTTTGGTTCGAGAATGTTGACATGAGTTTTTCGTGATATCAATCGCAGCCTGATTATCTACATATTATTGGCGTGTCAAGAAATCACAGTCCGAAGTCTCTCATCTGCTGTTGAATCCAGAGTATCTGAGAACAACAGCTGGATGCTGAAATGTATTCAGCCTCATAGGTAGAGTGAGCGACCGTGGTCTGTTTCTTGCATTGCCACGTTACCAAACGAGTTCCAAAGAACTGGCAACCAGCTTTCGTAGATTTGGTGTTAAGTTTGCAGCAACCGAAATCAGAATCCGAGTAACGCGCAAGATTGAAGTCGTCGTGTCGAGGATACCACAAGCCGGTGCTTGGACATCCCTTCAAATATCTCATGATACGCTTGACGGTGAGCAAATGCGAATCTTTTGGACTGGACTGAAACGGGCGCACAAGCATGTAGGATACATGATATCTGGTCGAGCAGCAGTAAGATACATCAAGGATCCAATCATGGAGCGATATAATGTTTCGTCAAATTTGACTCCATTAAGATCTGGACAAATTCCGTGATTAGGAGCTAATTGGGTAGATGCTGGTTTAGTTCTTGTCATATCGAATTTCTCCAATATGTCATGAACATACTTCGTCTGATGGATGAAGATCCCATCAGGCAATTGATCGACCTGAAGTCCTAAAAAGAGCTTCATCTCCCCCATCGCGCTCATTTCAAATTTGCGCTTCATGACTTCTTCGAAGTCTTTACACAGCTTGTCATTTGTCGATCTGAAGATGATATCATCCACATATATCTGCACAATAATAAAATGCCCATCTACTTCCTTGGTAAAGAGGATAGAATCTACAGTTCCTCTGAGAAAGCCATTGTCTAGAAGATGTCTTGACAGCGTTTCATACCAAGCTCTCGGGGCTTGATGTAGACCATATAAGGCTTTGTTCAGAAGGTAGACTTTGTCTTTGTGTATGGGATCGACAAAACCCGGTGGTTGGCCGACATACACCTCCTCTTTAACTTTTTCGTACAGGAAAGCAGATTTGACATCCAACTGGTACACCTTGAAACCTTTCCAAGAAGCAAAGGCCAAGAATATGCGGATTGCTTCAAGACAGACGACTGGGGCATAACTTCAGTATAATCTATCCCTTCTTGCTGATGAAAACCTTGTACCGTGAGTCGAGCTTTGTTGCGGACCACGATTCCTCTATCATCACGCTTGTAGTTGAAGACCCATCTAGTGTTTATCTTTTTGTGATGATCTGGTAGGTCAACAAGCTTCCAGACTCCTAACTTCTGGAATTGAAGCAATTCCTCTTGCATTGCGTCCACCCAGCTTTCTTCTTTTAACGCATCTTTCCAGTTCTCGGGTTCCACCTGAGAAATAAAACAACTATTAGAAAGTCTGGTTTGTAGTGGAGCAATACGAGTATAAAAACAGCTTAGATCTTGTTGATCTGATTGCGAGTTTGCACTCCCGTTTGTAAGCTGCTTATAGTATTCTCTGAAGGATGATAAGAATGTGTCCTTGTCATCACTTCACTTGGAACATCCACTTGAGTTTGCAAATTTGTGATAACTTCATCAACAACCGGTGCAGATGATGAATCTTCATTCCTGACGTTCGATTGATCAGCTGGATTATTCAGGAAGCTTTCAATCTACTCAGATCCTTCATCGGAACTAGCTCCTCCATCATTGAAAGTTGGTTCACGATCAGAGTCGGCATTTGGCAGTTGTTGGGCAGATGATTCAGTAGTGTTCAAGACTGGTACAAATACAGATTCTTGACGAGTAGAGGAAGTGACGGGGAAATCACCAACGGTCTAGGAACTTGTTCTTGATTAGATATTTGATGCTGCTGAAAGAGCATAACAAGTTCTTCTTCTGATGGCATGTCTGGTAGGGGAATGAATTCCACAAACCCTCGTAGTTAAACAACTATGGATCCCCAGGTTTCTGCGTTGGCCTAGTACAACGTTGACAATCAACACGCTGCACAAGAATAACCTAGTTCATACTCGGCAAGAAGACACGTTTTTGTGGAGTAGCATAACCCACGAAGAATCCTTCCAAGGATTTGGCACCAAATTTACCATCCGGGTTCAATACAGCACACGGTGATCCAAATGGTTCCAGAAATGCAAGGTTAGGCTTTTGTTGATTTTAGTAACTCGAAACAAGTCTTGTTGTGAGGCTTGACTATTCAAACACGATTTAGGGTGTAACACGCTGATGCGACTGCTTCACTCTAGAAACTGATTGGCAATTTCGAATCGGCGAGCATGGTTCTGGCAGTCTCGGTCAGTGTGTGATTCTTTCGTTCAACTACTCCATTTTGTTGTGTAGTATAAGGAGCACTGAATTCATGAAGAATCCCCTTTTCGTTGCAAAACTCGAGCATCCGTTTGTTCTTGAACTCTATACCGTTGTCACTTCGGATTCTCTTGATTGGCAAGATATAGGTTTTCTAGTTTTTTTGAAGAGAATCATTAGAGAACTCTGTACCCACACCTCTTCGCAACTGAGCAGCAAACTAACGATACCAGTAACTAAATTTTCGGGACGAAAATTCTTTCAACATGGGGATGATGTGACAACCTGGAAACTTCTCATACTTTCGTGTACTATTGTTGACTAAATTCTTGTGCATGGCACTTGGAAATCTTTGTGTATGGCACTTGGGAACTTCTTGTAACGTTGCGTACCATCATTAACGAACTAACTCTTTGTGCGTGGCACTCTAAACATGTACGCTACATTCTAAACCGCGTTTACTCAATTTTCGGGACGAAAATTCTTTCAACATGGGGATAATGTGACATCCCGGGTTTTTCGGACAACTTAAACGTAATACTTGTCAAACTAATTACGTGCTATGTGTATGAACGTGTACGAGTTAATGAATACGTGATGAGTGTTTGTGTGATTGTTTTAGTTATAAAATAATTATGGTAGATATGTACACGAACCGAACCGAACCGCGACACGAACCGACTTTGATTCCTTGTGACTCTAGGAATTAACCAAGTTTAGGATTCAAACTATTCTCGGCCGTGTGCAACCCAAACCGAGATCAAACCAACCTTAAACATATCCCGGCCGCAAGATAAAACCCAAACCGACCCACCCAAGTTTCTCGGCCACAAGCTCAATCCAAACCGTAACCCTTATCTCTCCTTGCGCTATATATACACACACCCATGCATGTTTCATTCACAAACACAAAAACCCTAGGGAGAAAGAAGCCGTCGGCAGCCAAATCCTTCATCTTCTTCGACCGCAAACTGCCTCACTCTTGTCCCATTGATCGCGAGCAGCCTTCATCTCGATCTGATCAGCCCTCGTTCATTCTATTCAACCGCAAACAGCCCTTGTTCACCTCCATTCAGTCGCGAGATCAGTCCTTGTTCACCTCTATTCGATCAACAAAACAGCCTACTCCATCATCATCTTCTCGGTCGCAAGCAATCTTTGATCACCAATCCCTTATAGTACTCACGGTTCGTTTACCTTGTTATTAAAAGACTTGAATTTGTCATATGCTACAAGATAACATTCGGATATATGTGCTTGAATGATTAATTGGTTTGTTTTCGGATTATTCGTGTGTGAAAGTAATCGGCTGAACTATCATTGTTTGCGTGTATAATAGTTTGCGGAACTTGTAAGTTTGCGAGTATGTTTGTTTGTAAAAACTAGAAGTATGAACTAGGGTTTGCATGGATATGTTATTAGTAGTGATCTATGATTAGAAATCGATTCTTGATCGCCTAGGTTAATCGTATGAACGGCTGATGCGAGTCTATAATAATGATATGCTGAAACAGTTGCTGAGTAATAGTTACAGCCGACTTCATCTGGCTGTAACTCAGTCGTTAGTTGTCGAAAAACGGATTTTCTGATTTCTAGAACGTAGGGATTTGAATAAGGAATCTAATGGCGCTGGATTCATAATTTTCTGAAGTCATTTGATATTTTTAAAGGGCCAAATAAGTTCAGTAACTAAAGCTGTGAAAATCCGGAAATTTTGTTAGTCGTTTATCGAGTTGGATTTTAAAATCAGTAGGGAGTTGAGTCATGAATTTTGTACAGAAACTAGGTATGGAAATTTCCGGGCAACTCCAACTGGAATTTTGTTAATTGGACGATCGGTGATTTTTAAATAAATTCTTCCGTGGACTGCTGTCAGAAAACGATAAATCTGACTGCAGCCTAGTGTATTAATATTTATGGTTAATTGGTAAAGATTTAGGACTTGGAAAATTTATATAAATTTCTATAGTATAAATGTCACCTACTGTAAAAATATTGGAATTTTTGGAACGTTGGAGCTATTTTATAAAAATCCTAGAAAACAGCTGAAATATGAGTGTTAAGCTGAAATTTGATAACTTGTGATTGTGTGCACCAAATTGTGGCATGGATTGGTTTATGTTTATGATAAGTTTCTTTGATCACTAGGTTCACATGAGGATACTTGCATGCATGTTTGAGTGTTAGATATGTTGCTTGTGTGTATCCCTTTGTGCGTAAATTAAGTGTAGAATTTGTATTGGTGTGATCACACACTGACTTGAAATCAATTGGTTTGTTAGGACGCAATTAGCGGTCCCATCCCTTACAACTTCTTTACTACACTAACCGAGCAACAAAAGGTGAGTTCACGGCCCCTAACTTTATCCGGTTTTTAAACAACAGGGGGAGAAACATGTATACACTCTCAAACTCAATCTCTTTACGTTATACGAATTTAACGTCACATAACTATTCGGTAACTAAGTTAATGTTAATGTAATGTTATGGTCACTAAGTAGCTTTATCACTTAAGTCCTCGTCAATCTCTCGGATCGTTAGTATTGGGTTTAATAGCGGGGGAGTTATAAGTAGTACTACTGGGCCCGACAAGCCCCATCCGAGCGAGTCGCGCTAGCCGACCGGGTATGGTCAACGGGTGAATAATTCGGCCTAACCTCGCCATGGTCAGTGATAGGCCTGGCAAAACGGAGGCACAACAGTCAGCTTCGATCGCGAACTCTTACGTGACATAACTTTAGGCTAGCTACCTATATATGTTAACATTGAACTTAATTACGAAACAACTATATTATCCCGGGTTGGGGATAATGGAAACAACAACTTATTATTCCGGGTTTGGAATAATGGAAACAACAACTATATTATCCTGGGTTGAGGATAATGGAAGCAACAACTTATTATTCCGGGATTGGAATAATGGAACCAATACGTTATCCCGGGTTAAGGATAACGGGGAAAACAAACTATAACCGAACAAACGAATTTATTAAAACCTGTGAACTCACTCATCTTTAATGTTGACACTTGTTTCTTTACATGTTTCTCAGGACGCTAGGAGCTCTAGGTGCACGCACATGCATTGAACAAGACATCTTTTATCGAGTCTTATTTATCAATATTGTTTTGGGGTTTTTCATTTGTTTTGGCGCCCGCTTCACTACTTATTTATGCTTCCGCTCAAACTTCAAAAACTGATGCTTCTGCTAAATATTGGTAACTAATCAAGACAATATAAAATCTACGACAAATGATTTTTGAAAACGTATTATCAAATCATATAGAGTCGTTCGACGTACTAGTGTTTCAGATTCTGGTTTGTTCACACGCCTCGCGGTAAAATTCCGCAAGTGGAAATTGAGGGTGTGACAGATTGGTATCAGAGCCACTAGCTATAGAGAACCAGGTTTGCATTAGAAGTAGACCTAAACTATAGCTGAATTCACGACACTAGACTTAGTTTGGCACCGAACTATTATATCTTGTTATGCAATATACCACAACTGTGATATGTAGATTATGCCTTCATAATAAGGAATGAAAACAACTTTTAACTAACTACACGACCTAACAGGCAATGTCATCATCATCCGACAGACATACGCCACCAAGAGCGCCAGGAAAGGCACCTAAGGTGGAACCCATACCATCTTATGGCGTGGAGACACGCTCAGCTGTGAGGAAAAGGCTCGCTCTGGGGGAGGAGTCGTCATCACGCCCAACCATTGCTGTGCCGATTGAACCGGTTAACCCTGTAGAAGTAGGAATTGACCTACTTAGAATCATATTACATAAACAGCAAGCACAGATAGAAAGAATGCAGGAAACCATCCTAGCACAAGGATGGATGATCCGCCAACTTACTGGTAAAACCGACTCGCTCGAGGAAGAGCATCATACGAGTAAGATAGCTCGTAACACCATAGCCAGAGATCTGCGTGCTGAGCAGATAAGAGCCGACTGGCTTGAGGACAGAGTCCTGGAAAATAGTTGGAACATTCAGGAACTGCAAAATCAAGCACTGGCACCAGCACCGGCCCCTCCAGTGCCGGTAGAGGAGGATCCGGAAGAGGATCCAGAGGAGGACCCTGAGGAGGATCCAGAGGAGGATCCGGAGGAGGACCCAGCTGTAGAAGCTGGAAATGCCGCGCAGGATGACGGCAACGACAGTGACTTGGGGGATGGAGACGTAGACGACTGACACGTCTCGTTTATTTTGTTTATTTTCCTTCAGTTTATTTATTTTCCCACTTGTGTTTAAACTTGAGACTTTATAGTGAATTCATATGTTTGATTTGCACTTTGTAAGACGTTGAAATTTCAGTTAATCAAGTATTTCTTTGAGTATTTAACATATTGAGTTGACATAACTTAATAATTATTAAAGTACGAATTAGGATAACTATATTGGATATATAGACTTATCGGGTGTGTTTGTGTTATGTTTCGAAGATCTAAATGGCAACTGGAAGACGTGGAAACTTTAACTTGACGCCCGAAGAGCTAGCTGCCATGATTCAAGAGCACGTGAACGCAGCTTTAACGGGTGTTCAGAACCAACCGGCAGGTAACCATTATTAAATTTTCGCGTGAAAATCTAATAGTGAGGCTAGTAAAATTCCTTGCTGACTACCTATTCTCTGTCAGCAGGAGGGGGCTTTAACCCCTACAAGATGTTCCTCGATGCAAAACCAAGCAAATTCTCGGGGGCGGAAGGACCCATTGGACTGGTCCGCTGGATCGAAAAATCTGAATCCGTTTTTGAAATGTGCAACTGCCTAGAGGCCAACAAGGTCAAGTACGCAGCCTCAACACTGGAAGATGGGGCACTGACATGGTGGAATGCACAAGTCCAAACACATGGACTTATAGCTGCGAATGCAATGGCATGGGCCGAGTTCAAGGCCCTAATCAAAGAGGAGTATTGTCCACGAGACAGAGTGCAACAGTTGGAGCAAGCCTTATGGAACCACAAGATGGTGGGATCGAAAATTGAAGCTTACACCGCAAAACATCATGACTTGGTATTTCTGTGTCCCGATTTGGCCAACACTGTGGAGAAAAGACTCGAGTTCTATCTTGGGGGTCTGGTTCCGGAAATTCAGGGTATGGTAATGGCTAGTAACCCTGTAACTGAACATCAAGCAATCCGATTGGCTCACAAACTCACCGATAAGGCGGTGGAACAGAAGAAGCTGCCAGCACGGGGTACAACTGAAGTTGCCCCGGATAACAAAAGAAAGTTTGAAGACTCAACTATTCGACAGTCTTCATCATCTCATCCGCAGCAAGGGAACCAGAAGCGGTTCAATCATTTCAACAGCCACCGGGGTCACCAAAACCAGCCTGCCAACAACAGCAACAACCAGAACGCAAGCGGCTATGCAGGTCGAAAGCCACAGTGCAACCGCTGTAATCTCCATCATAACGGCCCTTTTGCCGGAAATCGCTGCCAACGATGTGGCAAGATGGGACATGCGGCAAAGGATTGTCGTGGTGAAATCATGTCTCGACAAAATCAAAATCAACCCCAGGGTCAGCAGCAGGGTGTTAACCGGGGATGCTATCAGTGTGGTAGCACTGCTCATTTCAGAAGAGACTGCCCACAGTTGCGTAACAACAACAATAATGGTGGAAACAACCACAACCACAATAACCACAACAACAATAACAACAACAACAATAATGGGAACGGTGGCACCGGAGGTGCCAAAGGTCGCGCATTTACATTGGGCCGCGGAGAGGCCAGAAACGACTCGAACGTGGTCACCGGTAAGTTTCCCCTTAATGAACATTTTACTTCTGTGGTTTTTGATACGGGTGCGGATAGGAGCTTTATATCTGAGTCTTTTAGGAAGAACCTAAATCTCACGCTTAAACCATTAGAGACCCTTATGTTATAGAATTAGCCGATGGTAAATCTGTAGATGTGACCCAAAAAGTATCCGGCTGTCAACTCAAACTCGCGGGCCACACCTTTACCATTGATCTGATGACAACTACCCTAGGTAGTTTTGACGTGGTAGTCGGAATGGACTGGCTATCCGACGTCCTGGCTGAAGTTCTCTGCTTCGAAAAATCTATCCGTATTCCGCTCTCTAACTATGAAATCCTGACGGTACAAGGCGATAAGGCAAGCGCCGTCACCAACATCATCTCATACATGCAAGCGCAGAAGTATCTTCGGAGAAAGAACTCCTTCGCTTTACTCGCACTGATTACCGAACAGCCTAAGGACGAGAAACGCATAGAAGACATCCCTGTCGTCCGTGAATTTTCTGATGTATTCCCAGAAGAACTACCTGGTCTTCCACCCCATCGACAATTGGAGTTTGAAATCGAATTGGCGAACAATGCGACTCCTATCGCCAAGGCTCCATACCGCCTAGCTCCAGCCGAGCTGCAGGAGCTGTCAACCCAACTTCAGGAGCTATTAGAAAAAGGATTTATCCGACCAAGCGTTTCGCCATGGGGAGCTCCAGTCCTTTTTGTCAAGAAGAAGGACGGGAATTTCCGCATGTGCATCGACTACAGGGAACTCAACAAGGTTACTGTCAAGAACCGATACCCGTTACCTCGCATCGACGATCTCTTCGACCAACTTCAAGGGTCAAGTTACTACTCTAAGATTGATTTACGGTCCGGTTACCACCAGCTACGTGTCAGGGAGGAGGATATCGCCAAGACGGCATTTCGCACTCGGTATGGCCATTACGAGTTCTTGGTCATGCCCTTCGGTCTCACCAACGCACCTGCGGTGTTCATGGACCTCATGAACCGCGTGTGTAAACCATACCTCGACAAGTTTGTCATTGTGTTCATCGATGACATACTCATCTACTCCAAAAGTGAAGAAGAACATGCTGAACATCTACGATTACTGTTAGGATTACTCCAACAGGAAAAGCTATATGCCAAGCTTTCGAAGTGTGATTTCTGGATTCGGGAAGTTCAGTTTCTCGGGCATATCGTGAATGAAAAGGGTATCCACGTAGACCCTGCCAAGATTGAAGCCATCAAAAACTGGGAAGCACCTAAGACATCGACGGAGATCCGCCAATTTTTGGGATTGGCTGGTTACTACAGACATTTCATCGAGGGGTTTTCAAAGATAGCACAACCGCTTACTACCCTCACCCAGAAAGGTATCAAGTATACTTGGGGTGACAAGCAAGAAGCAGCATTTCAATTGCTGAAACAGAAACTTTGCAGTGCACCCATTCTGTCCTTGCCGGAGGGGACAGATGACTTTGTAGTATATTGTGATGCTTCCATTCAGGGATTGGGATGCGTACTCATGCAACGCGATAAGGTCATCGCGTATGCGTCACGACAACTGAAGGTTCACGAGAAAAACTACACGACGCATGGCCTGGAATTGGGAGCAGTAGTGTTTGCACTTAAGATTTGGAGACACTACCTCTATGGGACGAAGTGCACAATCTTTACAGACTACAAGAGCCTCCAACACATCTTTGATCAGAAGGAGTTGAACATGCGACAGCGTCGCTGGGTCGAACTCTTGAACGATTATAAGTGTGCCATTCGATATCACCCGGGTAAAGCTAACGTGGTAGCTGATGCCCTCAGTAGGAAGGAACACTTGAAACCACGTCGTGTACGAGCATTACAACTCACTATTCATTCGGGGCTACCCGAACAAATACGCGACGCCCAGTTAGAAGCAGTTAAGGAGGAAAACATCAAAGCCGAATCGGTGGGAAAAATGGAACGCGATTGGGAAGTAAAACCCAATGGAGCCCGGTACTTCATGAATCGCATATGGGTACCTCTCTACGGAAACCTCAGAGAGCTAGTCATGGACGAAGCTCACAAATCCCGATACTCTGTCCATCCGAGTTCGGATAAGATGTATCAAGACCTTAAAGCTGCGTATTGGTGGCCCAACATGAAAGCCGATATAGCCACCTACGTGAGTAAATGTTTGACTTGTGCAAAAGTCAAGGTGGAGTATCAAAAGCCATCGGGGCTACTCCAACAACCTGAGATCCCAGTGTGGAAATGGGATCAGATCTCAATGGATTTCATCACTAAACTCCCGCGAACCTTGGGTGGTTGCGATACCATCTGGGTAATCGTGGATCGTTTAACTAAGTCCGCACACTTCCTAGCTATTAAAGAAACAGATAAGATGGAGAAGTTGACTCGCATCTACATTAAGGAAGTAGTTTCTCGGCACGGAGTGCCAACGTCCATCATCTCAGACAGAGATGCTCGCTTCACGTCAAACTTCTGGCAGTCACTCCAGAAAGCGTTGGGAACACGCTTAGATATGAGCACAGCCTATCACCCTTAGACTGATGGTCAAAGTGAAAGGACCATACAAACCTTGGAAGACATGCTTAGGGCATGCGTAGTAGACTTCGGAAATAGTTGGGAAATCCACCTGCCTCTAGTAGAATTCTCATATAACAATAGTTATCATACGAGTATTTCGGCAGCACCGTTTGAGGCATTATACGGTCGTAAATGTAGATCACCGGTCTGCTAGGCAGAAGTCGGTGACAGTCAACTCACAGGCCCTGAGTTAATACTTGAGGCTACCGAAAAGATTGTACAAATCAGAAACCGCATGGCGGCGGCACGAGATCGACAGAAAAGCTACGCTGATCAACGACGCAAACCGCTCGAATTTCAAGTAGGCGACCGCGTCCTACTAAAGGTGTCACCCTGGAAGGGTGTAATCCGTTTTGGAAAACGGGGCAAACTTAACCCACAGTACGTAGGCCCGTTTGTAATCTTGAAACGTATTGGACCCGTAGCTTATCAATTAGACCTTCCTGCCGAACTCAGTGGAGTTCACAACGTATTTCACGTGTCAAATCTGAAGAAGTGTCTATCAGATGAAACTCTAGTCATTCCATTGGATGAGATCCAAGTGGATGAACAACTGCACTTTGTGGAACAGCCTATCGAGATCATGGATCGTGAGATCAAGACTCGAAGGCACAGCAAGATTCCGATCGTTAAGGTTCGTTGGGACTCTAAGCGTGGACCGGAGTTCACGTGGGAAAGTGAGGACCAAATGAAAAGCAAATACCCACACCTCTTCGCAACTGAGCAGCAAACTAACGATACCAGTAACTAAATTTTCGGGACGAAAATTCTTTCAACATGGGGATGATGTGACAACCTGGAAACTTCTCATACTTTCGTGTACTATTGTTGACTAAATTCTTGTGCATGGCACTTGGAAATCTTTGTGTATGGCACTTGGGAACTTCTTGTAACGTTGCGTACCATCATTAATGAATTAACTCTTTGTGCGTGGCACTCTAAACATGTACGCTACATTCTAAACCGCGTTTACTCAATTTTCGGGACGAAAATTCTTTCAACTTGGGTATAATGTGACATCCCGGGTTTTTCGGACAACTTAAACGTAATACTTGTCAAACTAATTACGTGCTATGTGTATGAACGTGTACGAGTTAATGAATACGTGATGAGTGTTTGTGTGATTGTTTTAGTTATAAAATAATTATGGTAGATATGTACACGAACCGAACCGAACCGCGACACGAACCGACTTTGATTCCTTGTGACTCTAGGAATTAACCAAGTTTAGGATTCAAACTATTCTCGGCTGTGTGCAACCCAAACCGAGATCAAACCAACCTTAAACATATCACGGCCGCAAGATAAAACCCAAACCGACCCACCCAAGTTTCTCGGCCACAAGCTCAATCCAAACCGTAATCCTTATCTCTCCTTGCGCTATATATACACACACCCATGCATGTTTCATTCACAAACACAAAAACACTAAGGAGAAAGAAGCCGTCGGCAGCCAAATCCTTCATCTTCTTCGACCGCAAACTGCCTCACTCTTGTCCCATTGATCGTGAGCAGCCTTCATCTCGATCTGATCAGCCCTCGTTCATTCCATTCAACCGCAAACAGCCCTTGTTCACCTCCATTCAGTGGCGAGATCAGTCCTTGTTATTAAAAGACTTGAATTTGTCATATGCTACAAGATAACATTCGGATATATGTGCTTGAATGATTAATTGGTTTGTTTTCGGATTATTCGTGTGTGAAAGTAATCGGCTGAACTATCATTGTTTGCGTGTATAATAGTTTGCGGAACTTGTAAGTTTGCGAGTATGTTTGTTTGTAAAAACTAGAAGTATGAACTAGGGTTTGCATGGATATGTTATTAGTAGTGATCTATGATTAGAAATCGATTCTTGATCGCCTAGGTTAATCGTATGAACGGCTGATGCGAGTCTATAATAATGATATGCTGAAACAGTTGCTGAGTAATAGTTACAGCCGACTTCATCTGGCTGTAACTCGGTCGTTAGTTGTCGAAAAACGGATTTTCTGATGTCTAGAACGTAGGGATTTGAATAAGGAATCTAATGGCGCAAGATTCATAATTTTCTGAAGTCATTTGATATTTTTAAAGGGCCAAATAAGTTCAGTAACTAAAGCTGTGAAAATCCGGAAATTTTGTTAGTCGTTTATCGAGTTGGATTTTAAAATCAGTAGGGAGTTGAGTCATGAATTTTGTACAGCAACTAGGTATGGAAATTTCCGGGCAACTCCAACTGGAATTTTGTTAATTGGACGATCGGTGATTTTTAAATAAATTCTTCCGTGGACTGCAGTCAGAAAACGATAAATCTGACTGCAGCCTAGTGTATTAATATTTATGGTTAATTGGTAAAGATTTAGGACTTGGAAAATTTATATAAATTTCTATAGTATAAATGTCACCTACTGTAAAAATATTGGAATTTTTGGAACGTTGGAGCTATTTTATAAAAATCCTAGAAAACAGCTGAAATATGAGTGTTAAGCTGAAATTTGATAACTTGTGATTGTGTGCACCAAATTGTGGCATGGATTGGTTTATGTTTATGATAAGTTTCTTTGATCACTAGGTTCACATGAGGATACTTGCATGCATGTTTGAGTGTTAGATATGTTGCTTGTGTGTATCCCTTTGTGCGTAAATTAAGTGTAGAATTTGTATTGGTGTGATCACACACTGACTTGAAATCAATTGGTTTGTTAGGACGCAATTAGCGGTCCCATCCCTTACAACTTCTTTACTACACTAACCGAGCAACAAAAGGTGAGTTCACGGCCCCTAACTTTATCCGGTTTTTAAACAACAGGGGGAGAAACATGTATACACTCTCAAACTCAATCTCTTTACGTTATACGAATTTAACGTCACATAACTATTCGGTAACTAAGTTAATGTTAATGTAATGTTATGGTCACTAAGTAGCTTTATCACTTAAGTCCTCGTCAATCTCTCGGATCGTTAGTATTGGGTTTAATAGCGGGGGAGTTATAAGTAGTACTACTGGGCCCGACAAGCCCCATCCGAGCGAGTCGCGCTAGCCGACCGGGTATGGTCAACGGGTGAATAATTCGGCCTAACCTCGCCATGGTCAGTGATAGGCCTGGCAAAACGGAGGCACAACAGTCAGCTTCGATCGCGAACTCTTACGTGACATAACTTTAGGCTAGCTACCTATATATGTTAACATTGAACTTAATTACGAAACAACTATATTATCCCGGGTTGGGGATAATGGAAACAACAACTTATTATTCCGGGTTTGGAATAATGGAAACAACAACTATATTATCCTGGGTTGAGGATAATGGAAGCAACAACTTATTATTCCGGGATTGGAATAATGGAACCAATACGTTATCCCGGGTTAAGGATAACGGGGAAAACAAACTATAACCGAACAAACGAATTTATGAAAACCTGTGAACTCACTCATCTTTAATGTTGACACTTGTTTCTTTACATGTTTCTCAGGACGCTAGGAGCTCTAGGTGCACGCACATGCATTGAACAAGACATCTTTTATCGAGTCTTATTTATCAATATTGTTTTGGGGTTTTTCATTTGTTTTGGCGTTTGTGTTGGCGCCCGCTTCACTGCTTATTTATGCTTCCGCTAAAACTTTAAAAACTGATGCTTCTGCTAAATATTGGTAACTAATCAAGACAATATAAAATCTACGACAAATGATTTTTGAAAACGTATTATCAAATCATATAGAGTCGTTCGACGTACTAGTGTTTCAGATTCTGGTTTGTTCACACGCCTCGCGGTAAAACTCCGCAAGTGGAAATTGAGGGTGTGACATGTTCATTCAATACAAAGGAAATAACCAAACATAACAATCCCAATTCTAAATCATTTTATTCTTCTAATCCAGGTCCTATGTGTTCCTAGCTGCTGCTGGTTCACCTGTATCATGTGTAAAATGGGAGTTTTTGGGTCAACATAAGTTGGTGAGTGAACCTTATTAGATAAACATTTATTAATGAATTAATGGTTAGTTTATCAATGAAAAATTGTGCATAATCATAAATGAGCAAATGTAAGTAATCAAGCAATGGCAAAAAGCAGTTACAATTATAACATACAATAACACTTGATTGCATACATGAACATACCAATATCATACGATAAATAACATAAGTGAACTGTGCGATCAAGGCTCAATCAAACGGAGCCGATCGTATTGCATGTACTGAAAATGTAAAATGAACTGTGCGATCAAGGCTCAATCAAACGAAGCCGATCGTATTGCATGTACTGAAAATGTAAAATGAACTGTGCGATCAAGGCTCAATCAAACGGAGCCGATCGTATGCGGGCACGCCAGGTTCAACCGCATAATAAAATGGGGAACATGCTCAACGCTCATAAATGGGGAGCGGCGGCCTCGGCAATTGCATGTACTGAAATAATAAATTGCATCCAATAATAACTACTTAACAGCAACAAACTAAATACACATGTTCATGATATGATGTATGCACAATGGTTTAGTTATAATATGTATATAAACAAAGACACATGATACACCCCAAAAACGTGATTAAAACGGGGAATTTGTAAGATTCACTCACATTGGGTGCGTTGGATTGGAGATGGTGAGATGCGCACGATTTAGATGAGCGGATCAACGAGGAATACTAACCTAAATAATAATGGAAAAATATAATAAATGGATGGATTTTATTAAGGATTTTAATGAAATTTTTAGATATATTTTTGTGAGTTTATGGCTATTTTCTATCTTTAAAAATGTTATTTTTAAGTATTTTCAATTGATTTTTAGATTAAATTAAATAAATAAAAATATAAAAAAAATATTATTTTTTTTTAGCGTTGACCGTTGACCGGTTCGGTCAGCGAATAAATCTGCGCCGGGTGGGATTCGAACCGGCGACCTCCCGTTCGCGTGCACACAGCTCTACCAACTGAGCTACGTGTCTAACCCGAAATAATCTCGTGTTTAATTATATTTATACACTTATTCGATTAAACTGAATTTCCTTTATTTGCAAAAACATTTTGATTCAATCGAACCGGTGCTCGTGACGAGTTTCGAACGCGCGACGTGTAGTTCATGTTGCACACAGTCCACCGCTGGACTGTGTGTCTAACCCGGTTATTATCTCGGTTTTTATTATACTTAACAACTATCTGATTTAACCCGGTTTAGTTCTTGATCAAAAAAGGCATTTTATTCCACAAAGTGTGCGTGTAGCAGGGATCGAACTCGGGACGTGTATAGTTTTTGTTTGCACACAGTCCACCGCTGGACTGTGTGTCTAACCTATTTAAACTTCCGATTTTAATTAATCTTAAGTCATTACTGAACTCGTCTTCTTCATTACGAACGCAGACATCAATCAACAATCCGATTCGTGATTAAATTAGTTAATAAACATGATGTCTAGTTTGAATGCATTAAACCGAACAGTTTGGGGAAAGAAGATACCGAACAGGTTGTCTTCTTCAGAGAGTCCGGCGAAACTTGTCGGCTCTGTTTTTGAACCATCGGCTGAGAGAATCTATCAACAGGCTTAAGGGATTAGATATGAAATTGAACTAGTGAGTATTGATTATCATTACGTTGGAATGTGCATACCGGTAATTATCGAGTTTCCGGCAATTCCAGAAGTTTTCCGGCGAAGATAAGATTTTCTATAAACGTTGACTAGGATCGATTCTGATGGAGGAGTTGTGTTAGAGACTGATTAATCACATGATTTAAACAGAAAGAGTCGGAGGAAATACCGTGTGGATGTGAGTCCCGGTTTTCCGGTGACTTGCAGAATTTTTCCGGCGAGCTGATTCAGATGATCTGGTGGTCCGAAAATGCGACGAAATTGAAATGGAGTATTGATATGATAGCTCTGAATCGGAGAATGGTCTGAAGCTTGAGTTATTCAGAACTTTGATGACCTTTCGGTTTCAAAAACCGAAAATGATGAAACTTTAAGTTCAATCAATTTCAGCTTGATTAGAAACCGTTATACATCGGTTATAAGCTGAATATGCGAATTAAACAACGATTAGACGATTGATTTGCCGATTACCGTTTCTCAGATGGCGCCATCGGTTTTACTGATTTTGTGTATAAAATTCATTTGTGTTCCTAGCGTTAGCAGAAAACACAATGTGGCGGAGTGGTTTTGGGAGTGAGTGTTAAGTTGTTGAAGAGTCTTGGCTGACCCGGGTTCGAGTCCCGGCAGCTTCAAATATTTTTTATTTATTTTATTTTAACTTTTTATCAAATGTAATTTTTATAGTTTAGTTTATTTATTAATTATGTATCGTTTTAACTCAAAATAATCATAAATATTTAATGCAACTTTTATAACTTGGTACTTGATTACAAAACGGAGCGGGTTTTGGAGACCCGATTTTTACAAATGTTACAATGCGATACTCATATCGAGAACATAAAGATCATTTTCTCTCGGAGCACGCATGAGAATCCATTCCTCCGGAATCTTGAATCCCGGCTTTAAGATCAAGCATTCTTTATCATTGAAGTGCGTTGTGAATTTTTTGTCACAAATCTGCGAAATGCTGAGCAGATTGTTCTCAAGTTCTGCGATCTAGTTCACTTTATCAAACGAAACAACTTCATTCGTGAGAATTCCTTCACCGACAATTCTTCCTCCTTGCGTTCCGACAAAACCTACGTACCCTCCGCGGAGAGCTTTAACGTCGTGTAACAATGCAAGCATCCCTGTCATGTGCTTGGAAGCTCCACTATCCATTATCCATTCGGACGTGATCGATGGTGGAAGCCCCTGCACACATGTAGAAGAAACTATTTAACAAAGAAACCCAAGCCTGCTTGGTCTTGGGTGGGTTTGGAATGTCAAATTTCGGACCTACTTTGTTTTTGACGTTCTTTTTAGGTTTGGTTTTGTTTGGAACAGAAGGTTTTGGTTCTACCTTGGACGGTTTGACTTTTGCAACCCATGTTTGCATTTTCAGATTTGCTTTTTTAGCACAAAATTTAGAATCCATTGACGATACTTAGTTGATGTTTCACCAATTTCAAATTTAGAATGACGTTGAAGAGTTGGTTTAACATTTTGGTAGGATTCATTGGTTCTTTTCAAAATTTGCTTTGGCGCAACCATAGGTACCTTCTGTTTCTCATCCTTGGTAAACCTTTTAGAATTAGAAGCAAATTTTGGACTTATTTGTGAGCAATATCGTGCGATAGGCTCGACATTCTTACATTTATATCATGTCATACTGTCTTTATGGACAAAGGAATCCAAAACTTGTTTCTTATTCTCTTTCTCTTTCTTGAAATCCTAATTTGATTGTGTTTCAATGATTTCTTTTTTCCTTTTCTGTTGTTGTCCCAAAAACGAAATTGATTTTCTTAGTAAAGTTTCGCTTTTGGGACTTGTTGTTCATTCTTCGGTTTTGGAAACCCAAACCTGCCTTCCTATTCTCAGGATAATCTTTGTTTCTCTGATGGTAGGATCTGGTGACACATTTTGATTTAGAGTAATATGACGCATTATGTTTCTCTTAATTAGAATGGCTTACCTCCACAAGCTTGAACAATTTATCAACACGATCCAGATTCACATTCTGGATGGGAAAGTCCTCATCAGAAAATAGTTTATCAGATCCATGCATTTTATAAACTATGACATTGGATCATTGTTTAAACTATCTTTCGATGTTTCAACATCAGATTCAGACTTGTCAGATTCACTTTTTAAGACATTTTCGACCACTGTTTTAACCACCTCAGAGTCACATTCATTTTCAGATGTTGTGTAAGTTACGTCGATGTCCATAGGCAGCTCGTTTGACTGTTCAGTTTTTAATTTTAGATTGAGCGCCTTTTCCACCCTGATGGCTTTTTACAAGCATAACTATTCCGCATAGGGGTTGGAACACGATCGTAACTTGCACTCTTGTTTTCCTCATTTTTAGATTCATCTTTGTTTTCAATCTTGGGTAAAATGTGATCAATGACATAAGAGCTTGTGGAATAACTGATTAACAATTTGTTAACCTGTTCAGTTTCTATTCTTACCTTCTCAAGCTCACTTTTCAGCTCAACGATAGTGTTTAAGTGAATATTAATGGCCATGTGTTTGTCCATTATTGTCGCTTTGAGCATAGAAAGTGTTCCGTCATTTTCTCTAAGTGCTTTCTCATATTGTTTCACAGATTTACTTAATTTGTCGTCTGCTTCTTTAGTTGATTTCTAATCACTAGACAAATTATCTATTAAACTTTTGAGCTCATTATATCGTGTGTCTTTTACAACACATTCATTGCATGGCTCAGCACATTTCAAACATGGTTTTTCTACCACAGACTCACATTTCGACTCATTTACCTCATTAACATTTATTATATTGGAGCGGCAGAACTATTATCGAAATAAAGATTGACGTCTTGTTGCATTTGAACTCCTTTGTTCTTTGCCATCTTCTGCATTTCTAGTTCGTGTCCCTCCAATCTTTCAATGAATCGTGGTAACGAGAAATTACCATATTCCGTTCCATTCTTCAATATGGTCAAATAGGTAGACCATTCACCTTGTGGCAAGGAATCTGCGAGTTTATCAACAAGTTCTTCATTCGTCTTTATCATTCTCATTCGCTTCATTTGCACACCAAGATGACGGTATCTTTCAGTCAGTTGTTTTACCATCTCTCCTTTGACTAAAGTAAAGATGCCAAATTCTTTACTCAACAACGCGCTATTGCTTTTTCGTAACTGGGCACTTCCCTGGAATTTCAATTGAAGAGCATTCCATAATGATTGTGCGTCATCATCATGTTGTAACAGCGCCAATATGTCCTCTTTGTCGGATTGTTGCAGAATGTTCACCATTTTCTTCTCATTAATAAACTTCTCTCTTTCAAAATCAGATTGTTGAGCCAATGTCTTTCCGAGACCATTTTCACCAACAGGAAATTGATACTTTTCTTCGATAGCAAACCAACAGGTAAAATGATTTGTCTGAACGCAATTCATGAAACGTTCGCTCCAACTATCGAAGTCTTCGAGGTTCATCAACTTTGGTTGCTTCGTCATCGTACCCATTTCGTTTTCGAGGTTCATGTTTTGTGCTGCAGTAGTCGTGACCGCTGATGTAGCAAATGCGTCGAAGAAAATTCTTAGAAACACACTTTCTGAAAAAAACTGATTAGTACGAAAAATTTCATCGTGCGGTTAACAGAATAATTTGTGCGACCAAGATTCATGCGAATGAGTTGATTCGTACGGAGGAGGTATTCGTGCGAACAAAGTGTTCGTACGGGTGACAGTTTGGTTCGTACGAGTAAGTCTCTCGTATGAGTGGTTACTTCATGCGAATCACAATTTCGATTCTTGTAAACTTTAAGGACTTCTGATTACTTGTTCGTATGAATGAATTAACTTGTATGCTCAGTCGTTCGTGCGAGTGGTCTTCTCTACCCGTACGAAACAACTTATGTCACACCCCGATCGAAGTGGAAATGAAAGTGTGTGACTATTAGGTAATCATTGCATCCAATTTAGTAAACAATATTAACAACAACGATGCCATGCCATTCCTAAGTTTCATTACACATCTACAACATTCAGAAGTGAAATCACATTGTTATCTGTCTCAGATTACCACTTACAACATAGTTTAAAAACACATTGTTCCAAAATAGATATTGTTTTCATCACAAATTCATGTTGAGGCTTTGACCTCTATATACCCAAACGAGGTTGGGATATAAAGGGCAAACCCTCCAAAAGGTAGTACATCGTTGTCTTGACAAATCCCATACCCGAATCCCATCACCAGCTCAAGTCCTGCGTCCTAAAATACATGTAATTTAAAGTCAACATAAAGTTGGCGAGTTCATGCGGTTTAATGTTTTCGTATCAAAATGTCATCCTTGAAAACCTGTATTGAAATCCAAGTATGTTATTAGCATCAATGAGTTAATTTAAGGATCTATCAGTGTGTCGCGAGCACCATGACATACTTGTGCCATAAGTAAGTAACCAAACCGAGACTACTTTGACATAATTGGGATCACAGAAGCACTCCGAAGGGTATACCAACTAGGAGTGGAGCGGGTCTCAAACTCAATAGATCTACTTCTTTTTCACCTTGGTCACTAAGTGATTAATGGTTACTATTGTCATCATCTTACTTACGCACAATGACCTGTTATCTACTAACCCATAGCTAACATACTGTTTTGACATGACATGTATTTCCCCTCCATAGTTTAAAACAAAACTTGAAATAATTGAAAGGAGGGACATGAACTCACAGTTTTTGCGTTCCGTTTAGTCGTACTATTTATCGATCGGTGTCCGCAATGTATGTGACCTACATGTGTATTGGTTTGATTAGGCACCTAGGTCTCAATGGACCTTGTACTCGTTGTTCATCTTGAATTCTTGTTATGTATTTCTTTATTATGATTGAACAACTTAAAATGTTATCATAATGTTGGTAGTTTGTTTGCTTCATTAATATTGTTATATTTATATCTTAATATATATATATATATATATATATATATATTATATATATATATATATATATATATATATATATATATATATATATATATATATATATATTATTGTTTTCAATAACCGGGCCTTGCCCTTCATATGTCATTGGGCCTAGCCCATGTTTTCTTGTCTTTGGGCCTAGCCCATGTTTTCTTGTCATTGGGCCTAGCCCATGACTTATGTCATTGGGCCTAGCCCATGTATTTTATGTCTTTGGGCTTTTATTATTTTTGGGCCTTGTCCATATATTTTATGGAATTAGGCCTTTGTCCAAGACTTTTACAATTTAGGCCTAGCCCACACTTATTTATTAAAAGCCCATTTTTCTTATAAGTATTTACTTTTAATTTTCTAACTTTTTATATTTTTAACTTTGCGGATTTCGGTTTCGATAACACACACACACACACATATATATATATATATATATGTGTGTGTGGTGTGTGTTGAATGTCTAAGTATATATTTAGACTCGTCGGCGGCGTCGTTCACTACATGTTCGTTTTCGTCGAGAATCGCCAGTTGGTCGTCGACGCGATGGTGTAATCTTGAATGTCCGCCTATTGTTTGGATTGTCTCATTTGTCCGATTTATTGTTTCGACGCTTTTCAAGAATATATTTATTATGTTACCAATACTTGGTGTATTGATCAAGTGTTTGTATTTTGTATATGGGGGGTATTTTTATTGTGAATACCCTAAGTTTCTAATACATACACATACAATACACACATGTTTACATACAAATTTATTGGTAATAAATATGTATATAAATAGTTGTATTATTTTCCAAGTAGAAATATATATTTGTAAAAAGCATTTAATTTTACTTATAAATATATATTTTTAACTGTGTTAAACACTTGGCTATTTAGGGATAACCCTTATCATTAGAGCCTGCTTAATGACGATTTAAGTTACTAATCGCGTTTAGTCCCACTAATCACCTCACTAATCATGTTTTAATCGTGATTAGATTTTAGAAAATTTCGCCATAGTTTCCCCTAAATTATGGCTTTTTCCACGATTTAAAATCGTATTTAAAACCTTTTTAAGCTCATAATCATCATCAACAATCCATCAATATTTATTTTGCAAAATCAAACTATCATCAACCATGACTTTTTATGGTTTAAAATCCTAGTAATTCATGTGGGTTTTTAATATTTAATAACCATTTCAAAACTCTATTTTAGCATGTTGTTTAACCAAGTCCATGCACTTAACCCCTTGATTACTACACATTTTTAAGGTGATTACCAGTTAAATACAAGTGTTTACTTCTTATAAAATCATTCATATGTATAAAAAATTATCTTTAAGTTGTAGTATTTTTCATGGATGATGTAGTTGATGATCTTGTTTAGATTTAAACCTTAACATGTTTAAATCTTCATTTTTATACTAAATCACACAAGATCATCCAACTTTTATATCATACTTTTAACAAAAACAACTTCAACATGCTATCTAACAATCATATAAACATATAATCAACACAAAATAAGCAATATGTATTGTTATTATTATGTTGTGAGTTAGGGTTTTTGATTTATCTTTTCTTGATTTTCAAGATGAGCAACTTGTACACTAATAACCTAAGCATAAAAAGAAGCTAGATTAGGGAGGAATTTAGCTTACAAAGGGTGCAAAGTTTTTTGAAGATTATAGAAAAAATGAAGCTCCTTAGGAAGCCCTAATGATCTCCATCCTTGCTAGCTTCTTTAGGGGTCTTGATTAAGCTTCAAGGTGTATAAAAAGTGGTGGATTGTGGTGGCTAAATGGTGATGTATGGAGGAGGTGGTGGAAAAGAACATGAGAAATGTGTTGCAAATTTTGGTGAATAAATTGATAAGTTTATGAGAAATGATCATATATAATCATGTGCATCTTTCAAGTTCCATCAAGATCTTAATACACCATACTTAAGATCTCAAATTTTCAACAAAATCAAGTGGGAATGGGGCCCACTTGTGACCGTCAAAATGAGGGGGGGGGGGTAAGTGTAACTTTAATTTTTATCACATGGTAAAATATGAGATATTTTGGTAATTATGTTAAGTATAGTGATTAGGGTTAATCTTCTAGCCTCTTAAGCATAAGACTTGAGTTTAGGGTGTATTTACATGGTATTTAATCCACATGATCCTCCAATACTAGCTTCTTTAGGGGTCTTGATTAAGCTTCAAGGTGTATAAAAAGTGGTGGATTGTGGTGGCTAAATGGTGATGTATGGAAGAGGTGGTGGAAAAGAACAAGAGAAATGTGTTGCAAATTTTGGTGAATAAAGTGATAAGTTTATGAGAAATGATCATATATAATCATGTGCATCTTTCAAGTTCCATCAAGATCTTAATACACCATACTTAAGATCTCAAATTTTCAATAAAATCAAGTGGACATAGGGCCCACTTGTGACCGTCAAATGAGAGGGGGGGGGGTAAGTGTAACTTTAATTTTTATCACATGGTAAAATATGAGATATTTTGGTAATTATGTTAAGTATAGTGATTAGGGTTAATCTTCTAGCCTCTTAAGCATAAGACTTGATTTAGGGTGTATTTACCTGGTATTTAATCCACATGATCCTCCAATATAAGTTTCAGATGACGGATACGTCGCTAGATCGCTTATCGTCGTAATAATCGCTAACCAGAACTATTTATTTAGTACCGGGAGCTTTTGTTTTCGACCACCACAACTAATATAGTGTCTAGTTAGTGCATTTCTAATCCAAAAATATGCATGACTAGTTCGGAGACAAATATACGATAAGTTCGGATGGCCGAAATGTCTTTCGTTCGATCGATATCGGCACTTTTGTGCTCCGCCATTGAACTTTTCTGAAAGTTGTGTTTCCATGACTTCATGTTAGTTGAATGGATTCCAAGTTCCAAATAATGCTTAACTAGTTCATTAGAGGCCCGGATGAGGCTATCGGCTACTAAAATATTCGTCGTTTCGACATTCGGCCGCTTTCCGATCGAATTGTGCAGTGTTTGACGAATGACCGGAAACTATGTGTTTTGTGCATTCCTATTATTTTTACATTATTTTAGGATGTTTAACATTGTTTTATCCGTATCCTTACATCCGGAATCCTCTGAATTAGTCTTGCGGACAAATCGACATTTGTCGCCTTTTTGGTCGAAACGGACAATTTTGCAATTTAGGCGTTATACCGGAAAGTTATGTATTATTGTAATAGTTGTTCTCAAATATGTGTTTTCATTTGTATATGGAGTCAGGCATGGCATTAACATGCCGTTATTTCTTGTTCTGATTCGTTTTAGGCGGTTTACCGACACAGTTAGTGTCACCGCATTTAGTGCGTCCAGCACTTTCTACCAACACTTTTTGGGCATTTTTTTGGTTCGTTTCTCGTCATAACGGAAACCAGTATATGTTATGATTAGATTTATTTGTCCTAATGACGTACGACTCAGTTGTGTAATCAAATTATGATAATATGCATGAGATTATAATATAAAATTAGTGATTAAATTGTACGGAATTACCGGTTATTTGCCATTTGTCACATACTCCCCATGTTTAAAAGAATTTTGTCCCGAAATTCAGCTTAAGGCATCAACTGAAGGAGTCTTCTGGAACAGGTGGGGGTATTTTGACTTGATTTGATCTTCACGCTCCCACGTATACTCGGGACAGTGACGCGAATTCCAGCGAACCTGCACCAGTTTGATTTGGCTTTTTCTTGTCTTTTGGACCTTCCAGTCCATGACTTCAACGGTTCTTTGGTGAATTGTAATTTGTCATCAACATGAATCTCATCTGCTGGAATGATAACCGTGTCATTAGTCGGACTTTTCTTCAGATTGGACACATGAAATGTGTCATGCACGTTATTGAGTTCCTCTGGCAGTTTTAACTTGTAGGCCACTGTACCAATCTTTGCCAGAATCTCGAAAGGTTTGATATATCTCGGGTTGAGCTTTTCGCGTTGCCCGAATATAGCTACGCCTTTCCAAGGTGAGACCTTTAACAATACTTTGTTTCCCATCCTAAGGATAATGGTTTGCGTCTCCGATCCGCGTAGCTCTTTTGTCTATCTCGGGACGTTTGATACACTCACGGATCTTGAATATCTTGTCTGTGGTCTCTTGTACTAGTTCGGGACCAATGAATTGTCTGTCACCGACTTCCGCCCAACATAACAGCGATCGGCACTTTCGTCCATATAGTGCTTCGAATGGTGCGGCCTTGATACTGGTGTGATAACTGTTATTGTAGGAAAACTTTACCAACGGTAAATGAGTATCCCAGTTCCCGCCTAAATCCATCACACAGGCCCGAAACATGTCTTCTAATGTTTGAATGGTTCGCTCGCTCTGACCATCGGTCTGCGGGTGAAAGGTTGTGCTTAAATCCAAGCGAGAACCAAATGAATTTTAAATGATTGCCAGATCCATGACATAAAGCGACCATCTCTATCAGAGATTATTGAGATTGGCACACCATGACGTGCCACAATTTCCTTCAGGTACAGTTCAACTAGCTTTTCCGTGCTATCTTTCTCGCGGATGGGTAAGAAGTGAGCTGATTTGGTTAATCGATCAATGATAACCCAGATCATGTCATGACCTCAAGAGGTCCAGGGTAATTTTGTAATGATATCCATTGATATCTGTTCCTACTTCCAGACCGGGATCTCGAGTTGTTGTAATAACCCAGGTGGCTCTTGGTATTCGGCCTTGACCTTTGCACAAGTTAAGCATTTCCCAATATAGGTCGCAATATCTCCCTTGAGATTAGGCCACCAATAATATTCTCACAGATCCTAGTACATTTTGTCCGATCCTAGGTGTATCGAGTACTTGGACTTATGCGCTTCATCTAGCACCAAGTCTCGCAACTCACCATAATAGGGAATCCAGATCCTTCCCACAAAATATAAAGTTCCATCCTTGTTCGGTTCCAATTGTTTTTCCATTCCCTTTAGGAATTCCGCTGGGATGTTTTCTTGTTTCAATGCTTCTTGCTGTGCTTCACGCACTCGAGTAGTGAAATTTGTCTGGATCGTCATTTCTAAAGCTCGCACCCGTAATGTTTTGACTCGTTCTTTTCTACTCAAAGCATCTGCTACAACATTTGCTTCGCCCGAGTGATACTTGATCTCACAGTCATAATCATTCAACAGTTCCACCCAACGTCGTTGGCGCATATTCAGTTCCTTTTGGTTGAATATATGTTGAAGACTTTTATGGTCTGTGAATATGGTACACTTAGTGCCATATAGATAATGACGCCAGATCTTCAAGGCAAATACCACAGCACCTAGCTCCAGGTCATGTGTGGTATAATTCCTTTCATGAACTTTCAACTATCGTGATGCGTATGCGATGACTTTTTCACGTTGCATTAACACGCAACCGAAGCCTTGATGCGATGCATCACAATATACCATAAAGTCATCAGTAGCATCCGGGAGGTATAGTATTGGTGCTTTGCATAGTTTCTCTTTCAATACTTGGAACGCCGATCCTTGCTTTTCTCCCCAATCAAACTTTCTATCCTTCTGGGTAAGCGAGGTTATTGACTGAGCAACCTTGGAGAAGTTCTCAATAAATCTCCTGTAATATCCCGCTAATCCTAGGAATTGTTGTATTTCTGGGGGAGTTCTTGGCGTGGTCCAGTTCTTTATAGCCTCGATATTTTAAGGGTCAACATGTATTCCGTTCTCGTTCACCACATGGCCAAGAAATTGTACCTCGCGAATCCAAAATTCCCATTTTGAGAACCTGGCATATAATTGCTCCTTCTTCAGCAATTCCAAAATGGTTCTCAGGTGTTGTTCGTGCTCTTTCTCGGTGCATGAGTATATCAGTATGTCATCTATAAAAATGATCACGAACTTGTCAAGGTATGGCTTGCATACTCGGTTCATCAAATCCATGAATACTGCAGGGGCGTTCATCAGGCCCAAGGGCATAACAAGGAACTCATAATGAACGTAACGAGTCTGAAACACTGTCTTAGGAATGCTTTCCTCTTGGATTCTCAACTGATGATACCCCGATCTTGAATCAATCTTCGAGTAAAAACTCGACCCTTACAACTGATCGAATAGATCATCGATTCTTGGTAATGGGTACCGGTTCTTGATAGTTAACTTGTTTAACTACCGGTAATCGATGCACATGCGAAAGGTTCCGTCCTTCTTTTTCATGAGTAGCACCGGAGCTCCCCAAGGCGAGAAACTCGCTCTTATGAAACTTTTGTCGAGCAGCTCTTGCAACTGCGTAGATAGTTCCTGCATCTCTGAGGGCGCTAGTCGATATGGAGCTTTTGCCACAGGTGCAGCTCCTGGCACTAAATCAATACGACATTCGACTTGTCTCTGAGGAGGTAGCCCTGGCAAGTCTTCCGGAAAGACCTCGGGATATTCCCTCACTACTGGTATGTCTTCAATCGTGCACTCCTCGGCCTTCTTATCCACCACGTGGGCAAGAAAAGCGATGCATCCTTTCCTTAAACATTTCTACGCTTTCATGCAGTTTATGATTCGTAGAGGGGTGTCATGCTTCTCACCGTGAATTATCAAGTGTTCTCCGTCGGATAAGGGGATGCGAATGATTTTCTCATCACATATAACTTCAGCTCGATTATTGGATAGCCAATCCATCCCAATAACGACATCAAAACTACCTAGTTGAACTGGTATTAGATCTATATCAAACTTTCGTTCACCCAATTCTAACGTACATTTCTTTATTATTTCTTTTGACTCTACTAATATCCCATTAGCTAGCTCAATCGAGTAGGGAACATCTAATTTGCTCAACCTTACCCCAAGTATATCTCTAAACTCTTTAGAAATAAAACTGAAATCTGCCCGGGTATCAAAAAGAATAGATGCAAAGTGATCATTGATAGGGAACGTACCGATAACCATGTTTGGATTCTGGCGAGCATCCTTAGCTCCAATTACAAACGCTCTTCCTCATGCTTGATTCGCTTTAGGACAGTCTTTCTTGAAATGTCCTTTGTCTCTGCATCCAAAGCAACCTTGATCTCCAGTATTGGTTCGGCACACATCAGTGCGATGTCCACATTTTCCACACTTGGGGCTTCGACATTCCCCATGGTGGTGGAAAGGACATTTGGGACATTTCGGTGCGTCCCCAGCGTAAGACTTCTTAACCGCAGTGCTTGTGGTTGTACTAACATATGCTTTGATTTCCTTGTCTCTCGCGGCTTGTCCCTTGTTACTGTTGTGGTTACCACGAGAGCCTTTCTTAAAATGAGAAATTTCCGTTTGTTGGAATCAGTGGTCTCCTCAGTAGATTCCTTCTTGTTTCCACCATACTTAGGCAACTTCCCTGTCGTACAACCTCCTCAGTCAGGCTGACAACTAATTCAATTTCTTAACCAATCTCCGTGGGTTTTGAAGAGGTCATCAAACTCAGAATCTCGGGGGCAAGTCCCCAAATGTACCTCTCAATACGCTTAAATTCAGGCTCCACTAGATACGGCACCACTCGGGATAAATCATGGAATCGCTGCGTATACCCAGAAATGTCTGAACCCATCATTTTCAGATCCCAAAATTCTATCTCCAACTTTTGAATTTCCGATCTTGAACAATACTTCTTCTTCATCATCTCCTTAAGTTCCTCCCAAGTCAGGGCATATACAACATCATCGCCCTTGGTTTGGACCTGAAGGTTCCACCATGATAGAGCTCCATCCACAAAGAGTCCAGTAACATAGGTGACTCTTATTTCAGCCGGGAACTTACTCATTCGGATGACTGAGTCTGTCTTCTCAGTCCAGCGTATGAAGGCTACAGCGCCTCCGGTACCATCGAAGTTCAGAGGTTTGCAGTCAAGAAATTGCTTATATGTGCAACCTGAAATCATTAGATACACCATTTGAGCATGAGTAAGTAGCACGAATAAGATGGATGAGAGTGTACTGCGGTTTTATGAGAAACCGTGTATTACCAGTGGGAGGATTTACTCCTGTTGTACCTCCGGTACCGCCGCTATGCTCAGAGCGGTTAGCCTCGTACTGTGCAATGGCTTGAGATATGCGTTCATTCAGCTCCTCTTGTGTTGTTGGAAGGGTGTTATTGTTTGAACTTCTTCTGCGGGGCGGCATCGTCTTCTAATACAATATGTCGCTCACAATTAGCCGAATAATAATTCATGTTATTATTACTATTTATTTATTATTTTATTTATTAATTTATTATTTTTTCATACGCAATAGCACATTGGTACATGATAAATAAATAGATGAATATATGCAAACGCCATACGCACACCCGTCGTCATCATACACATAGCTCACCACATACATAGTAACCACACCATAAGTTATAAATCATAATATCACCACGGTGCAATGCATCAATCATAATATCACCACATCATGACATAATCAACCATAACATAAAAGAAATACAATGTAACATAAAGAAAATACACTTCTATACAATGACAACTTGTTACAATTTGTTCGTGACGAGCCAAAAGGGACTTAGGGATACACAACCCTAGTCAATACAAGTTTATACATTACAAAAGTACAATTTTCTCCTACATTGCTTCTTCACGTCAATAAGTTGTCTTCCAAAAGCTGGGATCTTCAAGGCTAAGTCTTCATGAGCCAAAACAACAAAAGAACATCTGATCCCCAAAAGATATACACAAACATGATACTAGGGTGGAGGGTGTGGTGGAAATGGTGATTGTGGAAACAGACTACGATGGTAGGCCATCTCCTCCTCGAGGCTAGAAATGCGCCTAGTAGCATATGTCTGAAACTGCTCTAGCTCCTGCACTCGTGCCTCGGATGGGCATGACAAGTGGTGGAATGGGCAGTAAAAAGGTGGGGTCGGTGGTGGTGATAGGGGTAGTGGTGGTGGTGAGGGTGAGGGTGAGGGTGGTGGGTATGATTGTAGGAGTGGTATCGGTGATGTCGGTGGTGGGGGTGACACTCTGACAGTGGCGTGAGCAGTACGCTGAGACTCTAACTCCTAGATCCTACGAGAGATCAGAGAGAGCTGTAGGTCATGTGATGTCACTCTCTCCTCCACAGGAATCAGAGGGAAGTGTGAGGGATGATAAGGGTCAGAAGGGCTCATGCCTGGTGGAGCTGTCGGAGTAAACATGCCTACTGGAGGTGGTGTGGGTCGTGGGGCATACATGGGGGGTACTCTATCAGAAACAGAGGGTCCTGCCATATGAGAGGGTCCGGCTGTAGCTGGGTTGTAAATAGGGTGGTATGTGGACCTCTCAGAAAAATATGGTGGCGGCTGCTCTCGAGCATGTGGAGTGCCGCTCAGTGAGTAGTAAGGGGCAGGTCTAGTGTAGTGAGTGGGTCCAGGGGTCGGGACTCTGGCTGGGAATGAACTAGCGTGAGCCGGTGAGGCCACAGGGGGTGAATACATAGATACACGTGTGCCTGGGACGGCAGAGCTCACTCGGAGCAGCATTGGTAGATGACGAGATGTCAACAACTGGGATATTAGGGGGTGGAATCTCGAGTATAGCGATATCATCAAAGACCTCGCCATCGCCAAGGTCGTCCTCCATGTGCTCAACGTGGAACACGGGTATCTCGCCGTCATCGTCGTCTAGATCAATCACTATAAGGACTACAGCAAGAGGCACGACCAAATGTACAATAACGTGCTCGCCCTCTGGATGGCCATACACGATAATATCATGCAGGGGCTGCGGGGCGGCTAGCACATCATCTGCCGGGGGTACATCTACCTCCATATGGTCGATCAGCGCAAGTGGCTGAAAGTCCTCAAAGTCTCTGGGTTCGGCTCCATCCCCTATTGGTAGGGCCTCAGTATCCATCATCGGATACGTACTTCTCAGGGTCTTCTTCATAGCTCGATGATGAAGACATAGTCCTGGCAAATAATTCGTACAATGCATATATATACATGTTAGTAATTTATGATATATTTTATATTAATCACCAATTCTCTGCACGACTTGTTCTCTTCTGTTTTCCATGTAATCTTAATGTTTTGTGTCTATCCATTATTGACTAATCATGTATTGGCACTGCTCATTACTTATAGTTGAGCTCGGGTGATAGATCCTTGTGTTATCATGTCACAATGAAAACCTTTTTTGTTATCTTGTTATAATTCCAAAATATTTCTGTCATGTTTTAAACTTTGTTTTCATGTGTGAGCCCCTGGTGATTGCAGACCAACTTTTAATAAAAGTTTTTCCCCGGTTCACTACAATCGGAGCTCTGATACCAACCTATCACACCCCGGTCGTAGCGGAAGCGCAAGTGTGTGACTATTAGGTAATCATTGCATCCAATTTAGTAAACAATATTAACAACAACGATGTCATGCCATTACTGTTTCATTACAAATCTACAACATTCAGAAGTGAAATCACTTTGTTATCTGTCTCAGATTACCACTTACAACATAGTTTAAAAACACATTGTTCCAAAATAGATATTGTTTTCATCACAAATTCAAGTTGAGGCTTTGACCTCTATATACCCAAACGAGGTTGGGATATAAAGGGCAAACCCTCCAAAAGGTAGTACATCGTTGTCTTGACAAATCCCATACCCGAATCCAATCACCAGCTCAAGTCCTGCGTCCTGAAATACATGTAACTTGAAAAAGTCAACATAAAGTTGGCGAGTTCATGCAGTTTAATTTTTTCGTATCAAAATGTCATCCTTGAAAACCTGTATTGAAATCCAAGTATGTTATTAGCATCAATGAGTTATTTAAGGATCTATCAGTGTGTCGCGAGCACCCTGACATACTCGTGCCATAAGTAAGTAACCAAACCAAGACTACTTTGACATCATTGGGATCACAAAAGCACTCCGAAGGGTATACCAACTAGGAGGAGCAGGTCTCAAATTCAATAGATCTACTTCTTTTGCTCCTTGGTCACTAAGTGATTAATGGTTACTATTGTCATCATCCTACTTACGCACAGTGATCTGTTATCTACTAACCCATAGCTAACATACTGTTTTGACATGACATGTATTTCCCCTCGATAATTTAAAAAAACTTGAAATAATTGAAAGGAGGGACATGAACTCACAGTTTTTGCGTTCCGTTTGGTCGTACTATTTATCGATCGGTGTCCGCAATGTATGTAACCTACATGTGTATTGGTTTAATTAGGCACCTTGGTCTCAATGGACCTTGTACTCGTTGTTCATCTTGAACTCTTGTTATGTATTTCTTTGTTATGGTTGAACAACTTAAAATGTTATCATAGTGTTGGTAGTTTGTTTGTTTGATTAATATTGTTATATATATTCTTAATATATATATATATATATATATATATATATATTATTGTTTTCAATTCATGTGTAAACTAGGCCTTGCCCTTCATATGTCATTGGGCCTAGCCCATGTTTTCTTGTCTTTGGGCCTAGCCCATGTTTTCTTGTCATTGTACCTAGCCCATGTTTTCTTGTCATTGGGCCTAGCCCATGTTTTCTTGTCATTGGGCCTAGCCCATGTATTTTATGTCCTTGGGCCTAGCCCATGTTTTTATGTCATTGGGCCTAGCCCATGTATTTATGTCATTGGGCCTAGCCCATGTATTTTATGTCTTTGGGCTTTTATTATTTTTGGGCCTTGTCCATATATTTTATGGAATTGGGCCTTTGTCCAAGACTTTACAATTTGGGCCTAGCCCACACTTATTTATTAAAAGCCCATTTTTCTCATAAGTATTTACTTATAATTTTCTAACTTTTATTTTTAACTTTCCGGATTTCGGTTTCGATAACATATATATATATATATCTATATATATTGAATGTCTAAATATATATTTAGACACATCGTCGGCGTCGTTCACTACATGTTCGTTTTCGTTAAAAATCGCCCCTTAATCGTCGACGCGACGGTGTAATCTTGAATGTCCGCCTATTGTTCGCATTGTCTGGTTTGTCCAATTTATTGTTTCGACGCTTTTCAAGAATATATTTATTATGTTACCAATACTTGGTGTATTGATCAAGTGTTTGTATTTTGTATATGGTGGGTTATTTTGATTGTGAATACCCTAAGTTTCTAATATATACACATACAATACACACATGTATACATACAAATTTATTGGTAATAAATATGTATATAAATACTTGTATTATTTTCCAAGTAGAAATATATATTTGTAAAAAGCATTTATTTGTACTTATAAATATATATTTATATCTGTGTAAACACTTGGCTATTTAGGGATAACCCTTGTCATTAGAGCCTGCTTAATGACGATTTAAGTTACTGATCGCGTTTAGTCCCACTAATCACCTCATTAATCATGTTTTAATCGCCATTAGATTTTTAGAAAATTTCGCCATAGTTTCCCCTAAACTATTGCGTTTTCCACATTTTAAAAACGTATTTAAAACCTGTTTAAGCTAATAATCATCATCAACAATCCATCAATATTTATTTTGCAAAATCAAACTATCATCATCCATGACTTTTTATGGTTTAAAATCCTAGTAAATCAAGTAGGTTTTTAATATTTATTAACCATTTCAAAACACTATTTTAGCATGTTGTTTAACCAAGTCCATGCACTTAACCCCTTGATTACTACACATTTTAAGGTGATTACCGCTTAAATACAAGTGTTTACTTCTTATAAAATCATTCATATGCATAAAAATTATGTTTAAGTTGTAGTATTTTTCATGGATGATGTAGTTGATGATCTTGTTTAGATTTAAACCTTAACATGTCTAAATGTTCATTTTTATACTAAATCACACAAGATCATTCAATTTTTATATCATACTTTTAACATAAACAACTTCAACATGCTATCTAACAATCATATAAACATATAATGTAACATTTGTCAAAAACGGGTTTCCAAAACCCGCTCCGTTTTGTAATCGAATATCAAGTTATAAATGTCACGTTGTATATTTATGGTTATTTTGATTTTTAATGATACATAACTAATAAACAAACTAAACTATAAAAATTATATTTGATAAAAAGTGAAACAAAATAAAAAAAAATAAAATGTTGCTGCCGGGGCTCGAACTCGGGTCAGCCGGAAGTGAAATCCAAAGACTTAACACACACACACATCACCACTCCGCCACTTGTTTGTTTTCTGTCAACTCTAGGAAACAAATGATTCTTATATACAAACCTAGATAAACCGGTTACGCCAACTGAAAAACTGAAATCGGCTATTCAACCGTCTAAACGTTTGAATAATTGCGATTTCAGGTTTATAACCAATGCACCGACGATTTTAATCAATTCAGACTTGAATTGACTTCAATTCTGAGAATGATGAGTGTTATAACCGAAACTATTCAACAGTCTGAATTACTTCAATCAAGACCCCTCTCGCGCATCAGAAACATCATACAAACTTTCCATTTCACTTTCATCACACATTCGGTCCATCAGAAAGCTTAAATCAACTCGCCGGAAAATTCTGCAAGTTCGCCGGAAAACCGTATTTTTCCTCAAATCGGTAAGTTCTTCAATACCATCGTAGTCTAACAGTTGTTAAGCTATTTCTAACTCAAACCTTCCACTTGAGATCGAATTCAGGCACTGTTATCAGATAATTCCAGTTCGCAGGAAAATTTCTTGAAATCTTTATCTTCGTCTGTGAAACGGTAAGGACCTTCAAACACACTGATAACGTTTGTTTAGCACTTCAATTTCATGATTAGCTAATCAAAACGATTAATTGATTTGCTCAGTTGAAGTTCTTAAAAACAGAGACCGACGCCTTGCCGAAACTCTTTAATCAATCGTTCACCGGTATGTTTTCTTCTAATTATCATCCCTGCTATCTCTTGTCAGTCTGTGTAATGCTTAACAATCGAATTACAAGATTTAATGGTGTAATCTGCTGTCGGTAAAATCCAACGAAGAAGATGAACTGTGATAACACTATAAGTATAATTAAAATTGGTATTTTAAACGGGTTAGACACACAGTCCAGCGGTGGACTGTGTGCAAATAATACGCACACGTCACGAGTTCGATCCCTAATACACGCACCCTCTATGTAATAAAATGCCTTTTTGATTAAAGCTGAACCGGGTTAACCCCGTTAGTTGTTAAGTATAATAAAAACCGAGATATTAACCAGGTTAGACACACAGTCCAGCGGTGGACTGTGTGCAACACTAAGTCGCACGTCACGCGTTCGAGTCTGGTTAACGGCACCGGTTCGATGATTTAAAATCTTTTTTAAAAACAAATGAATTTTGAATAAATCGAATTAGTATATAAATATAATTAAAAACAAGATTATTTCGGGTTAGACACGTAGCTCAGTTGGTAGAGCTGCGTGCACGCGTACGGGAGGTCTCGGGTTCGAGTCTCACCCAGCGCATACATGCACATTGACCGAACCGGTCAACTGGTCAACAAGTCAACGGTCAACGGTGAACGGTCAACGCAAAAATAAACAATTTTTTTATATTTTATTTATTTAATTTAATTTAAAAATCAATTAAAAATACTTAAAAATAATATTTTTAAAGATAGAAAATAGCCTTAAACTCACAATAATATATATAAAAATTCCATTAAAATCCTTAATAAAATCCACTCATTTATTATATTTTTCCGTTATTATTTAGGTTAGTAATTCTCGTTGTTCAACTCTCCCGACTCGTGCGCATCTCATCATATCCATTCAAACGCACCCAATGTGAGTGAATCTTTACAAATTCCCCGTTTTAATCACGTTTTGGGGTGTATCATGTGTCTTGCTATATATTATATTTAAACCATTGTGCATACATCATATCATGAACTTGTGTATTCAGCTTGTTACAACTGTTTGTGTGGTTATTGTTAGACTCAATTTATTATTTCAGTACATGCAATTTCATAGGCCGCCGCTCCCCATTACATTATGAGCGTTGAGCATGTTCCCCTTTACATTATGAGCGTGAACCTGGCATGCCCACATACGATCGGCTCCGTTTGATTGAGCCTTGATCGCACAGACATTTATCATTTTCAGTACATGCAATACGATCGGCTCCGTTTGATTGAGCCTTGATCGCACAGTTTCATTCATGTTATTTATCGTATGATGTTGGTATGTTAATGTATGCTATCATGTGTTATTGTATGTTATAGTTGTGATTGCTATTGCTACTGCTTGGTTATTTCCATTTGCTCATTTATGATTATGCACAATTTTTCATTGATAAACTAATAAGTAAATCAATAATAAATGTTTATCTAACAAGGTTCACTCGCCAACTTATGTTGACCCAAAAACCCCCATTTTTACACATGATACAGGTGAACCAGCTGCAGCAAGAAACACTTAGGATTGGACTAGAAGAATAAAATGATTTAGAGTTTGGGATTGTATTGTTTGGTTTATTTTCTTTGTATTGGATGGACATGTTTGGATATTTGGAAATGTAATTTTGACTTTAATAAATATGAAACATATTAGTAAATATCATGAGCTTTGGTGATAACCCAATTATGCCCCGACTCTTATTCCGCTGCGGGTAGGGGTGTGACAGATTGGTATTAGAGCCATGACTATAGGGATATAGGATAGGTTATTAGACCCTTAGAGCCTATACTATAGTTGATTAGAAATTTTTGAGATTTTTGTGTGTTACATGCCAAATTTCATGATGTTTATATGTTTTATATTAAATGTTACATTCAATGTTATGCAAGCATGTTCATAAGTATATATTATCATATAATGCCTATCATGAATCATATTCTCATAACACATCATATCCATGAAAGCACACACCACATCATGATTGTTTTTACACTGATTTTTGTGTTTTCAAATCTCATCAAAGTGAGTTCTCATGACGGGCATGTAGTAACTGGAAGGGTACCAGTACGGTAGTCGGAACGTCCTGTCTAGGCTGGCATTCGTATAAATCCAAAATAAAGGACCAGTTTGCCTACCTGGGGACTAACGATGAGAGTACGAAGTACCTATTAGGCCAAAGCATGCTATACCAAACGTCGTGTGAGCTAACCCCACTTTGAGTTGTCATTGTGTCTACACCTGGACACATTCCGACCATACATCTCGTAAACATATTTTGTGGTTTGCATTCGGGTGATGCGAGTGTTAAATCGCCAATACTAATGTGAATCCTACCAAGCCAATAGCCATGGGGGCCCACATGACTATACAGGTGAAGGTATGGGGGACATTTGAGGCCCAACATGAGCAAACCCAAGACATCCTATGGATGTAGTTGCATTATTGATATTTATGTTATTTTCATTTTTCTTAAAGACACATGACACCTAAAAAGACTCCATAAACTCACAATCTTCTTATGTATGTTCCTGTAGATGTCGTCCAGACAACAACGAGGGGGTAAAAGATCAGGAAGGTCTCAGGAACGCTTGGCCGCACACATCGCGAAACAAATGGCCACGATACTGCCTGACATTGTGGTCCAAGTACAACAAGCTCTCGCCACAAATCCCACTAATCCTCCCCAACAACATGACCAGAACATCGACAACCCTCCTACCAGCAAGTGCTCATACAAACATTTCAAATCTTGTGATCCTCCTAAATTTGAAGGGACCGAAGGTGTCACTGCTCTCCTCCATTGGTTCGAGGAAATGGAAAACACCTTCCTCAACTGCGATTGTCCTGAGGATCGCAAGGTTCGATACGCCACCGGGAGACTATTTGGGGTAGCTCTCACTTGGTGGAATACTGAAAAAGGGAAGAGGGAATTGATGATGCAATGGCCTTAACTTGGGAGGAGTTAAGGGAAATCATGACTAGGCGTTTCTGTCCTAGGAGTGAAATTAAAAAGTTGGAGGACGAATTTCATTCTTTAAAACAGAAGGAGGGGGATCACACCACCTATAACAAGAGGTTCTTAGAGTTGAACCAAATGGTCCCAAATTTGTTTACCCCAACTTATCGTTTGATCGAACATTATATTCGAGGACTTCCCTCGAAAATTCAAGATTCAGTTCTCAGCATTTCACCGGTAACACTTGAAGCTGCTATGGAGCTAGCAACTGAACTGGCCGAGAACCGAATTCGCAACGGGAAGTTTAAAGAAGAGAAAAAGAAAGCCCCTGTTGAGGGTCAAACTTCAAACCATTCCATCTCCTCCTCTAAGTTTGCTAACAAGAGGAAGCGCAACACCAGAAACTTCGCCGTTACACAAACCAACCACCCAATTCCTGCTGCACCCATTACCCAGGTCTAGGCTCCTTCACCTGCACCATACAAAAGACCATACTCTGGCCCGTTACCAAAATGCAACCGTTGCCAATATCATCATTCTCCTGATTATCCTTGCCAGCATTGCACCGGCTGTGGTCGCGCAGGTCATACTGTTCAAACCCGCTGCATGCCCCAGCGAACGAACCGCCACCAGCCTTCAACCCAAACCCACCAACAATTAATGGGTCAAGCCCAACAACCCCTACAATATCCACCCGCCCAAAATTTAGCCCAAACATATTACCAACCCAATTATCCTATGGTCAACCTATGCGGGCTTGCTACAATTGCGGAGACCCAAGCCATTTCAGAAACACTTGTCCAAGGTTGGTAAACATTATTCATGCTCAGGCCCAAGCCAACCCGGTGAATCAAGCGAATCAAGCTCCTCCACCTGCAAGAGGAAGAGCTTTCAATATCAACGCTAATCAGGCTAGAGCTGACGACAATGTGGTTAACGGTACGTTCCTTATAAACGGTAGATATGCCTCTATGTTATTTGATACTGGTGCGGATAGAAGTTTTGTGTCCTTAGAATTTGAACCTATCTTAAACCAAAATCGGGATAAGCTCATGGAATCCATAACGGTAGAAGTTGCTGATGGGAAACCAGTTTCATTAAACTCTATTATACGCAACTGTACACTCACCTTAAACGACCACGAATTCTCAGTAGACCTTATTCCTATGAAGCTGGGAAGTTTTGATATCATAATTGGTATGGACTGGCTCAGTCAACATCAGGCAGAAGTTGTATGTCACGAAAAATTATACGTATTCCTCTTTCAAACGGTCAGACTCTTCGAATCTTTGGAGAAACCTCGTCGAAAGAGCTCAGCTTAATGTCTTGTCTTCAAGCCCAAAAATATCTTCGCAAAAATTATGTCGCGTTTTTAGCTCATATCATCAACAAGGGAACCATGGAGAAGAAACTTGAAGACATCCCAGTAGTAAAAGACTTCCCGCAAGTTTTTCCTGATGACATTTCAGGACTTCCTCCAGTTAGAGAAGTCGAATTCCGTATTGATCTTATACCTGGTGCTACACCAGTTGCAAAGTCTCCTTATAGGTTAGCCCCCTCTGAGATGCAAGAGCTAGCCAGTCAATTACAAGAGTTGACTGACAAGGGATTCATACGTCCTAGTTCATCGCCTTGGGGTGCGCCTGTTCTTTTTGCAAAGAAGAAAGATGGATCGTTTCGTATGTGCATCGACTACAGAGAGCTCAACAAATTAACAATCAAGAATCGTTATCCTTTACCTCGCATTGATGATCTTCTTGACCAACTCCAAGGTGCCAGCTACTTTTCCAAAATCGACCTTTGATCTGGTTATCATCAACTTAGGGTACATGAAGAAGACGTCCCAAAGACCGCATTCCGAACTCGTTATGGTCATTACGAATTCATGGTCATGCCATTTGGTTTAACCAACGCTCCAGCAGTCTTCATGGACCTAATGAACAGAGTCTGCAAACCTTATCTTGATCGATTTGTTATAGTCTTCATCGACGACATTCTTATTTATTCAAAGTCTAAGTCTGATCATGAGCGTCAACTTCGACTCATCCTTACACTTCTAGAGAATGAAAAGCTTTACGCCTCCAAATGCGAATTCTGGTTAAAAGAGATGCAATTCCTCGAACATGTAGTCAATGACAAGGGAATACATGTCGACCCCTCAAAGATCAAAGCGGTACAAGAATGGCAAGCTCCACATACACCAACTGAAGTAAGATCTTTTCTTGGTTTGGCTGGTTATTATCGTCGATTCATCTCAAACTTCTCACGCATTGCTGTACCACTCACGGCTTTAACTCATAAGGGAAAACCTTTCATATGGGGACCCAAGCAAGAAGAAGCCTTCCAAACTCTTAAACAAAAACTTTGTGATGCACCAATCCTTACTCTTCCTGAAGGTTGTGATGATTTTGTGGTCTATTGCGACGCGTCAGGGCAAGGACTAGGCTGCGTTCTAATGCAAAGAGGAAAAGTTATAGCTTATGCTTCGAGACAACTCAAGACGCATGAGAAGAACTACACCACCCATGACCTAGAACTTGGAGCCGTTGTGTTCGCTCTTAAGATATGGAGACATTATCTCTATGGTACTAAGTGTGAAATATACACTGACCACAAGAGTCTTCAACATATCTTCAATCAAAAGGAGTTAAACATGAGGCAACGAAGATGGGTCGAACTTCTAAATGACTACGACTGTGAAATTCGGTACCACCCTGGCAAGGCAAATGTGGTGGCCGATGCACTTAGTCGAAAGGGTTATGCGAACTCCATTAGTCTTCTATGTTCGCAAATCATAACTGACTTTAAAGATCAAATTCGAGAAGCCCAACATGTTTCAGTAACGGAAGATGATGTACGAAAGGAGATGTCCTGTGGAGCTGAACTTAAAATTGAAACTAAATCTGACGGTATTCTGTACTACCTAGATCGTATCTGGATTCCTAACCACAACAATCTTCGTAAAATTTTTATGAAGGAAGCTCACAAAACGCGATACTCTATACACCCAGGAGCCGATAAGATGTATCAAGACCTACGATATACCTATTGGTGGCCTGGAATGAAAAAGGATATTGCTGTTTTTGTTTCCAAGTGCCTTACATGTTCCAAGGTGAAAGCTGAACACCAAAGACCCTCAGGACTTCTGGTCCAACCTGAAATACCTGTATGGAAGTGGGAAAATATAACCATGGATTTCATTACCGGGTTACCTCGCACTTCTGGTGGGTATGACACTATATGGGTAATAATTGACCGACTTACAAAATCAGCTCACTTTATTCCTATCTGCGAAGATTTCAAGAACGAAAAGCTTGCTCGTATTTATATCAGCGAAATCGTAAGTCGACATGGGGAACCGTTAAGCATTATTTCTGATCGTGATGGTCGTTTCACTTCACGAACATGGCAAGCAGTACAAGCCGCTATGGGTACGCGATTAGATCTCAGTACCGCCTATCACCCTCAAACTGATGGTCAATCTGAACGCACCATTCAAACTCTTGAAGATATGCTTCGAGCATGTGTTATAGACTTCAAGGGAAATTGGGACCCTCATCTACCATTAGTTGAATTTTCGTACAACAACAGCTATCATTCAAGTATCGGCATGGCACCTTTTGAAGCCTTATATGGTCGTAAGTGCCGATCTCCAGTATGTTGGCACAAAATTGGGGAAGCTCAAATCACTGGACCAGAATTGATCCAAGAAACCACAGACAAGATCCATCAAATCCGAAACAATCTTCTAGCGGCTCAAAGTCGTCAAAAGAGTTATGCAGATAAACGACGGAAGCATTTAGAGTTTAACATTGGTGATCATGTACTTCTAAAAGTATCACCGTGGAAGGTAGTAGTTCGTTTTGGTCAAAAAGGCAAGCTAGCACCACGCTACGTAGGACCTTTCAAGATACTCGAAAGAGTAGGACCTGTAGCATACAAGCTTAACCTACTAGAAGAACTCAACAGGATTCATCCCACATTCCACGTATCAAACTTGAAGAAGTGCCTCGCTGATGAGAACCTCCACATTCCACTGGAAGATATTCAGATTGATGAATCTATGCATTTTATTGAAAGACCTGTAGAGATCATGGACTTCGGAGAAAAACGTTTACGACGAAGTCGCATTCCAATTGTTAGGGTACGCTGGGAGTCGAAACGGGGACCTGAGTTTACTTGGGAACGTGAAGACTCAATGCGCGAAAAATACCCGCATCTTTTTCCTACTACTTCTACTACTTAAATTTCGGGACGAAATTCCTAAAAGTAGGGGATACTATAACATTTGTCAAAAACGGGTTTCCAAAACCCGCTCCGTTTTGTAATCGAATATCAAGTTATAAATGTCACGTTGTATATTTATGGTTATTTTGATTTTTAATGAAACATAACTAATAAACAAACTAAACTATAAAAATTATATTTGATAAAAAGTGAAAACAAAATAAATAAAAATAAAATGTTGCTGCCGGGGCTCGAACCCGGGTCAGCCGGAAGTGAAATCCAAAGACTTAACACACACACACATCACCACTCCGCCACTTGTTTGTTTTCTGTCAACTCTAGGAAACAAATGATTCTTATATACAAACCTAGATAAACCGGTTACGCCAACTGAAAAACTGAAATCGGCTATTCAACCCTCTAAACGTTTGAATAATCGCGATTTCAGGTTTATAACCGATGCACCGACGATTTTAATCAATTCAGACTTGAATTGACTTCAATTCTGAAAATGATGAGTGTTATAACCGAAATTATTCAACAGTCTGAATTACTTCAATCAAGACCCCTCTCGCGACTCAGAAACATCATACAAACTTTCCATTTCACTTTCGTCACACACTCGGTCCATCAGAAAGCTTAAATCAACTCGCCGGAAAATTCTGCAAGTTCGCCGGAAAACCGTATTTTTCCTCAAAAAGGTAAGTTCTTCAATACCATCGTAGTCTAACAATTGTTAAGCTATTTCTAACTCAAACCTTCCACTTGAGATCGAATTCAGGCACTGTTATCAGATAATTCCAGTTCGCCGGAAAATTTCTGGAAATCTTTATCTTCGTCTGTGAAACGGTAAGGACCTTCAAACACACTGATAACGTTTGTTTAGCACTTCAATTTCATTATTAGCTAATCAAAACGATTAATTGATTTGCTCAGTTGAAGTTCTAAAAAACAGAGACCGACGCCTTGCCGGAACTCTGTAATCAGTCGTTCACCGGTATGTTTTCTTCTAATTATCATCCCTGCTATCTCTTATCAGTCTGTGTAATGCTTAACAATCGAATTAACAAGATTTAATGGTGTAATCTGCTGTCGGTAAAATCCAACGAAGAAGATGAACTGTGATAACACTATAAGTATAATTAAAATTGGTATTTTAGACGGGTTAGACACACAGTTCAGCGGTGGACTGTGTGCAAATAATACGCACACGTCACGAGTTCGGTCCCTGATACACGCACACTCTATGTAATAAAATGCCTTTTTGATTAAAGCTGAACCGGGTTAACCCTTTAGTTGTTAAGTATAATAAAAACCGAGATATTAACCAGGTTAGGCACACAGTCCAGCGGTGGACTGTGTGCAACACTAAGTCGCACGTCACGCGTTCGAGTCTGGTTAACGGCACCGGTTCGATGATTTAAAATCTTTTTTAAAAACAAATGAATTTTGAATAAATCGAATTAGTATATAAATATAATTAAAAACAAGATTATTTCGGGTTAGACACGTAGCTCAGTTGGTAGAGCTGCGTGCACGCTTACGGGAGGTCTCGGGTTCGAGTCTCACCCAGCGCATACATGCACATTAACCGAACCGGTCAACAGGTCAACAAGTCAACGGTCAACGGTGAACGGTCAACGCAAAAATAAACAATATTTTTTATATTTTATTTATTTAATTTAATTTAAAAATCAATTAAAAATACTTAAAAATAATATTTTTAAAGATAGAAAATAGCCTTAAACTCACAATAATATATATATAAAAATTCCATTAAAATCCTTAATAAAATCCACTCATTTATTATATTTTTCCGTTATTATTTAGGTTAGTAATTCTCGTTGTTCAACTCTCCCGACTCGTGCGCATCTCATCATCTCCATTCAAACGCACCCAATGTGAGTGAATCTTTACAAATTCCCCATTTTTATCACGTTTTGGGGTGTATCATGTGTCTTGCTATATATTATATTTAAACCATTGTGCATACATTATATCATGAACTTGTGTATTCAGCTTGTTACAACTGTTTGTGTGGTTATTGTTAGACTCAATTTATTATTTTAGTACATGCAATTTCATAGGCCGCCGCTCCCCATTACATTATGAGCGTTGAGCATGTTCCCCATTACATTATGAGCGTGAACCTGGCGTGCCCACATACGATCGGCTCCGTTTGATTGAGCCTTGATCGCACAGACATTTATCATTTTCAGTACATGCAATACGATCGGCTCCGTTTGATTGAGCCTTGATCGCACAGTTTCATTCATGTTATTTATCGTATGATGTTGGTATGTTAATGTATGCTATCATGTGTTATTGTATGTTATAGTTGTGATTGCTGTTGCTACTGCTTGGTTATTTACATTTGCTCATTTATGATTATGCACAATTTTTCATTGATAAACTAATAAGTAAATCAATAATAAATGTTTATCTAACAAGGTTCACTCGCCAACTTATGTTGACCCAAAAACCCCATTTTTACACATGATACAGGTGAACCAGCTGCAGCAAGAAACACTTAGTATTGGACTAGAAGAATAAAATGATTTAGAGTTTGGGATTGTATTGTTTGGTTTATTTTCTTTGTATTGTATGGACATGTTTGGATATTTGGGAATGTATTTTTGACTTTAATAAATATGAAACATATTAGTAAATATCATGAGCTTTGGTGATAACCCAATTATGCCCTGACTCTTATTCCGCTGCGGGTCGGGGTGTGACATATAATCAACACAAAATAAGCAATATGCATTGCTATTATTATGTTGTGAGTTAGGGTTTTTGATTTATCTTTTCTTGATTTCAAGATGATCAACCTGTACACTAATAACCTAAGCATAAAATAAGCTAGATTAGGGAGGAATTTAGCTTACAAAGGGTGCACAAGTTTCTTGAAGATTATAGAAGAAAATGAAGCTCCTTAGGAAGCCCTAATGATCTCCATCCTTGCTAGCTTCTTTAGGGGTCTTGATTAAGCTTCAAGGTGTATAAAGTGGTGGATTGTGGTGGCTAAATGGTGATGTATGGAGGAGGTGGTGGAGCCGTGAGGTGAAGGGGAAAGAACAAGAGAAATGTGTTGCAAATTTTGGTGAATAAAGTGATACGTTTATGAGAAATGATCATATATAATCATTTACATCTTTCAAGTTCCATCAAGATCTTAATACACCATACTTAAGATCTCAAATTTTCAATAAAATCAAGTGGGCATAGGGCCCACTTGTGACCGTCAAATGAGAGGGGGGGGGGGGTTAAGTGTAACTTTAATTTTTATCTCATGGTAAAATATGAGATATTTTGGTAATTATGTTAAGTATAGTGATTAGGGTTAATCTTCTAGCCTCTTAAGCATAAGACTTGGGTTTAGGGTGTATTTACATGGTATTTAATCCACATAATCCTCCAATATAAGTTTCGGATGACGGATACGTCGCTAGATCACTCATCGTCGTAATAATCGCTAATAAATGGAACTATTTATTTAGTACCGGAAGCTTTTGTTTTCGACCACCACAATTAATATGGTGTCTACTTCGTGTATTTCTTATCCAAAAAATGTGCATGACTAGTTCGCTAGACGAATATCCGATGAGTTATGATGGCCGAAATGTCTTTCGTTCGATCGATATCGGCACTTTTGTGTTCCGCCGTCGAACTTTTCCGAAAGTTGTGTTTCCGTGACCTCATGTTAGTTGAATGGATTCTGAGTTCCAAATAATGGTTAACTAGTTCACTAGACGCCTAAATGAGGCTATCGGCTACTAAAATATTCGTCGTTTTGACATTCGGCCGCTTTACGGTCGAATTGTGCAGTTTTTTTACGAATAACCAGAAACGGCGTGTTTTGTTCATTCCTATTATTCTTACTTTATTTTAGGATGTATAACATTGTTTATCTGTATCCTTACATCCGGAATCCTCCGAATTAGTCTTGCGGACAAATCGACATTTGTCGCCTTTTTGGTCCAAACGGACAATTTTGCAATTTAGGCATTATACCGGAAAGTTATGTATTATTGTGATAGTTGTTCTCAAATATGTGTTTTCATTTGTATATGGACTCAGGCATGGCATTAACATGACGTTATTTCTTATTCTGATTCGTTTTAGCGGGTTTACCGACACGATTAGTGTCACCGCATTTAGTGCGTCCAGCACTTTCTACCAACACTTTTAAGGCATTGTTTTGGTTTGTTTCGCATTGTAACGGAAACCAGTATATGTTATGATTAGATTTACTTGTCCTAATGATGTACGACTCAATTGTGTAAATTACGATAATATGCATGAGATTATAATATAAAATTAGTGATTAAATTGTACGGAATTACCGGTTATTTGCCATTTGTCACAACTTAGGTCACCAAATGGATGAATTTTATCAATTTTGACATGATTAAGCTCGATTTTAGATCTGAAATTGTTAAGGATTGATTAGGATTGATTTTAACGAAATATCCTAGAATCCTAGTCCATATTGTCCGTAAATTCGTCCAATTCCGAGATCAGTTTGGGTAAGTGTAGAAGTAGAAAGCTGCAACAGTGAATTTGAATCTGAAAAAGTTGGTAGCCTGCAGAAACTTGACGTTTGTCAGCAGATCAGGCCTCAAGCTTCTGATACCACTTGTGAATGGGGGATCGGCTCCTCCGATGAGCAACAAGACTGATCTAACTCAACTAACAGAGGCAGAATTCATTGTTAGTGAGGTTGACAAACAAACAAGTGACATCTATTGTTTAACTGCTTTGAATATATTGAATAAAGTGAAAAGTACAACGCAAGTAAATAATTCAGCAGGGTTTCGCTGTACCAACAGGACTAACACCCCTTAGCTCTGACATAACACTCCTCTATTTATAGGTCGACATGAGTCGCACAGGAGAGTGTGAAACAGAGACTGTGACTCGTGTGAGTGGCTGCCTCGTGCGAGTGACAGAGTGTCACTTATACGAGTCAAGTGACTCACTCGTACGAGTCCGATACAAAAGATATAATCTAAACAATAACATTTACAATATGATGTTTTAAGCCGTATATACAAAAACGACATATCCTAGACATAGGCAATAGACATTATGCACCAATAAAAGTATTAAAGGATAAGAATGCAGTGTCTTGGGCCTCAAGATTTCTTTGCCACGTGTAAAATTTAGTTTGCTGGTAAATAAAATATTAAAGGATAATAATGAAGTGTCTTGGGCCTCAAGATTTCTTTGCTACATGTAACAATATTTCTAAAACATGAGTGAATCATATGTACACGTGTAGGGCTTCCATTTTCAAGTAATTCTATTTATCTTCACTACAAAGAAAAATAATAAAATAAAATTCGATTATAAATAGCCACACCACAAAATCTTTAAGCTCACATATTTCAATAATCTCCTTTTCAACGATCCTTTGTATACACCAATTAGTGTTCATTCGTCTAGACGTAATCTTATTTCACTTAATAGAATCCCTTCTTTTGATACATGTTATTTGACTTTTGGGCATCTCATTCCTAATTTTAAGTTTCGTATTAAAATTATGTTATGACATATGTTATGGAAGTTACAAATGTTTTGAAAAAGTTTGTTTTACATCGGTTAATTAGAAAATGGTTTATGAAAAATATTATTTTTATTTACAAGTTTACATGTTTGCGAGTGATTTTTTATAAATTTCCGGTTAACGAGTTTGCATGTTTACGGGATTACATGCTTACGACTTTTCAAATTTACGAATTTACAAATCTGCGAACTTACGTGTACACGAGTTACATGTTTACGGACTCTCATGTTTACAAGTTACAAGTTTAAGATTACGTACATGTATTCCCCAAGTCTTTCTCGTTACATGTATCCGTGACGGTGAGTTGAGTTCACGACGTCTCTTCTGTTTCAGTCTACGAGCTTTTCTTAGTCTACGGACCCTGTTCAGAGGCGTATGGATCTATCCTAGGAAAAGTAAATAAAGTATGATATCTGGTGAATAGTCGGTGTGAATTTCCCACACTTCATTCACATCTGGATGCATGGGCTAGCTACATTGTATCACCCTCTGTAATAAATGAACCTTCTGGACTTCGGGTAAATCTGTATGTCATGTGCTGATAATATCTATTATACTTATTTATATGTTTAATTTATGAAAACTTAACATTTATTTTTTTTCTTTGCTAAAAAGATCCTTGAAAAACTTAGCCTTTTTCTCAAATAAAATAAGCCTATTGTTTCCCTCTATCCGCCCATTGGGCCAAACTTTCAAATTTTGATCAGAAGCACGCTTTTGTGCTTTCATTCTTTAAGTCAGGTTATCAAGACAACTAAATGTCAGACGGGATATGGAAGAGTGTTCAAGTGTATGAAAAAGAGCGTACAATAAATGTACTGCAATAGACATCAATTTTCAATTACTTTTTAAGCCTTGTAATACCTTCAAGTATAAATGGAATTTTGTTTTTGATCTGACTCTGTAAAGGTGACACGTCAACCCTTTCCGGGTTGGGGTGTTACAATTTCTATGCTCAAACATGCTATCATGGATAAACAAATAGCAATTAATAATCATATTGACACAACCGCAAAATTAAAACAAGAGCTAGAAACTGCTAGGATAGAAACAGAGAGGGTTGATAAGAAGTTAATAAGTTACTCTACAGCATCTTATGTTCTGGATCACATACTTCCCAAACCGACAGGTAAAAATGAATTTGGGGAAGATGTGTATGGTTATCATAACCCAGGTGTGGGTTATAATCGAGTTCCACCCTCAATGTAGAATAGTTTTTCGAAAAAGAAACTAGATGGGGTGGAAAAGGCGCTGAACTTAAAATTGAAAACTGAACATAAAGATCAGCTGTCTGATAATCTCGATGTGACTTATACCAAATCTGAATCAGAATGTGAATTAGAATTGTTTAAGGATGTTGTTGAGAAGGTTTTGGCAAGTGACACACTGAATTTGAAACCGTTAAATCAAAGTTAGACAAAAAGAGTTCGAGTTCGCATTCTGAAAGTGACGAAAGCTTTCATAAAACTTACATTCCCAAATCAGATTATAGTTCAAATGGTTATCTAAATGTTACCATGTATAAAATGTGTGGATCTAACAAACTATATTCTGATACAAAATTTCTGATTCAGAATGTGAACATGAACAAAATCGAAAAGGTTTTCAAATTAGTTGAGGTTCAAATGTCTGAGATTGAAAATTTGTCAAATGATGAAGGATTTTCAAACTTCAAACGAGAATAGTCTTACTATTCTAACCAAAAAGTTCCTACTCTAGTAATCAACATAGAAATTATTATTATTATGGTAGGAACGGTTCGGGGTACTGTAAGAAAAATTATAACAAGTTTGGAAAATAAAAGTTTGCAAATAAAATGACTTTTGTGACTTAACAAGCTCAGATAATGGGAAAGAAAGTCAATTTAACAAATAATCCAATGAAGAGTTCTTTGAGCAGAAAAAACAACGTGAGCAGGTTGAAGGAACTATTGTTGTAACAGATAGTAAGATAGTAGAACATGCTTTAAGTGTAATCAAGTTGGCCATATTGCTAGTCGATGTCCACAAAAGAATTCTAAACCTTTTTACGGTGTTAAAAAGACTTCAGAATATCTAAAACAAAAATCACCAATGTTTGTTCCAACTCAAATTTTGAAAAGCAACAACGAATCTACACAACAAGTTAAAGCCGTAAAATATCAATGTCACAATTGTCAAAACTGATGAAACCTCTAACAAAAGTGAACAAAAGGATTCTAAATTTTATACCAAGCAAACAACTTGGGTCAAACTTGGGTGATAAAGAGAAAGGAATCTTCTAAAATGATTAAACAATCTGATTAATTATTGAATGTCAAGAAAGTTGATCAGAAATGTGAAAGTGTGTGTGAAATCGTGATTGCAAACCCACCCAAGACAGTGAGGCTTGGGTCTCACTCTTCATGTAATATTTTTGAAACATGTATAGGGGCTTCCAAGATCCATCATATCAAAGTGGATTAGTAATAGCGGAGCATCCAGGCACATGAAAGGGATGTTAGCACTTCTATATAATGTCAAACCTATAAGAGGAGGCTACGTCGGGTTCGCTAGAAATCAGGGAGGTCGGATAGTAGGAGAAGGAACTTTGTCCAACGGAATGGTATCATTTGAAATAGTCAACTACATTGCTGAGCTGGAGAACAATCTTCTTAGTATCTCTCAGATCTGTGACAAGAAGTTCACCACACACTTCACTAACAAAGAATGTTTGATTCTGAAGCTAGGATTCAAAATACCTGAGGAATGGATCCTAATGCGCGCTCCTCGTTAAAACGATCTTTATGTACTAGACGTGAGCATCGCAACAACAACAACGAAAACAACACAATGTTTTGTCTCGAAGGAGATAAAGAAAGAGTCTATATCGTGGCAAAGAAAGATGGGACACATTCATCTTCAAAAAAATGAAATTTTTGGTACACAACCAGCTAGTGGACGGTGTCAACTTAAAGAACTTTCTCTTAAAATGAAGACTGTATCAGCTGCAAGAAGGCAATCAAAAGAAGAAGTCGCATTCAAGGAAACTTCTGAATTCGATCAAACTTCCACTAGAAAGCCTACGTATGGATCTATTTGGACTGGTGAATGTTAGAAGCATATCTGGGGATGTACTACCTGGTTGTAATAAATGACTATTCGAGGTTCTCTTGGGTGACGTTCCTGGAAAGTAAAGATGAAACGTTTGACAGTCTAGTGATCTTGTTCAAAAAGTTAGAAAATCTGTATCATCTACCGATTAGACGAATTCGAAGCGACAATGGAACAGAATTCAAGAATAACAAGATGTAACGAGTAAGGAATTTTGCATGAGTTTAGTGTTCCTTATACTCCGCAACAGAATGGAGTAGCTGAAAGAAAGAATACAACGTTGATAGAGACTACACGTACTATGCTTGTTTATTCCAAACTACCTAGTTTCTGGAACGAAGCTATAGCGTCTGCGTGTGACATAGTAAACAAAGTTCTCACAGTCAAGGCACATAAGAAGACATGTTTCGAGCTGCTTAATCAATAAAAATCGAATCTATAATGGTGAGAATCATTAGAAGGGTTCTTTGTGGGGTATGCTAGTCTGCTAAAGAAAGTTTATCTTCCTAGCATTAACTCGGTGATTCAAGCTCAACATGTAGATTGTCAAAGATACACATCTCGGACACAGAAACCCGGGAGATCCTTGGCTGTTTGATTATGAAGGTCTCTAGAATTCATTCAATCTGCCAGCTGCGGAGGAACTTGTTATGCTCTACCAGCACCAAAAATCTTTTGCACAAGATCAAGTTCCAAACCAATCGTTGTGACACAGACACATGTTGGTACACATGATGCTGAAGCAGGTCAAAGTACTCAACATCCTGATTCACAGAGTGTTGGAACAAATGAACCCAAAGTCGAACCAAAGGTGAATGAACCAGTCCTAGTTTGATCAATCTAACGACTCTGAACCTGAAGCTGAACCGACATACGATGAATATGGATCTACTTCTGATGATGGTGAAATTCAGCTAGATGGTCTGCTCAACAATCAAAATGAAGGAACAAGTGCTCAGAATGAAGCTTCTCCTGTCAACCAAGATGCCGAACAGAATGTTACAAACTTACAACAAGAAGTGAGCGTATCCAACAAAGTAATGCCTTGAACATTATCCTACCATCCACCGGAGTTCATAATCCGAGAATTACAAAGTGTTGTTAAAACCTGACATCAAGTCAATTAGGGTTTAAGTTGTTTTTACTCGAAAGTGGCACCTTTGCAAAAATAGCTTCTCATTCAAATGTTTTATTTCGCAGGTAGAACTAAAGACGTATAAGGTAGTGATTCGAATCTTCTCGGCATTTGCATCTTGGAAAGGATTTAAAGTGTACCAATTATATGTAAAGTCTACCTTCTTGTTTGGAAAGGTGAAGGAGGAGGTATATGTCAGCCAACCACCGGCGTTCGTTGACCCAGTTCACAAAGACAAAGTATATCTGTTGGACAAAGCGTTGTACGTGTTACATTACGCCCCGAGAGCTTGGTATGAGACATTATCTTAGCATCTCTTCAACAACAGCTTCGTCAGAGGTAAGTGGACAACATCCTCTTCACGCTAGAAGTAGACGATCACATTCTAATAGTACAAATCTATGTTGATGATATCATATTCGGTTCGACGAACGATGCTTGTGCAAAGATTTTCAAAAAGTCATGAAGAAAAAGTTTGAGATGAGTTTTATGGGGAAGATGAAGTTCTTTCTAGGACTTCACGTAGATACATCATATGAAGTATGTGAATGATGTTTTGGAGAAATTCAAGATGTTCGACGCATATCCAATGTCTACCCAGTTAGCTCCGAATCACGACATCGGACCAAATTCAACCGGTGAGAAGATTGACGAAACTCTCTACCGTTTGATGTTTGGCTCTTTGATGTATTTGATAGCATTGTGACCGGATATCATGTATTCAACATGCCTCAACGCATGCTACCAGTCAAGTCCAAGAGTATCTCACCTAATGATCATCAATAGGATCTTACGATACCTTAATTGTTGTCAAAGCACCGGCTTATGGTACCCTCGCACTGATGATTTCAACCTGGAAGGCTACTTAGACTCTGACTTTGGGTGTTGCAAAATCAAAGCTAAATCTACAAGGCAGAATACGTTTTTGCTTCTAGTTGTTGTTCACAAATCATATGGTTACAACAACCTATTAGAGACTATGGTTTATAGTTTCTTAACACGCCAATATTTGTGGATAACGAGGTTGCAATTAGCATAACAAAAAAATCTGGTTCAACACTCTAGAACAAAACATATCGAGATACGTCATCACTTTATCTATGACTAATACGAGAAAAAGTTAATACGTATTGAAAAAATCCACACTGATGAAGGCTAACTTTAATACAAAACCGTTTGATAAAACAAAGTTTAATATCTTTTAAATTAAATGAAATGAAAGATTTGTCATCGGGGGAACAAAGAGTGTGAAGTCGAGATGGATGGCCATTTGAAGTAATCCACATTGGTTTAGTCAATTTTTCTTTCTTTAAAAACAAAATTCCAAAAATATGTTTTTGATTTTCGGGGGAGAAATATATTGTGAAAAATACAAAAACATATAAAATTTGAAAAGTACAAAAACATGACAAAGACAAAAATGAGTTTTCATGGGAAAAGAGTAAATGATAGTCCATGAGCGGACTATCACAGCACGCTAAAGATTTGTAGTGTCCAAAAGTTTTCTAAATAATCTCATTAATGATGTGCCAGTAGACTTCGCATATTCTTCGAGATATAAACATAAGGAAACTTCTTGATTAGTGCTTAATATCTCTCGGAAATATGGTCTTAGTACACAAAAATTTCGTTTGAGAGATTGCGAGTATCTAAGATACTAAGTCTTTATAACTAGTTAAATTTGGGGTATTATACAAGTTCTTCTGATTTTGTGTAAGCAATGGCTTAGAACTTGTAGAATACTTTTGCTCTAAAAACTCTAAACTACATCAAAATTGAAAGTATCAAAAAATATCTAACCCATTACAGTCAAACGATTCCAAAATATGGAACACCACTTTTAAGTTAAGCCTTCATGTGAACGGGGATCGGCTCCTCTGATGAGCAACCGGTCTGATCTAACTCATCTAGCAGAGGCAGAATTCATTGCTAGAGAGGATGATAAACAAACAAGAAAGATCTTACAGTTTAACTGCTCTGAATTGTATTAATGACGTGTAAGCACAGACGCGAGTAAACAAATCAGCAAGGCTTCGCCGTACCAACTGAACTATCACTAACTAGCTCTGATACAACACTCCTCTATTTATAGGTCGACATGACTCGCACTGGAGTGTGTGTTAAATAGAGACCTGGTTCGTATGAGTGGCTGCTTCATACGATCACTCGTACAAGCCATCCAATCTTGCTCGTACGAGCCATTACAAAACATACGAAATAAACATTAACATTTATACATTCGACTCTTAAGCACTATTACAATACAGACATATCCTAGACGTAGGCAATAGACATAATGCACCAACAAACTCCCCTTGGACGTTGCCGCAGTCTGGATAGTCTTCAAAAAAATCTTCACAAGATTTGACTCTAATGCCCAAAAAATCTCTTCGGTGGCTTGCGACGCTCCTCAAATGCTATTGGCGTTTGATTTGTTGGAGGAGGTCGGTTCACTGTATTGCCAAACCGAAAGCTTCGTAGCGATGCTATGCGAGCACGCTCCGCAATCCTAAATTCTTTCTTCTCTTTCCTTTTCTGCTCAGTCTCCTCAAGCTTCCTCCACGAAGTGTTCCATGTCGATCCTGAATGAATATCATTTGCAAAGCAGACATTAATAATCTTCTGGAATTGGAGAGCTTGTTCTTTATCCTTCTCCTCGAAACTGGTCTTGCTAAAAAATAAACATTCAATATCCTTTTTATGCAGTTGACTAGCCACATCGGGTATAGTACTCAAATGCCACACCATAGCCCGTATATGCGTTTGTGGGCTATAACGGCTTCGGTTAGCTCCTTTGCAGTCTTCCACAAATCTTCGTATGGGTGCACGCATATAACAGTCTCTCTTGTATTTGAATCGTAATGCCACCACTTGAAGATCGTATAGAACGCCTGCTCCATTCGTAACATAGGCATATTTTTCATGACTTTAGGCCTCTTTACGACGAGCGTACATCTTTCTCCTTCATCACTGGATCGTTCTTTGTGATGCATCTAGGAAAGTGAAGTTTCCAGTGTGTAAAACCGTGTAAAGCCTCCAGCTTGATCAACTTCCATAGCATCTGGTCATGAAACTTCATCTTGAAATTTATCATCTTAGTTTGCACCAATTCTTAAATATCCCAGTAAGGCAAGGACTTGATGTCACATAGATATCGGAAATACTGAATTCCAAATTCCTTTTGATCGCATAGACATTCAGCTCTTCGATCCAACCCCAGCTTATCATATCCCCTAGTGATATATCAGCATCACGAGTAAGGAATGTTAGGGGACGCTTGAATTTACGCTCGGCTGGTGCATTCCTGAACCATTTCTTCCTCATTTTAGCAATTTCAGCACTGTTCAATTGTTGAGGAATAGTACCTTCCTTTGCAGCTTCTTCAACCTTACGCTTCAACACATCTGAATTTTCGGCTGCAAATAATTCAACAAAAGTTGGGGAGTCCTCTGTACCCTGATTGGCAATATTCGCATCGTCATCAGAGTCATCCTCCACGATAACTCTGTCATACTCGTTCGCTTCTTCAACATTCTCAAACACATATCATTCGGCTCAAACGCATTTATCTCGTTCAGCTCATCCTCAAAATCAAAATCAAAGTTATCTTCATTCACACCTAACATCTCGGCTATCTCCCCCTTAGAATAACTGTGAATGAATTCTCCTTCTTCAACGTCATGCTCAAGATAAAAGATCTTTGGTTCTTGCATGATAGGAGCGGTAGATAAGTCAATCACCGAGAAGATTCCTGCCTGCTGAGCATCTACAGACTCTTCAGTTCTATCTTTAACCCCTTCTACAGTAGTCTGATTTGCAGAATCATCGAGGTACACTGAATAATAAATTTCTTCATTCACACCTGAATCAGTTACACGTACACCCGAACCTCCTATGTTATCATCATCATCATCATCATCATCACTACTGTCAGAATCACTAGATAAAACACCATCTAACTCTTCGTCATCTTTCTTAGCTTCCTCTTCAAACTCTTCAACGGCTTCTTCAATCTCCCTTTCCAACTTTTTCTTCAACAACCTTTCACGGTGCCTCTCTGAAAGATCTAACAAGTCAATCTCAACATCTTTCGGTTTCCTAATAACCACAAACTAGTTCGATACACCACAATATCTGTACAAGTAACTGGCACAGACTCAACTTCTGGCTCAGTTTGAACAGTCACAGGATTCTCAGCAACCTTCTCTTTGCCCTTTCCTTGTGCGTTTGATTGCTCTTTAGCGAGACGTTCCCTCTCAGCGACACGTTCTTGAGCTTCAGCATGTTCGATGTCGTCAATTTCGGCAGTAATATTCACTCCTAGCTTCTTTGTCAGGATTTTCTCAAACATACTCATCCTCCTATCATTCCGAAGCCTTTCTTCTTCATACTCTGCCATACAAAGTCTCAACCATCTGTTCTCAGATACGATACTAGAAAGCATGGCTTCAAGCTGCTGTTTATCTTCAGACAAAACACTAATCTGCTCATGCATCTCCTGTTTTTCTTCATTTAGCACATTAATAGGTTCTTGCAGCTCAGCTATCTTCACCATATTCAATAAAACCTGCTTTTGCAACTCATCAACACGTGGATCATTGAACGAAAAATCTTCACCCCAGGAATATCACCGAAGTCAAAATCAAAATCGAAATGTGACTGGGGCTGTGAAGAATGTGATGGCTGTTGTGGTGGCGGTTGTGCAACAGCCTGTCGAGGTGGCGAAACTGGAATTTGTTGAGCTGGTTCGACCACAACCTCTTCTTCAACTGTTTGTTCTGGCATAGTCTCTTTTGATCAGACAGTCGGAGACTCAGAACTTCTTGCTGCTGGACGCTTTAACCTTCTCGTCTTTTTCTTTACAGGTGTGTGCATAGGAGTATCTGGATCAGAACACGAAGGAACATATGTGGTATCATCCTCACTTGTAGCCTTACGCTTTCGCTCCTCAACCTATTTCTTTAACTCATCTTGACGTTTTTCTCTATCTTTTGCGCCCTTTTCCTCTCACCAACCCGTCTTTCATCTGAATTTGTGCTCGAAGACGAAACGTCTTCAGCTGCTTTACCTTCACCGAAAGCCTGTCGTTCGATATCCACAGCAATATCCTCAACATTCTCTTCTAGTCTGGTTCATCACGTAATCAGGACTTTCTGTTGCGGCCTTTTTCTTTTATGGTGCTGATGCAGAAGCTGTAGCTTTTCTTTTAACTCCTTTCTCACCATCTTTTATAAACCACGAACTGCGTTTGGCAACAAAACTATCTAACACAACTAATTCTTCACTCTATCGCCATTATCATCTTTTCTCCATTTTCCAGGTGCTGGAGAAATATAATCTTCATCAACTATCGCTCCGAAAACTGGTTTAGCGTTAGAAAATGCCTTCAAATGTAGATTCATCTTTTTGAGAGTAGACACATCCATATGTTCAAGTTTCAGCACGTCCTCCTTCTTTTTCTTCAGATATGGGTGTAAATGATCTAACAACATTTGAACAAACCGAGGATACTGTAAAAACTTCTCTCGCTGAATGTTTTGCACCATCTGAGTAAATATAACTTTGGAGAGGTTATATGGCAAGTTTAGGACAAGTGTGGTGATCATACGCATCTGATAATCCACCAAATCGTCAAAACCTCCTTTCTGATGGCTAAGAGCGTGAGCTACAACATGCGCAATATAACGGAAAGGTGCGCTTAGGTTTCCCTTCTTAAACGGTGCTGCATTCACGAAACCTACATATCCCATCCGATAGAAACATCCTTTCATCATGTATTCGGAAAAACCAGTTGGATCATCTTCACTATCTTTGAAATCCAATACTGTCCTAATCAACTCTTCTGTTATCTTCACCAGAATATCCTCGTCATCTATCTATATTGCCAATACTATCGCGTTATCTTCAGCACTGAATTCAGGTCCTGAAAAATTCAACGTGAGATCTATATACTGTGTTACGATCTGTGAGTGCTTTCGTGATTGGGATACGACTCAGAAAATCTAGCACATCACGATAAGCCGTTATCTCTGGTATAGTCTCGTCTATCAAACAAAATATGTTGTGAAATGGCGTAAATGACGTTTTCTTGACATGTATACAGAAAGCAACAAACCGTTAGAATAATTTTCAAACATTTCAAATTCACTATATCATTCGTACGAGCCACATATCTGTACGAATCAACACTTAGACATTTTTTTACAAGTTTGAAACAAACTATCATTCGTACGGATCACTACTTCGTACGAATGAATTAAGACATGGAAATTTTGAAATAATTTTTCAAACTTGCATCGTACGAACACTGCTTCGTACAAATCATCAGCACTTAAGATAATTTTGAAATTTTTAACATTTAGGATTTTGCTTCGTACGATCAGTTCATTCGTATGAATGAAAAGGAATATGAATTTGTAAAATCTTGCTTCGTACGAACGACTTCTTTGTATGAATGATGAACCGTTCCAATAACGCCAAGTTTAATTCGAACCTAAATCATGTTGTTTTAACAAATTTATAGTCGATTTATAGGTTATTAGGGCCGATATTAACGTTTTTAAGGTCAATTTTAAGTTTTACCGGTCCAATCTCCCTAAATCTATGTTTCAAGTCCGTTTGGTTAAAAACTGGCATTATAACGGCTAAGATTGAGCAAAATTACCTTTCCCATTACAAGAGGTGTGCGGACCAACCTCCTAATTGAAATAGTACTAAAAATTTTTCAAGAAATGTGAAGTTCAGAACGTATTCGCACTAAGTTCACATCGTAACATTAACTTTGTTCGTGCGAAGAATGAGACCTTTTATACTAGTTTGAGTCGTTCGTACGAACCAGCGGTTCGTGCGAAGCAAACCCAAACTTAGTTCGTACAAGCTAGTGAGGCTCGTACGAATTAGCTCTGAAACTTAGAAAACCTTTTTTATATATTTTTAATATTTTTTATTTTTATGCAATTTTTTTATCTGTTTAATACCCACTCAGTTAACCAAGTCCAAGTTAATGACCCTGGTTACCTGATTTGCCTACCAAGTCCAAGTTAATGACCTTGGTTGACAATTTTTGACCAAAAAGATTTATTTTAAATTGTAAAGTTTCAAATTAATGAACTTTATTGACGTTCAAGAATATTTTCCGATTAAGATTAGCTCCCAACCCATGGTCTTCAGGTTCCTTTCAGCAAGATGTCGCCATAACTTCAACTATCCGTGTTTACATCATCGGTAGACTTAAAATAAACTAACAAGCTAAGGAAACTGAAAATCTTTTTGGGTTTTGGAATTTTTCTGAAAAGAAATAACAAGTAAAGATACACATTTTTTTGTGAGTTTCGTGTCTTAAGAAGATCATATCAAGTGTTTAATAAATCACCAGTACCGTTGATATTGGTATACTCATTAAGTTTTTAACCAGATTTACCTAGATTGCCAATATTGTTATCCACTTAAACCTCTTCTCGTTTCTCGACTGTTTCAAGATATGGTAAGTAATTTTAGGAACATGAAATAACTGTATGTCCCATCTCAGAATATACTGCCGTATCGAGATTCCCAGAATTTCATTTCACAGGTGAATATCTAACTGATATCTGTAAATGGGTGAATTGCGAGACCTTGAGAGCTCAGGTTAGTACTACCGTACAGACAAAGAGATGAAGGCTCGACTTTAGGTGGTGTTCCTTAAAGGAATCTTTTGAACTGCAGATGTCACAAAGGTTATGACATAATCATTCTTTATGCAGCTTTATAGGCGGATAATGCGTAAAGTATTATACAAGTTCTAGGCCATTGCTGACGCAAAATTAGAAGAACTCGGATAATACCCCAGATATCGATTAAATATAAAGACCTAGTATCGCAGAATCTTGCATTCTCTCAAACGAAATTTCAGAATACTAAGTCCATATATCCGAGAGATGTTAACCCACAAGTTATTCAGTTTTTCATTTAGGTTTATATCTTGAAAACAATGTAAAGAATGAGTGAAGCCTATTGGCACATCCTTAGTAAGACTTGTTTAATTACTTGTTTAATCATTCCAATTCTTTAGCATACTGTGACTGTCATATTGATATAATATGATCTCCCTTTTTCACAAAAGAACTCTTTTTGACTTTTATGATATTTTTGTATTTTCCCAAAATTTCTCCCCCTAAAATCAAAAACATATTTTTGGATTTTTAGAGATTTTAAGAAAGAATATACATAAAATGCGTCAAACCGATAAGTTTTCACGTTAAGTCGTCGTCATCCTCAAACTCAACTTCTTGTATATCTCCTGATGTCAGATTTCTTAAACCATTTAATTTTAAAAGATTTTTAAATCTTGTTCAATCAAAGGCTTTGGTGTAAAAATCTGCTTTTTGGTCATCAGTGTGGATTTGTTCATTTCTAACCAACTTTTTCTGGTAGCAATCACGGATAAAATGGTGTCGAATCTCAATATGTTTGGTTCGAGAATGTTGACATGAGTTTTTCGTGATATCGATCGCAACCTGGTTATCTACATATATAGGCGTATCAAGAAATTGCAATCCGAAGTCTCTCATCTGCTGTTGAATCCAGAGATCTGGGCACAACAGCTGGATGCTGAAACGTATTCAGCCTCACAGGTAGAGAGCGACCGCGGTCTGTTTCTTGCGTTGCCATGTTACCAAACGGGTTCCGAAGAACTGGCAACCAACCGTCATAGATTTGGTGTTGAGTTTGCAGCAACCGAAATTAGAATCTGAGTAACGTGCAAGATTGAACTCGTCATGTCTAGGGTACCACAAGCTGGTGCTTGGAAATCCCTTCAAATATCTCATGATACGTTTGACTGCGAGCAAGTTCGAATCTCTTGGATTGGACTGATAACAGGCGCACATGCATGTTAGATACATGATATCAGGTCGAGAAGCAGTGAGATACATTAAGGATGATCATGGAGCGGCATAAAGTTTCGTCAACTTTGACTCCAGTAAGATCTGGACAAATGCCGTGATTAGGAACTAATGGGGTCGATGCTGGATTAGCTCCTGCCATATCGAATTTCTCCAATATGTCATGAACATACTAGTCTGATGGATGAAGATACCATCTGGCAATTGATCGACCTGAAGTCCTAGAAAGAACTTCATCTCCCCTATCGCGCTCATTTCAAATATGTGCTTCATGACTTCTTCAAAGTCTTTACACAGCTTGTCATTTGTCGATCCAAATATAATATCATCCACATATATCTGTACGATAATCAAATGCCCATCCACTTCCTTTGTAAAGAGGGTAGAATCTACGGTTCCTTTGAAAAATCGTTGACTGTAAGATGACTTGACAGCATTTCGTACCAAGCTCTCGGGGCTTGATGCAGACCATATAAGGCTTTGTTCAGAAGGTAGACCTTGTCTTTGTGCATTGGATTGACGAACCACGGTGGTTGGCCGACATACACCTCCTCTTTTACTTTTCCAAACAGGAAAGCAGATTTGACATCTAACTGGTACACCTTGAACCCTTTCCACGAGGCAAAGGCCAAGAATATGCGGATTGCTTCAAGACGAGTGACCGGGGCATAGACTTCAATGTAATCTATCCCTTCCTGCTGATGGAAACCCTGAACCACAAGTCGAGGTTTTTTGCGCACTACAATCCCTCTATCATCACGTTTGCACTTGAAGACCCATCCAGTATTTATCTTTTTTGTGATGATCGGGTAGGTCAACAAGCTTCCAGACTCCAAGTTTCTGGAATTGAAGCAACTCTTCTTGCATCGCGTCCACCCAGCTTTCTTCCTTAACGCGTCTTTCCAGTTTCCCGGCTCAACCTGAGAAAGAAAACAATTATTAGAAAGTCTCGTTTGAAGTGGAGCAATACGAGTATAGAAACAGCTTAGATCCTTGTTAAACTAATTGCGAGTTTGCACTCCCAATTGTAAGCTGCCTATAATATTCTCCGAAGGATGATATGAAAGCGTCCTCGGCATCACTTCATTCGGAACATCTACTTGTGTTTACAAATTTGTGATAACTTCATCCACAAACGGTACATATGATGAAGCTTCATTCCTGAAATTTGACTGATCAGCCTGTGTGTTCAAGAAGCTTTCAATCTGTTCAGATCCTTCATCGGAACTGGATCCACCATAGTTGAAAGTTGCTTCCCGATCAGAGTCAGCATTTGGCTGTTGCTGGGAAGATGATTCGACAGTGTTGACAATGGGTACCGGGACAGAGTCTTGAAGAGTAGTGCTCGGACCTTCATCAGATTTGGTAGACATAGGAAGTGATGGAGAAATCGCTAATGGTCTGGTAACTTGCTCTTCATTAGATATATGATGCTGTTGAAAGTGCATAACAAGTTCTTCATCTGATGGCATATCTGACAGGTCGAAAGAATTCCACAAACTATCGTAGTTAAACAGCCACGGATCCCCAGGTTTCGGATTTGGCGTCGTATATCTTTGACAATCCACATGATGTGCAAGAATAACCTGGTTCAAGCTCGGCAAGAAAACACGTTCTGAGGAGTAGCATAACCCACGAAGAATCCTTCCAAGGATTTGGAACCAAATTTACCAGCCGGGTCCAATACAGTACACGATGATCCAAATGGCTCTAGAAATGCAAGGTTAGGCTTTCGCTGATTAAGTAACTCGAAACACGTCTTGTTGTGAGGCTTAACTGCTAACACACGATTCAAGGTATAACACGCTGACGTGTCTGCTTCACTTCAGAAACTGATTGGCAATTTTGAATCAGCTAGCATAGTTCTGGCAGTCTTGATCAGTGTGCGATTCTTTCGTTCAACAACTCCATTTTGTTGTGGAGTATAAGGAGCACTGAATACATGAAGAATCCCCTTCTCATTGCAGAATTCGAGCATCCGCTTGTCGTTGAAGTCTGTACCGTTGTCACTACAGATTCTCTTGATTGGCAAGTGATACAGGTTTTCGAGTTTTCTGAAAAGGATCACTAGAGTTTCAAATGTTTCATCTTTGCTCTCTAGAAAAAAATCCATGAGAATATTGAATAATCATCTGTAACGACAAGGCAATATAGATCACCAAAAATGGATTTGACGTTTACTGGTCCGAAAAGATCCATATGTAGCCTCTCTAGTGGTAGCTTGATAGAATTTAGCAGCTTTCGTGGTTGTGATTTCTTGTGCTGCTTCCTCTTTTTCAGCTCAAGCAATCATCGGATAATTGAAAATTCTTCAAATTAACACCCTCCACTAGGTCTTTATGCACAAGATAATTCATCTTTCGTAGATGAATGTGCCCCATTTTTCTATGCCATAGTATTGACTCTTTCTCGGTAGCTTTGGAAACAAAGCATTGAACTTTCTTCGATGTTGTTGATGCAACACTCATATCAAGAACATATAAGTCATTTTCTCTCGGAGCTTGCATTGGAATCCATTCCTCCCGCAATCTTGAAACCCGGTTTTAAGATCAAGCATTCTTTATCGTTGAAATGTGTCGAGAATTTCTTGTCACAAATCTGCGAAATGCTGAGTAGATTATTCTCGAGTTCCGCGATGTAGTTCACTTTATCAAACGATACAACTCCGATCGTGAGAATTCCTTCACCGACAATCCTCATTCCTTGCATTCTAGCAAAACCTACATATCCTTCGCGGATAGCTTTAACGTCGTGTAACAACGCAAGCATCCTTTTCATGTGCCTGGAGGCTCCATTATCCATTATCCATTTAGACATTATTGATCGTGGGAGTCCCTACACACAAACGGAAGAAACTATTTAAACAAAGAAACCCAAGCCATCTTGGTCTTGGGTGGGTTTGGAATGTCGAATTTCGGACCTACTTTGTTTTTAACATTCTTTTTAAGCTCGGTGTTGTTTGGAACAAAAGGTTTTGGTTCTACCTTGGACGGTTTCACTTTTGCCACCCATGTCTGCGTTTTTAGATTTGCCTTTTATACATAAAATTTAGAATCCATTTGGTGATATTTAGTTGATGTTTCACCAATTTCAAATTTTGAATGATGTTGAGTAATTGGTTTAACATTTTTGTAGGATTCATTTGTTCTTTTCAAGATTTGCTTTGGCGCAACCATAGGTGCTTTCTGTTTCTCGTCCTTGGTGAACTTTTTAGAATGAGAAACTTGTTTTGGAGATTCTTATGAGCAATATCTTGCAATGTGCCCAACATTTTGACATTTGAAACACGTTCTACTGTCCTTTCAAACAGAAGATTCCACAACTTGTTTCCTTTTCTCTTTCTCTTTCTTGAAATCATCATTCGATTGTGATTCGATGATTTCTTTTTCTTTCTCTGTTGTTGTCCCAAAAACAAATTTGATTTTCTTGGTAAAATTAAGTTTTGAGACTTGTTGTTTATTCGTGGCTTTTGGAAACCCAACCCTGCCCTCTTATTTTCAGGATAATCTTTGTTTTTATGATAGTAGGGTCGGTTGTCACTTTTTGATTTAGAGTAGAAAGATGCATCATGTTTATCTAAATCAGCATGACTTACCTCCACAAGCTTGAACATTTTATCAACACGATCCAGATTCATGTTCTGAATGGGAAAGTCTTCATCAGAAAATAGTTTATTTGATCCTTTCATTTTATAAACTATGACGTTTGGATCATTCGTTAAACTACTTTCTAATGGTTCAGCATCAGACTCAGACTTTTCAGATTCACCTTTTAAAACATTTTCTACCACAATTTTAACCACCTCAGAGTCACATTCACTATCAGAAGTTGTGTAAGTTACGTCGATGTTTGTAGGCAACTCATTCGATTGTTCAGTTTTTAGTTTTAGATTGAGTGGCTTCTCCACCCCTGCTGGCTTTTTGCATGCATAACTATTCCACATAGGGGGTGGAACTCGATCATAATTCGCACTTTTGGTTTCAACCTATTCTGATTCTTCTTTGTTTTCAATTTTAGGTAAAATGTGATCAATGACGTAAGAGCTTGTTGAATAACTGATTAACAGTTTGTTAACCCGTTTAGTTTTACCTTCTCAAGCTCACTCTTTAGCTTAGCGATAGTGTTTAAGTGAATATTAATGGCCCTTTGCTTGTCCATTACTGTCGCTTTGACATCAAGAGTGTTGCGTCACTTTCTCTGAGTGCTTTTGTGTATTGTTTAACAGAGTTACTTAATTTGTCGTATGCTTCTTTAGTTGATTTGTAATCGCTTGACAAAATATCTGTTAAACTTTGAAGTTCAGCATATCGTGTGTCTTTTACAGGACAATCACTACATGGCTCAGCACATTTTAGACACGTTTATCAACCACAAACTCATTCTTTGATTCATTTACCTCATTGCCATTTGCCATGCATGCCTTGATGATGTCATCTGACAACTTCTCCATCTTTTCATTGACTTTTTCTTCATCAACTGGCTTCTTTTTTACTTTGCATGATGATTGCTGACTTGGTGCAAAATAACCAGCAAAAGTTTTAGGATATCATTAGGCAAGAGGTGTTTAAACGGATTGTTCAAAAGTTCCTCCTCCTCTGACGATGTTTGATAGTAAAAATCATCTTCAGGACACTCGTCAAAAGATGCCTTTGTTTCCTCCTCAGGTTCTTCAATAATTTCAGCAACCAAAGCCAAACTTTCATTCTTTGATATGTATTTGTTCTAGTTGAAGCCCTCATCTTCTTGAGTCACCACTAGTCCTTTATCTTTGGTCTATAGCTGTTTGTTTTCGATTGGCACCATTCGAGATCTTGGCTGAGGACCGTGATAGATGCTCTCTTGTAGTAATCATCGTCAAAAGGGTTATGGTTACCCTGAACCTCTCTGTTCGGCCATTCACGCTTGAAGGTCCCTTCTCCCGACATTTAAAACAAGTAACTTTGGATTTATCTAACCCAAGTTTTCCATCCAGACCTCCCAAGTTGTCTTTGCTAGTAATTTCCATGAATCTTTGTGCATGTCGAACGATCGATGCCATCCACCACTTGATGTCAATCAGCTCTATTTCAACCGGATCTATCTGATCATAATCTCTCTTGCCGTTTCTAAGTTTCCAATTTTTCCTTCGACTAGACCGTCATATGACTCGAGTACTGAAGCTAGTAAAGACATGTGTTGCTTCGCGGTTTTCTCATCAAAATTCTGTGCATTCTGGAAATCTACAGCAATGTTGCATAGTAAGACTCTTTGATTAGGATTAGATTGAGTAGTCTGGTTGATCTGGGGCTGGTTTGAACCATAATATGACTATGGGCTTGAAGGCGTGTTAGGTTCAGATGTAAAGGATTGAAAGCCACTGTTTTGGTTTGATGGTGAACTTGGCGTGCTGTAGGCGCTGAAGGTTGTCTGGATCTTTGGAGACTGAATTTGAGCAGCGGAACTATTCTTGAAGTGTAGATTAACATCTTGTTGAACTTGGACGGTTTTGTTCTTTGCCATCTTCTGCATTTCGAGTTCATGTCCCCCCAGTCTTTCAATGAAACGTGGTAATGAGAAATTACCATACTCGGTTCCATTATTCAATATGGTCAGATAAGTAGACCATTCGCCCTGCGGTGGAGAATCTGCCAACTTATCAACAAGTTCTTCGTTGGTCTTCATGATTCCTATTCTCTTCATGTGTACCACCAAATGATAGCTGCTTTCGATCAATTGTTTCACAGTGCTCCTTTAATCAGTGTAAAGATATCAAACTCTTTACTCAACAACGCCCGTTTACTCTTTCGAAGCTGAGCACTTCCCTGAAACTTCAAACAAAGAGCATTCCACAATGATTGAGCATCATCATCGTGTTGTAGTAACGCCAGAATATCTTCTTTGATAGATTGTTGCAGAATGTTCATCATTTTCTTTTCGTTTATGAACCTTTCCCTTTCAACACCCGAGAGTTGAGCTAGAGTCTTTTCGAGGCCATTTTCTCCTATAGGAGCTTGATATTTAACTTTGATAGCGAACCAGCAAGTAAAGTGATTTGCCTGGGCCCAATTCATGAACCATTCACTCCAGCCGTTGAAATCTTCTAGGTTCATTTTTTGGCGGTTTGGTCATGGTACCCATCTCATTTTCGAGATTCATGTTTGAGCCGCTGTGGTCGTGACTGCCGATGTAGCGAATGCGTTGGTCATGGTACTTTTCGAACAAACTGATTAGTGCGGAAAAATTCTTTTGTGCGGATGATAAAACAATTTGTACGATCAAGATCCGTTCGTACGAACCAGAGATTTGTACGGACAAGATGAGTTAAACAAGTAACTCGTGCGAACCAAAATGTAATTCGTACGGATGAGATTTCACTCGTATGAATGAGATGCTCGTACAGATGCATAGTTTGTGCGAATCACACTTGTAAAATCTGAAACTTGTAAATTTTAAGAACTTCTATTACTTGTTCGTATGAATGGTCTAAAGTTGTTCGTGCGAGTGGTCTCTCTACTCGTCTGAAACAACTAAGTCTCCAAACGGATGAATTTTACCGATTTTAACATGATTAAGCTCGATTTTAGATCTGAAATTGTTAAGGATTGATTAGAATTGATTTTAACGGAATATCCTAGAATCCTAGTCCAATTTGTCCATAATGTCGTCCGAATCCGAGATTAGTTTGGGAGAAATGTAGAAGTAGAAAGCTGCAACAGTGAATCTGATCTGAAAACAGTTGTCGTAGCCTGCAGAACTTGACGTCTGTCAGCAGATCAGGCCTTAAGGCTCTGATACCACTTGTGAACGGGGATCGGCTCCTCCAATGAGCAACCGATCTGATCTAACTCAACTAGAAGAGGCGGAATTCTTTGCTAGAGAGGATGACAGACAAACAAGAAAGATCTTACTGTTTAACTGCTCTGAATTGTATTTACGACGTGCAAGTACAGACGCGAGTAAACAAATCAGCAAGGCTTCACCGTACCAACTGAACTATCACTAACTAGCTCTGACACAACACTCCTCTATTTATAGGTCGACATGACTCGCACTGGAGTGTGTCTTAAATAGAGACCTGGTTCGTACGAGTGGCTGCTTCGTACGAGTGACTGTGAGTCACTCGTACAAGCCATCCAATCTCGCTCGCATGAGCCATTACAAAACATATGAAATAAACATCAACATTTATATATTCGACTCTTAAGCACTATATACAATACAGACATATCCTAGACGTAGGCAATAGAAATAATGCACCAACACTTCATCACTTTGTTTGGATGATGGTACTAACTTGAGCTCTCAAGGCCTCGCATAACCCAGATACAGATATCATGAAATCTAGGGAATCTTGATATGACAGTATATTCTGAGGTGGGGAACACTATTAAGTCAAGTTCTAAGACATTTAGTTACCGCATATTCAAACAATTGAAATTTGTGTAGAGGTTTAAGAGGACAAGTATACTTACAATCTAAGTGATCTTGTTTAAGACTTAAAGTTTAATCAGATTAACAGTTTTAGTGATAAGTCTCAAAAACTGATATGATCCTCTAACACAAACTCAGAAAAATATGTCTATAATTATGTTTGTACATAGTTTTTCATTTCAGAAATCAAAAAGATTTTAAGTGTGTATTAGCATAAACTTTGGAAAAATCAAAATGATTTTGTTTCATCTTATTTTTTACTACCGATAATGGAATGCTAATCTTTAAAATCCAAAGTTGTTGAATTCAAAAAGAACTTTTGCGACTGAGACGACGAAGCTTTGTCGGATTTCCTAGTCATTTGTAACTATTAAACATTGAATGAAATAAGTTAATTGATGAAATAATCTTTTTAATTGACACTAATTCATATGAATTCCGCGCGTATGGACTAGATACTCAAATTAGGACCTTTGCTATTAGAAAAAATGATCCTACAAGTGGTATCAAAGCTCAGGGAGCCTGATTTGAAGACATTGGACAAGATCAGCCAAGAGGGAGACTATTGATGCATATGTCTGTCGCATACATCATCGAATAGTATCGAGTCTGTATATAGTTGCATAATGTTAGAATGTATGTTGGTCACTTCGCACAAAGTGGATATGCACTTCGCACGACGGTAATCTATCATCGTACAAAGTGAAACTCTCTTTGTTCGAAGGAGATTTACCTTCGCACAAAGATAAAATCAAGCTTCGTACGAAGGTATGGTGTTGTCTATAAAAAGATGTGCAAGCTAGTTCATTTGTAACATTTTGTGATTTGTACGGTGGAGCTCTGTCTGACTGTTTCTAGGATATGTAACATACAACAAGTTAATGAAACAGTGATTCAAGTGAATATAACGTGTTTACAATATTGCCTAACTATACACGGATTCTGCACGTGTATAATAGATTATCAAGTTAGTGCATGTGCTATCGGATCCGCCACACGGACCTTCAACAAAATCTGAAGAACGACAGGTTGGGAGCTAATCTGAAATGAGAAATTGTTTTGAAAAGAATACGAGTTCATTAATTTGAATTAAACATTAACAAAAAAACATTAGTTTGTTCATAAAGTGTTCAATCAAGGTCATTAATTTGGACTTGGTAGACAAATCAGGTAACTAGGGTCATTAACTTTGATTTGGTTAATCGAGTAGGTTGTTAAAACTAGTAAAGTGTTTGAAATTTGAAAAAAAATGAAAACTTGTTACATCCGCACGAAGGTAACTCCTTCACACAGACGTACCTTCATCCATATGAAACATCATCCTTCGCACGAATGTGATACCTTCGTAAGAATGTAAAACAGTAGCCTTATATTTAGCTCATCCGTACGAAGGAACCACATTCGCACGAAAATATTCCTCCGCACCAAAAGATTGTGGAGAGAAAAATTGTTTCTAAGTGTCCAAGTGTTGCCAAAATTTAGATTGAGATGTTGATTAGCACAAAATCATCAAAGGGAAAGGTAGATTAGACTTGAATATTGGACAAAATTGAACCGTCGGACTTAAAATGATAAAAACTTAGATCTAGGATGATTGAATGGTCAAAATGTAAAATTGAACACATAATTATACTTGTCGGCATATTCAGGTCCGAATAGTATTTCAATTTGATCAAAAACTTGTAAAAATAAAAAGAATTGAAAAACTTATATTGAACGAAGGAGTTACATCTGTACGAAAGTAACTCATTCGCTGAATGTAGTGCGTCCACACGGAAGTAATATGTTTTCACTAAAAATTAGTTACCTTCGCACGGAAGTAATTTGTTTGTACATATAATGCACTTTCATACGAAGGTACACATCCATTCCAAATTAAGTACATCCATCCGAGTCTCATCCGCACAAAATTTTGTTATTTTTTGGAAATTTTTGTAAGTGTTGAATTTTAACGTTCTTTCTAGCAAAAGCGACGAAATTCGACCCTGAACACAACATTTGTTGTGTGTTAATGAAAATTTATCAAAGATGGAACTGCCGATTATGGAATTCTTCGATCGTGCTTGGATAAAAAAGACTGTAACTGATCAACACAAGGCGTATAAATCACATGTTCAAAGATTTTGGAAACACGCGAAGTTTGTTGCTGATCCATCGGCTATTCATCTTTTGCTAGAATTGGAAATGTAGATAAAGAGGTGATCATAACAGAAGAGCTTATTAGGAGGGTGTTAGATTTTGATGATAAATCTGATGATCCTACTGGATACCTGGAAAGAATGGTTAAGGGAAGCTTTTACAGGATGGAATATATAGGACATGTTAACGAGGGAATTTTTTGGAAAGAAAATGTGTCAAGGCCTTACAAGTTCTTAATGCATTAAGTTATATACGCTTTGGGGCAAAGGAAGGGAGGCTATGATGTTGCTGTTGATTATTTGATGTGCATGATAGTGTCTATGACTTTGAACTTACCATATAACTTCTCAAAGCTGATTTTAGAGTAGATGAAAACGAATTTGGTATAGGAAAGATTTTTGTAGAATCCAAGGTTTGTACAAATGTTGCCGGATGATCTTATTCCAAATCTTGCTAAATAAGAATATGATTTGTTGCCATTGGAACACATGACGATTTTTTCATTAGATCGTATTCAACAATATAAGAATCAACCAGAAGAAGATGTTTCAAAATTCAAAAGACTGTTTTTTTTTCTTAAAAACAAAGATTATTTCGCACCACCTAAAGGCAAATGGAGAAAAGATGATAGCAACTCTGATAATGAAGAGAAAAAGCTATAGGGGTTTAAAGCGAATAGAAGTAAGTGGTTTGAAAAAGAAGGTTCAAAGAAATAGACAACAACAAAGTAGACAACAAGAAATAGAACTCCAAAAACAATGCTTCTTGATGAAAGTGATTTGATTTTTGCCACATCTGATAGAGAAAGAGCTGAAAAAGTATTGTTGACACTCCTAAAATTGTAGAAAATATTAAAAATGAAGCGTTTGGAGATTTGGGTGATGAAGCAGATGATGATGAAACTGAAAGTGAAGAGATTGATGTTTTCAATGTTAAGAAATATCATAAATCTCATGATCCAAGAGCAAGATTCGAAAAGAGAAGCAAAAGGAAGAAAAAGTTAACTGACCGTGAAGATGAACCATATATTCCTTCAGATCCTAACAACTAGTGAAGATATTGCTAAAAGACGAAAGAGTAATGTTGGTGATTCTATTTAAAAGAAAACTGGTTCTCCGCAAACTAAGAAGGCTAGAAAGAGAATTGAAGAGCATGTAAAAGAAACAACTACTGGAGCTCAACCAGTAGTTACTGAGAAGAGGTACACCATTTGTAGAAGCTGAAGTTGAACATGTTATTCTGATTCAAACTCCGACAGCATCACAACAAACTCCAACAACACCAATTCCACCAATTTCTCCACAACCTCAAGCGCAACAACAATCTTCTCAACGTCAACAATCTCATCCTACTGGTCCTTCGTTCAGAGATACTAGATATATTTTGATGGTGATCTTAAATTTCCAAACATTGATACGATGAATTTGGATTTCCTTGATGAACCTAATGATAAGAGAATTAAGCAGTTGGAAAACAAGCTAAAGAAGTTGGAAAGTAAAGCTAAGCATATGGAAGCTATTATAGCAAGTCTTGTTTCAGAGAATGAACGATTGCGAAAGAGGTCGAACGATTTGGAAGCTAATAAAAGGTTGAAAGATCGAAAGCTTGAAATTCTGTATAACGTGTTAGAGAAGAGAATGGGGATTAATTTTGAAGTAGAGTTCAATTAGATAGATATAGACGAAGCTAAAGCTAGAGCTACTGAAAGAGCACGAAAAGATGCTGCAGAATCAGAAGCTTTAAGTACTGATAAGGGAAAGGAAAAAGTTGATGGTATGCTAGAAATTGTGACTGAGCTAGAGAAAGAAAAATCACCTTAACCTAAGAAAGATAAATCACCAGAGCCTGAAGCAAAGAAGTCTCTAGAAACTGAGAATGATACCGAGACTAAACAAATCGACATCACAAAGTTTGTTTTGATTAGAACCGTATATGATGTTGAACTAGAAAAGGAGAAAGACGATGATGAAAAAGAGGATGATGAGTAGTTGGATATTGATGGATCTAATCATGATGACGATGATGATAATGGTGATGATGATGACAATAACCAAGGTGGTACTGGTTTGGTAGTGTTTGAAGAAAAATCTTCGGAAGCTGATAATCAAAATGATTACATGAATGATGTAGAAAATCAGGAAAACGGTGCTGAATTTGAGGGGGAGTGTGGTGATGATACTGTGAAAGATGAAGATACTTCAGGAATCTTCATAGACATTCTATGTCACGATGTCGAAAAAGGTGAATTTGTGCATAATTATACTAAAGAAGAGATTGCACAGATGATTGGTGATGTCGAAAAAGGTGAATTTGTGCATAATTATACTAAAGAAGAGATTGCACAGATGATTGGTATTGATGAAAACTCATTTGAGTTTGATTTTGAAGAAGAGTTGAATAGTATTTGTTAGGATCTGGGTTTGATATTGATGTTATTGTTTAGATGAAATCAATGAAACAATGCAGCGAAATTTAATAAACTTTGAAATCACAACAATAGAAAGATTGTTTTCAAGAACATGCTTTGGTAATTATAATAACATATGCATACAATTTACAAACTCCCCCTCAGATTAAGATCACCCTCTTTGTTCGTACATAATGTTTAGAAGAAAAGTGGTAGACAGAACAGTAAATACACTTTTCTATTTATAGTACATTTCAAACCACTAAGCATCTTAGGCTGATGTCATAATGAAAGTGACATTTAAAAGATTAAACAAACTCTAACCTCTGCTAGACCTAAATACTGTTACATTATTTACATAATAACTCTATTGAACTACAACTGCTAAGGTAACCTCTGTTGGTCTTCAGCAGACCTTTGCTTCAACATCCTTTTATACTTCATCAGAGTTTCTCTCTAGTAGACCTTTGCTTTCAGCAGAGCTTTGCCTTTAACAGATCTTGTGAACAGTCTTTAAGTATGAGCAGAGTTTAGATTAGTAGATCTTCTAAGTATTGTTATTAATGATCATATGTTATAGATTGTTTTGGATTTCCAATCATTTGTTCTTTTATAGGGTTCAATAGATCCAATGATCTCCCGCTAGAACAAATGATGCCAAAACCCTTCTTTATTGCTGATCTTCATTTCTCAAGAGAAATTCCCTGATTTGCCCTTTGAACTGTAGTTCAAAGTTCATGGAAAACATGTCCTCAAAATCCCTTTGCAATTCAAGGTACAATAAGTCTTGGAATTCATCTTCATCTAGACCATATGCATCCTCCATTTTCAGCCTTTGAATCTCACCATTTGACTTGAATAGAGTCAATTCATGGGTGTCCTGACTTCCATTTTAGAATTTTTGAATCATTTGGTTTTCTTGGGGGAAGACTTATTGTTGAGCTTGGTGGAAGTGATTTGCTTACAAGGTTAGAGATTGTTTCTCTTAGTTTTTCACTTGCAACATCAGTGTGAAAGATAGTTAATTCTTGATCCCCTCTTTTCTGTGTTCTTCAAACATCTGCTCATCATCTTCAACCATCTTCTTTTTCCTTTTTACTGGGTTTAAAGCAAGTGTGGATAAGACAGTGGTTGAAGAATGCTTTTTGAGTGTTTGGGTCTGTTGAGGGATAACCACTGTTGTTGGATAGTCTAGCTTCCTGGGAACTGAAGGATCTTTCTTTCTAAGCTCTTCCAATTTCTTGTATGTGTCTACAACTCTAGACTCATACCATCTAGCAACTAACCTTTCACTACCATAGTTTGTAGTAATAAGTTCTTGTTTCATTCTTTTAAGTTTCAAAGCTCTGTTCTGATCCATCTGCCTGTTTTTCTTCCATTCACGTTGTGTTGGCTAGTGTAAAGGGTATTTGAGCATTGCTTGTATTCTGTCAATTTTTTATTTGAGATCGTTTGTTGACCAGTCTTTGAATTGTGTTCTAGTAGCTTTGTAAGGTTTGTATTGCATGATGTAGTAAAGGTAATCCTGTTCAAGTTCTTTATCAAGCTCAGCGTTGACAAGCCTTTCTAACATAGACTTACTCATATCTTTGGAAAAATCTTCAATCTTTCTTACTTTGCTCAATTCATAAGATAAAATACCTTGAGTAGTCATGTCATCTTTCCCCTTGTTCTTCTCTTTGGCTATGTTCTCAGCTAATTTGGCTTTTAACTTTAGATATTCATCTAATTTTCTTGGCTTTTTGTATCCAAAGAGAGATGGGAAATCTAGCTTTGAAATATCCTCTGCCGTGAAGAATGATTCAATTTCTTTTTGAACAACCATAAGTTATAGAGGATATTTAGTACCAAAAGGTATGATAGATGGTAGTTGATAAGTGGATGGAAGTGAACTGGTTCTATATGGAGATGATGAGGATGGTGATGAAGTGATAGGTTTTGATGGTAAAGGGATTGGTGATGGAATCTCTTCATCATCATCTTCAACAACAGAAGTTTTTCTTTTGCGTTGGAACTTGATTTATGGTGAAATTGGTCATATTAGAATTCTTGGTGGTGTGGATAATGGCTGGGTTAAAGTAGGAAATGTGATCATAGCAGAAGTTTGGTTTACATTTGCTGGAACATATGTTGTACAAGCATTTGTTGGGTGAGATAGTGACTTTGGAACATCTGCTGGAACATCAGTAGTTTTGTCATTTGGTGGTGATTTTAGTGGCGTTGATGGTTTCCTTTTGAGTGATTGTTGTGGTGCTGGTTTGGTTTTGATTGGAGCAGAGGATTTACTTGTTGTAAGCATAGCAGTGGTTTTAGGAGAGGTGGTTATTGGTTGTCGGACATTTCTTGTTGACTTCCTTCTTTTTGAAGTGCCAATGTCTTCTTTTTCCATCGCTTAGCTAGTTTATATTCAATGAGTTGGGAAGCCTTGCTTTCCAGTGTATCTTGCCTTTTCTGCTTTTCAACGTCAATATCTTCCGTTTTTTAACTCCAGCATCTGATGCTTTAGCAGAAGTTGGGTTTGCAGCAGTGGTTGTAACAAACCCTGGTGTTTGTTGTTGCACCTTTGGTTTAGCTTGTGATGAAGGCTGCAACTTTCTGAGCTTGTCATTCTCCCTCTGTTTGGCATCATCCTCTACTTCTTCTTGTCGAACTGTTGTAAGGGCAGAACTAGTGGTCTTTACCAGATGCTATCTAATGGCCTTGATGTCAGCTTGAGTGTCTTTATATATGGCCTCAACCATATTTCAGATTAGCTTCATGTGAGTTTCATGGTGGATGTCAGCCAAATTCCTTTGAGCTAGAATGATTGGTTGCACAGATTTCCATAGCTCATTGGTAATTTGCTGTGGGGATGGTTTGCTTAGAGAATTTTGTAACATCTGCTTCATCATGATTTTTATTTCATCAATTGATGATTCCATGGATGGCTTTCTCACCGTCAATTATTTGTATCTCAATTCATCACCTAATTTAATAGGATCATCTAAATTCCTGCCAGAGGTAGTTGTATTTGGATCATTAACATGAGAAGTCTCCATGTCATCAGAACCAAATACCCTTGTTTCTTGGTACTGGGGACTTCCAACTGGAGCAGAGGTTATAGTTATAGCCTCAACGGTTGTTACCTTTAAGGAAGTCTTATGGATGTAACCACTGTCCAACTAAAACACTGTGGTGTCATCAGTTGTAGTAGCTGCTTCACTTAAATTACCACCAAGAGTTACTTGTAACTCATCGGGTGTAGCCTCCTCACCTATTTATGGGTTAGCAATGAGATTGATCTCAGACTCAGTCACATGTGGGGGTGTACTCTCATGAACATATTATTAAGAGGAACTGATTTGTGAGTTATTTGTTGGTGTTTATTTGTGCCAATAGCTTAATAGTTATAGTTTAGTCTTTGGATATTTTGTATTGGGCTTAGCATTTGTGTTTAGCTTATTTAGAGTTATAATGGGCTTGGAGAATAGCCTAGCCTAGTATAAAGCCTAGTATGCAGACATGTAGTATATATACATGTTGTGCATTAGGGTTTTAGGTGGCGAACTAGATAGGACACAGATTGAGAAATAGAGGAGAGTGAGAAATCTACAGAGAGTGGCTGAGAATTTCTAGAGAGTCTTGAATTGATTGTAAACATTGAGTTGGATAATCAATAGAAGACTGTTTGAAGGAAATTGTTCGTGTTCTTGTTCTTGTTTCTGTGAAACTGATCTAGGGGATTCCGCACTCTAGATTAGATAGACGATTCTGTGAAGATCCATACGGACTAGGGGACCTACATTATTTCAATTGCACAAAACATAGGTAATAGTAGGCGGAATTGAGGGAGATGGTTGTGGGGTAGAAAGAAAATTTGCCCTGGTAGAGGGGCTGTGAAACAAAGATTCAACTGAATCATCTGCTTAATAGTGAGGTGTCCCTATGCTTACAACCAATTCCTTTTGTGAGGAAGCATGAGAAGTTTGGCTTTTTGGTGGAGATCTTTCCAATTGTTGTGAGGAAGTAACAACAGTGGTGTAAGGTGGCTCTTGTGATACCACAAGGTTATTCTCTGGGATCTCATCTTCCAGAGGTGCCTTTTGGTATTTTGGTTTTGGTGGGCTTTTTTGATTTGGAGAGTTTCTTTTTGGATTTTCTGGCACCGGTTGTAGTGTCATGATCACCAGGAGTAGTGGGCTTAGCAACAGTGGTCTGAGCTTGTGATGTGGACTCACCCAAAATTTTCTCATCCACCTTTGCTTTTGTTTTAGAAACTTTTGACTCCATATTTTTGTTCTTGTAAAAGTTTCAGTAGTAAGACTCTTCATCTAAAAAACAACACCTTGTTTAAAATCTTTTTTCTGGAAGTTGTTTCTGTAGATAATAGTTCAAGAGTCCAGGCTACAAAGAAAAGAATTATTTTTTGATATTTTATTATAATTTGCCACCAAGTCCATAAACAATACATCGGATAGATTGAAATCTGATTTTGTCAAAATAGCATATCCTAGAAATTAAATATTTGGTTTAGACAGACTTTTAGGATTATTGAAATTTTCGCTACTTTTAAGGATGGATTTTTTATTTTTCTGAAAACATTTTAATGCTTTTTAATCATGGAGAACAAAATGTTGTTTTTAATCCATGTTTAGCATGTCAATCCTAGAGATCAAGCTTTCAAAAGTGGATGTATCTAAAGCTTTTGTTAGAACATCTGTTAACTGATCCTTAGTTGGAACATGATGTAGAGAAATCAAACCTTTTTCATAGCAATCTCTCACAAAGTGATGTCTGATGTCAATGTGCTTGGTTGTTGAATGGGAGACTGGATTTTTAATGATGTTTCAGCTGCTTGACTATCTAACTTGAGAGAAGTTTTTAGAGGAGTACACCAAAATCCAGCAATTGATTTTGAAGCCATAGGAGTTGAGCAGTGCAACTTGCAGCACCAATATATTCAGCCTCAGTTGTTGATGTTGAAACTACAGCTTGCTGTTTTGCTTTGCCAAGAAACTAAACAATTGCCTAGAAATTAACAACCTCCTGAAGTTGACTTTTTGTGGCATGGCAACCAGCAAAGTCACTCTTTGAGTAACCTGAAAGCTCAATATTCCCATTAGCAGGATACGAGATACCAAGTGTGGGAGCACCTTTTATGTATCTAAATATCCTTTTCTCAGCAATAAGATTTGACTTCCTAGGTGCTGAGTGGGATCTAGCACAAACACATGTAGGAAACATGATAACTGGCCTAGATGTAGTTAGGTACAAGAAAGACCCAATCATGCTTCTATACAGAGTTTGATCAACCAACTCATCTTTGTCATCAATAGTGACCAGCTTTGAGGTAGCCATGGGTGTACTACATGGTTTACAGTCATTCATATCAAATTTGGTAAGTAGTTCTTTGCCATACTTACTTTGATGAATGAAAGTAGCATTTTGCAATTGCTTAACTTGGAGACCAAGAAAGAATTGGAGTTCACCCATAACACTCATTTCAAACTCTGTTGTCATGAGTTCTCTAAACTCTTCACACATAGCATTGCATGTGGATCCAAAAATGATGTCATCCACTTAAATTTGGACAAGCATCAAATCCAAGCTCTAGGTGCTTGTTTCAAGCCATATAAAGCTTTGTTTAGCTTGTAAACATGATCTGGATAAAAAAACATATTCAAAACAATGGAGTTGGCATACATATACCTCTTCCTTGATCTTGCCAAATAGGAAGGCACACTTGCTGTCCATTTTATACACCTTGATGTTGTGGTTGGCAGCAAAGGCTAAAACAATCTGATGGCCTCTAGTCTTGCAACAGGAGCAAAAGTTTCATCATAATCAATGCCTTCTTCTTTTCTATAGCCTTGAACCACAAGCCTAGATTTGTTTTTAACAATAATGCCCCTTTAATTTGTTTTGTTCTTGAAGACCCATTTTGTGCCTATGGGACGTACATCCTGAGGCAATGGTACAAGTTCCCACACTTGTTGTCTTTTAAACTATAGGAGCTCTTCTTGCATGGCCTATACCCAACTGTTGTCTTTTTGTGCCTCTTTGTACTTGATAGGTTGTGTGAGTGATAGAAAACCAGCAAAAATACAAATGTTTGGGATTGACTTCTTGTGAGAACCCCTTCATTGATGTTGCCAATAATTTGGTCAGATTGATGATTTTTAAGGTAGATTAGATCTTTCTTATATGGAACAATGGCATTTTGAGGTAAAGGCTGCAGATGGGAATCATTTGAGCTAACATCTGTTGGCAATTTTGAAGAGCCAACATTTGTTTGGAATGGAGGTGGAGGTATAAGTGGAATAGGAAAGATGGGTTGACTTTTTTTCACAGAAAAAGGACTTTCGTCAACAGAGTTTTGACTAGATGAGCTGGCAGAGGTTTTGAGGATCAACAACTGTTGATCCAGCATAGTTTTCAAGGTTGTTAGTAACATATGTTGCTCTGGTGGAGGAAGTGACGTTGTATTGTGGAACCACAATGTCATATCCATAATCTTGAAGTGAAGATTGTGGTGTAGCTTCATTGTTAGTCTTGATAGACACATCTTCAAATGTAAAATTATTTCCAAAAATTATTCCACTCCTAACTTTTAAACTCTATTTCATTGTCACTTCTAAATACTTTTACTGGCAGGTTAAATTGCTTTCAACTTGTTTTACAAAATTTTGCAAAATATCTGCAGTCTCATCTTTGGAGTGCATGAAATAATTCCATGTAAACCTTGAAAAACCATCAACATGACAATACAATATCTCTTCTTTTTAAAACTCATGATTTTTACAGGGCCAAACAAGTCCATGTGTAGCAATTGCAAACACTGGCTTGTTTTGGACTCTTATGTTCAATTGATTTGTATGAACTTTTATGTTGTTTACCTTTTAAACAGGAAACACAATATTTATCACAGGTGAACTGTTTTGATGGAAGACCTTTTACAAGACCTTGTTTAAGAGTGTGGTGATAGTTTTAAGATTTGTGTGACCAAGTCTTCTATGCCAAAGTTTTGTCTCTTTGTTAGAAGCAACACAGACATGCATTAGACATTGGATTATCTTTCAACATATCAACCACATACACATTGGCACTCCTGTGAGCAATAAATTTTTCTTTGCTCCCAGCTATGATTTGATCAATCTTTTTAACCACTTCTGGCCCAACAATCTGACAAGTTTCTTTGTCAAGTATGACCCATAGCCTTTGTCACTCATTTGAGATACACTAAGAAGATTAAATTTCAGATTTTCAATAAGATTGACATGCTCAAACTTGAGCTTCCCAGCATGAACTGTCCCTGACCCTAACACCTTCCCTTTTGAATTGTTAACAAAGGATATATCACCCCCTCCATGTGCCATGGAATCTTTGAGTAGGGCTCTACATCCTATCATGTGCCTGGAGCCTCCACTATATACATACCATAAACTATCAAGGCAAGTAGAAGCTCGCTGCACATTAGTAAACATTTAGTTTAGGTGAGTTTCCAAAGCCAGGATGGCTTTGGATGGGGTCATAGACATTCCAGCCTCAAGTCTAGGAATATGGTCAGTGTTTTGAACAGATTTTGGTAACATATGTTGTGAACCATTTCCTATCAACTGATCATAACCATGAGGATGCCTATTAAGTCTTGGTTTTGATGGTCTTTTGTAGACCTCATAGCCACGTGGTACATTCTTGTAAGCAGGTTGGCCATATCCTCTTGGAAATTTATTTGCTGGTGGTGCACCTATTACCTGAACCTCTCTGGGAGCAGAGGTTATATTCAATTATTGATAACAGATGTTTGGATAGGGACAAAAGTGTTTTAGATTTATACTAATTTCTTTTTACTTCAAAATTTTTGAGATAAACACACTCTTGAGTTTTGTGGTTTGTTCTGCCATAGATGGTGTAATGTAACATCCAACGAAAAACTGGTTCTAAAACCTGCTCCGTTTTGTAATTCAAAAATACGTATGATGTTCGTACGCATTTATGTTAAAAGTTCAAAATTTGTTATCTTGTTATTAGTATTTAATATTAAATAAAATAATAAAGTAAAATAATAAATGTTAATAAAAAATATATAATTAATAAAAAACGAAGACCGCTGGTATCGAACCCGGGTTTCCACCCAAACAATGCACACAACACACCACTACACTACACACACATATCTGAAATAAACCCAAAATAAACAACTTTTATTTCGGTGTAACTTCCTGTAATCAAAACCCAAACACCCGCCCAAGAAACGGCTGAAATCATCAAGGCATCAAATTCTGTTTTGTTCCTCGAATTAACCCATTTGTAACTGCTTCTAATCATAAATGCGAGTCAATAAATGAAATCGTCAATTCATAAAACGGTCATATAGTGTGTTCTGCATTAACTCCTTTGAATGAAACCGAAATTGATAAATGCTACCTTCATCAACTATAAATTGAGAGCTTGGACTTGTTTAGAACACACATACATACTTTCCAAAACACTTTGCAAACTCTCTGTCTTCGATTTATACACTCTCCAGAATTTTCTTGCTATCGCCGGAGACATCACCGGAAGAATCAAGCATCTTCATTTAGGTACAATCATTTGAATTTTGTTTTCTTTTCAATTACCTTATGACCGGTTAATATAAAACAAACCAGCCCACAAGTTTATCTAATCGGGTTCTGTTTAGTGGGTTTAAACATGAGGATGATGAAGTCGAGTTAGTATATTAATATAATTAAAACTTAGATTAAACCGGGTTAGACACACATTCCAGTGGTGGACTATGTGCATTACAAACAAGAGTACCCGGGTTCGAGTCTTTTTAAGTGCAACGATCCGTTCATATAACAAACCTTTTTAAATAAACAAAATCATGATTAAATCGAGTAAGTATATAAATGTAATAAAAATCTAGTTTATATCGAGTTAGTTACACAGCCCAGTTGGTAGGGCTGTGTGCAACACAAGTCAGAGGTCGCGAGTTCGAGCCGGGTCTGAGCACGGTTATATGCGTTCTGAAATAAATAAAACCTTTTTAAAGAAAAACCAAAATATAATTTAACTCACTTAGTATATATATGTAATTAAAATTGAGATTATTTTGGGTTAGACACGTAGCTCAGTTGGTAAAGCTGCGTGCACGTATACAGGAGGTCACGAGTTCGATTCTTACACGCTGCCAAAAACCACATTACTAACCGGTTCGACCCCTTGAAAGGGGTATATTTTTTAATAATCATTTCTTTATTTTTCTCTAAAAATCCTTAAAATATATATATAAACACAAGACTTTTTAAGCAATAAATATTGTAATATACACAACATAAATTGTCTTAAAAGTCTAATAAAAGTCCTAAAATAAAAATATTAATTTCAAACAAAAGAAATATATTTACCAAATTAATACGTGTTTATTTAGGTTATTTTTCTCGTTGATTGAATCTTAAATCGTGCGCATTCATCATCAATTCAAGAAAATGCACCCACTGTGAGTGAATTCTTACAAACTTCCCCTTTTTATTCATGTTTTGGGTGTATCATGTGTCGTTTCATTTAAATCCTTTATTCAAACATTTGTGCAACTATCGTTGTATGAATTAACGTGCTATGTGATATTTTGTTTATTGTTATTTGTGGTTATACTTTCTCAATGCAGTCAAGCTGTCACATTAGGCTCATCAGTTCCTCGTTGGATACGAGTTGAGCATCACGTGCCTCATTAGCTCGGCTCCGTTTAATTGAGCCTTGATCTCACAGCTCATTATTTATTTTCTCACTTCAGTGCAATCATTCACATTAGGCCCATCAGTTCCTCGTTAGATACGAGTTGAGCATCGCGTGCCTCATTAGATTGGCTTCGTTTGATTGAGCCTTGATCTCACAGTTCATCATTTATCATGCTCATGTGTACATTGTTAGATGCTTATGTGGTTTGTGAATTGTTTACCTATACGTTTGCTCATATTTGGTTTATGCACATTTTTTTATATTTAAATTAATCAACATATCTTTTCTTCCAAATATTTAAACGAAATTCACTCGCCAATTTTTGTTGACCCAAACCTCTATTTTTACACATGATACAGGTGAACAGGTTGAAGCAGGGAACACATAGGATTGGGCCATAGAAGAAAAACAAAGAGTTACTTAAATGTCATGATTAGAACATTTTGTGCTTGTATGATTTATGTGTTTGTTGGAATTCTCCCTTTTAATTTGAAATAATAAATATGAAACTTTATAATAGTAAATGTCATGAGCTTTGATGAAAACCCAATCATGCCTCGACTACTATTTCAGCTGCGGGTCAGGGTGTGACATGTAATTTGGCTAATCAATGATCATACTTGTTTTGTTTATACCATAAGCTTTTTGAAGAAAGCAGTTTTTAGTGACGTGATTCTTCTTTGCACAAAATTCACAAAACCAATTTGATATTTTCTCTCTTTTCTTCCCTTTTTCTGACTTTTTATCAGCAGATGTTAACATCTACTATCTGCTGGAAGATCTTTTAAGGGAATGATCTTGACTTGAGGTGCCTTTACACCTTCAATGGTTGAAAAATCCATTGGCTTAAAGTTGTCAAGAATGTCACACTCATCTAACTAGGTAGGTTTGAGTTGATAGTTTTCAATTCTCTCAAAACTTGAGGATCTTGCTGGTCTTTCTAAAACAATATTCTTACCATTTGGTTCAGTAACTTTAATTTCTTGGCCAGCCAAATTTGTTGGAATAATTTTAACTAACTCACAATTCATTTATAGTAGTGTTTCCGAAAACTTGGTCATGTTTTCTAAAACCTACACCAAATTTTACATTGCTTTTGATTTGAGATTCTAACGTCAATCATAGCCTTTGGAGAATTCTACCCACTTTACACAAGTGATTTGAGTAGATTCAAGCTCCTTTTTATAACTTCGATATTTTTCTATCATAGATTGGAGTTGATCCTTGGTTATGCTTGACTCATGTTTGAGGTTACTAATTTCAGATTCTTTTTCAAACAGTTTAGTTTTAACTCTTTTGCAAGTTTTTAAATTGAATTTCATCATCTAAAATTTTGTTTCTAATGTTTTCATTTACCTCTTTTATATTAGCAAAAGCAATATACATTTGTATGAACATAGGTCTTTAAGGACCTGAGGTGATACCTTAGCAATAACCATCATGGCACAGTCACATTCTCCTTCATAAACACGAGTTTCCCATGGGTCTGACACTGAGATCACAGTTTCTTCACCAACCTTCTCTTCTGAAACATCTGCCACAACATTATCACAAACATCATTAGAATTTAACGCTACTTCCTTAGACCCTCCACTTCAAATATTGTGCCTAGTGCCATGAAACAAAAGCCATCATGTTTCTTTTCAGTATTAGCAACTAGATCAAAAATCTCATCAGTAAGTTCTTCAGGTAAGCTACTCCAATCAACAAAACCTTGTGTAAAGAAGCTCTGTTGACTGGTCTCTATAGGGGCAAGGTTTGTGTAACTTTTGGTGAGGTTGCACTAGAACCTGAGGACTTGGGGCTTGAATATACTGTATCAAAATAAGCAGTATTTTGCATGTGAGGAGCAGGGGTATATTGGGAAGAATGAATAGTGTTGTGTATGTTTTGAGGTCTAGGACTTAGGTGTGTAATAATTGGACCATTTGTTTGACTCCTACACTTCCTAGCAAAATGACCTAGCCTGTTACACTTGTAGCACTTAATCGTTGACTTATCTAACCCAACTTTTAACTCCCCATGCAACCCTGGAAATTTTCTACCAGTTCTTTTGTAAAACTAGCTGGTCCTAACACTTAGAAATGCCAGTTGGTGTAATATATCCATTTCTTCTAAATCAGTTGGATCAAAATGTTGAAGATCATTTAGTTCAAAGGATAAGTTGTCAGAAACTTGGTTTTCCCCATTTACAACAAAAGCAAAATTGGGTGAGCAAGAATCAGAGTTAAAACTTCCACTAGATGTTATGTCAATAAAATGATCATAACTCTGTTCCTTACTACTACAAGAGGCTTCTTCTTAACCAAAAAGTGTTGTACTACCAAAAGCATAGTCATCAGCCACTTTTCCTGACTCCTTTAGCTTTTTTTTCTAGTTAAGTTCTATCTCATAAGTGAGAAGCCTATCATGAAGCTGAGTCAAACTCATTTCTTTAAACCCAATAGAATATCTGGTTTCAAAGGCAATAGTGTCCCATTTATCTAGTAGTGATCTAAGAAATCGGTTATTCAAAGTAGAATTTGCAAAAGTAACATCTACCTGTTTGAACTCATTAATTAGACAACTAAACCTTTCGAATTGTTGAGTTAATGATTCTCCTTCACACGACAAAATGTTTCGTACTGTTGGTTCAAAACTACTCTGTTATTTTCAATAACTTCTTCAGCGACACCGAATTGTTCTTTCAGAGCATCCCATAACTCCTTTGCACTATTGTAGTTCAACAGGCCAACATAAATATCATTAGTCAAAGCAGTCGCCACAATGCTAAATGTCTTTTCATCTTGCTCAATTTTCTAAAAATCTGGTTCGGAGTAATGTTCAGGACTCTTTGGAACTTGAACTTTTGGGTCTTTGGCACTCGGTACCATTGAAACATGTGGTTCGAAGATAACCGATTTCCAGCAACTCATGTTCTGTTGTGCAAGTATGTGACTCATTCGATGTTGCAAGATCTGAAATAGAGACGAAACAAGATCGCAAACAAAATTGGAGAAAGTGATGAGTATCCAGTTCAAGATCTCTCTCTCTTCACGAGATCAATATCTGGATTCGTCATGTTTCTTTGGAAACCCATGAAAAAAGATCCTATTTTGTTTAATTTGAAGAAATTCGCACATGAGGATGAAGAAGATGATGAATCAGATATGGATCATGCTAAAGTTTGATGTTTTTCCATAGATCTAAAATTATATATATATATATATATATATATATATGTTTTTGTTAGTTGTATCAAGTTTAAAAGCCATAAAATGTGTGACTTTGTATTTTTTTTAATTGTTGAAACTATTTGATTCATGTTCTTGTTTATTGTTATTATTTGTAGTTCTTTTCTTGATATAATCATGAAACAAAGTGAGTTTTGTTGTTACATAACATACAAGGTGGTTTTTGTATGATATCAAATAGAGTGAATTGTGTTAGATGAAACATATATGCTAGTTTATAAAAGTCAGGGGGATTGATGTCAATGTAACAACTAGGTCTCAATAATGTAACATTTTTTATGTAAAATAAAGTTAATTGGTCTTAACTATGTTACAATTATTGTGTTACATCTTTACATAAACTAACGTCACTAGGTTTAAGAAATGTAATAATTCTTATATGTTTTGTTAGTTACATGTTTAACATTTCTAAAAAACATAAATAGATGATAAATGTAACATCTTTTTCAGCGGTGCACGTGAAAAACATATAACATTTTTCTAGTATGAAGATAACTTTTGTAACAATGTGAGAGAGGAAAGTGAACATGCAACACTTTTTGACAGAAGAAAGAAAGAGAGAGAGTGTGTGTGTGTGTTTTGCAGTTGTGTCAGGAGAGAGAATTTTGTTACATTTTCAAAACTACACTTTTTGTACTTTTTTACATTATTTTATTTAAAAGTAAAACTGGATGAATGGTGATCATAGATGTGTTAGGCACTTAAGGTTTATACATTAATTAATTGATTAGTATTGGGATAGTTTATTTGTTTGGTAAAGTAGGCTTGTATTGAATGGGCCTAGGGGCTAATGGGCTTAGGATTTATGGGGAGTGGTGGACTAAACCCTCCCTATATATAGTTAAGTATGTTTAGGTTTTGGTGGTTCTTGGGATTTACCATAACTTGTATTAGACAATCTTTATTGTATGTAAGTTAACCTTTGAATCATCTTTCTACTTCATTTATAGTTTTTTTCTTGCTTGAATCAAGTTTGATTTTGTGATTCTGTCACCAATCAAACTCCTGTGATATTGTTGTGATTTCGTTAGCAAGCCTATTGAACCTGTTTCTAGGCTCAGATTTGATGTTACACTGATTCTGGCTGTTTTAGATTGTTGTTGTTCTGGTACTGTTCACGCTCCGTTACGTTTTCTGCTATTGAAGTCAAGTATTTCGAATCGTCTTGAAAGATTTCGGATCATCAGCAGTTGAAGATTGCCTGAATTTGAATCATCATCAAGGATTTTAGATCATCAGTGGTTGAAGATTGCCTGTTACGGATAAACCATCAAGGATTTCAGATCAGTCTTCAAGCATTTTGGGTAATCACTTTATCAGATAACTTTTCGAATCTTCTATTTCGGATAGCCATTCAGTTTGACAACTGTTTCGAACCTGTTTTGAATACTGTTTCGACTTGACCAAATTCGGATTGACCTTTTCTGATTGGACCTTTGCTGTATTTGGACCTATCACATTTGATTAAAAAAGCTAAATTATTATTTGGTAAGCTTAAAAATGATGAACACAAACAGTGTAATGATTGTTGTGGATCTTGCTAATGCTACTTTGGCTACTATCCAGACTCAATCTATAGCGTTTCATCGGGAACTCGATCAGGTTATTGGCACGTCTACCAAAGTTACTAGGCTATATTACGGAGACGATTACTACGAGTAGAAATTTCGATTTGAGCAGTATTGTAAGGCAAAAGAACCTAGGGTTTGGAGATGTATTAGAGATGGACATTGTACCATTTGTATGTTATAGAAGATGACCCTCTAATTTAGATTCTTAAACCTGAAAATCTATGGACAGATGATGACGGGAAAATTAAAGAAAAGGATGACAAAGCTATGGCAAATGTCACCATGGCACATGGTCTAGACATTTCAATCACCATTAGGAACTGCACAAATGCGATGGAAATTTGGGATGAGCATATAAATTTGTATGAGGGTAATGTAGACATGAAGGCAAGCAGGTTGAATATGTTGAATCAGCAGTTTAGTTCTTTCAACCACATTTATGGTGAAACTATAGAAAATCATATCAGAAGATTTGTCAAACTAGTCTCGCAAATAATAAGTGCTGGTGTCACCATCACAAATAGTGGGATGAATCGTCAACTTCTGAATTTGTTGCCGAAGAGCTTGGATGCTAATGTTTCTATGATCAAGCGTACAAAGAATTTAATCAGCAAAGAGAGCTTAATCATAAGAATTCAATGATTGTCGAGTTGACCAGTTCCAACAAGGCTTTAATATCTCAGAGTCAACCAAACATAGTTTTCAGTCATGTTCATGGAGTGCTAAACAATAACACAAATGTTGTTTTCAGTCCAATGACACAAGCTCAGCTGCAAGCTCAAAAGACCAACTATGTGTACGCCATGTCACTTCCTACACCACAAGCCGCTGTTAACACTTCTGCCACACCCACTTCAGCCCAACAATAACCTCAGCATGCCAATGTGGTTTTCAGTCCAGTAAACCCTTCATCATAACAAAATAATCCATCCACACACTCAGTGGAAAACATAGCCTTTCTAACTAAGCAAAATGAAGAAAGGTTAGCTCTTGCAGCTTCTATGCTTAACAGCCTGCATGCTTTCTTAGCAGGTGATCTTTTGCCCTATCTGTTCTAGCAACTAAAATCAATTAAATGGTCGAATAAGATATAGAATAGCTGGATGCATCCTCGAACTTGGCAATGGCATCATTTTGGGCTGAAAAGTTTCAAAAAAAGTATGGTTATGGTCCTATGTCGAATCTTCGCACAGAATCTTTGAGAGACAAACTAAGATGCACCAAATGTTATGAGCCGGGACACTTTGCAAGGGATTGTAAGAAGACACCGGTTGGGTATGCGGCTACTCAGGCAGCTGCTGCTTGGAACTCTGAAAGATCTATGGTCCCTGTTAACCCTGCTCAAACTTCAACAATCCAGGGAGATGCTGGAGCAAGAAATGCTTTGATGGCTCAAGAACAACGCGGTTTCAATTGGGTAGATGCGGTGCACACATAGAATCGCTCAAAATCTCTAAATTTGTAGAAGTCAATCATCATTGCTTGATGGCACAAACTAAGGAGCTTAAATCGCTCTATGAGACAGTGAACTCTCTTTTGTGTTCTGAACATTATAGAAATAAAGTTGCACAGATGAGAGCACAAAATTTTGCTTTAATCAATGATACAACAGTGCCATGTCAAAGTGCATCAGTCTTTGAGAGAACAATAAGATACTCTATGAAAAGATTGATGCACTAAAGAAGGACATAGCTCAGCTCCACTTGGACGTAAATCAATAGCAATGTTGGGTCCATGATTACAAAAATAGACTTAATGTAAAAACTTTGGAATGTGATTCTGTGAGAGCTGAGCTAGTACTTCTTACCGGTGAGTATCAACAAAATAGTTAAACTTAAAGAAGTTTGATACTTCTAGTGAAACTGTTCGTAACATATGCAATGTGCAACTGGCATTCAAAGAAAATAAGGGTAAGGGTTTGGGTTATAAACAGGTTCCACCGCCATATAATCATAATTATTCTAGAATGTCGTCTACTTAGCAAGAGCAAGAAAACTATGATAAAATGATTTATGGAAAACTAAATGATTATATTCCATGGGAACCTTTCAAACCAAAGAATGCCAGACCCACTGATTTTCAAAAGCCCATGAGTTTTGTAAAAACATGGATTTGGATAAAAAATGTTCAAATGAATCAGCTGGTAAGTTAGAACCAGATCAACAATGGCCTGGGTTCCAAATTTCTAATTATTCTTGTTGTATGTGCAGGAACTGTTATGGAGGGCTATCGTCAAACTTTGGTTCATCGATAGTGGCTGTTCTAGGCACATGACAGGAGACATTTCCCAGTAGAATGATATAAACATATTTGATGGTGGATTTGTCAACTTTGAAGGAGGGGAAACTAGAAGAATAACAATGAAGGTATAGTAAAAAACGGGGTTCTCAACTTCTCTGATGTCAATTATGTTTCTAAACTCAAACACAACCTTTTGAGTGTATCTCAGATGTGCCATAAAGGTTTGGAGGTTTTCTTCACTAAAAGTGGATGCGTAGTTTTGAAGCCAGGGATTGTTATACCGGAGGATTGGTTCTTAATGAACCAAAATGTCAGGGAAATGCTTACGTAATTGACATGAATAAAGCCCCTACTAATCAAGTTACATGTTTATTCTCAGAAATTGCCGCACATGATGCTATGTTGTGGCATCGTCAACTGGGTCATCTCAACATGAAGAATCTTAATCGACTGGCAAAAGGAGGATTAGTCAGAAACCTACCCATTAAGGATTTCATGCAGGTCGAGAAATGTGAATCATGTGCTCGTGGGAAACAACATCGTAAGCCTCACGAGTCTAAGCTCGTGCACATGACTTCTAAAGTTCTGGAATTGCTTCATATAGATCTCTTTGGTCCTGTTAATGTGCTGAGTATTAGAGGCAAGGCTTATTACTTGGTCATCACAGATGATTTCTCTCGTTTCACTTGGGGTGTTTTTCTTGGAACAAAAGAGTAAGACAACATGTTTGATCAAGAAATTTGTCACTCTCATGGGAAATTAGGGAAATGAGTGAGTGAAAATTATTCAATGCGACAATGGGATGGAGTTTAATAATGCTGAACTGAATGATTTCTCCGCCTTCAAAGGAATTGATCGTCAATATAGTGTAGCTCGAACTCCTCAACAAAATGGAGTTGAAAAGACGTAATCGAACTCTCATTGGGAAGAAGTAGTAAACACCGCCTACTATGTTAAAAATTCATGCCTTGATCAACAAATGTCACATGAAGACGCCTTATCAACAAACGTCACATTTGAGATACTTTGTACAACATTTCTGCACTTTTGGTTGTTCCTGTGTTCTCCTTGCTTATAGATGCGAAAGGAAAATTTGAAGTAAGAGGGAATCCATGCTCTTTCATTGGCTATGCAAAAAACACCTCATATCATGTGTATAACAAAATCAAGAAGCATATCATAGAGACTTACAACGTGGATTGGCTAGAAGAGAATTCCAAAGATGCACGAGTTGGACCAGATTGGTTATATGATTATTCCTCTTTGTTTAAGTCATTTCATATTCTATCTGATGTGATTGTTAATGTAGGTTTCTCAAATATAGTGATACCCATTCCCATTGCACTTGAAGATGACGTCATGCCTTTGCGAGATGCATTCAAGAAACTTACTGTTGATCCATCGGGATTTCATGAAGCTACCGTGGCATCGCATCACACTTCATCAATTCAGGAGCTATTTTCTAAATCCACTACACAACTACTCCTGATGGTGTAGTTCACAATACTGAAGCCACCACACAATAGACAAATCTAGTAATCTTAGATCCCAATGTCCAAGGAGCTTCACTGTTTTGGAGCCAATTCCGTCTAACTGCACTGTAGATCCACAAGTGATCTACACTGGTACTACATTCAATGAGGGGGAGCAAACTGGGATAGTATCAAGAAGTTTTCCCAATCTGCAATCAAACTAGCAGACTCCAGCTATAACAATTACACAATGTGTTTAGAGAAGTCACCAAATTGAGAACGTTATTGGTCCTATGACTGCTAGTATTCAAACCCACAGCAAATCAGGGAACATTAACATATGTTTATATTCATGCTTCATTTCACAGATTAGGCCTAAGAGTATTGATGTTGATTTGAAGGAACTTGGATGGTTGATGCAATGAATGAGGAGCTCAATCAGTTTGAAAATTTTGGTATTTGGAAGTTAGTGAAGCTACTTGAAGGAAAACGTGCTCTTGGAACGCGTTGGGTGTTTAGAAACAAAGAGGATGACACTAGCATGATCATGATAAACAAAGCACGATTAGTGGTCCAAGGTTTCAGGTAGATTGAAAGACTGGATTATGACACGGTGTACGCGCTGGTGGCACGACTGGAGGCCATTCGTATCTTCTTGGCATATGCATCTTACATAGGATTTACTGTTTACCAGATGGATGTCAAGATGACATTTCTGTACGGGAAGGTCAAGGAGGAAATTTATGTCGCTCAACCCCTTGGGTTTGTTGACAAGGCTATGCCTACAAGTTACACCAAGCACCTCGTGCATGGTATGTAACCTTAACAGAGCATGTACTTGCACATGGAAATACTCGGGGGACGATAGATCAAACGCTATTCATCAAACGCGTTGATAAGGATCTTATTCTTGTTCAGATCTACGTGGACGACATTATTTTTGGGTCAACCAATGAAATTTGTGTAAGGATTTCGAAGAAGTGATGAAGAAGAAGTTCGAGATGAGCTCGTTTGGAGAAATGATAATGTTTTTAGGCTTACAAGTTCGTTAGGGTAGTCAAGGGATTTTGATTCATCAAGTCAAATATATTCTGGACGTTCTTGCAAAATTTGACATGACAGATTCAAAGCATATAGACTACCCCATTGCAGATTGGCCTTTGCTAAATGAAGATGTTGAAGGAAGCCCGGTTAATCAGACATTTTACCGATCAATGATTGGTTCACTGATGTATTTGAATGCAAGCCGGCCAGACATTATGTTTGCTGTCTGTCAATGTGCTCGTTATCAGGTTAATCCTCAACTTTCTCATCTTACTGCTGTTAAAAGAATTTTTAGATATATCTAAAAGGAGCACCAAAACTTGGACTCTGGTATCCTAGAGATTCTGACTTTGATCTGTTTTCTTTTTCTGACAGTAACTTTGGAGGGACAGACCGTGTCCCTCTCGACCGCGGAAGCAAAATATGTTGTAGCATCTGCTTGCTACTCCCAGGTAATTTGGATGAAATACCAGCTTGAGGATTACGGTTTGACTTATCTAACCACTACTATTTATTGTGATAATGATGTTGCTATCCAAATTATTAAAAACCCAATTTTTCACTCCAAACCAAGAACAACGACATCAAAGTTCATTTTATTCAAGATTGCTATGATAGAGGACTGATTAAACTTGAACAGATCCGTACTGATGCAAATACAGTGCATCTTTTCACAAAAACCTGTCAGCAACTCGAGATTCGAAGTGCATGTGGATCTCTTAGAAATGATGCGTTTCACCGACTGAGCGATCAAAAACGTGGTTTTTATATATAATAAATAAATTTGAGCATAAAGTATTCTATTTTGCAAAAATTTAGGGGGAGAAATTGTAACGTCTCGCTTTTTCTTACTTTCCTTAATTAGAAAGTGTAATCGTTTTTTCTATTTATGGAAACTTGTATTCGTATCGCATTCGTATTTCATTTCCCAATCTTATAATCCGAGACTTTGATCTAATAAAATTCATACCTGATACATACTTGTCTTACATGCATTTAATTGTTAAATACGTGTTTACATACAAACCGATACTTGTTATACGTGCAAATAATCATACATTCATACATGATACCTAAAATATACTTACATATACATATTGTAAACATGCGAAAATATCAAGTTTTACTATGAAATGAAAGATATTCTAAGTTCAAGGACTAAAAATAACATAATCCAGAGAAAGTGGTTTCGTACCCATGGATTGGTCCATTTTGTGTCTGTTGCATTAAATGCACCCAACTAACAACCCCCTAACCCCATCTATAAATACCCACCTCTTCCCACTCTCATTTCACACCTCAAACACTTCTTCTCTTCTCTCTAAAGCTCTAAAGCTCTCTCTATCTAAAGGTTCAAGGCTTTCAAAAGATAGCTTGGTGTTCCTCCAACCCTCCAAACCCTTCACGAAGTAACAAGTGAAAGCTTGCAAAACCATGAGTACAGTTGACCCATTTTCTTTTTACACATTTTGGGTTGTAACATGTTATCATACAAAATTACACGAATACACACACTAATGCTTTATACACTCGATCCGTTATACATGCTTATTGTCATGCTTAGGTTCATGCTAAATTCATACATCCTATTGTCATTAACTTAGCTAGCCCCAATTTAACATATATAGCGCTATAGGAGTAGCACACTGCCCGTCGGGGTATTGTTAAGCTTTAAGTTGATTCATTCTTAATTCATACTTTAGTCTTGTTACTTCGTTTGACGAGGGACACATACATTCTTGTGGACACTTGGGTTTGACAATTAGTATTGCATGCTAGCTTACCTTGTATACAATTGCCATGTGGATTTGAGTAAACTCTTTTATACTTATGCTATGCACTTAAACTTGTGTACTCGCCAATACTTTTTGTATTGAACTATACTTTTAACATGTTACAGGTTGATGATGATGCTTATGACAATCTAGTAGGGACGACATAGAAATGTACCTAGAATGTTAGGCTTTCATGTTGTAATTTTGTTGAAGTTGTTTTATTTTGATTTCTGTGGTAATTGACAATTTTATATATGAAATGAATGAGTTTTGATTTAAATATTGTCGCAAATAGTGTTATGATGCATTGAGCAATCTATTTCATCTCACTCCGATGTTTCCGCCATTGGTTGGTGTGTGACAGATTGGTATCAGAGCCATAACTATAGGGAATTAGGTAGAATTGCCATGTTTGACCTAGTCTATAGTTTAAGTGACCAACATTCGACCATTCTTGTTTATGCTTAAAATGTTAATTCTCCCTACCTTGCTTCTTCCTATTTATTTTGGTCTTAATATATGCAATATGTCTTTCCTAAGACATTTACACAATATACATGCTTGAAGACACCCATACTACAAACGAGACAATTTCACCAAAATAGGGGTGAAACCTGCAGTTTGGTGATCACTCTCAATCCGCGTATTCGATTTTTTCACGCAATTATGCATTCAAGTTGGGAGTGATATCCATACCTTGATGGAAAAATTTCCATTTCTAGTGGACCCTTACCAACGAGTAGGAATTCGCTCCTCGCTTGATATGTACCAACCACGCTTAGGGTACGGTGTTGTCAAGTTAGGCGTGAAACCCGCACCTTGTCAACTAGTCCCACTCCTCGATTCTCGATCTCGCCAAAGTTCTGATTTTTCGATCAAATTCGAGACGTGTAGTAACTGGAAGGGTAAAATGTCGTTAATCGCTTCTCGACGAGAGCATTTTACCTATAAACCAAAGCATGTTTCTCTAATTTGAAGGATCTTCGATTCACTTTGGAATAGTCGATGCTTCTCCACCCAAAGCACTCAAATATTTTACTAAGCCTATCTTTTATGCTATCTCAATTTCCTTTGTGTTTTAATACTTGCTACCTCGTTCATTTTGAACTCGATGCACAATTTGCACGCCTTTCGCAATAAAAAACAATAGTAATTCCCGCAAACCAACTAAATTTATATTCCTTACGCAATCATATGTGTTTATACTATTGAATACTTGTTATGCTTATGTCACCTATGTGAACTCATACATGTTATACAATACTTACATGCTCAAACGTAACTTTCATAATCACGTCACGATAAAGCATCACCCTTTCCCCTATTGTCGACCACTTTCATGACAACTAATTGATTTAGACTTATACCTAAACCTTTTTGTCATTAAGTGAATTTCCCCACTTATGCGTGAACCTCGAACCTTACTATTTTATCCAAACGATTTCTCACCCTACAACTTAGTTACGTAAATCAAATAAACGAAACCCCTAATGATACTTTAAATGTTTTTTTCCCAAATTTTCAAAATCTTATGAAAAGCTATCTATCAAACTTAGACTCTAATGAACCTCTTGCCCACGATTTTCATAATTCGTCCAATCACTAGAACACACTCACTTTATACTATCATTTTAAAGACATTTTGTTCCCAACGAAGAACTAACGAAAACTTTCTCTCACATACATACAAGTACGTTTTATAAAAAAAAATCTTTCAAAAATCAGAGTTTATCCACGGAATATTCAAACATAACTTTCCTTATTTTGATATAAAACACCTTCAATCAAGCAAGTTCACTGTTTTAAAGCCTTTTTCAAGAATGTTAATAAGCAATTCTAAATCTAAACACGTGGGCATGAAAGGCTCATTAGGTCGGACAATCTTCGACATACTCAAATCCTAATTTTTAAAACCAAAGTAACATTTCTTTTACAAACCACATCTTACATCAAAAATTAATACTTTTCTCAATATTCACCCGACATTCATAATTTTGGTCCTTCATTCCCGAAAAAACCTGACTTATTTTATTTCAACCAACTCAATGTTTTGGCTTAAGCAACCATACACATGCATATCGCCTTACACGTTTCTATTTATGCAGTCAATGATACATGAAAATATTACACATATTACCATTATACTTCATATTTTACACACTCGCAACTTCATGGTAGCTTATATATGCTAAAACCCCTTTTACTTCACCTATACCCTCGATACTGCATGCTAATGTTATACGTATTCGTCTTCAAGCATGCTCAAAATTTATACATTTGCACTACTTGGTAGTCATACTTAAAATCTATAAGTAGGCATAACCCGAGTGGTTTCGCCTACGTTCGACACACTCGTGCATACATACAATCATGCTTACATGCTTAATTTTTATACGCTATCTTACACTTTTTGCTTGTAATACTAAATGTAACTACTAGTACAAACTATGTGCATCATGCACAAACCAAAATAATCGCGGGTGCACACGGTCTATTACCACCAAAACCTTTTAGAAACCGAAATACTTACCATCCTAGTTCTCCCAGTAAATAGTTTCTACAACAAGTGATTTTACTAATACGCCTTAGAACTGTCAGAACTTTTCTTACAACTTACGGTGCGGAGCGCTCATTTTAATCAAAATACATCCTTAGTCATACTAAAACTTTCCTCTTAGGTCACACTCTTTTAAAATATTCCTTACAATGAGTTGTCCAGACCCAATCAAACTCACTTGCTTACACACATTCACGTTTTTATTTATTCTTATACACATTTACGATTGGTGTCTCAAAAACACCTTAGTCAAACAAATTACTTTTGCGAACCTACCATTTTTATCCTTCAAGATTTCGATACATATTGGCACACTTATACATGAACTCCGTAAAAACTTTAAACTTCAAAATCTTGATTTTGGCCAAACATTTTCACCAAAATGACATCTTTTCCAAAGTCTTCCTCATAAATAAATTTCAGGACGAAATTTCCTAGAGGAGGGGAGACTGTCATGTCTCGCTTTTTCGTACTTTCCTTATTAGAAAGTGTAATCGCATTTCTATTTATGGAAACTTGTATTCATATCGCATTTATATTTCATTTCCCAATCTTATAATCCGAGACTTTGATCTAATAAAATTCATACCTGATACATACTTGTCTTACATGCATTTAATTGTTAAATACGTGTTTAAATACAAACCGATACTTGTTATACGTGCAAATAGTCATACATGATACCTAAGATATACTTACATATACATTATACATTTGTAAACATGCGAAAATATCAAGTTTTACTATGAAATGAAAGATATGCGAAGTTCAAGGACGAAAAATAACATAATCCGGAGAAAGTGGTTTCGTACCCATGGATTGGTCCATTTTGTGTTTGTTGCATTAAATGCACCCAACTAACAACCCCCCTAACCCCATCTATAAATACCCACCCATTCCCAGTCTCATTTCACACCTCAAACAGTTCTTCTCTTCTCTCTAAAGCTCTAAAGCTATCTCTATCCAAAGGTTCATGGCTTTCAAAAGATAGCTTGGTGTTCCTCCAACCCTCCAAACCCTTCACGAAGTAACAAGCGAAAGCTTGCAAAACCGTGCGTACACTTGACCTATTTTCTTTTTACACATTTTGGGTTGTAACATGTTATCATACAAAATTACATGAGTACACACACTACATGCTTTATACACTCGATCCGTTATACATGCTTATTGTCATGCTTAGGTTCATGCTAAATTCATACATGCTATTGTCATTAACTTAGCTAGCCCCAACTTAACATATATAGCGCTATAGGAGTAGCAGACCGCCCGTCGGGGTATTGTTAAGCTTTAACTGATTCATTCTTAATTCATACTTTAGTCTCGTTACTTCGTGTGATGAGGGACACATGCATTCTTGTGGACACTTGGGTTTGACAATTAGTATTGCATGCTAGCTTACCTTGTATACAATTGCCATGTGGATTTGAGTAAACCCTTTTATACTTATGCTATGTACTTAAACTTGTGTACTCGCCAATACTTTTTGTATTGAACTATTCTTTTAAGATGTTACAGGTTGATGATTGCTTATGACAAATCTAGTAGGGACGACATAGAAACGTACCTAGAATGTTAGGCTTTCATGTTGTAATTTTGTTGAAGTTGTTTTATATGTTTTAATTGACAATTTTATATATGAAATGAACGAGTTTTGATTTAAATATTGTCGCAAATAGTGTTATGATGCATTGAGCAATCTATTTTGTCTCACTCTGATGTTTCTGCCATCGATTGGGGTGTGACAGAAATATTTGTTTGGAAATGAAATAAATATTCATGCTAAAGAATTTGATTAACATTTAAAGGTATCAAAGCTGAAGAAGATGAGTATCTACTGTGATACGTTCATAGGTCTGTCGCTCAAAAGGCGAAAGGATACCAATTGATATAAATATAACGAACTTACATCATGTGTGTAAGATACCATCCACGTATGATTTCATGGTCTTAAATCTTGAATTGATAGATAGCTAAAGTTTGAGGTTTCGGGTCTTTATACTGATGAGTCATCCGGCATATCAGGGTTGTCCTTGTGACAAATAGAAAATAACCAGTAATTCCGTACAATCTAATCACTACTTTTAGTACATAATCTCATGCATTATATTGTAATTTGATTACGTAACTGAGCCGTACGTCATATCATAAGCGTAGGACAAGTGATTCACGCCATAACATATATTGGGTTTCTTTACGACGCGAAACATCAAACTATGCCCTAAAAATGTTGGTAGAAAGTGTTGGGCGCACTATTCGCGGTTGCACTATTCATGTCAGCAAAACTGCTAAAACGAAACAAAACAATGAATAATGGCATGCTAATGTCATATATGAGTCCATATATACATGAAAACACTAATATGGGAACACATCCTACAATTATACATAACTTTCCAGTACAACGCCTAAATTACAAAATTGTCCGTTTGGACTAAAAAGGTGATAATTTCAATTCGTCCGCACCATTAATTCGGTGTTTTCCGGATTCCAGAATTATAATAGAACAATATAAACACCCTAAAACAATATGAGAATATCAGAAATACATAAAAGACGTCGTTTCCGGTCGTACGACAAGCAATGCACAACTTGACCGGAAAGCGACCGATTGTCGAACCGACAAAGATTTCAACGGCCGATAGCCTCATACATTAATCTAGAGAGCTAGTTAAGCTTCACTTGGGATCCGAAATCCCTTCAACTATCTTGAGGTCACGGAAACACAACTCCCGGGTTCAACGGCAAAATATATAAGTGCCGATATTGAGCGAATAATTCAACGGGAAGCGTTTCGGCCATCCAAACTCAACATATACTCGACCACTGAACTATTTAATCATATTTCTATGTTGGAAGTGCTCTAAATAAACGCCATGGCACTTATAGTGGTCGAAAACCAAAGCTCCCAGTACGAAATAATATAATTTGCATATTAGCCGATATCGTACCGATGAGTGAACTAGTGACGTTTTCGTTATCCGAAACTAATACCAATTAGTCAAGAAGACTAATTAACATTTATTAACACCCTAAATCCTAATTACTTGCTAATGATACAAGATCAACCCCTAATCACCATACTTAACCTAAACACCTAAATATCTATTTTTCAACACATGGTATAAATAAAATTTATTATTAACCCTCCCATGTGGGCCCCCACCCACTTGATTATGTTGAAAAATGAAGATTTAGGCATGGAGGAAAGATGTGATCTTGACTTGATAATTTATATAAACCATCATCATGTTTCCTTTATTATTTCACAAAAAAAAATTATAAGAAACCCCTTTTGGTCCTTCCACTCTCATAGCTTACATATCACCACCACCATCCACTACTTTGCCACAATTAAACACCACTTCTACACACTTTAAAGCCTCCACAAGATCACCTAAGGAGGTTGCAAGCATAAGGGATCATTGGAGCTTTCTTTGGAGCTTCATCTTCTTCTTAATCTTCACTTAATCTTGGGCAAACTTGTAAGATAAACTTTCACCATATTTAAGCTTCTTATGATGTATAGTTTAAGAAAGTACAAGTTGATCATCTTGAAAGTAAAGAATATACAACTTAAAAACTCTAAACCTCACCTTAATAATAAGACTAAACAAAGCTTATTATGTGTTTATTATATGCTTTAGTGTTAACTAGTTAGCATGATTATGTTGATTATGATAAAGTAAGGTGTTTAAAGTAGAAGATCTTTTATGTATAACAATATAAATGATGATTTAAACATGGTGATGTTTAAATCTAAACAAGAATATCAACCTCATGATCCATGAATATTACTACAACTTAAAAATGATTGATTACACGTGTGATCTTTATGAGAAGTAAACACCATGATTTAAGTTATAATCATCTTAAAAAGTGTAGTAAACAAAGGAGATTAAAGTGGAAATAATGATTTGAAGGTCTAACTAAAAATGGTGACTTAAAGGTTCTAATAAATATATAAAAATCTCATTGTTTTTAAGAAAGTAGTTAGAATATATTTACAAAGATCATGGAAAATGAGGTGCATAAGTTGTAAACAAAGTGGTATGTAATCTTGAGTTGATAATTGATCTTGAGTACGAGCTTAAACATGGTTTAAATACTTTTTTTAAAAGGTGGAAAACACCATAGTTTAGGGGAAACTATGGCGAAATTTTCTAAAAATCTAAGCGCGATTAAAGTACGATTAACAGGGTGATTAACGGGACTAACCGCGAACTGTCATTAAGGAAGTTTTAATGACAAGGGCTAAACCCTAACCATCCAAGAGTTTAACAAGTGTGTGTGTATATATATATATATATATATATATATATATATATATATATGCATATTTTGTCACCAAAGGTTATGTGTAAATACATGTGTATGTATGTGTATGTATCTAGAAGTTTAGGGTATATGCCACAAAATACCCAACTTATACAAATACTTCAAACACTTTAAGGATTACTAAGTGTAGATAACATAAAGCACATACACTTTTACAATATGTCGAAACAATGATCGGACGAACGCAGTAATGCGGACGATGGGCGAATGTACACGATACACCGTCGTGTCGTCGACCAACAAACAAATCGCCAACACGAAGAGTTACTACGACGGTGGGCGATTTTCAACGCGAGAAAGTATATATTAAATGACAATGACGTCATGTCTAAAATAATATATTTTAGACACCTAACGTATAGGTATATTAACGATATCAAAATCCGGAAAGTTAAAATGTATAAGAACTACTAAGTGTTTTTATAAAAGTATATGAATACACTTAAAAGACAATACTTAGTAAAAATTTATAAGTGTAAGACTTATAAATATTTGGACTCTTGAAAATAAATTAGGCTAGGCCTATTATATAAAAGACATGGGCAAGGCCCAACTACACAAAAGCATAAGATACATGGGCTAAGCCCAAAGACATAAAATATATGGGCTAGGCCCAAACATATAATTTCATGGGCTAGGCCCAAACATATAATTTCGTGGCTAGGCCCAAACACATAAATTACATGGGCTAGGCCCAATCACCTAAAGACATGGGCTAGACCCAATGATATAAATTACATGGGCTAGGCCTAATCACATAAACACATGGGCTAGGCCCAATGACATAAATTACATGGGCTAGGACCAATCACATAAAGACATGGGCTAGGCCCAATGATATAGATTACATGGGCTAGGCCAATCACCTAAAGACATGGGCTAGGCCCAATCATATGAAGACATGGGCTAGGACCAATGACATACATGACATTGGCTACGCCCAATGACACGTTTGCAAGGCACGAGGACATGTGAAGGGCGAGGCCGTTCACGCACGATCTAAGAATAATCAATATATATATATATATATATATATATATATTTGTGAAATATATGTATAAAATATTAATCGAACAAACGAACTACCAACACTATGATAACATTAAAAGTTGTTCTAATGTGATAAATAAATACATAACAAGAATTCAAGATGAACAACTTGTACGAGGTCCAACGAGACCTAAGTATCTAATGAAGTTAATACACATGTAGGTTACACACGTGTACAAACACCGAACTTTGATAAGTACCACGTACGAAAAGCAAAGCTGTGAGTTCATGTCCCTCCTTTCAATTGTTTCAAAGTTTTGTTTTAAAACTATGGAGGGGAAATACATGTCATAACTAATGGTATGTTAGCTACGGGGTTAGATGATAACACGATCAATGTGCGTAAGTAGGATGATGACAAGAGTAACCATTAATCACTTAGTGACCAAGGTGCAAAGGTATAGATCTATCGAGTTTGAGGCGCGCTCCACTCCTGGTTTGTTAACCTTTAGGAGTGCTTTTGTGATCCCAATTGATGTCAAGAGTTGTCTCGGTTTGGTTACTTACTTATGGCACATATGTCATGGTGCTAGCTACATACTGATAGATCCTTAAACTCCATGAATGCTAATAACATACTAAGATTTCATTACTGGATTACATACAAGACATCTCATACGAAAACAATAACTACATGAACTCGCCAAGTTTATGTTGACTTTTCAAACTTACATGTATTTCAGGACGCAAAACTTGAGCCGGTGAAAGACTACGGGAAATGGGAATGAACATGACAACGAATGCCATTTTGGAGGATTTGTCTCTTATATCCCAACCTCGTATGGGTATAAAGGGGTCAAAACCTCAACATGCTTTTATGAGGAAAAAAAATCTTTTGGTTTAAAGTGTAACGTAACCCATTAACTATACTTTGGATAACAATGTGAACTTGTCAGAACCTTATAACTTGTTTTTGGGAACTTGTAAACTTTGGTTGCAACTTAACATAGATGGCATCGTTGTTGATTTATTTTTGTTTACACCTTTGGTTGCAATGGTTACCTCATAGTCACACGATTGGGCTTCCGCTACGACCGGTGTGACAGACCTTCTGTTGCTTCTAGATTATATGCAGCGCTAGGCATGGTCAAGATATCCTAAAAGAGCCATAAAAGGGCCAAAAACCTTAAAAGGCAGAAAATCTCACAACCAGAAAATTCTGCGTGCTTTTAAAGCTAAATTCGTATCGTAAAAGGTATTCTCCCAACCTTCATCAAACATTTTATTGGTCACTCTGTTGTATGTAGGTACTGACCTATTCACCAATAAGTCTGACATTGTGAAAACGAAGGGATGGACTCAGTATACTCACCTGCTACGATGAATTGTTGTGCTTACCTTGATCGCGTGGGTATGTCATGGTATGGGACACAATGGCGTTATAGTATATTTTTACCTTAATCGTATAACAAGGTTTAAAATTGAAGGTTGAGCGTTAGGTTTAAGAGGACAAATATATTGGCAATCGTGTGGACCAGTCTAATAAGGCATGTGCTGAAAGTGACCCTTTATCAGTTCGAGAACAATTTGATCCCTAGCAATTTTTATTATATTTTTTTATTTTTTATGGACATTTTATTTCATGTTATATGTGGAAATTTATGTGCTTATGTTCAAAAAGGTTGCTCGGTTGGTTGGATCGTTGATTTTGAGAAAGATGTGTTTAAAAAAAAGAAGGGTATTGTTCGAATCAGTCTCACTAAATTCGATGAAATATCATGCGGATCAAATCAGGCCCACTAATTTCACTGAATTTGGATCACTGTTCCGAATTGGGCCTGAGTTGGACCAAGCCCATTGGTCTTCGACCCTATATAAAGTCAATTCGAGTCACATTTCAAAGTAATCTGATTCCTAAGCTTTTTGAATTCTCTAATCTTCTTCAGACTACTAACTCGAATCATCAAAGGTGCGCAGGATTCATGCTTTTTGGATGAATTTCAGATGCACTTTAGATCATCAACTTACATTTAGGATCATAAAACATGAATTTCAGATTAATCAACATGCATTTCAGATAATTAACATGATTTATCCGAAAGCTGACATATTTTATCCGAAATGTCAGTGATTTTGACCATCCGAAATGTAGTTGATCCTTTAACCTTTCGAATGGCTTTTGTCCCTTTGACCCTGAGAATGGTTTTGACCCTTTTGATCTTTTGAATAGTGTTTGACCCCTTGACCTTTCGAATTGACATGTTGACTTATGTTGACCAGTTGACTTGATTAAGTTAACCCAGTTTCAAAAAAATAAATTTTAACTTGGTTAGTTATGTGCAGACAATGGCTCAGGTAATGGTAGAACAACGCAAGCTCGACCTTGAGGCTTCACACAACCAGGCGGGTTACTTATTAGATCCTCCAGTGGAATATTATGATGTTTTTCACTCAATAATCATGGGATTAAACTCTTGCCGTATCTCATATGCCTTTAAGACTAATACAGTGATTTGCCGCGACATGATTAGAGACTTCTGGCTAAATGCTAAAGTCAACAGAAGTGGAGCTGACGGCTGAGGCTCGATAGAATCCAAGATCCAAGGAAAGGATGTTGTTATTATAGAAGTTGTGGTTCATGAGGTTTTCAAGTTGACGATCAACCTCACCACCCAATATCATACGAAAGAGAAAAGGTTGTCGCTGCGTAGGATGAGCTATGAAGGAGATTATCCAACAATGTTAAAGAAGCTATTTCCACCGTATTGGAGATTGTATGCGCATGTCTTCTCCTTATGTATCTCGGAGAACAAAGGTGGTTGGGATCAACTTAATCAAACCCAAACGTCTAAGATGGTTGCATTGGTAAATGATTGTGATTATAATTTCTCTGATTTCATTTCGATAACATGAGGAAGATGTTAGAAAATCCAAAGAAGAAGATTTTCATGCTATACCCGATGTTCATTCAAATGATTCTTGATGAGAAGTATCCAGGTCTAGTCAAGAGCAGAAGCTTCCAAAATTTGAAACCAATGGGTCCAAACTGTTTTGATGAAGTGAGAAGAAATAGAGATATTGCATAGAAGCACAAATTTTTGGGAAAGTATGCACTAGAAAAGCATGGGAAATTTGGACCTGTCGTACTAGCACCGAAACCATTGATTGATACGATTGTCGAAGAACATGATGTGCAACTCATGAGTGTCGCAGCTAAGACTGAAGTAGAGATAGAAGTGTTGGTGATGGGTGAAGAAGGAACCGATAATGAAAGTGACGTGGAAATAATTGAATCTGAGAAAGCTGAGAAAACTGTTAGAGATTTAATGTTGATGACTTCTGAGAATCATCAAGCATTGATTGCATCATTGAAGGATAATTTCGGGAACCCTCCTCCTAGGATTATTCCTACTCAAGAAGAATGAACTCAAGATGACACAATTGTAGGTGCTGAACAAGAACTACGCAAGAAACAAAGAACTGAACCTGAACCAGATACTTAACAGGTAAGCCCATTATGGAAGCTGAACCTGAAGTTACAGCTGCAGTTCAAGATACAGACATACCAGTTTCTTTAACTTTGATATACCGGTGACAACTGCTAGATCACAACCAGAAAGCTCTAGCGATGTTCGGTTTGATGCTGGGGAGAGGATCATGAGAGAAAACTACATATAAATGAGAAAACTAACTAAAAAAGCCTAAAAACATGCCATTTTTTTACATTTTTTATAAAAATTCGCTAGTTTTTATGTATAAAAAAAATTTTCAAAAAAAAAACTTGTACTTCACATGTGCATTATAGGTGTACTGCACATGTGCATTATATGTATATGCTGCACATTTGCATTATATGCTCAAAGTTTGCTTTTGAGTTTAGTTTAGGGGAGGGGGTTTAGGTTTTGGGGTGATGCGGGTGGGGGGTTTAGGTTTTTTGAGGGGTGCGGGTGGGAGATTTAGGTTTTTTAGGGTTTAGTTTTAGGTTTTTTTTTGGGGGAAGGGGGTGGGGGGTTTAGGGTTTTGGGGGTGGTTGGTGGGGGTGGGTTAGGTGGGCTGGGCTTTTCCGTATTATTGCACATGTGTAGTACAACTTTATTTTTGAAATTTTTTTATATATTATTTATAGTGATTTTTAATAAAAAAATTAAAAAAAACATTTGGTATGTTTTTAGGCTTTTTTAGTTAGATTTTTGGTTTTCTCGTTTAAAGTAGTTTTCTCATGATCCATACCAAAGAGAAATAGTTGTGAAAGTTTTGCGTAGGATGAGCTACGAAGGAGATTATCCAACAATGTTGAAGAAGCTATTTCCACCGTATTGGAGATTGTAGGTGCATGTCTTCTTGTTATGTATCTCAGAGAACAAAGGCGGTTTGGATCAACTGAATCAAACACAAACATCTACAGTGATTGCATTGGTAAATGATTGGGATAATAATTTCTCTGCTTTGATTTTTGACGACATGAGAATAATGTTAGAAAATCCAAAGAAGAAGATTTTCATGCTATACCCGAGGTTCATTCAGATGATTCTTGATGAGAAGTATCCAGGTCTAGTCAAGAGCAGAAACTTCCTAAACTTGAAACCAATGGGTCTGAACTGTTTTGATGCAGTGAGCAAGAAATAGAGATACTGCGAAGAAGCAAAAATTTTTGGAAAGTATGTGCTAGAAAAGCATGGAAGTTTGGACCTCTCGTACCAGCACCCAAACTATTAAATGCTACGAATGTCGAAGAACATGATGTGCAACTCATGAGTGCTGCCACTAAGACTAAAGTAGAGACAGAAGTGTTGTTGCTAGGTGAAGAAGGAACCGATAATGGCAGTGATGTGGAAATAATTGAATCTAAGAAAGTTGAGGAAACTGTTAGAGATTTAACGTTGATGACTTCTGAGAATCTTCAAGCATTGGTTGCATCATTGAAGGATAATCTCGGGAACCCTCCTCTTGGGATTATTCCTACTCAAGAAGAAAGAACTAAAGATGACAAAATTGAAGGTGCCGAATCTGAACAAGATACTGAACAGATAAGCCCAAGTGTTGAGCCTGGGCCCGTTATGCAAGCTGAACCTGAAGTTACGACTGCAGTTCAAGATACAGACATACCAGATTTCTTTAACTTCGATATGCCAAAGACAACTACTAGATCGCAACCAGAAAGATCTAGCGGCTAGCAACGTTTGGTTTGATGCTGGTAGTTCTATGGTGGCTGGTCTGAAAATAATGAAGCAGCAATGAGAGTTGCTCCAGAAAAGATGAAATTTATCGAGCAATCTAATAGTGATGATGACATGGAAGTAGATGTTGTGAAGCTGCAAAGAAGAGAGATTGTATTAGAGCAAGACTCTGATTTGAAAGAGGCTCAGATATCGTTGTTGTAAGCTCAAGAATTCAGTAAAGATCAAATCAAAATCAACTATAAGGTGACGTAAATTTTTTAATGACTGTGGTTTAGGATTTGAAAGCAAAGCTAGAGAAAAAGTTTGGAAGCGAGTTTTCTAATCAGGATGATGATCCAATGAACATTGCTCCACATGAACAAATAGCTGAAGAAAAAGTTGTTGCTGACGCTGAACGTGAAACTGGTTTTAATGCTTACTTGGCAGCTGGACAAAAGAAAAAGAGGAAATTGCCATTGAAGAAACAAAGTAACAAACAAATGTTGATAATGAAGAATCAAGATGTGAATCATCTCGACGAAAACTTTCAACTTAAAGATCCAACAAAGACGTCTGACCGTTATGTGATGGAATTGGGTTCAAGTCATTATGATAAGGTTGGAAACAAGTCTAATATTACCTGCCGGAGATATGATCAAGATAAGAAGCTGGGTTGGTGATTAGAGACAGTGGACACCGAGAATACTATGCAAACGAGTCTCAGTTTGAATCATGGAAGAAGATCAATCTACAAAATCTGTTACGCGTTCCTTATTACAACTCTGATCCTAATCAACGAGGAAGAGGTTGGGCATTTCACTCAAAGTTGGAATATTAAGTTAAGAATGATTTTCCGAATATGAAATTTCCTGAATTATATTTGAAGAAAAACCATGAAGTTCGTGATCCACGTACACGTTGAAAGATTCAATCAGTAATTTGGCCACTAACTGATTAAGAGAAGATTCTTCTAGCTGCTCCAAAGTTTCCTAAAGGTGTGCTAAGAATTTTCAATTCTAGGCATACGATCCAAAGATGGGTGAACTAGTGATTATATCGGTTAGCAGACACATTGGTTCTGATTAGTTTTCATGAAGAGGATATCAAGATCTTGAGTCAACATCAGATTCGCACAAATGAGAAGTATGAAGACTATGCGAAGTCATGGACGAGTATAGTGGTGAATGTGATCAGAAACAAGTTATTTGTTGATACTGCTCCTCTTTTCAGTGTCAATGTGCCTCGTGGACCGTAAATCTGATGCGGCACTAATGTTATAAACCTAGGGGAGATTGTTAGGCCATTAAGGTTTATATATTAGTTAATTAATTAGTGTTGGGATAGTTTATTTGTTTGGTAAAGTAGGCTTGTATTGAATGGGCTTAGGGTTTAGGGGGAGTGGTGGACTAAACCCTCCCTATAAATAGTTAATTATGTTTAGGGTTTTGGTGGTTCTTGGGATTTTCCATAACTTGTATTAGACAATCTTTAATGTATGCAAGTTAACCTTTGAATCATCTTTCTATTGCATCTTTATTTCTTTTGCTTGAATCAAGTTTGATTGTGTGATTCAGCCACCAATCAAACTCGTGTGATATCGTTGTGATCTCATTATGGGACTTACAAGATGAAAGGTGACCAATGGTGGAGATGAGGTTTCCTAGGTTCTTACAACTAGAATGGGTTTTCGATTTTTCCTTCCCTATCTAATTCTAATAAAAAAACTACAACTAATGTCACATGCCATTTTGTTATTCAAAACTTTAACTAGTACCACCTGACATTTTCTTCTTCAAATCATTAATAATATTATTTAATTAATATCTAAATCTAATTAATGATTATTATTAATAATATTATACTATTAATATCAATTAAAATTCAAAATTAATCATTTAAAAAATACTTAATGTTTTTATTAAAAGAATACTACAACTTTTATTAATGGTAGTTATCTATAATTTTAAAACCTATGATTTTAATACTTTTAAAAAGAATAATCATGCTTAAGTTTTTTCGATCTATATTTTTCATATTCCACATATTAATTGTGGTTTCCGATTTATTCTTGTATTTTACAATAATTATGTTTAATGTGAATATTATGAACTACCGAAGTGAATCACTTATTTGTAATAGAATTTGTGTTTCTTTTTCAATGGAAAGTGTTTGAATTTAGTTATCCTTCTTTTCAGGTTGTAACGGGTTTATGTCAAAACATGTGTTTTTTTACGGGTCAATAGAATATGAGTCATGTTAGGCCAACGTTTCAATAACTTTTGTGCATTCTATTTTTTATATATAGACATTTTGAAATGTTTGAGATATTGTTTATATCTAACGATAACATATTATCAAAAGTGTGATATAAGATTTCTTTTTAATAAAACCATTAAGAACATTTTAAGCATTTAAATACTTTTGACACATTTGGTCATTTCATTTTGTTTGTTTTTTAAACAGAAACATGTTACTCGGTTGAATCTTTCCGACGACTCTAATTGATTGTTACCACTATCATATGTAAAGATGTAATTTAAGTCCTATGATATATTTAGAGATTTATAAATTATATATATACACACACATACATATATATATATATATATATATATATATATATATATATATATAATTCACTAAACCAAGAATAGTGGAAGGTTCAAACGAGAAGAAACTTTTTCTAAGAATGAAGAAAAGAAATTTCAACAAATAAGAATGCGTAATTTTACTTTATATAATTTTTGTATTTAATATTTGTGTAATGGTATATTGGTAAACTTAAATAGATCATTAATTGATAGTATTTCTTTTAATTTCAAAGAAGAAAAAAATTAATTTAAATGAATTACGAGCTGTGTAGGATAAATTTGATGTGTGTAAGCAAAAGTTTATAGTGTGGAGTTTGATAGTCTTTATAAGTAATTAATTAGTCATGGATTACAATTGTATCATTTCTTCTTTTTCTTCTCAATTTGATCTTTTTCTCAAATTAACCTCCCCGCCTAGAATATATGTATATAGTTAATAATTTATAAAAGTAACTTTAATTTGTGTTATTATTCCATTAAACACATTTATGTAGGCTCGAATTTTAGTAATGATGAATCTCCATTAATGCAAATAATCAAATATATAAATTTCTAATCAATTTTTATATAAATCCATACATATCTAGTAAATATGCATTTTAGATAGCAATTTTCTATGAAATAATAACATAAAAATATATGAGTTTTCTATGTCTTTTTTTTAAATACCAAATCCAGATGTTAATATTTAGCTCTCTAATTAGTTTTACTAACTAGATGATTATGTATACTTTATGTGAGGCAAACATTATCTTTTCACAAAATAAATAATGAGTCATCTACAAATTCTAAATAAATATAAAATTATTTCTAATATTACATAAAATTAGTTATGTATGTATTGTATAATTCTAAATTTAGTCAAATTGGCAATAGTTCATCCAATGGATTTATAAAATAGACTGTTATAACTATCTTGTATTCTATCTAATATGATTAAATTTGTAAAAAAAATTAATTAGGTTTTATAATTTGTTTAACCCTTTTATTAAAAAATAAATTACTAATAATTAAGATATTGTTATAAAATTATATAACCTCTTTATACTATTTGTGGTATATTATTTTGACGGATTAGTATTTTACTATGATTTTCAAATGTAGTGTAAATATGCCAAAATTCATAATATATCCATATGGTGTTTGAAGATTCGCAAAAATTACAAAAACTAATCTAAGCTGATAACATAATTTCAATTTCATCAAAAACAAGTCTCTAAGGTGGAAGCCCAAAATTATAATATTAAAGAACCTTAATTTATCAAGAATTTAAATTCAGGTTCGTATGCCCTTCTATCACATAAATAAATAGAAGAGTTTGGTAGAGTATGAAAAACTATTTATTAGACTCAAGAATCAGCTGAATTGGTTAAGAAACGAGAGAGAAATCGATAGAAGAAGTTCCAAGCCCTAGATCCTTCTTCACTTGAATTCACGAGTTTGAGAGAATGTTAATTGGATTGGGAGGTGGGGAATGATGTAAGGGAATGTTGTGGTTCGAATGGGACTTATTTGGTGAATTAAGTTTACACCAATCATGTGCTCATAAGCTTTAAAGGATAATGAGTTTCATAATTAGTTAGACATTTAAGATTTTTTTAAACGATAAATTTGGATCACTGATGGACCACTGGAGTATCATTGTGCCACCAGCAGAACCATGCAATTATATTCATCTCCACTAGACATAATGCCTATATAATAATTCAGAAGGAACCAATAAATATGGGAAAACTCCCCTTGTGGGAATCGAAGCCATGACCTATTGGTTCCAAAGTCTTATCCCACTCTCAAGATGCCACTAGGCTATAAAGCCATGAGCATCATTTAAAGATTTTATTCAAATGATTTAAGTGTATAGAATGAAGTCTTCATCATTACAATCCTTTGGACCTTTTTGAGTGTCGAATGACACGGAATAACGTATAAACAATTGGGTCGGTTGCCGGATTTCAGATTAGGTCGGGTAGCGTTTGGCGAAGATGACAACTAGTAGGTGTCGTCTGGAATCGTGATGATGTCATTTGGGAGTTGTGGGCGATGTTTTTGAGAGTTTAGGGGTGACGTCATTTGGGAGTTTGCTTATTAGGCAGGAATGGCCCCAGCGGTGTGTAACTTATTTTAACTCATCACTCTAACGGAGTAAATGACAATATTTCATGATAATATATGATAATAAATTCTCATTTATATTTATTACGGTTCGGATCTGGCTTTCCATACAAAGTCGGTTTTTTTTCTGGGATTCGTTTTTGGGGGATATTACAGTCTCCCCTACTTTTGAAAATTTCATCCCGAAATTAGGAGGAAACTACTCGTGTAGGATGATGTGTAGCGTCTCTCATATGCGTAAGTGATATTGGTTAGATTTATTAAGAGTACTAGGAACTCAAACTTGGAATCAAATTGTTTCTTATTAATATCAGGTATCAATTGCTAAACACGGGTCTTAAAAAGGCTCAGTGTCACACCCTCAATTTTCACTTGCAGGGTATTACCGCGAGGCGTGTGATCAAACCAGAATCTCAGACACTATCAGTATCGAACGACTCTATATGATTTATTTATACGTTTTCCAAAAACATTTGTTGTAAACATGCATAGTCATTTTCAAAATCTCAAGGTTTCAAAGTTTAGCGGAATCATTAAAATAAAGTAACGGGCGCCAACATAACCGCCAAAACCAAAATCCCAAAATTATTCGTAAATAGAGACTCGATAAAAATTGTCTTGATCAAATGCAAGTGAGTGTACCTAGCTGTAACATTCGTTGTAAACGGGTTTCAAAACCCGCTTCGTTTAATAATCAAATATTCGGTTAAAAGTTCGTTGCGTATTTATTTTTCCGGTTATTTCAAATATCTCCTAATTAATAAATATTTTAGAATTTAAAAACCATAATTAATAAATAAAACAATAGTAAGTTAAATTAATCTTTAATAATAAATCAAAAAGTAAAATAAAAATAAAAAGGGTAGCCGGGTCTCGAACCCGGGTTCCCCGCTTGTACACACACAACCTTCACCACTACACTACACACACATTTGTGATTAAAACTGAAATCAATTAAGTTTTATATTAAAACTCGCATATCACCTATTTGAATCAAGACTGTAACCGCCAACTTCAGTCAAGCTCAATGTCTGTTTTAGATGCGGAAAAAGATGCGGGTATTTTTCGCGCATTGAGTCTTCACGTTCCCAAGTAAACTCGGGTCCTCGCTTTGACTCCCAACGTACCATGACAGATTGGTATCAGAGCTTGTGACTATAGGGATATAAGATAGGTTATTAGACCCTTAGAGCCTATACTATAGTTGATTAAATTGTTTATGCGTTACATACAAAATTCATGGTGTTTACATGTTTCATGTTTATTTTCACACCCAATATTATGCAAGCACACTCACAAGTACATGTTAATATGCAATGCTCATCATGATTCATATCCTCATAACATGTCATACCTATGAAAGCACACACCTTACGATTTCCATGATTTTTGCAATGATTTTGTATTTTTCAAATCACATCAAAGTGAGTTTTCACGACGGGCATGTAGTAACTGGAAGGGTACGAGTACCTGTAGTCGGAACGTCCTGTCTAGGCTTGGCATTCGTATGAATCCAAAATAAAGGACCGGTTTGCCTACCTGGGGACTAACGATGAGAGTACGAAGGACCTATTAGGCCAAAGCATGCTATACCAAACGTCGTGTGAGCTAACCCCACTTTGAGTTGTCATTGTGTCTACACCTGGACACCCTCCGACCATATATCTCGCAGTCATGTTTTACGATTTTCATTCGGGTAGTGCGAGTGTTAACCCGCCGACATCAATGTGAATCATTCCAAGCCCAATAGTCATGGGGGCCCACATGACTACACAGGCAATGGTATGGGGGACACTTGGAGGCACAAACATGAGCAGACCTAAGACATCCTATGGATGTAGTTAAATTATTTTCAGTTATGTTGTTTTCATTCTTTTTACGACACTGACACCTAGGAAATTCTTAAACTCACCATCTTCCTACATATCTTCCTGTAGATGTCGGCTAGGCAATCACGTGGAGGTAGAAGGTCAGGAAAGTCAAGCGAACGCTTGGCCACACAAATTGCTAAACAAATGGCCGCCGTACTTCCTGACATTGTACTACAAGTTCAACAAGCTCTCACCGCTAATCCCATGAACCCTCCCAACCAAGAAGACCCAAGCGTCGCCAATCCTCCTCCCAAAACCCCCAAATGCACCTACAAACACTTCAAATCCTGCGATCCCCCAAAATATGAAGGGACTGAAGGTGTCACCGCTCTCCTCCACTGGTTTGAGGAGATGGAAACACTTTCCTCAATTGCGACTGTCCCGAGGACCGTAAGGTACGTTACGCAACTCGAAGGTTGTTTGGGGTAGCCCTTACCTGGTGGAACACGGAAAAGGGTAAGCGAGGTGTTGAAGATGCCATGGCCTTAACATGGGAAGAGTTAAGGGAAATCATGACAAGACGCTTTTGTCCAAGAAGCGAAATCAAAAAGCTAGAAGACGAGTTTCACGCGTTGAAACAAAAGGAAAGAGACCACACTTCGTACAATAAGAGATTTCTCGAATTGAACCAGATGATCCCCAATTTGTTCACCCCATTATATCGTTTAGTCGAACACTACATTCGAGGCCTTCCTTCGAAAATCCAAGATTCAGTTTTAAGCACTTCGCCTGCAACACTTGAAGCCGCAATGGAGTTAGCTACGGAACTCACTGAAAATCGCATTCGAAACGGCAAATTCAAGGAGGAGAAGAAGAAAACACCCATTGAGCCCCCGATTTCAAACCACCTGGGTTCATCCTCGAAGTTTGTTGGTAAGATGAAACAAAATGGCAAGAACTTTGCCGTCACCCGAACCAACCCTCCCATCACTGCTGCACCAATCACTCAAGTCGCCCCTCCAGCCGCACCATTCAAAAGGCCATACCCTGGCCACACCCAAAGTGTAACCGTTGTCAATACCATCATCCTCCTGAAAACCCCTACCAACATGGCACCAGCTATGGTCGTGCAGGTCACACCATCCAAACCTGCCGTACCCTTCAACGATTAAACCGCAGTCAACCTCCAACCCAAACCCAAAATCAAATGGTGGGCCAAGCCCAACAACCCTTACTTCTACCACCTTCACAACACGCAAACCAACCTTACTACCAATCCAACTACCCCATGATGCAACCCATACGAGCCTGTTTCAATTGTGGGGACCCAAACCACTTCAGGAACACTTGTCCCCGTCTAGTGAACATCATCCATGCCCAAGCTCAAGCAAACCCGGTAAACCAAGCAAACCAAGCTCCTCCACCCGCTAGAGGAAGAGCTTTCAATATCAATGCCAATCAAGCTAGGGCTGACAACAATGTGGTCAACGGTACGTTTCTCATAAACGGTAGTTATGCATCCATATTATTCGATACTGGTGCGGATAAGAGCTTTGTGTCTTTAGAATTTGAATCTATCCTCGATCTACCTCGTGCTGATCTCGTTGAATCTCTGTCGGTGGAAGTTGCTGACGGAAAACCCGTTTCATTAAATCCTATTATACGCGATTGTACTCTCACTCTAAACAATCACGATTTCTCAATTGACCTCATTCCGATGAAGTTGGGAAGTTTCGATGTTATAATCGGTATGGACTGGCTCAGCCAGCATCACGCTGAAGTAGTGTACCATGAAAAATTCATTCGCATTCCTCATGCAGACGGTCAGACACTACGTATTTTTGGGGAAACCCCTTCGAAAGGACTCAAATTGATGTCCTGCCTACAAGCCCGAAGCTATCTTCGCAAAAACTACGTCGCATTTCTAGCTCACGTCGTCAAGAAGGGAGACAAGGAGAAAAGGCTCGAAGATATTCCAATTGTGAAGGAATTCCCGCAAGTTTTTCCCGATGACGTTTCAGGACCTCCTCCTGTGAAAGAAGTCGAATTTCGAATCGATCTTCTACCCGGCGCTACACCAGTCGCAAAATCTCTTTATAGGTTAGGCCCATCCGAGATGCAAGAGTTGGCCAGTCAACTGCAAGAGTTGACCGACAAAGGATTCATACGTCCTAACTCGTCGCCTTGGGGTGCACCTGTTCTTTTTGTGAAGAAGAAAGATGGAATGTTTCGCATGTGTATTGATTATAGAGAACTCAACAAGTTGACGGTTAAGAATCGCTATCCACTGCCTCGCATTGATGACCTTCTAGACCAACTTCAAGGCGCCACCTGTTTTTCCAAAATCGATCTTCGTTCTGGTTACATCAGCTTAGAGTGCGCTAAGAAGATATCCCAAAGACCGCCTTCCGAACTCGCTATGGTCATTACGAGTTCATGGTTATGCCCTTCGGTTTAACCAACGCCCCCGCTGTCTTCGTGGATTTAATGAATAGGGTATGCAAACCTTACCTCGACCGTTTCTTCATAGTCTTCATCGACGACATTCTTATCTACTCCAAGTCAAAATCCGATCATGAGCAACACCTTCGACACATACTCACCCTCTTAAGGACTGAAAAGCTTTACACGAAGTTCTCAAAATGCGAATGGTTAGAAGAAGTGCAATTCCTTGGTCATGTCGTCAATAACAAAGGGATTCATGTCGATCCTTCAAAAATCAAGGCAGTACAGGAATGGCAAGCGCCACGTACCCCTACCGAAGTTAGGTCATTTCTTGGTTTGGCTGGTAACTACCGACGCTTCATTGCCAATTTTTTCCGTATCGCTGTACCACTCACGGCCTTGACTCATAAAGGAAAATCCTTCATTTGGGGACCTAAGCAAGAGGAGGCCTTCCAAACTCTAAAGCAAAAGCTTTGTGACGCACCTATCCTCACACTCCCGGAGGGTTGCGATGACTTTGTGGTATATTGCGACGCATCAGGGCAAGGGCTAGGCTGTGTATTGATACAAAGAGGAAAAGTGATAGCCTATGCCTCTAGGCAACTCAAAGTGCACGAGAAGAATTACACCACCCACGACCTTGAACTTGGAGCCGTTGTGTTCGCTCTTAAGATATGGAGACACTACCTCTACGGTACCAAGTGTGAAATATACACTGACCACAGAGTCTCCAACATATCTTCAACCAGAAAGAGTTGAATATGAGGCAACGAAGATGGGTCGAACTTCTCAACGACTACGACTGTGAAATTCGGTACCATCCTGGCAAGGCAAACGTGGTGGCCGATGCGCTCAGTCGAAAAGGTTATGCGAACTCTATTCGTCTTCTATGTTCGCAAATCATAATCGACATCAAAGATCGAATTCGGGCAGCTCAACATGTTTCTGTAACAGAAAATGACGTACGCAATGAGCGGTCATGTGGAGCTGAACTCAAAATTGAAACCAAATCCGATGGTATTCAATACTATTTAAACCGCATATGGATTCCTGATCGCGATAACCTTCGTGATTTCCTCATGAATGAGGCACACAAAACACGATATTCTGTACACCCAGGAGCCGATAAGATGTATCAAGACCTACGATACACCTACTGGTGGCCTGGCATGAAAAAGGACATCGCTGTTTTCGTTTCCAAGTGTCTTACTTGTTCCAAAGTGAAAGCTGAACATCAAAGACCTTCAGGACTCCTAGTCCAACCCGAAATACCTGTATGGAAGTGGGAAAACATAATCATGGACTTCGTTACCGGGTTACCTCGCACCTCCAGTGGGTATGACACCATATGGGTAATCATTGATCGTCTTACAAAATCATCTCATTTTATTCCGATTCGTGAGGACTTCAAGAACGAGAAGTTAGCTCGAATCTACATCAACGAAATCGTAAGCCGTCATGGCGTATCGTTAAGCATCATTTCAGACCGTGATGGTCGTTTCACTTAACGAACATGGCAAGCCGTACAAACCGCTTTAGGTACACGGTTAGATCTCAGTACCGCCTTTCACCCTCAAACTGATGGGCAGTCCGAACGCACCATCCAAACTCTTGAAGACATGCTTCGAGCATGTGTCATAAACTTCAAAGGAAACTGGGACGCTCATCTTCCGTTAGTCGAATTTTCGTACAACAATAGCTACCATTCAAGCATCGGCATGGCTCCTTTCGAGGCTTTATACGGTCGTAAATGCCGATCTCCAGTATGCTGGCACGAAATTGGTGAAACGCAAATCACCGGACCTGAATTAATTTAAGAAACAACCGACAAAATCCTTCAAATTCGAAACAATATTCTAGCTGCTCAAAGTCGTCAAAAAAGTTATGCTGACAAACGACAGACATTGGGGATCAAGTACTTTTAAAAGTATCACCGTGGAAGGGAGTATTTCGTTTTGGCCAGAAGGGCAAGCTAGCACCACGCTACGTAGGACCTTTCAAGATACTTGAAAGAGTAGGTCCTGTAGCCTACAAGCTTGACCTACCAGAAGAGCTTAACAGAATTCATCCCACATTCCACGTATCAAACTTGAAAAAGTGCCTCGCCGATGAAAACCTCCATATTCCTCTAGAAGACATTCAAGTCGATGAATCGATGCACTTCGTTGAAAGACCAGTGGAAATCATGGATTTCGGAGAGAAACGTTTAAGGATAAGTCGTACTCCAATTGTCAGGTGGAGTCAAAGCGAGGACCCGAGTTTACTTGGGAACGTGAAGACTCAATGCGCGAAAAATACCCGCATCTTTTTCCGGTTACCACTACTACTTAAATTTTGGGACGAAATTTCTAACAGTAGGGGATACTGTAACATTCGTCGTAAAACGGGTTTCTGAACCCGCTTTGTTTAATAATGAAATATTCGGTTAAAAGTTCGTTGCGTATTTATTTTTCCGGTTATTTTAAATATCTCCTAATTAATAAATATTTTAGAATTTAAAAACCATAATTAATAAATGAAACAATAAGTAAGTTAAATTAATCTTTAATAATAAATCAAAAAGTAAAATAAAAATAAAAAGGGTAGCCGGGTCTCGAACCCGGGTCTCCCGCTTGTACACACACAGCCTTCACCACTACACTACACACACATTTGTGATTAAAACTGAAATCAATTAAGTTTTATATTAAAACTCGCATATCACCTGTTTGAATCACGACTGTAACCGCCAACTTCAGTCAAGCTCAATGTCTGTTTTAGAGAACGGAAAACAGTTACGATTTCGAAATCAAAATCGAATTAAACTCCAAACCGTTTAAAGTTGAAATCATCAACCCGTAATTCAAGCTCCGAAATTGAAATCTTATGATTAGAATTCACTATAAATACCGATGCACACACCACAAATACCTCGCTCAATCCTTTCGAAACCTCACTATAATTCTCTCTGATCGAAGTCTTGACCGCCGGAAGACGGCTGCACTAGCCGGAAACTCTCGCCGGAATCGCAATTCAAGGTCGTCGAAGACTTTGCCGGAAGTCTGAAGAAACTCTCTGTTTTGGTATATCATGTTCCTTAATCTCTCCATTCAATCTAATATGAGTTTGTTAAGATATAGTTGTTAAATTAAACAAATCAGTCGGGATTACTGTTATGTGTTTTTAGAGTGAAGAAGATGAAGTTTAAGATGTATACTAATATAATTAAAATCGGGTATTAAACCGGGTTAGACACACAGTCCAGCGGTGGACTGTGTGCAAAACTAACAAGCACGTTCCGGGTTCGAGCTTTGCTTGTGACCGATAGTTCTGATTAAAAATTCGTTTTTTTAAAGGAGTCTGTGCTTTCGGAAACCAGTTAATAAAAGTATTATATCTCCAACAATTACGGGTTAGACACTCAGCCCAGTTGGTAGGGCTGGGTGCAAATGAATACAAGGTCGCGAGTTCGATGCTGCGGGTAGACAGCGGTCCGATGATTTTAAATCTTTTTAAAATAAATGATTTCTGAAAATATACTAACTAATGTTTAAGTATAATTAAATCAGAGAATATTTCGGGCTAGACACGTAGCTCAGTTGGTAGAGCTGCGTGCACGTATACGAGAGGTCACGGGTTCGAACCTCACACGCTGCCTGAATTACATGCTATCCGACCGGTCAGACCTGACAAAGTCAACTTATTTTTAATTTTTGTTTTCTTATTATTTTTTTTTATTTATTAAATTGAAAAATTATTTAAAAATACTTAAAAAATTAAGATTTCTAAGGTTAAAAATTTGCATTAAACTCACAAAAATAAATCTAAAAATCTCATTAAGAGCACTAATTAAAAATATTAATCTCAAATAAAATTTATTTATTTATCGAATTATTTCGTTATTATTTAGGTTAGTTTTTCCTCGTCGGTTGAATCATAAATTCGTGCGCATTCATCGTCATCAAGGAACGCACCCACTGTGAGTGAATCTCTACAAATTCCCCGTTTTAATCACGTTTTGGGGTGTATCATGTGTCGTACTAATCCTTTATTTTATCTAAACACTTGTGCTTATATCATTTTGTGATCAAATGTGTATTGGTTGTTGTGTGATTTATATGTGGATCAAATTTATCATTTCAGTGCACGCATTTCATTAGGCCCATCAGTTCCCCGTGGGATACGGGTTGAGCATCAGGTTCCTTATTAGATCGGCTCCGTTTGATTGAGCCTTGATCTCAAATACATCATCATTCATGTCATATATTCATTCAATGTGATTTGTGATTGTTTACATTGATATATTTGCTCACATGTGATTTATGCACGAATTTTCCTTAATAAGTAAAACATGCAATTATGAAAAATGTTTTATCAAGGTTCACTCGCCAACTTTTGTTGACCCAAAATTTCCCCCTGTTTTACACATGATACAGGTGATCCAGTTGAGGAAAGAAACACTTAGGACGACTAGAAGGATAAACAAGTTATTGCGTTGGAATAAACATTTAGATTTGGTTTTCTTTTGTATTTGTATGAATTTTGTTTATTGGATAATGAAGTTGTAACTTGAATTTAATAAATATGAAACTGCTTAGTAAATATCATGAGCTTTGGTGTTAACCCAATTATGCCCTGACTTTTATTCCGCTGCGGGTCGGGGTGTGACACTAGCGCTCCTAGCATCCTGAGAAACATGCAAAGAAACAAGTGTAAACATTAAAGAAGAGTGAGTTCACAGGTTTTTATAAGTTCACAAGTTCGGTTTAAAAAATTGTTTTTCCCCATTATCCCTAACCCGGGATAACGACATAGTTCCATTATTCCTAACCTTGAATAATAAGGTTGGTTTGTAAATAAGTTCAATGTTAATATGTAGGTAGCGAGCCTAAAGTTACGTCACGTAAGAGTTCGCGATCGAAGCTGACTATTGTTGCCTCTGTGTTGCCAGGTCTATCACTGACCATGGCGAAAGTTAGGCCAAATTAATCACCCGTTGACCATTCCCGGTCGGCTAGCGCGACTAGCTCGGGTGGGGCTTGTCGGGCCCAGTAGTACTACTATAATTTCCCCGCTATGTAACCCAATACTAATGATTCGAGAGTTGGTTGAGGACTTCCGTGATAAAGCTACTTAGTGACCATAACGTACATTAACATTAACTTAGTTACCGAATAGTTAACGGCGTTAATTTCGCATAACGTAAAAAGATTGAGTTGTAGAGCGTATACATGTTTCTCCCCCTGTTGTTCTAAAACCGGATAAAATAGGGGCCGTGAACTCACCTTAAATTGCTCGGTTAGATAAACGCAAAAGAAGCAAATGATGGAACCGCCAATCGCGTCCTAACATGTCAACCGATTCAAAGTTAGTGTGTGAACACACTGACACAAAACCCTATGCATAACTAACACACAGTACGGCACACGAAATAACCAATTCAAAACCATAATCATGCATTTAAAGTATCACCATACAAAATAACAATCAAACCAACTTGTCATAAACACAGGATAACTCATACAACACTTAGGTACAAACAAACGCAAGTTATCATGTTTCAGCTTGTACGCTCATAACTGGGCTGTTTTTGAGGATTTTTATAAAATAGTTCCAACGTTCCAAAAATTCCAAATTGTTTACAGGAGGTGTCAATTAGACTGTAGATCTTTGTGTGAAATTTTCAAATCCTAAATCTTTACCAATTATTTGTAAACATTTATATACTAGGATGCAGTCAGATTCATCGCAATCTGACTGCAGCCACGAGAAAAATTATTTAAAAATCATCATTCATCCGATTAACGAAATTCTAGTGGGAGATTTTCGGAAATTCCCGTCTCCAGTTACTTTCCAGATTTCGTGACCTAACCCCATACAGACTATGAGATCCGACTCGATAAACAACCTGCAAATTCTGCAGAATTTATGCAGCTTCAGCTGCTGCACTAAATGACCATTTAAAAATAGCAAACGACCTCAGAAAAATATGAACCGGCGCCATTTGAAGATTTTTTCAAAAATACACGTTTTAGGCTTCAGAAAATCCACTTTTCGATAAATAATGATCAGGTTACAGCCAACTGAAGTTGGCTGTAAATGTCAATCAGCTTACTGTTTTCGACTTTATCGCATTAGAACATGTGTAAACGGCCATGACGCTTAGTTGTATTGATTAACAGCAGGTTAACTTGTCAAATATCATCATATATATCAATATTCATGCAAACCCTAAATATATATCATGATCTTTATCGATAAACGCAGCCTACGATTTTAATATTCAAACATATCATCACAACCTCAAGGATTCGCATATTCATCCGAACTAATCATACACCACAACGCTTTTTCATAATAATATCATACAAACACATAATCATGATCAAGATTACACAAAACCTAGTGTGAATCGCAATACAATTAAACCCTAACCTTGAAACGATGATGATTAGCGAACCAGGACAAGCTTGGAATCGATCCGAGGGGTGTATAACTTGCACGACCGAGAGAGAGGGGGGGCTGCCGTCGACCTCACTAGAGTGTTAGGGTTTTGTTTTTTTTTTTTGAAGGTTTTCCACAACATGCATGTACAGGTGATATAAGAGGGGGTCGCATAAGGGGGCGGTTTGGGTTAGTTCCTTGGGCCGCAAGGAAGTGTGGGTCGCAAGGGGGTGTGGGTGGCGGGTTGGGTTTGCTTGGTCGCGAAGTCGAAACGTTTCACAGGCTTGGTTCGGTTTATAAATAGAAGTTACTAAAATATTATTCGCGACACGGAGTTTATAAAATATTAAATCACGTTTTTGGAGTGAGACGCAATAGATTCACAAACGTCTAATAACACATAGCACGTAATCCAGATACAACCCGTCTAATAACACACAGCACGTAATTCACCCAATAGATTCACAAAGTTAGCGTAGTTATTGCGAGCGTGTAATTTAATTCTCCGAATTAAATCAGCGTAGGATGAATAACAATAAAGTAGCGCGTTTAAAATACCTGAAAAGCCGGGATGTCACATTATCCCCATGTTGAAAGAATTTTCGTCCCGAAAATTGAGTTAACGCGGTTTAGAATGCAACGCACAAAGATTCAGTTTGTTAGAATGGTACAAGTAAATCCTAGGTTGTCATATCATCCCCATGTTGAAAGAATTTCGTCCCGAAATTCAGTTGGCGGTAACGTCAGGTTGCTGCTCAGCTGCGAAAAGGTGTGGATATTTGCTTTTCATATGGTCCTCTCTTTCCCACGTGAACTCCGGTCCATGCTTAGAGTTCCAACGAACCTTAACGATCGGTATCTTGCTGTGCCTTCGAGTCTTGATCTCACGGTCCATGATCTCGATAGGTTGTTCCACAAAATGCAGTTGCTCGTCCACTTGAATCTCATCCAATGGAATGACTAGGGTCTCATCTGATAGACACTTCTTCAGATTGGACACGTGAAAAGCGTTGTGAACTCCACTAAGTTCGGCAGGAAGGTCTAACTGATAAGCTACGGGCCCGATACGCTTCGAAATCACAAAAGCGCCTACGTACCATGGATTTAATTTGCCTCATTTCCCAAAATGAATTACACCCTTCCAGGGTGACACTTTCAGTAGGACGCGGTCACCTACTTGAAATTCGAGCGGTTTGCATTGTTGATAAGCGTAACTTTTCTGTCGATCTCGTGCCGCTACCATGCGGTTTCTGATTTGCACAATCTTTTCAGTAGCCTCAAGTATCAACTCAGGACCTGTGAGTTGACTGTCACCGACTTCTGCCCAACAGACCGGTGATCTACATTTGCGACCGTACAATGCTTCAAACGATGCTGCCTGAATACTCGTATGGTAACTGTTGTTATACGAGAATTCCACCAAAGGCAGATATATTTCCCAATTGTTCCCGAAGTCTACCACGCATGCCCTAAGCATGTCCTCCAAGGTCTGAATGGTCCTTTCACTTTGACCATCCGTCTGAGGATGGTATGCTGTGCTCATATCTAAGCGTGTACCCAACGCTTTCTGAAGTGACCGCCAAAAGTTGGACGTGAAACGAGCATCTCTGTCTGAAATGATGGACGTTGGCACCCCGTACCGAGAAACTACTTCCTTAATGTAGATGCGAGTCAACTTATCCATTTTATCTGTTTCTTTGGTCGCTAGGAAGTGTGCAGACTTAGTTAGACGATCCATGATTACCCAGATGGTATCGCAACCACCCGGAGTTCGAGGGAGTTTAGTGATAAAGTCCATCGAGATCTGATCCCATTTCCACAATCTCAGGTTGTTGAAGTAGCCCTGATGGCTTCTGGTATTCCACCTTGACTTTCGCACAAGTCAAACACTTGCTCACGTAGGTGGCTATATCCGCTTTCATGTTGGGCCACAAGTACACGGCCTTAAGGTCTTGATACATCTTATCCGAACCAAGATGGACAGAGTATCAGGATTTGTGAGCTTCGTCCATAACTAGCTTCCTGAGGTTTCCGTAGAGAGGTACCCATATATGATTCATGAAATACCGGGTACCATTGGGTTTCACTTCCCAATCGCGTTCCATCATTCCCACAGATTCGGCCTTGATGTTCTCTTCCTTAACTGCTTCTAGCTGTGCGTCGCGTATCTGTTCGTGTAACCCAGAATGAATTGTGAACTGTAGTGCTCGTACCCGACGAGGTTTCAAGTGCTCCTTCCGACTGAGGGCATCAGCCACCATGTTAGCTTTTCCTGTGTGATATTGAATGGCACATTCGTAATCATTCAGGAGTTCGACCCAGCGACGCTGTCGCATGTTCAACTCCTTCTGGTCAAAAATATGCTGGAGGCTCTTGTGATCCGTGTAGATTGTGCACTTTGTTCCATATAGGTAGTGTCTCCAAATCTTAAGTGCAAACACAACTGCTCCTAATTCCAAGTCATGTGTCATGTAGTTCTTCTCATGGACCTTCAACTATCAGGATGCATACACGATGACCTTATCACGTTGCATGAGCACACATCCCAATCCCTGAATGGAAGCGTCAAAATATACCACAAAATCATCCGTCCCCTCTAACAAGGCAAAATGGGCGCACTGCAAAGCTTCTGCTTCAGTAATTGAAATGCTGCTTCCTGTTTGTCACCCCACGCATACTTGGTGCCCTTCTGAGTGAGAGTGGTAAGCGGTTGTGCGATCTTGGAAAATCCCTCGATGAAACGTCTGTAGTAACCAGCCAAACCCAAAAATTGGCGGATCTCTGTCGGTGTCCTGAGTGCTTCCCAGTTCTTGATAGCATCGATCTTGGCGGGATCAACGTGTATACCCTTTTCATTCACGATATGCCCGAGGAACTGAACTTCCCGAATCAAGAAATCACACTTCGAAAACTTGGCATATAGTTTCTCCTGTTGAAGTAGTTCCAGCAATAACCGCAGATGCTCAACATGTTCTTCTTCCCCCTTAGAGTAGATGAGTATATCATCGATGAACACGATGACAAACTTGTCGAGATACGGCTTACACACGCGGTTCATGAGGTCCATGAACACCGCGGGTGCATTGGTGAGACCGAAGGGCATGACCAAGAACTCATAATGGCCATACCGAGTGCGAAATGCCGTCTTGGAGATATCCTCCTCTCTGACACGTAGCTGGTGATAACCGGACCGTAGATCAATCTTGGAGTAGTAGCTTGACCCCTGAAGCTGGTCAAAAAGATCGTCGATGCGAGGTAACGGGTACCGGTTCTTGACGGTAACCTTATTGAGTTCCCTGTAGTCGATGCACATGCGGAAGGTCCCGTCCTTCTTCTTGACAAAAAGGACCGGAGCTCCCCATGGCGAAGTACTGGTTCGGATAAATCCTTTTTCCAACAATTCTTGAAGTTGAGTAGACAGCTCTTGCAGCTCTGCTGGAGCTAAGCGGTACGGGGCCTTAGCGATAGGAGTCGCATGGCTCGCCAATTCGATTTCAAACTCTACTTGTCGATGTGGTGGAAGACCGGATAACTCCTCTGGAAACACATCGGGAAAGTCACGGACGATGGGGATATCTTCAATCCGCTTCTCGTCCTTAGACTGTTCAGTGACCAGTGCGAGCAAAGCAAAAGAGTTCTTTCTCCGAAGATACTTCTGAGCTTGCATGTAAGAGATGATGTTCGTGATGACGCCTGCCTTCTCGCCTTGCACCATCAAGACTTCGTCGTTAGAGAGCGGAATATGGATAGCTTTCTCGAAACAGAGAACTTCAGCTCGGACGTCGGATAGCCAGTCCATTCCGGCTACCACATCAAAACTACCCAGAGTAGTTGTCATCAGATCAATGGTAAAGGTGTGACCCGCGAGTTTGAGTTAACAGCCGGTCACTAGATGAGTCACATCTACAGATTTACCATCGGCTAGTTCTATGACGTAAGGGGTCTCTAGGGGTTTAGGTGTGAGATTTAGGTTCTTTCTAAAAGATTCAGATATAAAACTCTTATCCGCACCCGTATCAATAAGTACAGTAGCAAAATGATCGTTAAGTGGAAACTTACCGGTGACCACATTCGAGTCGTTTCTGGCCTCTCCACGGCCTAGTGTGAATGCACGTCCTTTGGCACCTCCTGTGCCACCATTTCCATTGTTGCCATTGTTGTTGTGGTTGTTATTCCCACCATTGTTGTTGTTGCGAAGTTACAGGCAGTCTCGCTTGAAATGGGCAGTGCTACCCGCACTTATAGCATCCCCGGTTATTATCCTGCTGCTGACCCTGGTGCTAGTTCTGATTCTGTCGTGACATAATCACCCGGCAACAATCCTTTGCCGCGTGTCCTGCTTTGCCACATCTTTGGCAGCGATTTCCGGCGCAAGGGCCGTGATGATGGAGGTTACAACGATTACATTGTGGCTTTCGACCCGCATAGCCGCTCGAGTTCTGGGTGTTGTTGGCAGACTGATTGTTGTGACCCCGATTGTTGTTGAAGTTGTTGGACCGCTTCTGGTTTCCTTGTTGTGGCTGGGCTGATGAAGACTGCCGAGCAAGTGAGTCTTCAAATTCCCTTTTGTTGTCAGGGACAATTTCAGTTGCACCCCTAGGTGGCAACTTCCTTTGCTCCACCGCCTTATCGGTGAGTTTATTTGCCAGCCTAATCGCTTGTTGCTCCGTCGTAGGGTTGCGAGACATTACCATGCCCTGGATCTCAGGGACCAGACCCCCAAGATAAAACTCAAGTCGTTTAACGACGGTGTTAGCCAAATCGGGACAAAGGAACACCAGATCATGATGTCTTGCCGTGTACGCTTCAATTTTTGACCCGACCATCTTGTGGTTCCGTAATGCTTGTTCCAATTGCTGAACTCTATCCCGCGGACAGTATTCCTCCTTGATTAGAGCTTTGAACTCGGTCCAGGCCATTGCGTTCGCGGCAGCAAGTCCACGCGTTTGAACTTGTGCGTTCCACCAGGTTAATGCCCCATCTTCCAACGTCGAGGCAGCATACTTGACCTTATTAGCTTCGAGGCAATTGCACATTTCAAAAACCTATTCAGACTTTTTGACCCAGCGGACCAGTCCTATGGGTCCTTCAACTCCCGTGAACCTGCTCGGTTTCGCATCCAGGAACATCTTGTAGGGGTTAAGACCCCCTCCTGAGGATAGAGGATAGGTAGTCAGCGCTAAAGTCTACTAGCCAAACTATTAGATTTTCTCATGAAAATTTAATAATGATTACCTGCTGGTGGGTTAGGAACACCTGCCAGAGCAGCATTCACGTGCTGTTGGATTAAGGCGGCCAATTCTTCCTCTGACATGTTGAGATTTCCGCGGCGAGCGGTTGCCATTTCAGATCTTCGCAAGACAACACAAACACACACTGATAAGTATATATCCAATATAGTTATCATATTCCACACTTCAATGATCACACAATTTATGTTAACCCAACAAATTAAACCATCAAAAGGAACATTCGATTAAATAAATTGTAATGTCTCACAAAATACCAACCAAACATATCAGTTTAATTATAAAATTTCCAAGTTCAAACATAAGTGGAAAAACAAACTAAAGGAAACAAAACGGAGATTGGCGAGACGAGTTAGTCATCTGTGTCTCCATCTCCCAAGTCGCTATCACTGCCGTCTTCCCCTCTTCAGCATTTTCAGCTTCAACAGCCGGGTCCTGTTCCGGCTCTTCTTCCTTCGGATCCTCCTCCGGGTCTTCCTCTGGATCCTCCTCTTCGTCTTCTACCGGCGCTGGAGGGGCTGGTGCGGGTACTGGGATAGGTGGGGCGTGGTTCTGCTCCAGTTCATGAATCCTCCAACTGGACTCAAGAACTCTGTCTTCGAGCCAGTCAGCCCTCAGCTGCTCAGCATGAAGGTACTTAGATAAAATGCTTCGAACTCTCCTATTCTCATCTTGCTCTTCCTCGAGCTCTTCAGTTTTACCAGTCAGCTGACGTGTCAGCCATCCTTGTGCTTCAACAGTCTCTTGCATTCTCTCCAGCTGTTCCTGTTGTTTCCTTAACACATCTCTAAGTAGATCGTCCCCCATTCCTGAAGAGTTGAACGGTTTGACCGGTATAGCGTTGGTCGGACGGGAGGACGACTCCCCTCCTAGAGCGAGTCTTTCCTGGCAGCTGAGCGTGTCTCCACGCCACGAGGTGGTGAGGGTTCGTGTTATACCCTCAATTTCCACTTGCGGAGTTTTACCGCGAGGCGTGTGAACAAACCAGAATCTGAGACACTAGTAACGTCGAACGACTCTATATGATTTGTTAATACGTTTTCCAAAATCATTTGTTTTACCATTCATAGTTAATTTTAGATTGCCTTAGTTTGGTTTCAATGTTTAGCGGAAGCATTAGTTTCTAAAGTTGAGCGGAAGCATAAAAATAAAGTAAAGGAACGGGCGCCAACACAAACGCCAAAACTAAAGAAAAACCCAAATAAATGTTTGTAAATGAGACTCGATAAAAAGATGTCTTGATCAATGCAAGTGAGTGCACCTAGAGCTCCTAGCGTCCTGAGAAACATGTAAAGAAACAAGTGTCAACATTAAAGAAGAGTGAGTTCACAGGTTTTCATAAATTCGTTTATTCGGTTATAAGTTTGTTTCCCCCGTTATCCCTAACCCGGGATAACGATTTAGTTCCATTATTCCCAACCCGGAATAATACTGATAGTTCCATTATTCCATACCCGGAATAATAATGATGTTCCATTATTCCTAACCTGGAATAATAACGTTGTTGGTTCCATTATCCCTAACCCGGAATAATACTGATAGTTCCATTATTCCTTACCCGGAATAATAATGATGTTCCATTATTCCTAACCTGGAATAATAACGTTGTTGGTTCCATTATCCCTAACCCGGGATAATATTGTTGATTCGTAATTAAGTTCAATGTTAACATGTAGGTAACTAGCCTAAAGTTATGTCACGTAAGTGTTCGCGATCGAAGCTGACTGTTGTGCCTCCGTGTTGCTAGGCCTATCACTGACCATGGCGAAGTTAGGCCAAATTATTCACCCGTTGACCATACCCGGTCGGCTAGCGCGACTAGCTCGGATGGGGCTTGTCGGGCCCAGTAGTACTACTTATAATTTCCCCGCTATCTAACCCAATACTAACGATCCGAGATATTGTCGAGGACTTGTGTGATATAGCTCCTTAGTGACCATAACGTACATTAACATTAACTTAGTTACCGAATTGTTTAACGACGTTAATTTCGTATAACGTAAAGAGATAGAGTTGTAGAGTGTATACATGTTTCTCCCCCTGTTGTTTAAAACCGGATAAAATTAGGGGCCGTGAACTCACCTTTAGTTGCTCGGTTAGTGTAACACAGAAGTTGCAAATGATGGGACCGTTAATTGCGTCCTAACAAGTCAATTGATTTAGAGTTAGTGTGTGAACACACTGATAAAAGCCCTACACATACTAACACACAATGCGGTACATACGATGACAATTCCTAACACTCAAATCATGCATGCAAGTATCATCATACCAATATAGTGATCAAACCAACCTATCATGAACACAAATCAATCCATACAACACTTTGGTACACACATTCGCAAGTTATCAAGTTTCAGCGTATATACTCATAATTAGGCAGTTTTCGAGGATTTTTATAAAATAGTTCCAACATTCCAAAAATTCCAATTATTTTACAGAAGGTGTCAACTATATTGTAGAATTTTATATAAATTTTTCAAGTCCTAACACTTTACCAATTATTCATAAATATTAATATACTAGGCTGCAGTCAGATTCGTCGCTTTCTGACTGCAGTCCACCGGAGAATTTATTTAAAAATCACCGTTCGTTCAATTAACAAAATTCCAGTGGGAGTTTCCCGGAAATTCCCATATCTAGTTGCTGTACAAATTTCATGATTCGAATCTCTACAGATTATTAGATCCGACTGGATAAATAACTAACAAAATTTCAGAATTTTCACAGCTTCAGTTACTGAACTTAATTGGCCACTTAAAAATATCAAACGACTTCAGAAAATTATGAATTTAGCGCCATTAGAAGCGTTTTTCAAAACTCTACGTTTTAGACTTCAGAAAATCCGTTTTTCGATAAATAATAACCAAGTTACAGCCAGTTGAAGTTGGCTGTAAACACCATTCAGCATCCTGATTTCAGCATTTTATCGCAATATAACCTGCTTAAACAATCGATACGTTAAATATAAGCGATCAAGAACAGCATTACTAATCATATATCGTCATATATATCATACCCATGCAAACCCTAATCATAACATATAGTTTTTATCACACAAAACGCAGCCTAATGTTTCTTGATTCCGCTAATCATCATGACCGCAACTAGCATAATTAATCGGCTAACATCATAACACTACATTCAAGCATGATCAATAGTTTATAATCCTAGTATAACTTTGCAAACAATGATAAACTCTAACCTTTTACACCGAAGATTAATGAACCGTGAGCGAGATGGGAGCCGATTTGGGTTTGAATGAGGATCGCGACCGAGAAGGAGCGAATGGAGAGGACTGTCGCGACCGAGAGGGAAGTAGCAAGGCTGTTTTGCGATCGAGAGGATGAATGGAAGGCTGCCGTCGTCTGTTTAGCTATTAGGGGTGTGTCTTTTTGTTTTGAAACAATGCACATGCATGTGTGTGTATATATAGCGCAAGAGGTAAAGGGAAAAGGGAAGGGTTTGCGGTTTGGGTGCTCGCGGCCGCAAGTGGTTCGGGTGGGTCGGTTTGGGTCTAAAACTTGATCCCCAAGTTTTGGTTAACTCCTTGAGTCGCAAGGAAATGACGTCGGCTCGTGTCGCGGCTCGGTTCGATTCGTCTATATATTTACTATATCTTTTATACATAAACACCATGAAATCAAGACGTAACATAATAACTCACCAACTTATAAACGTTTAACACACTTAGCACGTAATTCATTTGACAAGTTCACTAAATTATCATAATTATTTCGAGAGTGCAATTTAAGTCTTCGAATCAATTTAACGTAGGAACGAATAACCGTGAAGTAGTGCGTTTAAGATATCTGAAAAACCGGGATGTCACATTATCCCCATGTTGAAAGAATTTTCGTCCCGAAAATTGAGTATACGCGGTTTAGAATGCAGCATACATGTTTAGAGTGCCACGCACAAAGATTTAGTTCGTTAACAATGGTACGCGAAATTACAAGAAATTCCCAGGTTGTCACATCATCCCCATGTTAAGAGAATTTTCGTCCCGAAAATTTAGTTGGTGGTATCGTTAACTTGTTGCTCAGCTGCAAAGAGGTGTGGGTATTTGCTTTTCATTTGGTCTTCTCTTTCCCATGTGAACTCCGGTCCACGCTTAGAGTCCCAACGAACCTTGACGATCGGAATCTTGCTATGCCTTCGAGTCTTGATCTCACGATCCATGATCTCACGATCCATGATCTCGATAGGTTGTTCCACAAAGTGCAGTTGTTCATCCACTTGAATCTCATCCAATGGAATGACTAGGGTTTCGTCTGATAGGCACTTCTTCAGATTTGACACGTGAAAAATGTTGTGAACTCCACTGAGTTCGGCAGGAAGGTCTAATTGATAAGCTACGGGTCCGATACGTTTCAAGATCACAAACGGACCTACGTACCATGGGTTTAGTTTGCCTCATTTCCCAAAGCGGATTACACCCTTCCAGGGTGACACCTTCAGTAGGACGCGGTCGCCTACTTGAAATTCGAGCGGTTTGCGCCGTTGATCAGTGTAGCTTTTCTATCGATCTCGTGCCGCCGCCATGCGGTTTCTGATTTGTACAATCTTTTCAGTAGCCTCAAGTATCAACTCAGGGCCTGTGAGTTGACTGTCACCGACTTCTGCCCAACAGACCGGTGATCTACATTTACGACCGTATAATGCCTCAAACGGTGCTGCCGATATACTCGTATGGTAACTGTTGTTATACGAGAATTCCACTAAAGGCAGGTGGATTTCCCAACTATTCCCGAAGTCTACTACGCATGCCCTAAGCATGTCTTCCAAGGTCTGTATGGTCCTTTCGCTTTGACCATCAGTCTGAGGGTGATAAGCTGTGCTCATATCTAAGCATGTTCCCAACGCTTTCTGAAGTGACTGCCAAAAGTTGGACGTGAAGCGAGCATCTCTGTCTGAGATGATGGACGTTGGCACTCCGTGCCGAGAAACTACTTCCTTAATGTAGATGCGAGTCAACTTCTCCATCTTATCTGTTTCTTTAATAGCTAGGAAGTGTGCGGACTTAGTTAAACGATCCACGATTACCCAGATGGTATCGCAACCACCCAAAGTTCGCGGGAGTTTAGTGATGAAATCCATCGAGATCTGATCCCATTTCCACACTGGGATCTCAGGTTGTTGAAGTAGCCCCGATGGCTTCTGATACTCTACCTTGACTTTTGCACAAGTCAAACACCTGCTCACGTAGGTGGCTATATCAGCTTTCATGTTGGGCCACCAATACGCAGCTTTAAGGTCTTGATACATCTTATCCGAACCAGGATGGACAGAGTATCGGGATTTGTGAGCTTCGTCCATGACTAGCTTTCTGAGGTCTCCGTAGAGAGGTACCCATATGCGATTCATGAAATACCGGGCTCCATTGGGTTTTACTTCCCAATCGCGTTCCATCTTTCCCACCGACTCGGCCTTGATGTTTTCTTCCTTAACTGCTTCTAGCTGCGCGTCACGTATCTGTTCGGGTAATCCCGAATGAATGGTGAGCTGTAGTGCTCGTACCCGACGAGGTTTTAAGTGTTCCTTCCTACTGAGGGCATCAGCTACCACGTTAGCTTTACCCGGGTGATACCGAATGGCACATTCATAATCGTTCAAGAGTTCGACCCAGCGACGCTATCGCATGTTCAACTCCTTCTGATCAAAGATGTGTTGGAGGCTCTTGTGGTCTGTAAAGATTGTGCACTTCGTTCCATAGAGGTAGTGTCTCCAAATCTTAATTGCAAACACTACTGCTCCCAATTCCAGGTCATGTGTTGTGTAGTTTTTCTCGTGAACCTTCAATTGTCGGGACGCATACGCGATGACCTTATCGCGTTGCATGAGTACGCATCCCAATCCCTGAATGGAAGCATCACAATATACTACAAAATCATCTGTCCCTTCCGGCAAGGACAGAATGGGTGCACTGCAAAGTTTCTGTTTCAGCAATTGAAATGCCGCTTCCTGCTTGTCACCCCAAGCATACTTGATGCCTTTCTGAGTGAGGGTAGTAAGCCGTTGCGCGATCTTTGAAAATCCCTCGATGAAACGTCTGTAGTAACCAGCCAAACCCAAAAATTGGCGGATCTCCGTCAGTGTCCTGGGTGCTTCCCAGTTTTTGATAGCTTCAATCTTGGCGGGGTCGACATGGATACCCTTTTCATTTACGATATGCCCGAGGAACTGAACTTCCCGAATCCAGAAATCACACTTTGAAAGCTTGGCATATAGTTTCTCCTGTTGAAGTAATCCCAGCAGTAATCGTAGATGTTCAGCATGTTCTTCTTCACCTTTAGAGTAGATGAGTATGTCATCGATGAACACAATGACAAACTTGTCGAGGTATGGTTTACACACATGGTTCATGAGGTCCATGAACACCGCGGGTGCGTTGGTGAGACCGAAGGGCATGACCAAGAACTCATAATGGCCATACCGAGTACGAAATGCCATCTTAGCGATATCCTCCTCCCTGACGCGTAACGGGTGATAACCGGACCGTAGATCAATCTTGGAGTAGTAGCTTGACCCTTGAAGTTGGTCGAAGAGATCGTCGATGCGAGGTAATGGGTATCGGTTCTTGACAGTAACCTTATTGAGTTCCCTGTAGTCGATGCACATGCGGAAGGTCCCGTCCTTCTTCTTGACAAAAAGGACTGGAGCTCCCCATGGCGAAGTGCTAGGTCGGATAAATCCTTTTTCTAACAGTTCCTGAAGTTGGGTAGACAGCTCATGCAGCTCGGCTGGAGCTAGGCGGTATGGGGCCTTGGCGATGGGAGTTGCATGGTTTGCCAATTCAATTTCAAACTCCAATTGTCGATGTGGTGGGAGACCAGGTAACTCCTCTGGGAATACATCGGAAAAATCACGGACGACGGGGATGTCTTCTATACGTTTCTCGTCCTTAGGCTGTTCGGTAACCAGTGCGAGTAAAGCGAAAGAGTTCTTCCTCCGAAGATACTTCTGTGCTTGCATGTAAGAGATAATGTTTGTGACGGCGCCTGCCTTCTCGCCTTGCACCGTCAGGATTTCGTCGTTAGAAAGCGGAATACGGATAGGTTTTTCGAAGCAGAGAACTTCAGCTCGGACGTCGGATAGCCAGTCCATTCCGACTACCACGTCAAAACTACCCAGGGTAGTTGTCATCAGATCAACGGTAAAGGTGTGACCCGCGAGTTTGAGTTGACAGCCGGATACTATATGGGTCACATCTACAGATTTACCATCGGCAAGTTCTATGACGTAAGGGGCCTCTAGAGGTTTGGGCGTGAGATTTAGGTTCTTCCTAAAAGACTCAGATATAAAACTCCTATCCGCACCCCTATCAAAAAGCACAGTAGCAAAATGTTCATTAAGGGGAAACTTACCGGTGACCACGTTCGAGTCGTTTCTGGCCTCTCCGCGGCCCAGCGTAAATGCGCGACCTTTGGCACCTCCTGTGCCACCATTTCCATTATTGTTGTTGTTATTGTTATTGTTGTGGTTATTGTGGTTGTGGTTGTTCCCACCATTGTTGTTGTTGTTACGAAGCGGTGGGCAGTCTCTTTTGAAGTGGGTAGTGCTGCCACACTGATAGCATCCCCGGTTAACACCCTGCTGCTGACCCTGGGGTTGATTTTGGTTTTGTCGGGACATGATTTCCCCGCGATAATCCTTTGCCGCATGTCCCACCTTGCCACATCGTTGGCAGCGATTCCCGGCACAAGGGCCGTGATGATGAAGGTTACAGCGATTGCACTGTGGCTTTCGACCTACATAGCCGCTTGCGTTCTGGGCGTTGTTGGCGGGCTGATTATTGTGACCCCGGTGGCTGTTGAAATTATTGAACCGTTTCTGGTTCCCCTGTTGTGGCTGGGATGACGAAGACTGTCGAGCAGACGAGACTTCAAACTTTCTTTTATTATCAGGGGCAACTTCAGTCGTACCCCGAGTTGGCAACTTCTTTTGTTCCACCGCCTTATCGGTGAGTTTGTGCGCCAACCTGATTGATTGATGCTCAGTTGCAGGGTTACTAGCCATTACCATACCCTGAATCTCAGGGACCAGACCCCCAAGGTAGAAGTCGAGTCGTTTCTCAACAGTGTTGGCCAGATTGGGACATAGAAATACCAGGTCGTGATGTTTCGCTGTGTATGCTTCGATTTCAGATCCCACCATCTTGTGGTTCCATAATGTTTGCTCCAACTGTTGAACCCGGTATCGTGGACAGTACTCCTCTTTGATTAGGGCCTTAAACTCGGCCCAGGCCATTGCATTTGCAGCAATAAGTCCACGCGTTTGGACTTGTGCATTCCACCAAGTTAGTGCCCCATCCTCCAACGTTGAGGCAGCATACTTGACTTTGTTGGCCTCCAGACAATTGCACATTTCGAACACTGATTCGGACTTTTCGATCCAGCGGACCAGTCCTATGGGTCCTTCTGCCCCCGTGAATTTGCTTGGCTTCGCGTTGAGAAACATCTTGTACGGGTTAAGACCCCCTCCTGCCGGTTGGTTTTGAACACCCGCTAGAGCTTCATTCACGTGCTCTTGGATCATTGCAGCTAATTCTTCGGGCATCATGTTAAGGTTTCCGCGACCTCCAGTTGCTATTTAGATCTTCGTAAGACAACATAAACACACACCAGTAAGTCTATATATCCAATATAGTTATCCTATTCCATACTTAAATAATTCCTCAGATTATGTCAACCCAAATAAATTAAACAGTCAAAAGAAATATTCGATTAAATAAAGTTTCAACGTCTTACAAAGTGCCAACCAAACATATCAGTTTACTATAAAGTCTCAAGTTTAAACATAGGTAGGAAAATAAATAGACTGAAGGAAAGTAAATAAAATAAGCGAGACGTGTCAGTCTTCTACGTCTCCATCCCCCAAATCGCTATCGTTGCCGTCATCCTCCGCGGCGTTTCCAGCTTCTATAGCTGGGTCTTCCTCCGGATCCTCCTCTGGTTCCTCCTCTGGATCCTCCTCGGGATCCTCCTCGGGATCCTCCTCGGGATCCTCCTCTACCGGCATTGGAGGGGCTGGTGCTGGTGCGGGTACTGGTACAGGTGCCTGATTCTGTTCTAGTTCTTGAATTCTCTAGCTAGACTCAAGAACTCTGTCTTCTAGCCAGTCAGCCCTTAGCCGCTCAGCACGAAGATCTCTGGCTAAAGTGTTACGAGCTATCTTACTCGCATGTTGCTCTTCCTCGAGCGATCCAGTCTTACCTGTTAATTGTCGTATCATCCATCCCTGCGCTAGGATGGTTTCATGCATTCTTTCTAGTTGTTCTTGTTGCTTTCTTATCATATCTCTAAGTAGGTCGTTCCCTACTTCTAACGAGTTAACCGGTTCGACCGGCACAGCGATGGTCGGGCGTGAGGACGACTCCTCCCCTAGAGCGAGCCTTTTTCTCGCAGCTGAGCGTGTCTCCACGCCATAAGGTGGTGAGGGTTCCACCATAGGTGCCTTTCCCGGCGCCCTTGGTTGCGAAAGTTTGTCGGATGATGATGATGATGACATTGCCTGTTAGGTTGTGTAGTTAGTTACAAGTTGCATTCATTTCTTATTATGCATTCATATTCTACATAACACAATTGTGGTATAACACATAACAAGATATAACAATTCGGTGCCAAACTAAGTCTAGTGTCGCGAAATCAGCTATAGTTTAGGTCTACTTTTAATGCAAACCTGGTTCTCTATAGCTAGAGGCTCTGATACCAATCTGTCACACCCTCAATTTCCACTTGCGGAGTTTTACCGCGAGGCGTGTGAACAAACCAGAATCTGAGACACTAGTAACGTCGAACGACTCTATATGATTTGTTAATACGTTTTCCAAAATCATTTGTTTTACCATTCATAGTTAATTTTAGATTGCCTTAGTTTGGTTTCAATGTTTAGCGGAAGCATTAGTTTCTAAAGTTGAGCGGAAGCATAAAAATAAAGTAAAGGAACGGGCGCCAACACAAACGCCAAAACTAAAGAAAAACCCAAATAAATGTTTGTAAATGAGACTCGATAAAAAGATGTCTTGATCAATGCAAGTGAGTGCACCTAGAGCTCCTAGCGTCCTGAGAAACATGTAAAGAAACAAGTGTCAACATTAAAGAAGAGTGAGTTCACAAGTTTTCATAAATTCGTTTATTCGGTTATAAGTTTGTTTCCCCCGTTATCCCTAACTCGGGATAACGATTTAGTTCCATTATTCCCAACCCGGAATAATACTGATAGTTCCATTATTCCATACCCGGAATAATAATGATGTTCCATTATTCCTAACCTGGAATAATAACGTTGTTGGTTCCATTATCCCTAACCCGGAATAATACTGATAGTTCCATTATTCCTTACCCGGAATAATAATGATGTTCCATTATTCCTAACCTGGAATAATAACGTTGTTGGTTCCATTATCCCTAACCCGGGATAATATTGTTGATTCGTAATTAAGTTCAATGTTAACATGTAGGTAGCTAGCCTAAAGTTATGTCACGTAAGTGTTCGCGATCGAAGCTGACTGTTGTGCCTCCGTGTTGCCAGGCCTATCACTGACCATGGCGAAGTTAGGCCAAATTATTCACCCGTTGACCATACCCGGTCGGCTAGCGCGACTAGCTCGGATGGGGCTTGTCGGGCCCAGTAGTACTACTTATAATTTCCCCGCTATCTAACCCAATACTAACGATCCGAGATATTGTCGAGGACTTGTGTGATATAGCTGCTTAGTGACCATAACGTACATTAACATTAACTTAGTTACCGAATAGTTTAACGACGTTAATTTCGTATAACGTAAAGAGATAGAGTTGTAGAGTGTATACATGTTTCTCCCCCTGTTGTTTAAAACCGGATAAAATTAGGGGCCGTGAACTCACCTTTAGTTGCTCGGTTAGTGTAACACAGAAGTTGCAAATGATGGGACCGTTAATTGCGTCCTAACAAGGCAATTGATTTAGAGTTAGTGTGTGAACACACTGATAAAAGCCCTACACATACTAACACACAATGCGGTACATACGATGACAATTCCTAACACTCAAATCATGCATGCAAGTATCATCATACCAATATAGTGATCAAACCAACCTATCATGAACACAAATCAATCCATACAACACTTTGGTACACACATTCGCAAGTTATCAAGTTTCAGCGTATATACTCATAATTAGGCAGTTTTCAAGGATTTTTATAAAATAGTTCCAACATTCCAAAAATTCCAATTATTTTACAGAAGGTGTCAACTATATTGTAGAATTTTATATAAATTTTTCAAGTCCTAACACTTTACCAATTATTCATAAATATTAATATACTAGGCTGCAGTCAGATTCGTCGCTTTCTGACTGCAGTCCACCGGAGAATTTTATTTAAAATCACCGTTCGTTCAATTAACAAAATTCCAGTGGGAGTTTCCCGGAAATTTCCATATCTAGTTGCTGTACAAATTTCATGATTCGACTCTCTACAGATTATTAGATCCGACTCGATAAACAACTAACAAATTTTTAGAATTTTCACAGCTTCAGTTACTGAACTTAATTGGCCACTTAAAAATATCAAACGACTTCAGAAAAATATGAATCCAGGGCCATTAGAAGCGTTTTTCAAAACTCTACGTTTTAGACTTCAGAAAATCCGTTTTTCGATAAATAATAACCAAGTTACAGCCAGTTGAAGTTGGCTGTAAACACCATTCAGCATCCTGATTTCAGCATTTTATCACAATATAACCCGCTTAAACAATCGATACGTTAAATATAAGCGATCAAGAACAGAATTACCAATCATATATCGTCATATATATCATACCCATGCAAACCCTAATCATAACATATAGTTTTTATCACACAAAACGCAGCCTAATGTTTCTTGATTCCGCTAATCATCATGACCGCAACTAGCATAATTAATCGGCTAACATCATAACACTACATTCAAGCATGATCAATAGTTTATAATCCTAGTATAACTTTGCAAACAATGATAAACTCTAACCTTTTACACCGAAGATTAATGAACCGTGAGCGAGATGGGAGCCGATTTGGGTTTGAATGAGGATCGCGACCGAGAAGGAGCGAATGGAGAGGACTATCGCGACCGAGAGGGATGTAGCAAGGCTGTTTTGCGATCGAGAGGATGAATGGAAGGCTGCCGTCGGCTGTTTAGCTATTAGGGTTTGCGTGTTTTTTTTTTGAAACAATGCACATGCATGTGTGTGTATATATAGCGCAAGAGGTAAAGGGAAAAGGGAAGGGTTTGCGGTTTGGGTGCTCGCGGCCGCAAGTGGTTCGGGTGGGTCGGTTTGGGTCTAAAACTTGATCCCCAAGTTTTGGTTAACTCCTTGAGTCGCAAGGAAATGAGGTCGGCTCGTGTCGCGGCTCGGTTCGATTCGTCTATATATTTACTATATCTTTTATAAATAAACACCATGAAATCAAGACGTAACATAATAACTCACCAACTTATAAACGTTTAACACACTTAGCACGTAATTCATTTGACAAGTTCACTAAATTATCGTAATTATTTCGAGCGTGCAATTTAAGTCTCCGAATCAATTTAACGTAGGAACGAATAACCGTGAAGTAGTGCGTTTAAGATATCTGAAAAACCGGGATGTCACAGTTCGACCATGGGTGCCTTCCCCTGCACCCTTGATTGTCGAGATAGGTCGGATGATGATGATGACATAGCCTGCTGGGTTGGCATAGTTAGTTACGAGCTGCGTATATCACAATATACATATATATATATATATATATATATATAATATATCACATGGAACAATTGTAGTATAACACTTAACAAGATATCACAGTTCGGTGCCAACTAAGTCTAGTGTCGTGTAACAGCTATAATTTAGGTCTACTTTAAATGCAAACCTGGTTCTCTATAGCTAGAGGCTCTGATACCAATCTGTCACACCCTCAATTTCCACTTGCGGGGTATTACTGCAAGGTGTGTGATCAAACCAGAATCTCAGACACTAGCAATATCGAACGACTCTATATGATTTATTTATACATTTTCCAAAAACATTTGTTGTAAACATGCATAGTCATTTTCAAAATCTCAAGGTTTCAAAGTTTAGCAGAAGCATTAAAATAAAGTAACGAGCGCCAACATAACAGCCAAAACCAAAATCCCAAAAATTATTCATAAATAGAGACTCGATAAAAATTGTCTTGATCAAATGCAAGTGAGTGCACCTAGCGCTCCTAGCGTCCAGAGAAACATGCAAAGAAACAAGTGTCAACATTAAAGAAGAGTGTGTTCAAAGGTTTTTATAAGTTCACAAGTTCGGTTTAAAAGATTGTTTTTCCCCATTATCCCTAACCCGGTATAACGACATTGTTCCATTATTCCTAACCTGGAATAATAAGGTTGGTTCGTAAATAAGTTCAATGTTAACATGTAGGTAGCGAGCCTAAAGTTACGTCACGTAAGAGTTCGCGATCGAAGCTGACTGTTGTTGCCTCTGTGTTGCCAGGTCTATCACTGAACATGGCGAAAGTTAGGCCAAATTAATCACCCGTTGACCATTCCCGGTCGGCTAGCGCGACTAGCTCGGGTGGGGCTTGTCGGGCACAGTAGTACTACTATAATTTCCCCGCTATGTAACCCAATACTAATGATCCGAGAGTTGGTTGAGGACTTTCGTGATAAAGCTACTTAGTGACCATAACGTACATTAATATTAACTTAGTTACCGAATAGTTAACGGCGTTAATTTCGCATAACGTAAAAAGATTGAGTTGTAGAGAGTATACATGTTTCTCCCCCTGTTGTTCTAAAACCGGATAAAATAGGGGCCGTGAACTCACCTTAAATTTTTCGGTTAGATAAACGCAAAAGAAGCAAATGATGGAACCGCTAATCGCATCCTAACATGTCAACCGATTCAAAGTTAGTGTGTGAACACACTGACACAAAACCCTACGCATAACTAACACAAAGTACGACACACGTAATAACCAATTCGAAACCATAATCATGCATGCAAAGTATCACCATACAAAATAACAATCAAACCAACTTGTCATAAACACAGGATAACTCATACAACACTTAGGTACACACAAACGCCAGTTATCATGTTTCAGCTTGTACGCTCATAACTGGGCTGTTTTCGAGGATTTTTATAAAATAGTTCCGTCATTCCAAAAATTCCAATTTTTTTACAGGAGGTGCCAATTAGACTGTAGATCTTTGTGTGAAATTTTCAAATCCTAAATCTTTACCAGTTATTTATAAACATTTATATACTAGGATGCAGTCAGATTCATCGCTTTCTGACTGCAGCCACGAGAAAAATTATTTAAAAATCATCATTCATCCGATTAACGAAATTCCAGTGGGAGATTTTCGGAAATTTCCATCTCCAGTTATTTTCCAGACTTCGTGACCTAACACCATACAGATTATGAGATCCGACTCGATAAACAACCTGCAAATTCTGCAGAATTTACGCACCTTCAGCTGCTGCACTAAATGACCATTTAAAAATAGCAAACGACCTCAGAAAAATATGAACCGGCGCCATTTAAATATTTTTTCAAAAAGACACGTTTTAGGCTTCAGAAAATCCACTTTTCGATAAATAATGATCAGTTTACAGCCAACTGAAGTTGGCTGTAAATGTCAATCAGCTTACTGTTTTCGACTTTATCGCATTAGAACATGTGTAAACGGCCATGACGCTTAGTTGTATTGATTAACAGCAGGTTAACTTGTCAAATATCATCATATATATCAATATTCATGCAAACCCTAAATATATATCATGATCTTTATCGATAAACGCAGCCTACGATTTTAATATTCAAACATATCATCACAACCTCAAGGATTCGCATATTCATGCGAACTAATCATACACCACAACGCTTTTTCATAATAATATCATACAAACACATAATCATGATCAAGATTACACAAAACCTAGTGTGAATCGCAATACAATTAAACCCTAACCTTGAAAAGATGATGATTAGCGAACCGGGACAAGCTTGGAATCGATCCGAGGGGTGTATAACTTGCACGACCGAGAGAGAGGGGGGGCTGCCGTCGACCTCACTAGAGTGTTAGGGTTTTGTTTTTTTTTTGAAGGTTTTCTACAACATGCATGTATAGGTGATATAAGAGGGGGTCGCATAAGGGGGCGGTTTGGGTTAGTTCCTTGGGCCGCAAGGAAGTGTGGGTCGCAAGGGGGTGTGGGTGGCGGGTTGGGTTTGCTTGGTCGCGAAGTCGAAACGTTTCACAGGCTTGGTTTGGTTTATAAATAGAAGTTACTAAAATATTATTCGCGACACGGAGTTTATAAAATATTAAATCACGTTTTTGGAGTGAGACGCAATAGATTCACAAATGTCTAATAACACATAGCACGTAATTCAGATACAACCGTCTAATAACACATAGCACGTAATTCACCAAATAGATTCACAAAGTTAGCGTGTTATTGCGAGCGTGTAATTTAATTCTCCGAATTAAATCAGCGTAGGATGAATAACAATAAAGTAGCGCGTTTAAGATACCTGAAAAGCCGGGATGTCACACTCAGGGTACACTCAAGCTAAGATATATCAAAGTATGGTTTAGATCTTATTAAGGCAGTAGCGTTCCTGGTAAAGGGCTAAATACCCAGATAGGGTGATCACTTTTAATGTTCGAAATATAGAAATAAAAAGTGTTAATTGTAGCGTATGAGATAGCCGATCATAGGCGATACGAACATTAAATCGTGAACCCTAAGAGTGGCATATCGGAGATTGATTGTAGCTTAAGAAAAAAAACATGTCACAAAGATGACTTATGACACAAGAGAGTTTGCAAACTGAGTTGCAAGGTATTCTCGTGATGATGAAACTGAAATCCGTGTCACAACTTGGGATTTTGAGAAAAAAAACTCTCATAAAGCGCCACAATGATAGCATTACAAAGACATAGAATTTAAATAATCTAACACATAACCAAACAAAACTAACACAAAATCTCTCATGATTTGTTTAACGTTGCTTTTGATGATTTGACAGACACACTTATATATAGGATGTACCAGCAGCATGTCCACCATGTCTCTATCAAACTTTCATTCATATCGTTATTCGAATCTGACACAACAACACTTACACATAACTTCAAATGACCAGTTTAACAAGGCTTTTGAGAGTTTCACGAGAATACTTATGATGTAATAATAATGGCCTTATCCTTTGCAGGTCACGCCGTAAAAGAGCAATGAACGTGAAATTGCAATAATATGAAATAATGATAACGGCCTTGTCCCTTGCGGCTGAAGCCATGAAATAGTGATAATGTGAAAATTGCAATAATATGAAATGACAATAACATGAATGACAATAGTAGGAAATGATAATAATATGAAAAGACAATATAATCAAATAGTATGAAATAACAATAGCGTAAAATGTCAGAGCATGAATGGAAATGATGATAGTTTAAAATAGTAACGTTGAAAGTGTGACAACAACACAAGCTATCAACGCTATAAATAGGATTTAATAATAGTATAGAATGACGTTAGTGTGAATGTCAATAATATGAAGTGGAAATAATATGAAATGTTGACAATATGGAATACCTAAACATGAGGTCGAATGACGAAAGCAACAAAATGGTAGCAATAACCTTAGCTTCTACAAGTTAAGTGATGTATACGGATTGAACAATAGTAAGGTGTCATAAAGTAGATTATAGAAGCAAAACCAATGTTCTCGGAATGGCAGTCTAACGGTTCATCTCGGGTGGTGGAAATGGTAGTAGGAAAAATTATAGGTTTTACTTAGAACTTTTACTTGTTTAAAAAGTGTTGTGTTAACCCTAGCTTTGTTAACAGACTCAAGTTTATTGAGTTTTGTATACTTGATTTAACACGTCACTAAGTGTGAAATTTTAGTAATAGTTTTTTTGGCACGTATAACACAATATAATTTAAATTAATAAAGATATATTTTTGTTTAGCTTAGGAAAAGTTTTAAGGTTTGAAATAGAAAATTTATTAAACATATATATTTTTTATATAAAAACCAAATTTGAAGGTCACAAAAATTTAACGTCTCCGTATGCCCTTTACTCGAATATCATAATCTATGGGCATAATTTATGAAAACTGTAAGAGTTCTGACGCTCAGGATGTCTAGTACCACCACTTGTGGTGAGTAGGGTTACAATTTAGCACACAAGGCACATAAGATACCTAATCAAGCTATAGTCTAGGTCTAAGGGTTGAAGTCTAGTAACCTAAATCTCACAGTCTTTGGCTCTGGCTCTCATACCAATTTATCACAACTCGACCCGTGGCGGATTATCGGTCGAAGCGAGATGATTGTGCAAAGCTTATGGCACTATTAATGTTTCAATATCTAATCATGTCACAATTTAAAATGCCACATTAAACATAACAAGTTTCAGATAATTCAAACAAAATTGATAACATAAAACATAGAAATAATTCCATTTATTTTGTCTAAGACAATCCTACATGTTTTCATCCATACATCATCAAACCTTGTTCCTGTACCATGTGTAAAATATTTTGGGGCAACTAAAAGAAGTTGGTGAGTAAATCTAAGTTTTAATAAAAGTTCATATGCAAATCATGTGATAATGAGACAATAACAAAGACATAATCACAACAAATACACATTCAGAACAAAAACAACAAGAATAAATTAAACCAACCAATGCGATACACGAGACTCAAGCCCTAAAGAGTGAATATAAATGATAGTGGTGATACTAGGCTCAACCCATGGTCGTGGGGAACTTTTTTAGCAAGTGAATTCTGTAACATTTACAAAATTTCAACTGTTGTACACTTTCTATCGTTTTCGTGTTTAATAAAATTTTATATCACTTACGAAATACATAATCGTACGATAGAGCAAAACCATAATCACGACATTTCCAGAACAAAATCCAAGTTACATATGCCTTAATACCCTTACATAACCTAAACAATGTACTAGAAGGGTTAAAAATGGCAAACAAATGATAATACAAGTCCAGGGACAAAAGCTGTCAAAATGCAAAATTTTTGGCATTAGAGTGCCTTACGGACCGTAACCTAGTTACGGTCCGTAAGGGGTGCCAAGTATGTAGAAACTTGTGGGTAGCAAGCCTTGTTCACCGAGCATGCCAAGTTGCACCTTTCTTGCCACCTCAATTATGGTTAAGGCACATGTGTGGACACTAAGCAACAACCCTAACACCTCATCAAACACTTGTGAAGCTCTCCTTGATCCAAGATTTGTATAAATAGCCATGAATTATTTGAGTTCTTCACACCATTCTTTTCTATCTCACTCAAAAACTCTCTTGGAGCTTGTTTAAGTAATTGAGGCCTCCTTATTTGAGTTGTAAGCTTCCTTCTTGAACACTTGTAAGTGTTTCTCCTAGTTTATGTCATTTAGCTAGTTATGAGCCAAAACTCAAGCAAATTGACTTTTGCTTTGACTTTCGGTTCTGACCATTTTGGTCATGTCAAAGTTCAAATTGAACTTTGTTACGTGATCGTAATATTGAAGGTGTTAATCCTTTGCGATTACACCCTCTGATAATCACGTTTATTAGGCGAAATGACGAGTCAAACATGTTTTAAATAGAATTCAAAAATCCATAAAATGCATTTTACAACGAATGAGTTTTTAAGTATTAAAGCCATTAGTTTTGACACCAAATCAATTTGTATAACATTATAAAGCATGTTTTAACATGTCTAGCTATTACTTCTAGTTTAGCGCTTAATTCTTAGTTGAAAGTCGAGCTGTTTAACTTCTGCTTTTACTTTTGAATCTAACCCGTTTGGTCAACCTTAGCATCCAACCCAGCCCAATTATATGACCATAGTAATATAGGGAATAACCCTGTGAGGTTATAGCTTATGGTCGTATCATTTGATGGGTTAAATAACAAGTCAACTATGCATACTTTTAGAATGTCAAAAATACCCTTTTTGCGTAGAATAGTTTTAAACCTATATGAGCAATGTTTTTGACATCTAAACTGATCATACAACATTATTAAACATGTTTTGACATATCGGACTCGTCATAGGACTCATTCGACCATCGGTATCATAATTACGCAAACGACTCGTTAAAGTGGCGAAGACCATTTTAACAAGTCGTAACGGGTCAAAACACATTTAAACACTTTCCAATCAGATTCTAAGGTTTAACCAACCATATTATATGAGATCCCTCACTTGTTTGGTTATAAACCACATTCTATCTGATCTTCCACTTAAGCCACGATATACAATAACAAACTGATCATCTGATATATTAAGAAGCACTTGAGTTTTGCTAGCACAATAAAGCAAGTCATCAACAATAAAGTGAGTACATAGTTCCCCACTTTTCAGTTTCCAAATTGTTTTGGGGTGATTCATATGTGCTAATTATTTTCCACATATGCAAACATTATTTACATGTGGTTTATATACACAACACGCTTTACATTGTATGAAACTTGATGGTGCATTAAACTCGACAATCATACATTCATTAACTTTGGCCAAGTCGACCGGTAGTATGTTATGGTACCATAGGATTGACAACCTATTCCTGCTTCCTAGGTATGTTTGGAAGTTACCTTTAGGAATGACATATACTGTGAAATGCATTTGATAAACCCTTTTAGGGATTATCTGACAGTCAACAAAGGCTTGAATGTATTTTCCAACAAACTCGTTTAATACTAAAAGTCAATTGCTTTATACAAAACAAAACATTTTGTTTAAGCAAGACATTTGATCATACAAGACAATTGGTTAATTTATACAAGACAATTCATTTGGTTGGTTTATACAAGACAAATCATTTGGTTGGTTTATACAAGTTGGTTGGTTTATACAAAGGCACAAATGGTTTCTAAGTTAACGATACAATGTTTTCTTTTAAATCGATTGATTACTCACATGGTTTTACAAAAGAAACAATTTTTGTCAAAGATTCATGGCAACAAAGATTTATTTAAAATATCAACTCTTGTAGTTGTTCAGACATATTTCAATACTCAAAGCCATGAGTCTTGACCATAAAACCTATGTTATTCACCAACATTCATTGTTGACTGTCTTTTTCACATATGTTTCAGGTACAAATGTTTGATACTTTTACAAATATGTCATAAAGAACAGTTTATTGTGTTATGTTTATGTTTTGTTTGTATTCCTAAAGACAATGTAATTCAAATAATCAATAAAGCATAAACTTTAAGTAACTTTTGTTTGAAACAATTTGTAACGTGACTACCCGGTGATTCCACCACGGGTTGTTTTACGTGGTGGGGGTGTTACAGATTCACAATGTGATACTGAGACACAAAGTCCGTAAACAAACAAGTAATAAGTATATAGTGTGATACAATTGACTGAGACACAAAGCGAGTTAACAAACAAGTAACAAATATATATAACACATAATCCACACACTAATATTTACATGATTTGATAATTGAATTTAAGTGAAATTTTTTATTATTGCGTGATACATGATACACCTCAAAACGTTTAATATAAAAAGGGGAATATAGATCTACTCATAGTTTGTGAAGCATTATCGCGAAAATGAAACCATCCAAGAAAACAAATAAATCCAAGTGTAACAGATACCCTTTAACACCTCGTCCACGTGGAACTTGTGATGGAAATGTCAGGGAGTCATGTTACAAATTGTTCACAACACATAGGACTATGTTTCATTGTATTAATTTGTCGAATTACATTGTTTTACAAACACAAAGAAATACAAATATCTATTTTTAGATTTAAGCAAACTAAGGCCCAAGTATGTTTCTGTGTGAAGCATACTTGAATATCATCAGGCATTAGTACCTGAAACATATGTGGAAAATAGAAGGTCAACAAAAGTTGGTGAGTAACATAGGTTTTGTAGCCAAGTACATGGCAAAATGTTTAGTATCATAATATTTTTTGTCAAACACAAGAGTTGGTGTATAAAATAGTTTATGTAGCCAATTCATTGCAAAAATGATTAGTATTGCAAAACTTTGGTTTTGATAACAAAACTTGTAGCATAAATGTAGTATAATTAAGATTGCGAAAACTAAACAATTTGTGTTCGTTTTAGGAAAACATTCAAGCCTTTGTTGTCTTTGTAGAAATAACCACAAGGGTTTATTCCAATTGAGTAATTCAGTTTCTATCATTCCCAAGATAACTTCCAACACAAACATAACATCCGAGAAGCGGGAATGGGGTTTCAAGCCTACAGCACCATAACATACTACCGTTCAGCTAATTAAAGTAAATGAATGTATTATAGTTATGGATACAATGATACACCACCAAGTTTCGCATATAGTAAAATTATTTGTATATGTAACAAGTTTGTAATTTGAAAATAGTTAGCACATACCCCAAAATGATTTAAATACCGAAAAGTGGGGACTATGTACTCACTTTAGTTGTTGATGATAAGTTTACACGTGCTTGAAGAGCTCAAGTATTTCCTAATATTTAGGATGATTACATAGTTAGCAGAGATTTTATTATGCTTTAAACAGAATATTGGATAAAATGTGGTATACAACCAAATGAGTGTAGGATCTCGTGCAATATGGGTTGTTAAACCTTACATTCTAATTTGGAAGTGTTTTGATAGGTTTTTGACCCATTACGACTTGCTAAAATGGTTTACGTCATTTTAACGGGTGGTATGAGCAAATACGGGTCCCGATGGTCGCATGAGTCTTATAACAAGTCCGACATGTCAAAATATATTTTATGATGTTATACAAACTAATTTGGTGTCAAACCTTTTTGTTATAAACTTAAAAGTCCACTTGCCACAAAATGCATAAAGCTGGGTTTTGACTTTTAGTAATTTATGTTTTACTCGTCATTTGACTCACTTGAACGTGATAATCACGAGGTATAATTGTTGGGAATTATAGCTTATCAAATAATGATCACATAGGAAAAGTTAATTGAACTTTGAGTTGACCATAATGGTTAGAACCGAAAGTCAAAGAAAAAGTCAAACTGCTTGACTTTCGGATAAATACTATAAAAACTGAAATCAACATGAAAGAACACATATTAGTGCTAGAAGGAACACATGAACTTAGAAGAGGATCCTCCTTTAGATCAGAAATAACTCCAAGAGTATTTTGAAGAAGTGAAGAATGAAAGGTGTGAAGAAAACTCAAGAACAAGGTGCCTGTTTACAAGCTTGCTAAGGGTTTGTAGAGGTGTTTAGGTGTTGATTAGTGTCATAATAGGTGTTTAAAGGAGAATTAAGGTGGCAAAATTCGTGCAAGATGGCATACTTGGAGAACAAGGCTTGCTGCCAACAACATTTTGTTCCCTGGTGATCCCTTGTGGTCCGCAAGACCCTCTGACACGCAGAAAGTTTGTTTGTTGACAGTTGTAGCCCCTGAACTTATATTTTCAGCTTTTTGACAACTTTAACCCTTCTAACTTATTATTTAAGTTATGTAAAGGGCATTAAGGTATGTGTAACTTATATTTTGTCTTGAGAATTTTTTTAATATTGTTTGCTTGATCGTAGGGTAATGAAACATGTAAATAAGAAATAGAATTTTATTAAATACGAAAATGAAGAAAGATTATAAGTTTTGGAAGTTTTCTATGGTTACATACCCTAAAAATATAACATAACAAAACAAAACAAACAGAACGATAAAACGAGACTAAATGATTCGGATTCTTGATCTGGGGACTTTAGTTTTAAATATCTTATGTGAGGCATATGTTATCTTTCCACAAAATAAATAATGAGTCATGTACAATTTCTAAATAAATATAAAATTATTTGTAATAATAATATGAAATTATTTATATTACTATGTATTGTAAAAATTGCTAAATTTAGTAAATTTGGCAATAGTTCATCTAATAGTTTAATGAAATAGACAATTATAACTATCTTGTATTTTTATCTAATATAATTAAATTTGTAAAAAGAATTAATTAGGATTTATAATTTGTTTAATCTTTTAATAAAAAATAAATTACCAATAGTTAAGATATTGTTATAAAAATTCTATACCCTATTTTATTTTCTATAGAAATTAGAAATACTATTTGTGATATAATATTTTGACGGATTAGTAATTTACTATGATTTTCCAATGTAGTGTAATATTCCGAAATTTCGTAATAAAACCATATGGTGTCCGAAAGTTCCAAAAATATACACAAACTAACTAAGCTAATAATGAACAATAACATAAGTTTAATTTTATCAAAACAAATCTCTACGGTCAAAGCCAAAAATTATGATATTCAAGAACCCTAGTTTATCAAGAAATTATATTCGGATTCGTATGCGCTTCTTGTGACATTTGTGCCTTTTTAATCATTGCACAATTACAAACAATTTTGTATTCAATGAAACCCTGTGTTTTATTTTTAAATATTTTTGTATTCAATAAAATCTTGTATTTTATTAATGAGAATGCAAAAATGTCAATCGTTGCACAATTTCGATCATTTTCGTGTTCATTAAAGCGTTTTACGCATTTTTGTGAAACGCGTAACCGTACAACCGAACGAACCGACATCCACAACATTTTCGGGCTTAATCCAGGTTATACATGTCTTAACACCTTTACATAACCTAAATATTATGTTATAGGGGTTTAAAATGGCAAACAAGTGAAAATACAAGTTCAAGGGCCAAAAATGTCAAAAAAAAAATAATAAATATTTTTGTTTCTTCACCAAGTTTGCTACCTATCTCCAATTTTTGACACCTAGCACTCACTTTGCCACACTTAATATGGTGTTAACACATGTTAGGACACTAATCCACACTTGAGGAAAATTGTCATCACCTCCTTAATCCTAAAATACTATAAATACCCCATGATTCTTCCATTTTTTCACACCACTTCAAAACACTTCAAAGCAAAGTGTGAAGTTCTTCTTTCTATCCTTCTAGGAGCTTGTTTCCAGCCTTTGGAAGCCTTCTATCTTGAGTTCCGAAAGTGTTCTTCAACACGAGTAAGTACTCTTCCTAGTTCTTTCATTTTTTTAGCTATTTTGAGCTAAAAGTCGAACAATTTGGCTTCCTGATTGACTTTTGGTTCTTACCATATTTGGTCAAGTCAAAGTTCAATAGAACTTTGCGACGTGATTGTAATCACGAAGGTTATAATCCCTAACGATTTCACCTTCTGATTACCACGTTTATTAGTCGAAGTGACGAGTCAAAGTTTTGGCCAAAAATGCGCATGATACCAAGTTTTGATACCAAATCAGTTTTATAAACTTAGTGAGACATATTTTGACATGTTTAACTCGTCACTTCTAGTTTAGTGCTTATTTAGGGTCGTAAGTCAAGCGGTCTTGACCACCGCTTTGACTTTCGAATCCGACCCGTTTGGTCGATCTTAAGATCCGACCAAACACATATTTGTGACCATAGTTGTATAGGGAATAACCTACTGAGGTTATGTTTTATGGTCACGTCATTTGGTTAGTGTTATGATAAGCCACTTCTATGTTCTTAAAAAATACCAAAATGCCCTTTTGCGCATAAATCCATTCTAAACACATGTAACCAAATTTTTGACATATAAACTGATGTTATAACAGTTTCAAACATGTTTGGGCATTTAAGACTTATCATAGGACATGGTTAACCATGTGATCACGTGTTTACGCTAATGACCCGTTAAAGTAGCATAAACTACCTTAACGAGTCATAATGGGTCAAAAGCACTTAGGATCCTTTCCAAATCAGAATGTTAAGTTTGTTAAACCATATCACATGAGTTCCAACACTCGTTTGCTTTATAAGACTTCATTCTGTCTGATCTCTTGTTTGTAGTCCCGACACGCTAACATATTTATCTGACACATTAGGACACGTTTGAGCTTTGTTTATTCCGTTTATCAAGAACACTTTTGCAATCCCAAGTGAGTACATAGCCCCCTCTTTTACATTTTCTAAATGTTTTAGGGTGATTCATATGTGCCTATAATTATTTTCAAGAGTTCAAAACAATATACATGGTTTATATATACAAAATGATTTTCAATGTGAGTACATAGTTCCCCCTCTTTTACATTTTCTAAATGTTTTGGGGTGATTCATATGTGCCTATAATTATTTTCAAGATTTCTAAACAATATACATGATTGATATATACAAAATGATTTTCAAAGTGAGCATATAGTTCCCCTCTTTTACGTTTTACAAATGTTTTGGGGTGACTCATATGTATCATTTTCAAGTTTTCAAAAAAACAATGTCTATGGTTTATATATAAAACAATACGATTTCAATAATGTGAACAATTTGTTGCTGCGTTATCCATAACACGAATGACATTCATTAGCTTTGGCCGAGCCGACCAGTAGTATGTTATGGTACCATAGGACTGACAATCTCATTATCGGGTTCTTCACTGGATTTGGTGGAAGTTTAGGTAATGACAGAAACAATTTCTGATTAAAAAATCATTTGTTGATTTGTTAGTCTAGTTTAAGAGAACCTTTGGTGGTCTATTAAAGATACCCTTTGGTGGTATAGCCAACCCAGGTTTGAATGTGTTCATTAAAGAACGATCAAAAGTTTTCACAATTAAAAATACGGACGATTTGTTTATGACATGGACAATTGGTTTATGACACGGACGATTGATCTATAACACGGACAAATGGTTTATAACACGTACAAATGGTTTTGAACAATGTCACGCAATGATTTTCACTTAAAGATATAAACCATACGGAGTTTTCTTTTGAATCAATCTATTAGAAGGTTTTTTATATGAGAAACGTTTTGGTCAAGATTCATGGCTATAAGGTTTACACAACTCTAACCAACTTGTTTTAGTTGGTTAATTATATTGCATATCAAACACTTTTGATACGAGGTTTTCACTTAACGACTCTTGTAGTCGGACGAGGTGTTGCAATATGTATACAAAGCCACGAATTTGATATACTCACAAAACCTATGTACTCGCCGGCATTTTTATGCTGACTCTCATTTCACATATGTTTCAGGAGTCAATGCTTGATAATATGATGCATGCTTCACGTAGGAATGGACACGGGCCTTAGTGACTTAAAACATGAAAGACAATTTATTTATGTGTTGTTTCTATTTATCCTAAGATAATGTAAACATTTAACTTAATGAAATAAAAATTTAAATTCCATGAGTTGTGAAACAATAGTTCTGTGGCATGACTCCCCGACGTTTCCGTCGCGGTTCGTTGTTTTACGCGGTCGGGGTGTTACACTTCTATCACATAAATGAAATGAAGGGTTTTCTAGAGCAAGAAAAACTAAACATAATAGACTTAAGAGTCACCTAAATTAGTTAAGAAATGAGGGATATTTGATAGAACAAGTTACACGCCCTAGATCCTCCTTCACTTGAATTCATGAGTTTGAGAGAATGTTAATTGGACTGGGAGTGGGGAATGATGTGAGGGGATGATATGGTTCATACGGGACTTGTTTTCTGAATTAAGATTAATGAATTAAGATTAAAATGATCATGTGCTCATAAGCTTTAGTGGAGAATAAGTTTCAAAATTAGTTAGTCATATAAAGATTTTATTCAAATTATTTAAGTGTAGAGAATGAAGTCTCCATCATTACAAATTGTTTGAAACCTTTTTTAGTGTCAAACAACACAGAATAACATCAAAACAATCGGGTCGGGATGCTGGATTTTGGATTGGGGTCGGGTATGGTTTTGGGAGAAAATGACGACCAGGGGGTGTCGTTTGGAATCGTGATGATGTCCTCTAGGAGTTGTGGGCGATGTAGGTTGAGATTTTAGGGTGATGTTGTTTTATTTGCTTATTAGGCAGGTTTATGTTACTTCGTACAAAGGTAAGAATGTTAGAACTTTTGAATGTTTATATGTTACTTCGTACGAAGGTAAGAACGTTTAGTTCGTACAAAGATAGTTTAGCTTACTTCGTACGAAGGTATTGTTAGTTTGTATGAAGGTATGCTGGCTTGGTCCACACGAAGGTGCCCAAAATACCCTCGTACAAAGGCATTTTTTGATCGTAGTGACGAGACGAGTGTCTAGAAAAAAATTTGTGATTGAAATTTTTTTCGAAATTTTAACGACAAATTCGGGTTGTTCAAGGACACCATCGGGAGCTTCAGAGAATAGATTTGATGATATAATCACAGAGGATTGAAGATAATGGGGTAGTCACGGATATATATATATACATATATACATATATATATACGTATATATATACTATATATATACGTATACGTATACACGTATATATACGTATATATATATATAGATATATATATATGCAAAATGATGATCATTTGCTATAGTGACTATTAAGCCATAAAAGAAAAATCCGCATTGATGAAAAACACACTTTTGTGGACTAAAATGGCACATTTTCCGCATAGTTGAGTTTTTCAGAGAATAGAGAGCACTGAATTTCCTAGATTTGAGGGGGAAATTCAGTGATAAGTTTTAAAGAGGTCAGAATTTGAGAAAATAGGGGGAATAAAAATTTCTGAGAATATATTGAAATTCTGGCATTTTTGAAATTCGTGACGTGCAACAGTATTCGGGTGGTTCCCACTTTAGGTTATCCTGGGATACATAAGATTTGGATTTGTTAGTTTATGATCATAGGAAGTTCCGAGTCTTCAGATCGTGATACAGATTGATATCTTAGGGTTTGAGTCCCAGGTCTTCGTCAAGCCGGTTAGCATGATTAGAGTTAGAGGATGCAGCAGTAATATCGATACTTGTAAGATATCAGAGGGTGTTCAAGATATTAGATACACGAATACTTGATGATAGTCTAAAGTGTCAGAATGGTTAATCTTCAAGCAAAGGAATTGTTTTTTGTACTAACCCGGGGAATGATGATTTTGTTGATTAAGTTGTTGTCGGGTCTGACGGAGAAGACTATATATCTGTTATCATGACTGAAGAGGAAGAATATGATTCTGATCATGGAAGAATGTTTTAAGATCTGAATGTGTTACCAGATGATTTGTTATCCGGTGAAGATTTGCTGATTAAAGAGATTACCGTTTTGATGATCAATCATTCTAGAGTGTGTGTAAAAGTGATTACGGAAAACGGGATTTCAGATTTTTGGGGATATTCACTTAGTTGAAGTTTTTCAGTGTGATATTCGAAGTTTCTATCAATTTCCGGTTGGGTTTTTGAGGATTAAGAGATTCAGATCACGTGCTAAAGGGTTAAATCAAAAACTTAACACGGATGTGGTTAAAGTTGAAACAAAAGCTACATGGATTAGTTTCGAGTTAGTAATTATTCATGAAGATTACAGTTAAGCAAAGGAGGTCGGGAACAGTGCAAACAAAGACCGGAAGATTCATTCCAGGGGGAATTTTTGCATAATGAAGATAATGCAAGCCCGAATCATCAAACAAGGGGGACTCAATTGAAGATATCAAGATGCCTGATTGAAATTGCAGTATTCAAACAGGGCTCTCATATTTAAAGATCAAGATTCGATATTGACGGCCAAGGGGAAACTATTGATACATATTTTGTATGTCTGCCACTATGCGAATAGGCTAGATAAAGCATGTGTTGAATATTGTATAGATTAGATACGGACACATGGCTTTGGAGATGTCGAGAGAGGTTCGTACGGATGTAATCTTTTATAGATGTAGCCTCGTACGAAGGTAACACCCTCATGCGAAGGTAGCATCCTCGTGCGAAGGTAACACCCTCGTACGAAGGTGATTACCTTCACACATACAAGCACCCACGTCCCAACCTCGAGTAGATATAGTGTGTTGTCTGTTCGTTAGTGGTTAAGTTCTGGAGTTCCTAGAGGGGAAATGTTAGAGAATGGAAAGATGTATACTCTTTCGGTATGAATGGAATCATTCGACTTCTACTCTGTTCTTAATAACATTCTACCGAATTAACACTATCCCATCCGAACTTTCGTCTAATCCCGCGTGTTCCTAGACTATCAACTGCTTCTTTGGGTAATATTCTAACGAGTCATAGGTGCCTGAAACTGATCTGGTAACAACTATTAACTTACTTTGTTGTTTTGATTATCATATATTATCATACAGTTGTTTTAAAAGGAGTCTGGCATTACAAATTCTAACGATGAGGAGGAGGTTGTGTCTGGCGTCCATTTTGATTAAAACAAACCGTTGCTAGATTTTAACGAGCCTCCCCTATTGATGAACGTTATCCGATACAATAAGGCCATCCAGATTATCGATATGGGTGTTAAGACTCTTTGGATGGCAAAGGATACGCTGGTGAACCATCTTTAAACATGCAACAAGACTACCGGATGGCGGAGGACACACCGGTGAACCTCTAAACACACCACCGTATCATGATGAGTAACCCCCTAAACTGAGCAATCCGTATGAAACTAAAAAGGTATCACATTCATTTAGTTACATGAGACATTGATATACATATGTTTTTAGTTGAATATTGTAATTTAAAGTTAATAATATATGTTGTTCTTCTTTTCATGTCTTTAAAAGAACTAAAGGTTTGGGCACAAAGAAGGGTAGATGAGAATGGTAGCATTCGTGTGAACTACCAATTGAAGAAACTTGGTGAAACGATTGGAAAGGTATGGTTTGAATGTGATCGTGGTGGTGAACATTGTACAACAATGTAACACCCTGATTTCCCGGTGGGCTCGAACTTGAGGTTTATGCATGACGGTCGGATAATAGTATCACAATTTACAGATGGAAGTAAAGGAATGATAAAATACAAGTTATAAAACTTGAAATTATATAAATGAAATAGATAACATCTTGTTCGGTACAAATATCTCACATGGTAGGATCGAATAAAATGGACTTCAGACATCATAGGTTTTATAGCCAAGGAGTCGCAAATTCCAAAGCTATGGTCAAACCATATCCAGCCTACTATTAAGGTTCGTCACATGTGGTTAATCTTTAACAATACGTCAGTTTTATACTGGTACCGACTCTTTTAAAAAACATTTTCAAAATCATTAATATATGTGTGTGTGTGTGTGTGTGTGTATTTATAGGCTAGCAGTTGGCTACAAAGTCCAAATTTCATAAAAAGTGTAAAAAATCATAAAACACCAAAATGTCAACCATAAAACACACCCGAAACCCACAAATAACAAAATGTAGATTACTAAAACATCATAGATGTGGGTTGTGTTTTGGATGATAAGGCTCTGTTAATCGAATGGCAAACATTATTATGTTTTATGTTAATTAACATGTTGTGTTTTATATTTATAGTTCTATGATTATGTTTGAAGTTTTTATGGACTATTATTATGGTTTGAATATGGTGTTTTAGTAGTCTTAACTTTGATACTTGTGGGTTTTAGGTGTGTCTTATACCTGAAATTATAGTGTTTTATGACTTTTTATACTTTTTAGGAAATTTGGACTTTGTAACCAAACCCGATCCAATAGAATATATATATATATATGTGTGTGTGTGTGTGTGTATGTATGAAAACCATATGGTAATCATTTTATTTTTACATTGGGATAGATTCTTGTTAAAAGTTTTACATGCTTGTCAATACAGTCGGGGACCAGAACCAAATCTCGGTACTTAGTAAATGTGGTCAATGTACACATCATCTTTAATATTTGCATCTATCAGGTGTATGCCTACACCCCGCGCTTATTTTATATGGCCATTGTAGTTAATGAGTCGGGATGCCCAGAAACGGTACTATTAACCCTCCAAGTGTTTAATGTTATCAAACATTACGGATTAAACCGGGTTATTACATTTATATGACCTCATTCGCCCTTTGGTAATACTCGCTCCAAGTGGCTAATGCTATATCCCAAGTTTTCAAATAAAGATAGGCTAAAAGTATTTACCCTTGCTAGCTAATAAATCCAAGTAATCAATTCTTGTAGCAAACCTGTATTCAAAGTTTATTAATCCAAGATGCGATTATCTGGAGAGCTCTATAGTCCAGAATAAACATAATTATTATCCACTAGAATGTTTACGGGTCATTGCTAAGTCTTTAACTTTGACCCGTGAACTTAGAATCACTTTCGGTTCCGCTAGATTAAGCATTGACCGGATAGAATATGTTTTATACTTGTCCGAGTAAGAAGTCTTGTGCGGGTTATTTAACCAAACATTCTGATTTAGAGAGGTTTGACTCGATACAGTTAGTTTATACGGTTTATGCCATTTTAACTAGTCGCACGCGTAGAAACGGGTTTGGGTGGTCGAATGGGTCTATGACGAATCTGACAAGTTTAAATACATTTTATGATATCATATAATTAGTCCCAAAATCAGAATGTAGGTTAGATATGCTTAAAACCATTTTATTTGCTTTTACACCAGAAGGGCATTTTTTACTTTTTAAGAAATCTATGTTTGACTCATTATTTGACCTAAACATGATGATCATGGGGTATAATTGTAGGTAATTATACCCTACAATATAATGATCACGTGGGAAAATTTAATTGATGTTTGACTTTTGCATAATATCTAACTACAAAACTAGAATTGGCTAAAGGGGACATTTACTAGAACTTCGAAGAACTCTTAGACTTAGAGAAGGAGGCTGGTTGTGGGTAGAAACAAGCTCCAAAGCATATTAGAGAGTGAATGTGATGGTGTGAATGAATATTGTGTAACTAATACTCCTATTTATACTAATCCTAGAGCTCCCAAATCATGAGAAGTATGATTAGATATGTTAGGATACGGATTAATGGCATCCCAGGGGTTCCAAGAAAGAGAAGTGTGGCTACAATCGCGATTAAGTAGCACAAGAAGCAGGCAACAGCTGCCAGCTACAGTTTGCTGTCACTGCACCTTACAGACTTTAAAAGGTGAAGCCTTACGATCCGTAAGGACCTCTGGCGTGCACCTCTTTGAACATCATTAGGGAGCATAAGGGTAGGGGTGATACGGTCTGTAAAGGGTCTCCTTGAAACAATATTTTTTCCCTTTTAACCTTTTCAGCCCCTCAACTAGTATGAACCCGCGTTTTTATAAATGGTATCCCATCTCCATCCACATATCGGAATTATTTGGAAAGTTTTGAACATGTGTAACGCTAGGATTTGATAAGATTATTCGGGTTGATACAAACAGCCACGATGGGAAAAGTCGGGAGAAAAAAATTGGTTACCTGTCTCTGCTGATAACGCTGCGGCACGCCACATAGGATATTTAGAGGTTAGACGTGATGGAACCAAAACATAACCAAAAACCTATTGAGCATCTGGAGGGCCACGTGTTTGTGCGAATTCTTTCTCCCAACGAATACAAGTTGGTGGAGCAGCTAACAACTCAAAACATGGAGCCACACAACAGTTTTCAAACGATATGGAAGCAGGACCTCGAGAGTGTCCATATTCTGAAAGACATACAAAATGCGTAGAAGATTAAAGCCAACCAGGAATTCCAAAAGACTCCCATTCAGATATCGTAAAACCTGCTATTGTCTAACAATTTCATTTACAACACTAGGGAGGAACCCGAAATAGATGTTTTATCAAATATTTTCTTTATTCATCCCTACTCGTATAAGTTGTGGCGTGCATTCCCACTTGTGTTGTTGATCACCTCGACGTACAAAAGAAACATGTATAACACGTCATTTATCCAGGTTTTGGGTGTTTGAAAGGATCAAGTCTATGTTGGATAAGTGTATGGAGCTGCATGTGATTGTAATAGATAGAGACCAAGCCCTAATGAATGTGTGTGCTAAATTATCCCAAACACTTATAGGTTCCTCTTGTAACACCCCGACCACATATCGGAATTATTTGGAAAGTTTCGAACATGTGTAACGCTAGGATTTGATAAGATTATTCGGATTGATACAAACAATCATGATGGAAAAAGTCGGTAGCAAAAAATTGGTTGCCTCTCTCTGCCGATAGCGTTGCGGCACGCCACATAGGATATTTAGAAGTTAGACGTGATGGAACCAAAACATAACCAAAAACCTATTGAGCATCTGGAGGGCCACGTGTTTGTGCGAATTCTTTCTCCCAACGAATACAAGTTGGTGGAGCAGCTAACAACTCAAAACATGGAGCCACACAACAGTTTTCAAACGATATGGAAGCAGGACCTCGAGAGTGTCCATATTCTGAAAGACATACAAAATGCGTAGAAGATTAAAGCCAACCAGGAATTCCAAAAGACTCCCATTCAGATATCGTAAAACCTGCTATTGTCTAACAATTTCATTTACAACACTAGGGAGGAACCCGAAATAGATGTTTTATCAAATATTTTCTTTGTTCATCCCTACTCGTATGAGTTGTGGCGTGCATTCCCACATATGTTGTTGATCGCCTCGACGTACAAAAGAAACATGTATAACATGTCATTATCCAGGTTTTGGGTGTTTGAAAGGATCAAGTCTATGTTGGATAAATGTATGGAGCCGCATATGATTGTAATAGATAGAGACCAAGCCCTAATGAATGTGTGTGCTAAATTATCACGAACACTTTTAGGTTTCTCTTGTAACACCCCGACTGCATATAAAAGCAACCCACGGCGGAAACGTCGGGGGTCGTGTTACAAATTGTTTCACACACATGGTAGTTAAAGTTTTGTTATATTGAATTAATAATATACATTGTCTTTGGGAATTCAAAATAAATATAACAATTATTTTATTTTAAGCAAGCTAAGGCCCAAGTCCATTTCTACGCGTGGCATACTTGTAAAATCATCAAACATTTGCACATGAAACTATGTTGGGTAGTAACATAGGTTTTATGGTCAAGACTCATGGCTTTGAATATTGAAACATGTTTAACCAACTTCAAGAGTTGATATTTTAGATTACTCATTGTAGCCATGAATCTTCGACAAAAAAAGTGTTTCTTTTGCAAAACTGTATGAGAAATCATTCGAATTAAAAGAAAATAGTGTATGGTTAACTTAGTAAGCATTTGTAACTTTTTATAAACCAACCAAATGTCTAGTATTGTAAAAACCAACCAAATGACTTGTCTTGTATAATCAAATGTCTTTGTATCAACCAAATGTTTTGTGTAAACAATAGTTCTTGTATAAACAAAATGTCTTGTTTTGTATACAATTTGCGTTATTTGTATAAAGCAAGTGTGGTTTGTCGGCAAATACATTCAATCCTTGTTGATTGTCAGATAAATCCTTAAAAATAAAGGTTTATCAAATATGTTAAACAGTTTCTGTCATTCCAAGAGGAAACTTCCAAACAGACCTAGGAAGGCGGGAATGGGGTTGTCAATCATATGATACCATAACATATTACCAGTTGACTTAGCCAAAGTTAATGAATGTATCATTGTCATGTTCAACATACCATAAAGTTTCATACAATGTTAGCATGTTTTGTATATAAACCATATGTAAATAAGTTTTGTAAATGTGGAAAATAGTTAGCACATATGAATCCCCCCAAAACAATTTGAAAACTGAAAAGTGGGGAACTATGTACTCACTTGGATGGTGGATGACTTGTTTAATCGTGTTTAGCAAATCTCAAGTGGTTCAAGTGTCTCTTAATAATTCGGATAATTATTAGTTAGTGTATATTGCGGCATAAATGGAAGATCAGATAGAATGTGGTTTATTAACCAAACGAGCGAAGGATTTCATATAGTATGGTTTATAAAGCCTTACATTCTGATTGGAAAGGGTTTATAGGTGTTTTGACCGGTTACAACTTGTTAGAGTGGTTTACGCCACTTTAGCGGGTTGTATGTGTAACTACGGGTCCGGATGGTCGAATGGGTCATATGACGAGTCCAATATGTCAAAACATGTTTATTAGTGTTGGATGATCAGTCTATATATCAAAAACATTGACCATATAGGCTTAAAAGTTACTTTACACAGAAAGGGTATTTTTGATCTTTTTAAAGTGTAAAAAGTTGACTCATCACTTAACCTATCAAACGACATGACCATAAGGTATAGCCTCAGAAGGTTATTCCTTATATTACTATGGCCATATAAATGGGCTTGGTTGGATCCTAAGGTTGACCAAACAGGTTAGATTCGAAAGTCAAAGCATAAGTCAAACCGCTCGACTTTCAACATAGGAATAAGTACTAAACTTGAAATGATGAGCTAGACATGTTAAACATGTCTAATAATGTTATAAAACTGATTTATGTCAAAACTTTAAGTTTTTATACTTGAAAACTCTTTCGTTGTAAAATGCACTTTTATGCGTTTTTTACATTTATTTCATAAAAGTTTGACTCATCATTTCGCCTACTAAACGTGATGATCAGAGGTTGTAATCGCAAAGGATTGACACCTTCAATATTACGATCACGTAGCAAAGTTCAATTTGGACTTTGACATGACCAAAATGGTCAGAACCGAAAGTCAAAACAAAAGTCAATTTGCTTGACTCTTGGCTCATATCTAGCCAAATAATGAAAAAGACTAGGACAAACACTTACAAGTGTTTGAGAGGGAAGCTTAGAACTCAGAGAAGGAGGCCTGAATGTAGAAACAAGCTCCAAATGAGTTTTTTAGTGAGAAAGAAAAGAATGGTGTGAAGAGTCTTCAAGAACTTGAGCCTATTTATAGTGATCTTGGATTCATGAGAGCTTGACAAGTGTTTGATGAGGTGTTAGGAATGTTGCTTAGTGTCTAGCCAAGTGTTAAAGACAAGTGTTTGATGAGGTGTTAGGAAGGTGGCAAAGATGGTTCTAGGTGTCACAAATTGAAGCAAGATGGTAGAACTTGGTGAACAAGCAAAATTCTGCAACTGGGCATGTCTTACAGACGGCAAGACATTATGTCTTATGGTCCGCAAGGTCTTCTGACAAGACATTTTCACTTTTCTGGTAGATTTGGCCCCTAGACTTGTATTATTGCATTTTTGCCAGTTTTAACCCTTCTAACACATTGCTTAGGTCATGTAAAGGGTATTAACACAAATGTAACTAGGATTTTGTTCCAGATATATCATGGATATCGTTTTGTTTGATCATACGATTAAGATTTCGTAAATAAAATAAACGATTTTATTAAATAAGAAAATGAACGAAAGTGTACAACTGTTGAAATTTTGCAGATGTTACATATCTGCAGGTTTCACATACATCAAAATAAATTAAAAAAGTGCAAGAAAACCTTTACTAATGAAGACTGGGATAATTTTTTTAGATTTTGATTGATACTATGCGAGTCACCTACATAAGACATATACGACTACAAATTCAACAAGATGTGTGAGCGACTTGTGGCTTGCAACCATAAAAGTATGCTTTTTTTACAACATATGATTCTCATCTTACTTATTACACACCCTTTTACATTTAATTTATATTTTTTTCAGGAGTCTTTAAATCTGTTAATGATAATTGGCTAAGACCTCATAAAGAAATGATTGTATTTGCGTGGACTAATAAGAGTCTCAACTTTGGTTAGCATACCACCAACAGAGTTGAGAGCCAACATGCCGCTTTAAAGAGATACACTCGAGGTAGTAAGAGCTCGTTGGACCGAATAATGTGACATGTCATCCAAAAAATTGAAACACAAGTGGTAATAATAAGAAAAAGTTTCCAAGAAAGCATTGAAGTCAACCACCGCAAACTACCATTATTTGACAATGTATGTACAAAGGTTTCCTATAAAGCACTTGACTTGTTAGAAGGAGAGTTATTGAAGAAGCTAGTTGTGTTGCACAAATACCAGGCATCATTTGGTTTCCAAATATGGATGAGTTGTGGGATGTTGTATGTTAAGTCCGAGTATACAAGGTTTGTGATTAATCAACAAATAAGACCAAAACAATTTTTATTGTGTAAAAAAGAGAAAAAACCACAAACAAGAAATCATCATCAACATTTGTTTTCCATATATAATCCAATGATTACAACAATGTTTTACAAAAGATTAATTCTACAGACTCCCCCTCAGCTTGATCACTAAACAATTATGTTCGTATAAAAATAAAGGTGATATGTAGTGATAAATAGATCTCTAATATGTGAGATCTATTTATACTAAGTATGAAGCTTTGTTTGTGATTGGCTTATATCACCCTGATAGTGATATGTAACATTTTTAATAGAAAAGATTCCACAGATGTGGCAAACATCTGTGTAAATCGAACAACTAATCTAATTATGCTAAACACTATTAAAAAGCAAATATTGTCACATTGGGAAACAATTGTTTAGCTATCCTCTGTTGCTTTGTTCTAAACATTTGTTCGGCTAGACAGATGTTTGGTCTTCTTCATCAAACCTTTGCTTCAACAAGCTTTAGGAATTGAATAATATTGTTTCCAAGGCTTTAAACAGATGTTGGTTGGTCTTCAACAGATGCTCTGATTTAGGTGCTCAGGATTCACTATCTGTGGGAGGAATCTGGATCAAACTTCTATTTATTTCTTTATCACTTGATCAACTTTTGGCTTTTTGAAAATCATATGTTCTTTTATAGGTCCAATGCTATGTGCTTATCACATGGATAAATACCTACGTACATATAAATGCTAAACATACAATCTTATATGATTTTGAACGATATTATACAATTGCACCTATCTATGTACTAAGATTCATGTAACTTCAATTATGGCTTCCTGTATGCTTAACTAAAATCTTTAGTTATATCATTCACACACATAAGACATTACATTGATTTATGTATATGTGGTAAAAATCAACCAGAAGACGTAGATGTATTCTAGGAGAAACTTAACTTACTACCTTCTAAACTGACCAATGAAGAGGTTGATGTGGATGAAGAGCTCATTCTTGTGAGGCAACAATTAAAGTCGCAAACCCTTATTTAGAAAAACAGTTGTTGTTGAAGATTAAAGTGGTGTTGAACCCATCCAAAACTAACAAGAAAGCACCAGTTATATAACAAGATACTCGCAGTCGTCCTACATTAAAGAAACAACAACAAAAGATAAACGACACTACGCGAAAAAATTCCTTTGGTGAGGCAAGTAGCTCCTTTATAAGTTCTCAACATAGTAGGTATAATGCTCCCCAGCACAACTCATATGTATCGTCACTAAAGTCTCGTAATATAAGTTCAATCATAAAGTCTCAAAAAACCTAAACTGTAATGAAGTCGTTCAACGACATCTAAAAAGAAGGAGATACGAGATTTCATGGGATTCCATTAATCAGGGGGACAAGCATGTGAACAATATTATATGGTTTAAGAAGCAGATTCCAATAGTGTTTCACCCATACGTCTCTAGAATAAAAGATGTTTTGCCAAATGGCAATTGTGGGTTTCGATCTATAGTTATGGGCTTAGATATGGTCGAAAAGCTATGGCACTTCATTTAAAAAGAACTTGTAAAAGAGGTGGCTACCCACTAATCAATATGGTGGAAAATATTCAAAAGATAGAACCCTAGAGAGTATAAACAAATACATACGAGCATAAATTGGCAATGAGTGGAACCTTGTCCTGAGTGTCACTAGGATAGACACGCCCCACATAGGAGTTCTCATCGCTCAAAGGTTTGGTGTCATTGTTCACCTGTTAAGCATCGTTGGGAGTTAGACTTTCTTCCCTTTATTAGATCCTCCTGACAGCATACCATATCAAGTGATAACGCTTGTTCATGCCAACGAGGACCATTTCCTCCATGTTAAGTTGGAAGGGGACTATCCTATGCCTACATCACACAATCTATGGGTTACTTACCAAAGTGACATTGCGGAAGAGTGGGAAGTTATATATAGGCCACACCTAGATTGGTAGACGTCGATAATGAATCTCGATCCAGAACCAAGTGTACAGTATATTGGTTAAACAGAAATTTGTAAAATGTTGGAAATTTATCAGTTTTTTATGAAAATATTATTATTAATATTGGGTGTATTTAATCCATCTATATTTTATAAAAATTTTCAAAGATTTAATATTTAAAAAAAGAGCATATACGACACATACTGTATGTGTCGTAGAGGATAATTCCCATTTTAGCCCTGGTTTGGGTATCGTATGACCAAAACAAGTGGCTAAAATGGTCAATTTACAAGATTGTTGTACGACACGTACACAAGGTTGCTGAATTTAAAAAAACATCTTTTTGTTTGGAATTTATAATGAAAATACCATTTTAGCCATGGTAAACCATGGCTAAAATGGTCATTTGACTAGCCAGGGTTTCAAAATTGTCTAAAATGAAATGACATTTTTAGCCCTAGTTTTGTATGTATTTGATGATTTGGGGTTAGGGTTTTGGGTGTGTTGGATCTGAGTGTATGTGTAGCGTTTGGTTTTCTTATAAAACAATTAATCAAATTGAAAATTCATTTAAGTAGTTATAGAAAACACACCAAACTATCACAGTTGGATTTAGGAATGATTACAAATGATCCATATTAAATTCAAATGATGTAATACAATTACAAAGGTACTTAGTACTCCCCCTCACTAGGTGAACACACACGTACTTAGTTTTTATGCTCTAGACTCTTAGGTGATTTTGAATTACATAGAACAAACAAAACTATATATATGAGGTGTGAACTGCTGGTGACGTCATCTTGAAAGCGACCCTTAACAACTTCAATAAATAAAGTAACTGCTAGTAGTTGTGAAACTGCTGGATAGATACAGTGTTGCATTGACGGCTGCTTCTTTTGTGAGTTAGTGAGAACGGCTGGATTTCTCAAAACTAGTGGTTGGGAACCAATGCTTCTGGAAATCCAAAACTGTTGATACATAATGTCTAATGCCTACGTCTTAGTTGTATCTAGTTTTAATGTATAGGGTAGGGATTCTATGTGTTTGAAATTGAGTTTTTTGTTAGAAACCAGGCTCATACGTGCGTATGAGCACATAGGCACGTATGAGGGTCTGGCTCATGCGTGTGCATGAGGACACACGCATGTGAATGAGGACATATGTGTGTGAGAGGGCTATAAATAGAAAAACCCTCATGTGTATGTAATTAGTTCTAACACTTTGGAGCTTTGAGAGATTTTGATCATTCGTAAAGAATTACTACTCGTTTATGAATGAAACTTTGAATTATGAATCAAGTGTGTTACAAGATCATATACAGAATTTCGCGCATGATTTGACCTACTAGATATCCGCATATTGAGCTTTTTGTTGTTTTCTACATTTCTAGCCGTGAAATCCGATCCTATAGTGATATCAGAGCTACGGTACCGATTCAATCGAACTAACCGTCAGTTGATGCTCATGATTTTGTGTTTTAGACGTAAAAATGAAGGTGCAAACATGTTTTTATCAAAAATAATGGTCAATTCACGGACGAATGTCAAATTGAAGCCATAGGATTTACTTGAATTGATTTTCGCACCTATATGTGGTGGAATCATCATCAAATTCGAAGAAACAAAAATGAAGGTGCAAACCGTCCGTCGAAGCGCATGAACCCATCCGCGCGCATGAACCTCACGCATGAACTCATAAGCGTGCATGAGTCTCATGCATGAGCACATCCACGCGCATGAGGCCAGCATCTCTAAGCGCATGAGAGCTCATACTCGCGAATGAGCGCATGAGCATACTAGCGAATGCGCTCATACTCATGCATGAGATCAAGCGCATGTGTGCTACGGATAAGCTCATCCGCACGCATGTGTCGTACGCGCATGAGTCAAAATGCCAAAATACCAAAATGCCAAAAAAAAAGAAGAGTTTTTGATAGAAAACTTTTTTGAGAAGAAAATATTTGGTGATAGAAAACCTTTTTGAGATTCTAACGACAAATACGGGTTGTTCGGGGACACAGTCAAAGGATTCATAGAATGGTTAAGATGATAAAATCACATAATGTTGAAGATAATGGTGGTAGTGATAGACACCTATGCAGAATGTTTATCATTTGGGTAAAGTGACTAATAATGGGCCTAAAAGTAAAATCCGCATTGATGAAAAACGGACTTTTGTGGAGCAAAATGGCGAATATTCCACATAGTTGAGTTTTTCAGAGAAAAGAGTTCGAGAATTTGCCAAGTTAAGGGAGAAATACTTGGAAATTTGGAGATGATGATAAAGAAGTCAGAATTTACAAAAATGAAGGGGAACAAAATTTCAGAATGGCTTATATTGAAATTCCAACATTTTTGGAAATTCAGACGATATGTAACTATATTCGGGTGGTTCCGATCAAATTGACTAGGGATGCACAGGATCTTGGATTATTTAGTCTGTGATCATAGGAAGTTCGGATACTTTAGTTCGTGATCAGATTGATGCCTTTGTCTTCGTACAAGCCAGTTAGCAGGATTAGCGTCAAAAGGGTGATGCATCAGTATTGTCGATACTTAAAAGATATCAGAGAGTTAATTTCAAGACTAACTGTCGGGGAATGATGATGTTTGTTGATAAAGTTGTTTCCGGGACTAACGGAGAAGGCTATATATTTGCTATTGTTACTAAAGAAAAAGAATTGGAATTCGATCATTGGAAGAAGGTAGGAATTTGATCATTGGAAGAAGGTTTCTTGAATATCATAGTGTGTTACTAGATGATTTATGATCTGATGAAGATTTGGTGATTGTGAAGATTACTGTTTACACTGATCAGTCAAGTTGAGCATAAAGTTGACTATGGAAGAAATATATTTTAGATTTTCATGGGTATTCACAGATTTGAGGTTAACCTTTCGGTGTTTAAAGTTTCTATAAATTGCTGGTTAGGTTTTTGAAGATTAAGGATTTAAGCAAGATAGGAATTATATCAAAAACCGAGCGCGGATATGGTTAAGGTTCAAATGGAGAAGCTGCATTGATTGGTTTTGAGTTGGTGATTATTCGTGAAGATTGCGGTTTAGCAAATCATGGGATTGGTTCAGGAACGTTGAAAATATAGAACTGAAGTGTGAAATCATTTCAGGGGGAATACATTGGAACAAATGCACACCTGAATCACAAGGGGGAATTAATTGAAGATATTCACATACTTGATTGAAGTTGTAGGATATTCAAACACGACTCTCATATTTGAAAGATCAAGATTCGAAAGTGACGTACAAGAGGGAATTTGTTGGTGCATATTATGTGGGTCCGCCACTGCGCAAATAGGCTAGATAAAGCGTGTATTGAATGTCACACCCTGATCCGCAGCGGAATAAGAGTCGGGGCATAATTGGGTTATCACCAAAGCTCATGATATTTACTAATATGTTTCATATTTATTAAAGTCAAAACTACATTCCCAAATATCCAAACATGTTCATACAATACAAAGAAAATAAACCAAACAAAACAATTCCAAACTCTAAATCATTTTATTCTTCTAGTCCAATCCTAAGTGTTTCTTGCTGCAGCTGGTTCACCTGTATCATGTGTAAAAATGGGGGGTTTTGGGTCAATATAAGTTGGCGAGTGAACCTTGTTAGGTAAACATTTATTATTGATTTTCTTGTTAGTTTATCAATGAAAAATTGTGCATAATCATAAATGAGCAAATGTAAATAATCAAACAGCAGCATTAGCAGTCACAACTATAACATACAATAACATATGATAGCATACAACATCATCAATAAATAACATGAATGAAACTGTGCGATCAAGGCTCAATCAAACGGAGTCGATCGTATTGCATGTACTGAAAATGATAAATGTCTGTGCGATCAAGGCTCAATCAAACGGAGCCGAACGTATGTTGGCACGCCAGGTTCACGCTCATAATGTAATGGGGAACATGCTCAACGCTCATAATGAAATGGGGAGCGGCGGCCTATGAAATTGCATGTACTGAAATAATAAATTGAATCTAACAATAACCACACAAACAGTTGAAACAAGCTGAATACACAAGTTCATGATATGATGTATGCACAATGATTTAAATATAATATATAGCAAGACACATGATACACCCCAAAACGTGATTAAAACGGGGAATTTCTAAAGATTCACTCACATTGGGTGCGTTTGATTTGAGATGGTGAGATGCGCACGAGTTGGAAGAGCGGGACAACGAGAATTAACTAACCTAAATAATAACGGAAAATATAGTAAATGAGTGGATTTTATTAATAATTTTAATAAGATTTTTAGATATATTTTTGTGAGTTTAAGGTTATTTCCTATCTTTAAAAACATTATTTTTAAGTATTTTTAATTGATTTTTAAATTAAATTAAATTAATAAAAATATAAAAATATGTTGACTTTTTGCGACCGTTGACCGTTTGACTTGTTGACCGATTTATTGTGTAATTGTATTGCGCTGGGTGAGCTCGAACCCGAGACCTCCCGTACGCGTGCACGCAGCTCTACCAACTTAGCTACGTGTCTAACCTGAAATAATTCTGTTTTTAATTATACTTATATATTAATTCAATTTATCCAAAATTCTTTTAATTTCAAAAACATTTTAATTCATCGAACCGGTGCCACTAACAGGTCTCGAACCCGGGACCTGTGCTTTAACGTTACACACAGTCCACCGCTGGACTGTGTGTCTAACTTGGTTAATATACAAATTTTATTATACTTAACAACTAACGGAGTTAACCCGGTTTAGTTTTAATCAAAAAGGCATTTTATTACATAGAGGGTGCGTGTATCAGGGATCGAACTCGGGACGTATGCGTGTTTTTGTTCGCACACAGTCCACCGCTGGACTATGTGTCTAACCCGTTCAAAATAACAATTTTAATTATTCTTATAATGTTATCACAGTTCATCTTCTTCGTTCGTTTTTACAGGTAGTAGACTACACCGTTATATCTTGTTTAGTTCGATTGATAAACATTGTACAAACTAATATGAAATGGCAGAAACGATAATTAGAAGTAAACATACCGATGAACGGTTTATTTCAGAATTCCGGCAAGGTGTCGGTCTCTGTTTTTGTGCACTTCAACTGAACAAGACAATTAACCGTTTTGATTAGCTAATCGTGGAATTGAAGTGATAAACAAACGTTAACAGAGTGTTTGAATGTCCTTACCGATTCACATATGAAAATAGAGATTTCCAGAACTTTTCCGGCGAACTGGTATTATCCGATAGTAGCGTCTGAATTCGTTTTCAAGTGAAAGGTTTGAGTTAGAAATAGCTTAAAAATTGTTAGACTACGACGGTATTGAAGGACTTACCGTTTTGAGGAAGAATACGGTTTTCCGGCGAACTTGCAGAATTTTCCGGCGAGTAAAATAAACTTCTCCGGTGGACTGTAAAGTGTGCGGAAATGTAATTGAAGGTTTGTGGAATGTTTCTGAGTCGCGAGAAGCTCTTTGATTACAGTAATTCGGATTATTGAGTAGCTTCGGTTATAAAACTCATCATCATCATCAAATTCAAGTCAATCCAAGTCTGAATTGATTAGAATTGTCGGTGCATCGGTTATAAACCTAAATTCGCGATTATTCAAACGTTTTAGACGGTTGAATAGCCGATTTCGGTTTTCAGTTGGCGCAACCGGTTCATCTAGGTTTGTATATAAGACTCATTTGTTTCCTAGAGTTGACAGAAAACAAACAAGTGGCGGAGTGGTTATGCGTGTAAGTGTTAAGTCTTTGAAGTTACAACCCGGCTGACCCGGGTTCGAGTCCCGGCAGCCCCTTTTTATTTTTAATTGTTTTATTTATATTTTTTATCAATTATAACTTTTATGGTTTAGTTTGTTTATTAATTATGTATCACTAAAAATTAAAATAAGCATAAATAGGGACGAACATTTATAACTTGATATTCGATTACAAAATGGAGCGGGTTTGGTAAAACCCGTTTTCGACAAATGTTACAGTATCCCCTACTTTTAGGAATTTCGTCCCGAATTTTAAGTAATAGAAGTAGTAGGAAAAAGATGCGGGTTTTTTCACGCATTGAGTCTTCACGTTCCCAAGTAAACTCAGGTCCCCGTTTCGACTCCCAGCGTACCCTAACAATTGGAATGCGACTTCGTCGCAGACGTTTTTCTCCGAAATCCATGATCTCTACTGGTCTTTCAATAAAATGCATAAATTCATCAATCTGAATATCTTCCAGAGGAATGTGAAGGTTTTCATCAGCGAGGCACTTCTTTAAGTTTGATACGTGGAATGTGGGATGAATCCTGTTGAGTTCTTCTGGTAGATCAAGCTTGTATGCTACAGGTCCTACTCTTTCGAGTATCTTGAAAGGTCCTACGTAGCGTGGTGCTAGCTTGCCTTTTTGACCAAAACAAACTACTCCCTTCCACGGTGATACTTTTAGAAGTACATGATCACCAATGTTAAACTCTAAAGGCTTCCGTCGTTTATCTGAATAACTCTTTTGACGACTTTGGGCCGCTAGAAGATTGTTTCGAATTTGATGGATCTTGTCTGTGGTTTCTTGAATCAATTCCGGACCAGTGATTTGAGCTTCCCCAATTTCGTGCCAACATACAGGAGATCGGCACTTACGACCATATAAGGCTTCAAAAGGTGCCATGCCGATGCTTGAATGATAGCTGTTGTTGTACGAAAATTCAACTAATGGTAGATGAGCGTCCCAATTTCCCTTGAAGTCTATGACACATGCTCGAAGCATATCTTCAAAAGTTTGAATGGTGCGTTCAGATTGACCATCAGTTTGAGGATGATAGACGGTACTGAGATCTAATCGCGTACCCAAAGCGGCTTGTACTGCTTGCCATGTTCGGGAAGTGAAACGACCATCACGATCAGAAATAATGCTTAACGGTACACCATGTCGGCTTACGATTTCGCTGATATAAATACGAGCTAGCTTTTCGTTCTTGAAATCTTCGCGGATAGGAATAAAGTGAGCTGATTTTGTAAGTCGGTCAATTATTACCAATATAGTGTCATACCCACCAGAAGTGCGAGGTAACCCGGTAATGAAGTCCATGGTTATATTTTCCCACTTCCATACAGGTATTTCAGGTTGGACCAGAAGTCCTGAGTGTCTTTGGTGTTCAGCTTTTATTTTGGAACATGAAAGGCACTTGGAAACAAATTCATCAATATCCTTTTTTCATTCCAGGCCACCAGTAGGTGTATCGAAGGTCTTGATACATCTTGTCAGATCCTGGGTGTATAGAATATCGTGTTTTGTGTGCCTCATTCATAAGAAAAAAAAATCACAAAGGTTATTGTGGTCAGGAATCCATATGTGATCTAGACAGTATAGAATACCGTCAGATTTAGTTTCAATTTTTAAGTTTAGCTCCACAAGACGGCTCCTTGCGTACGTCTCCTTTCTGTTGCTGAAACATGTTGGGCTTCTCGGATTTTGATCTTTGATGTCGCTTACGATTTTAGGTACAATAGTTTTGAGGGAACTGATACATTTGTAATGATAAGGTATGTATCATAAAACAAAAACTTCAACCATGACGATATTTAAACCTACACGGAACTTTTCATAACCTCCTGGTAATGCTTTTGATCCTTTGCCAAGAATACTTATATATAGGAAGTACCAGCGGCGTATCCACCATATTCTTGTCAAATTTTCGTTGGCTTTATCAGTAAATCATGATCAGTTCTATGTGACTCTAAAACATAAACAACACAACGAACAAAACTTGAGTCTCAATTCTGAAATGATACATGACTAAATGATGACAGTACCTCTCTCGTTGGTTATGATGAAGAGGTCAGTCTATGTAAAAGTGTGACACAACCTAACTTCTTTATTGATGAGATTGAGATACGTCGAGATGTATGATGATATGAATGTTAAATCAATGAGTATAGAACAAAACTGTAATGTCAAATCGCATTAAAATTCTTGGATACATAATGTCCAAATTTTACAACTGGGATACGGAAAGATTGAGATAACATAAAGAAAACATTAAAACTAGACGATTGGAGTTGAGTCTTGATTCTTGGTGAGGAAAAAAAACTAGTTGGATGATTCGTTTGGGCCGTTATTATTTTCAACAGTATTGGCGTTGATGTTATAAGCTCTTCCTCTTGCAGGTGGTGGAGCTTGGTTAGCTTGATTCACCGGATTTGCTTGAGCTTGGGCATGAATGATGTTCACCAAACGTGGACAAGTGTTTCTAAAATGGCTTGGGTCTCCACAATTGTAGCAAGCCCGCATAGGTTGTACAATAGGATAGTTGGGTTGGTAGTATGTTTGGGCTAGATGTTGGGTAGGTGGTAGTAGTAGGGGTTGTTGGGCTTGACCCATTATTTGTTGGTGGGTTTGGGTTGAAGGCTGGTGGCGGTTCGTTCGCTGAGGCATGCGGCAGGTTTGAACAGTATGACCTGCGCGACCACAGCCGGTGCAATATTGGCATGGATGATCAGGAGAATGGTGATATTGGCAACGGTTGCATTTTGGAAATGGGCCGGAGTATGGCTTTTTATATGGTGCAGGTGAAGGGGCAACTTGAGTGATGGGTGCAGCAGGGATAGGGAAATTTGCTTGTGTGACAGCAAAGTTTCTTGTGCTTCGATTCCTTTTACCAGTAAACTTCAAGGAGGAACCAGAATGGTTTGAAGTTTGAGCCTCAATGGGGGCTTTCTTTTTCTCCTCTTTGAATTTACCGTTTCGAATGCGATTTTCGGTCAGTTCAGTGGCTAGTTCCATAGCAGCTTCAAGTATCGCAGGCGAAGTGCTTAGAACTGAGTCTTGAATTTTTGAGGGGAGACCTCGAATATAGTGTTCAACCAAGCGGTACACTGGTGTGAACAAGTTGGGGATCATTTGGTTCAACTGTAAGAACCTCTTGTTGTAGGTGGTATGATCTCCCTCCTTTTGCTTTAAAGAATGAAATTCGTCCTCCAACTTTTTAATTTCACTCCTAGGACAGAAACGCCTAGTCATGATTTCCCTTAACTCCTCCCATGTTAAGGCCATTGCATCATCAATTCCCCTCTTCCCCTTTTCAGTATTCCACCAGGTGAGAGCTACCCCAAATAGTCTCCCGGTGGCGTATCAAACCTTGCGATCCTCAGGACAATCGCAGTTGAGGAAGGTGTTTTCCATTTCCTCAAACCAGTGGAGGAAAGCAGTGACACCTTCGGTCCCTTCAAATTTAGGAGGATCACAAGACTTGAAATGTTTGTATAAGCACTTGCTGGTAGGAGGGTTGCCGATGTTCTGGTCGTCTTGCTGGGGAGGGTTAGTAGGATTTGTAGCGAGGGCTTGTTGTACTTGAACCACAATGTCAGGAAGCACCGTGGCCATTTGTTTCGCGATTTGTGCGGCCAAGCGTTCGTGAGATCTTCCTGATCTTTTACCCCCTCGTTGTTGTCTAGCCGACATCTACAGGAGCATACATAAGAAGATTGTGAGTTTATGGAGTCGTTTTAGGTGTCATGTGTCTTTAAGAAAATGAAAATAACATAAATATCAATAATGCAACTACATCCATAGGATGTCTTGGGTTTGCTCATGTTGGGCCTCAAATGTCCCCCATACCTTCACCTGTATAGTCATGTGGGCCCCCATGGCTATTGGCTTGGTAGGATTCACATTAGTATTGGTGATTTAACACTCGCATCACCCGAATGCAAACCACAAAATATGTTTACGAGATGTATGGTCGGAATGTGTCCAGGTGTAGACACAATGACAACTCAAAGTGGGGTTAGCTCACACAACGTTTGGTATAGCATGCTTTGGCCTAATAGGTACTTCGTACTCTCATCGTTAGTCCCCAGGTAGGCAAACTGGTCCTTTATTTTGGATTTATACGAATGCCAGCCTAGACAGGACGTTCCGACTACCGGTACTGGTACCCTTCCAGTTACTACATGCCCGTCATGAGAACTCACTTTGATGAGATTTGAAAACACAAAAATCATTGTAAAAGAAATCATGATGTGGTGTGTGCTTTCATGGATGTGATATGTTATGAGAATATGATTCATGATAGGCATTATATGATAATATATACTTATGAACATGCTTACATAACATTGAATGTAACATTTGTCATAAAACATATAAACATCATGAAATTTGGCATGTAACACACAAAAATCTTAAAAATTTCTAATCAACTATAGTATAGGCTCTAAGGGTCTAACAACCTATCCTATATCCCTATAGTCATGGCTCTGATACCAATCTGTCACACCTTGACCCGCAGCGGAATAAGAGTCGGGACATAATTGGGTTATCACCAAAGCTCATGATATTTACTAATATGTTTCATATTTATTAAAGTCAAAATTACATTCCCAAATATCCAAACATGTTCATACAATACAAAGAAAATAAACCAAACAAAACAATTCCAAACTCTAAATCATTTTATTCTTCTAGTCCAATCCTAAGTGTTTCTTGGTGCAGCTGGTTCACCTGTATCATGTGTAAAAATGGGGGGTTTTGGGTCAACATAAGTTGGCGAGTGAACCTTGTTAGATAAACATTTATTATTGATTTTCTTGTTAGTTTATCAATGAAAAATTGTGCATAATCATAAATGAGCAAATGTAAATAATCAAACAGCAGCAATAGCAGTCACAACTATAACATACAATAACATATGATAGCATACATTAACATACCAACATCATACAATAAATAACATGAATGAAACTGTGCGATCAAGGCTCAATCAAACGGAGCCGATCGTATTGCATGTACTGAAAATGATAAATGTCTGTGCGATCAAGGCTCAATCAAACGGAGCCGATCGTATGTTGTCACGCCAGGTTCACGCTCATAATGTAATGGGGAACATGCTCAACGCTCATAATGTAATGGGGAGCGGCGGCCTATGAAATTGCCTGTACTGAAATAATAAATTGAATCTAACAATAACCACACAAACAGTTGAAACAAGCTGAATACACAAGTTCATGATATGATGTATGCACAATAATTTAAATATAATATATAGCAAGACACATGATACACCCCAAAACGTGATTAAAACGGGGAATTTATAAAGATTCACTCACATTGGTTGCGTTTAATTTGAGATGGCGAGATGCGCACGAGTTGGAAGAGCGGGACAACGAGAATTAACTAACCTAAATAATAACGGAAAATATAGTAAATGAGTGGATTTTATTAATAATTTTAATAAGATTTTTAGATATATTTTTGTGAGTTTAAGGCTATTTCCTATCTTTAAAAACATTATTTTCAAGTATTTTTATTTGATTTTTAAATTAAATTAAATTAATAAAAATATAAAAATAGGTTGACTTTTTGCGACCGTTGACCGTTTGACTTGTTGACCGATTTATTGTGTAAATGTATTGCGCTGGGTGAGGCTCGAACCCGAGACCTCCCGTACGCGTGCACGCAGCTCTACCAACTGAGCTACGTGTCTAACCTGAAATAATTCTGTTTTTAATTATACTTATATATTAATTCAATTTATCCAAAATTCTTTTAATTTCAAAAAAATTTTAATTCATCGAACCGGTGCCATTAACAGGTCTCGAACCCGGGACCTGTGCTTTAACGTTACACACAGTCCACCGCTGGACTGTGTGTCTAACTTGGTTAATATACAAATTTTATTATACTTAACAACTAACGGAGTTAACCCGGTTCAGTTTTAATCTAAAAGGCATTTTATTACATAGAGGGTGCGTGTATCAGGGATCGAACTCGGGACATATGCGTGTTTTTGTTCGCACACAGTCCACCGCTGGACTGTGTGTCTAACCCGTTCAAAATAACAATTTTAATTATTCTTATAATGTTATCACAGTTCATCTTCTTCGTTCGTTTTTACAGGCAGTAGATTACACCGTTATATCTTGTTTAGTTCGATTAATAAACATTGTACAAACTAATATGAAATTGCAGAAACGATAATTAGAAGTAAACATACCGATGAACGGTTTATTTCAGAATTCCGGCAAGGTGTCAGTCTCTGTTTTTGTGCACTTCAACTGAACAAGACAATTAACCGTTTTGATTAGCTAATCGTGGAATTGAAGTGATAAACAAACGTTAACAGAGTGTTTGAATGTCCTTACCGATTCACAGATGAAAATAGAGATTTCCAGAACTTTTCCGGCGAACTGGTATTATCCGATAGTAGCGTCTGAATTCGATTTCAAATGAAAGGTTTGAGTTAGAAATAGCTTAACAATTGTTAGACTACGACGGTATTGAAGGACTTACCATTTTGAGGAAGAATACGGTTTTCCGGCGAACTTGCAGAATTTTCCGGCGAGTAAAATAAACTTCTCCGGTGGACTGTAAAGTGTGTGGAAATGTAATTGGAGGTTTGTGGAATGTTTCTGAGTCGCGAGAAGCTCTTTGATTACAGTAATTCGGATTATTGAGTAGCTTCGGTTATAAAACTCATCATCATCAGAATTCAAGCCAATTCAAGTCTGAATTGATTAGAATTGTCGGTGCATCGGTTATAAACCTGAATTCGCGATTATTCAAACGTTTTAGACGGTTGAATAGCCGATTTCGGTTTTCAGTTGGCGCAACCGGTTCATCTAGGTTTGTATATAAGACTCATTTGTTTCCTAGAGTTGACAGAAAACAAACAAGTGGCGGAGTGGTTATGCGTGTGAGTGTTAAGTCTTTGAAGTTACATCCCGGCTGACCCAGGTTGAGTCCCGGCAGCCCCTTTTTATTTTTAATTGTTTTATTTATATTTTTTATCAATTATAACTTTTAAGGTTTAGTTTGTTTATTAATTATGTATCACTAAAAATTAAAATAAGCATAAATAGGCGACGAACATTTATAACTTGATATTCGATTACAAAATGGAGTGGGTTTGGTAAAACCCGTTTTCGACAAATGTTACATTGAATATTGTATAGGTTTGAGTGTTATAATGGTGAGGATGTGCTCAAACGCACGCATGAGCACATACGTGCGTATGAGGGTGTACATCCGTGAGCATGAGCCTCATGCTCAGGAGTTGTCTATAAATACTAGGCTCATGATCATGGACCATTCAAGTTTGTGAAATCCTATAAAGAGATGTTTGATACTCTCTCTAGCTTAACAATGATGTATATTCTTTAAGTATGGAATAAGAGCTTTTACTTATGGTTATGATCCTGAATTTTCTACCGAAGTAGTTTTATCTTATCCAAACTTCCGTCTAAACGCAGACCAAGACATGGTTTGAGCTAATGAAAAGGCGAAAACCAATCTTCTATGGTTAGAACCATTTGAGTCGCCATGCACAATAATTGGTCCTAAAGGTAAATTTGGAGCGAAATCATTAGCGGGTTTCTTTGTGGGATATGCCAGTCCTTTATGACGTGTTTATCTTCCGATCATTAACCGATTGTGCAAGAAATGCACCTCTCTAACTCAGAAACCTAGAGACGGCTAGATGTTTGACTATAAGAGTCTTTGGAAGTCTTTTGATCTTCCTAACGAACCAATGAAGAGGAGCTTGCTTTATTATATCAACATCAACAAGCTTTCTCTCAAGATCGGATTCCAACACCTATTGTCATAACAACTCAACAGTCTAGAGATGTGGTTATGGTAGCAGGATCAAGCAGTCAGAATGAACCAGGAACTAGTAACTTGGAAGCGCCAGTTGTAAATGATGTTAATCCAAACTTCGATCAATCAGATGATGATTAAGAACCGGAAGAAACATATGATTATGACGGTGGTTCAACATCCGGTGAGGCTCAACAACAAATTTCTAGTGTTTAGGATGTTATTCACAATGTCTTGTAAGATGAAGCTGATCAAAATTTAACCAATCTGGATTCCAATTCTGGCTTCTCTCCCACTACTCCACCCTATTTATTCTTATTATTTAACTATTTTAGATTGAACAACGGACAGCTTATGCTTCTAATAGACAGAGGCTGTTGTTCCAAATGAAGTTATGCCTAGATCTTTGTCGTACATCCTTCTAATAATATTATTGGTGAATTGCAATCTAGAGTGAAGACGAGAAGTCAAATAAATCAGGGTTTGAGTTGTTTCTATTCTCAAGCGGGTCCGCTACAAAATCGGTTTTCTCTTCAGTGTTACATTTCTCAAATACAACCGAAAAATTTCAAAGAGGCATTAACTGAGGAGAGCTAGGTAAATTCGTTGCAGGAAGAGTTATTACAATTCGAGAAACTAGGTGTCTGGAAGCTTGTTGATTTGCTAGATAATCATAAAAGATCAACACCAAATGGGTTTTAAATGCAAGCGTGATGATAGAGGGTGATAGTCTGAAACAAAGCTAGGTTGGTTGTGCAAGGCTTTTGTCAGCAAGAAGGTATCGATTTTACAGACGTTTATGCTCCGGTAACGGGACTTGAAGCTATTATTGTTTAAATACTTTTGTCAAATTATATTTTAAATATAAAGGTGTTGCAAAAACTTGTTCATTCATGTCATGTGAATCTCAATCTAAAGAAATATTAATCCATTAATAAGTTTTTATAAACTTAAGCGAGGAATTTTTACCTTTCGTCGCACATCAAATGTAACTTATAATTGTTTTCCAAAACAAAAATTATACCTAATGAACTATTATGAACATTCAAACATAAACTTTTAAACATTTGATAATGTCGTACTTCCTCCTCCCCTTTTGATAAGAAGAGCATCTGATTTAGACACTGCTACACCCTAGGTCTTTTACTTTGGTCCCCCATCCTTCCTCCTCTCCTTTTGATACGTTGCTTCTACGTCCCTTCTGATTATTTCGGGTAATATGGTTTTATGGTGTTTTACTACCTGTCTACCATGACTCTAAATGAATATGTTTTAGTTCTCTATTTTTCGAAAATGTGTTTGCGTATGTTTTGAGGTCTAAAATTTCAACAATGCTTTTGTGTACGCTTTCAAGTGACAAAAGCCGAGCGAGAATTTGTACGTAGTTGTTATAAGTAACCATTGAGCTTCTTTCATTCCATGATCTGGAATAACTTGCAGTCTTGGCAATTGCTATCAACTTTTATTCCATAAGATAAGAACAAATGATTTATTATTTCCCAATGCATATTTTGAACAGAACTTTCCACTACATTTTAATTATTAATTATGAAAAAAAAAAAGTATTTGAATATTTAGGAATAGGAGTTTTATTAAGATAGGTGTTACAACACAAGGAATATTTTTAGAAACTTAAATGAATATTTAGGAATAGTCACACTTACGAAGTTTGGACCATTTAATTCTATATGTTGGATGGATGTTATACTTAAAAATATTCATCGATAAAGAATCGCATAAGATTTAGACGTTGCATACACTTTTGTTTTATGTGTTCACCTTCTATGATGTTAAAAAGAACACTAGAAAGAAAAAGCAAAAGATGTATCCCGAGGGAACATTCCCACGCTTTATAAATTTGTCCGGTGTGAACTCATAAAGATTCAAAGGAACTGCACAAACTGAAAAAAAAAATTATTCACAACAGAGCAAAGCACCTCAAACATCACCTTTTAGACAATAAGTTTGAAACCACATAGTTAGCGACGGAACCAAAAACTTTTAACCAAAAATTCATAGTGTAAAGTGTGTGCGCACATATATACACACACAATGTTAAGATCAAACAATAAATTTAACGTGCTAAACATATAAATTACTATAATAATTATGCTAACACTAGAGTAATTATTTTTTGTAATGTAATTTCTCTAGTTCAAAACCGTAGAGTAATTATAATTACTCAAATAACTTATACATTTAACATGTTAATTTATTTATACAAAATCCAATCCCTTAAATTTATAACACAATCATTTGTATTTTAGTCATTTAATTTAAAGCACCCTAATTTAATTCTTCGCATGTTGTTTTAGATTTCATGCCTAGAATAAATTTAATTATGTTTTAAATTGATATATTTGTTGTTTTTCTATATAATACTATATCAAAAGAATATAAAACATTATGCCTAAAATTTAAAATACCATGCTTATATAGAGTTCTTACACTTTGTACGAAAATTGTCATTTTCACAAGATCTCTTACCAATAATGTACTTGGAATAATAATTACCCTTTAGGATGAGAATAATTACATAACACTAATTATTGCGATAATAAAAGAACAACTCTTAATCACTAAATTTTAGGATTTCAGATTCATATTTTTAAATTTTATTTTTCTTACATAAAAAACCATATATTCTTACTTACACATAATTTATATACATGTAGGTAATTTAATCTACAGATAAATTACATATGTGTAGTTTATATAAAAACTGAAAATTTTCAATATCTTGTTTTGAATTCTAGTTGTACTATATATGAAAACTAAAAATTTTCAATCTCTTGTTTTGAATTCTAGTGTGAGAAACAATAAATCTTACATTTTTAATATATTTATTTATTATTTAGTTTTTATAATTTAAAAAATGGATAATTCATTTTGTTTGACGTGTTTTGACAATATTTAATTATCTGTATAGAACCTACCCTTCACCCCTTATATATACATATGATAATGACTTTTGAATAATAATCACTTTACTCGCGTAAAAGAATGAAGTTAATAAATTTAAAATTTTTTGACAGTTTTGAGCAATAAATGAAAGGAATTAACAAAGTGAACGAACAAAAAGTCACGTAATTAAAGTTAAATTATTAATTATTATCAAATTTTAATGTTATGAATTATGAATATTGAGTATTAAGTATTACATGTTTTTATATCTTGAAAATAAGTTAAAACATTTGAAAAGATATACTATACGCAGTGAGAACCTTCATCTTCTTCACTCAACTCACAACCTCTTGCAGGTAGAGAACCATTGATGAGATCAGATAAAAATTTCGTTGAGTTCGTGTTTACACTTTCTTCTTTCCAGTTATAACTACTAGATTAACTAACAATCTTAAGGATCAAACTACAAACACTCATCGAATGAAGGGTCAAAATTAAGATGATCGGTCAGCGGCCAAAGGCTCAAAAACCCTCCAGATCCCGTATATATAGTTCCATTTCACATAGTGTATCTAGCTAGTTAATTTGATAATAATTGTTATATCTAAATCCTATTTAAATCATCGTTGACCAGAATGGGCATTAACCTAAAGCATTGCTTGAGCACAACCCAAACTAGAGAATAAACTACTCATGTAATTGGGGAATGAGAGACTCTTAGCAAAAGCCTATATTGAACGTTCTTTTAAGTATGGCCCGGTCCAATTGTAGTGAGGTGATACGAGATACGTAGCTAGGGTACTATTTGTAATCAAAACAAACGTGTGAATGATGAGCAGAAATCTACCTTCTGGCTATTGTCTATGCATTGCTCACGTGTGCAACCATATGCTATAGTTACATGCATTTATTCCATTAGTAGGGTGCCCGCGTGATACGACGGGAGCAATACTTTGCATTAATGTAATTTTGTCTCCTTTAGACGTCATAAAACCCCTACAGTATCGAATTACGTTATCATTTTGTTTCGACCTTGTTTGTTAACCAATTTCCTCAATAGTAATTTTAACCAATGAGACACCATAATTTCCATATTATTAATTAGTAATATTTTTGTGTTTTATGGTGTTGTACAGAGTTATTAAAAAATGATTTTTTTATTTCTAACCCAAATCTTTTCATTTTTTTTATTTTAACTTCTTTGATTTCTTTTAATCTTGATCTAAAGTTTTTACCATTTTATAATTTAACCCTATATAATTTATTTTTAAACCCAACTTTTTCATTATTTGCAATTTAACCTCACAACTTTTTTAATTCAACTTTGATTCCCTATACTTTTTATCTTTCGCAAATATTTGTTACACGTTTCATTCGATATTTTGTGAGTTAACACGGACAACATGCGTGTGTGTTCAACGTTTTGACGTTTTGTTCGAAATTTTGCAAGTTAACCTGGCACAACTTCCATGTGGGGTTCAATGTTTCTACTGTATTTTTTTCGGTTTGACAGGTTTGTCTCAACGCGTGGGTCCTAAATCGACGTAAGTTTTTTTTCTTCTATATTTTACGTTTTGGTCTCATTTATTTGCATTAACACACCGCAACCTTTGTGTTGGTGATCGCTAACAATGATGTAGTATTAGTGCTATTTGGCAAAATTTTAAGCCCATTGCTGCGCGAGATCTTAATTCTAGTTTGAACTTAAACTGAAACTTGTGCTTAGAAAACCAATTTAAATCATGCTCTTATTTTTATTTCTTGTTAAACTGAAACTTGTGCTTAGAAAATCAATTTAATTCTTATTTAACATCTTTGAACATCAAAGTTTGGCAAACGATTTTGAGCACACATATTGATATTTTGGTCACTTCAACTTAACTTCCCAAGTTATAAAAGCTTTTATGCCTTTGTGCACTTAAAATCATTTTCAAATGTTTTCAAAATGAGTCAGTTGGGTGTATTTACTAGCGAAAGCTGACGTATTTTCAAAAGACTAAGCTGCAGGTAGAATACAAAATAGGCTGGAAGCTGCTCGGTAGTGATATAAGAGGATCTTGCAAATCCTTAGATCTACCCAAAGTCTGTTTCACTTTCTTTCTTTTGTACAATTTATGATCTGCCTGTGGATCTTCTATTACGAATCGTCTGTATATTATTTTGGTACTTTGAACATTTGGTTTGTAATAGTAATTTAAACTCCAAGACTTCCGTTGTGCTGTGTTTAATTGACTATGATGATATCAACTTACGTCATTCCCCACTCGGGCCACCGGTGTTTGGTTGAAAATACGAGGTGTGACAGGTTGGTATCAGAGCCAACCTTTGAGAGAATTAAACACTAGCCTGTTGTGCTTAATCTCAAACTTACACAAGCACATTCCTTAGACTTCTGAGTCTAGGCTTTGACCTAGGATTACTCATTTTCATTATTAAGTTATTAGTTTTTGTTTTTGAATTGATTTTAACAAGAAAATACCGCCACGTGTATGAGAAAGAGGCAAAGGACCAATGATGGGAGGACCCTCAGGACATATCCCTTCTCATCCCCATCACTCGAACCCCTATGAAGATTTCGGAGGATTCATGGCCACTACCGCAACACTCCCCTACCCACACCCAAAACTCGTATTATTCGTACCATTCGCACCAATCACACCATTCCCATCACTCTCATCATTCATACCATGATGAGTTTAACCCCAACCAATACTTTAACACACCCCCAGCTGATCAGAATCAGTTGGATCAGCCAAACCCAATGGACGATTACTCCGACCCGGAGATGCATCCGTCAGGATCAAATGCGCATCCCATCGAGATATCGAACGATTCAAACTCTTATGCTGGATCGCGATATCAAGGTCCTAATGAGTGGGACCAATATTGGAACCAATTCAGCTTTGCCAACACTCCTTCCCATCACTCTCACCACCTCCTATACACGAAGATGTTCACATGGAAACAGTGGAACATCATCAGCCGCCACCTGAGCCACCGAGGAGGAAACGTGGAGCACGTATATAGGTACGTGCAGGTCAATGGTCGGGTTTGCTACCACCATTACCTAAACCCTATCCGACCATTCAAGAGGACCCACAAATGGGTGGACCCTCTAATGCCTCACCTGTGGTGGAACCAACGCCATCACCCGCAGTTCAACCACCACCATCGGGTTATAATAACCCTATCCCAACATATCTAGATAATACTTGTAACACCCTGTAAATCGTGTCCAATAATATAGTGACACATGTTGTCTTTTAAATATAGTCTATTAAAGACCAATAAAGACTAAAGGCGTCAACATGCTCAATCTGAGCCTCTGAGTGACGGTCCGATGTCAACATGCATAAATAACAGCCTCTGAGTGACTGATATGTCAACATGCTTAAATCATTAGCCTCTGAGTGACTGATATGTCAACATGCTTGAAATTTGGCCTCTGAGTGACTGATATGTTAACGCACCCAGCCTCTGAGTGACATCGGAATCAACATGCTTTTAATAAGCCTCTGAACGATCCTTTGCGAAGTCCTAGCTCTCATACATGCCATTTGTTAGACAAGAGGGTTCAATTTTGTAATTATGTGAAAGTTCGATGATAGAGGGATTAAAAGTGTCAACATGTTAATTTATACCTCTGAGTGACCTTTTAACGACCCGAGAGCTCGACAATGTCCGAGCATAATCCCGGGTATGCCAAGTATTGGCTACAGAGGGCTAAAAGTGCCAAAAATGTGTTTAAATAGGTTTTTATAAGCTTTTATAAGTTAAGGGGCTAAAGTGTCAAAGTTTAAAACTGCCTTTGGGGCATTCGCGGGGCGCGAGAGGCAGGGCTTGTGCCTCTCGTGGCATGCTAGAGAGCATCTGCTGCAGAAAGTTTTGCTTGGCTCCCAAACAAAACTCTAAAACCATTAATTCGAAAACCATGGACTTATAATCAGCTATGCCACGTTTTGGGACACTTGTAAGCTTCCTCTTACACCCCTAAACACCTGGCTTCACCTCCTTTGAGCTCTCCAACTATAAATAGGTGTTCAAGTGCTTCATTCCAACTTGCACCTTTCTCATTTGTTCACTCTTCTCCCTCCTCTGGAAGTTCCTAGCTTAAAGGAGCATCCAACTTAGTTCTCTTGCATTTTAGGAACCTCTTTTAAGTATTCCTTGCTCTTGCATTTTCGTTTATAGGCTTTTATAGCCAAAAGTCAAGCGTTTTACAGAAAACGCTTTGACTTTCGGTTAAGACCATTATGGTCCAGCCATTGTTCGAAATGAACATGGCTAAGTGATCGTAATAAGGTAGGTGTTAGTCCCATAAATGGCACCTCCTGAAGATCACGTTTGCTAGACCAATTGACGGGTCAAAGTTATGATATTAAAAAGTCAAACAGCCATTTTTCGGAAAAATCATAAATTAATCTTACATATATATGAAACCTGTTTGGACACTTAAACAAGTTGGTAATAATTATTAGAACATGTAGGAACATGTTCGGCTCGTCAATTTCAGTTCTAGGGTCGATTCGCAACCGAAAGTCGCGAAGTTTGACTTCTGCTTTGACTTTCAATTCTGACCCGATTTACATTAGTTACCTACTGATCTAAAGTTGAATTATGATTGTAATATAATATAGCAAGGTTATATTACATGATCATAATCAGAATCGAAGTTTATGCGCAAGTTCCATAATTATGCCATCTTTGACCAAAATGCCCTTTTACATAAAACAACGTTTTAAATAATAATGAACTTGAAAATGAGTTCACTACTGATGAAATATTATAAGTATGATTATTTGGGATGTTAAACCAAGTTATAAACTGAGTTTTCAAGCAAGTCTTAAACTATGTCGATAAATGGCAATTTTAGCCCTTGTGGCTCATAAAATAGTTTTAATAAAATATTTCAAGCTAAATCTTTTACCTACTTATACGTTATATTAAATGATATATCTAGGACATTTTAATCTGACCTTAACATCAGTTTTTGTAAGAATCACATAAAGACGTCATTTTACGACATAAGCGCCGTTTAGGCGCATAGTATGGTTTTGAACCATATTAATGAACCAAGACTTGTTACCTACTGATTTTAAAACTTATTTTAAACATATTTACAGTAGGTACATGTTATAAACTCAAAATTCCAAATAATTTATAAAATATGTGTAAAATGACCAAAATGCCCCTTCTGTGCATAGTTTGGTCATAAAAGATAATTTACCCATATAATTGATATCCTACTGATATTATATCATAAATAAATTATTTTTCCAGAATACTCATGATCATAAACTTAAAATATATTCAAGTTCCTTTTATACGACATATAATTACCGAAATGCCCTTATGAGGCATAGTTTCGTTTTAAAACCTTAATGGGTATATAAGTTGATATCCTACTGATATCTTAACTTATTTAAAATATAATGGCATATAGAACTTGTCCATGACCTATCTGGTTACCCGATATCGCTAATATGCGCACAGTTATGTATGTGTAACTATTTTACGGAAATTAATCGAAACGGGTTTAACCTTGTCATTTAAGTTTCAAAATCCAGAATGTTTATAGTTTACCCATATTATACAAGTCAAGATACTTGTCGGGTTTAAACTACATTCTATCCGATCATTGTTTAATCAAGCGTTATACGTAATGATCATGTACACTATTTAGTTTATAAGACCGTTAGTATTTAATTGGCTAGCTTATGCCATAATCCAGACTAGAGCCTTGTCGGTAAATGATATCTGCACTTGGTACTTTTGTATACGGCTGATTTATTTAAAAATTAAAGAAGAAGACTAGCTCAAGTAAATACTCTCGACCTATTTACCCTATACGGGCTTGGGTTACGGTTAATTATTACCGCTAGGTCGGAAATTGGATTCAATCGAACATCGGTTCGAGGATAATAAATCAGCATATTCTGTTTTAATTAGTTTTGTTTGATAATTTAAACATCGGGGGTTAACTACCGTGTCCTGGATATCCTCGGCTCATTACAATAGAAATGGCCACGACCTTAGCGCGGGTGTAGGCATACACCCGATAGACGCTCAATTATGCATTCCCACAAGGTTGGGAGGAATTGACTCCTTCGTGAGTCCAAAGTGGTGTGTATGTTAATTGTGTCTTGGTCTCGGTACCGGGCCCCGTATGTATGACAAACATGTAAATCTGTTAACAAGGTTGGACGGTCAATTAACCCAAGTAATAAAAAGATTTTGTGCTTATACGCACTCAAAAGATTTTTGAAATGTTTTCAAAACGAGTCGGTTGGGTGTATTTACCAGCGAAAGCTGACGTATTTTCAAAAAACTAAACTGCAGGTACAATACGAAAATAGGCAGGAAGTGCTCGGTAGTGATAGAGGATCTTGCAAATCCTAAATCTACCCAAAGTTTGTTTTATATTCTTTCCATGTACAATTTATGATCCGCCTGTGGATCCTCTATTACGAGCCTGTATATTATTTTGTATTTTCGAACATTCGGTTTGTAACAGTAATTTTACTCCAAGACTTCCGTTGTGCCGTGTTTAATTGACTATGATGATTATCAGCTGACGTCACAATACTCCCAACCCGGTCCCACCAGTGTATGGATTTCGGGTTGAAAATCCGGGGTGTGACAGGTTGGTATCAGAGCCAACGTTTGAGAGAATTAGACACTACCCTTCTTGTGTTTAATCTCAAACTTCACGAGCACATTCCTTAGACTTCCGAGTCTAGGCGCTGACCTAGGATTTACTCATTTCATTATTAAGTTATTTGTATTGTTTTTGAATTGATTTTAAACAGGAAAATGCCGCCACGTGTGAGAGGACAAAGTGGAAGAGGAAAAGGTCTAATGAGAGGAGGAGCATCGGGACGCATCCCTCCTCAACCTCATAACTCAGATGCTTACCAAGAATCAGGAGATTCATCTCCTTGGCAACCAGCGAGACGTTCTGTCTCTAATAGACACTCGCCCTCACATTCCCAAAATTCTTACCACTCTCACCACTCCTATCATTCACACCATTCCCATCATTCCCATTCACATTCTTACCATGAACAATTTAACCCTAACCATTATTTTAACACGCCTCCAGCCAATCAAAATCAGTTGGACCAGCCACATCCTATGGACGAGGACTCAGACCCGGAGATGCCGCCGTCGGGATCAAATATGCATCCCATTGAAATTTCAAGCGATTCAAACTCATCTACTGGATTGCCCTATCAAGGTCCTAATGAGTGGGACCAATATTGGAATCAATTCACTTTCCCCAGACTCCTTCTCACCACTCTCAACCACCACCTATTCAAGAAGATGTCCACATGGAACCGGTGGACCAACCTCAACCACCACTTGAACCACCAAGGAGGAAGCATGGAGCACGTATGTCGATACGTGCAGGACAAAGGTCGGGATCGCTGCCGCCTTTGTCAAACTCCTACCCCACAATTCAAGAGGACCCACAAATGGGTGGGCCCTCTAACACCTCACCTATGGTTGAACCAACACCAACACCCACACCTACAGTTCAACCACCACCATCGGGTTATACTAACCCAATTCCCACATATCCAGACACGTCTGGATATGATCCTTTTAACCCGTCTACATCGGTAGACTATCAAGCATGGTCGCAAGACCCCTACATGCAGGCGGTTATGCACAACGCACTTTACCCGTATCCTTTCCCACCTACTTATCCACCGACTGGATATCCAACTTATGGGTACCAGTATCCGGTTATGCCACAACCTCAACCACAACCTTCACCGCCACTAGAGGCCATTAATGAGGCCTTAGAAAGAATGAAAGAGATGCAGCAGCAAGCGGAGAAAACGGAGAAGAAGACAAACAAGTTCTTCAAGAAACTCTCCAAATTGGTCAAGGGAAAGAAAGACGAGTGAAGTATCTTCTAATTATATGTAGTCCCTGCGAGGACGTTGTTATTTCTTTTAGTCCCTCCGTGGACATTTTTATTCCTTTAAGTCCTTGCATGGATAAGTTTATTTCATTTTTAGTATTGTAATTTCTAATTTGAAAATTAATGAAGTACTTTTGGAATCATATATATATATATAAATCATCCTCTTGAAAACGAGCGTCTCGATTTTACTCAACATTTATGCTCTACTATATAATTCCAAAAGATCTTAATGGATTGATTATGCCAAGTGGCATAGACCACATATTGGCCAAGAAATGATAGTTAAGTATGAAGGGGTCTTTTATCAGGATAGTTAAGGGAAGTTATCCTTCTATCAAGAGGTAAGGGACTAGGTCCAAACCTCCAAGGTCGTTAAGGTCGAAGGTGATCGGGACCATTAATCAATTATTAAGGTACTCTCATGTTAACATTAAAGAATGTTCATACTCCTAGTAGTGTGGCTTGAGGAACCACACTAACCGTCCAGCGGGACAGGCTGATATGCCATATACATCTGATACGATGTAGGCCAATGTGCCCAATTTATGTCCAGCGGGACAGGATGATATGCCATATACATCTGATACGATGTAGGCCAATGTGCCCAATTTATGTCCAGCGGGACAGGCTGATATGCCATATACATCTGATACGATATAGGCCAATGTGCCCAATTTATGTCCAACGGGACAGACTGATATGCCATATACATCTGATACGATAAAGGCCAATGTGCCCAATTTATGTCCAACGGGACAGACTGATATGCCATATACATCTGATATGATGTAGGCCAATGTGCCCAATTTATGTCCAATGGGACAGGCTGTTATGCCATATGTATTATGTCCTAAGTGACAGGCTGAAATGCCATATATATATATATATATATATATTATGCCCAATGTGACCGGCCAATGTGCCCAATTATTATGTCCTTTAGGGACAAGCCTATGAGCTATAAAATTGTCAATGGTGACAATGACAGTTGTGACATTGCGATCCAATGTCCAATAATATATGGATTTCGTCCAAATTGTAATTTGCCTATGATGGTCCTATTAAGACCTAGGCCAAATATAGATATGTTAAGCCTAAGAGTTGTGATTCACACTAATATAGGCAGTGGATTGTTATATCCAATGTTGAAAGCCGATATGGTTGATATACAAAGTTTTATTGGTATATAGAACCCAAGACTTAAAGATGGCTAACTCAAATGAAGCACAAAGTAGCCACAGGAATGTTGAATCTAACAAAGCCGAAAACAAAAATATAGATGATGATAATTTTCAAGCTCGCATTGATGCGGTAGTTGAAAAGGCCATGGGAAAGGCCATCGAAAGGCTTAGAGATCCGAGTGCTAATCGCTCTAGACCTTTATCTATTCCACCATCTTCAGCTCATAGGGAGAGCTTTGTTCACTCTTCACATGCGAAGAGTGAACCAAAGAAGATAGATCTTACTGAAAAGTCCCGTTTTGTTAAGGACGGGTGTACCTATAAGTACTTTGTCTCTTGTAAACCCCAAGAGTTTAACGGGGAGGAAGGAGCTGTAGAAGCCCTAAAATGGCTAGACGAGATGGAGACGATAGTAGATATCAGCAATTGTGCTGATAAGGATGTGGTCAAGTACGTATCACAATCCTTCAAGGGCGATGCCCTAATATGGTGGAAAGCCATGATTCAATCAACAGGTAAGGTACACCTGTACAATTTAGGATGGTCCAAGTTTGTGGACCTTGTTAAGGAAACTTACTGCCCAACCATGAGGTGGAGAAACTAGAGACAGACTTTTTGTCTCTTTCAATGAAAAACCTAGACTGTCGGAAGTACGTCTCCGATTTCAACTCCCTATCTAGGCTAGTTTCCTATTTGATCACCCTCGAATCCAAACGCATCGCGCGTTTTATAAATGGGTTGGCGCCCGAGATTAAGGGCATGGTAAAGGCTGCTTAGCCTACTACCTATAGGTCCGCTGTAGACCTATCTCTTTCCCTCACCCTTGATTTGGTAAGAGAAAGGTCAGTTAGGACTGAAATTGACGGAAAGAGGAAACGGGAGGATGATAACTCCCAAAGATTTAAAAAGAAACGAAATTTCGGGTTTAAGAAAAACCAGCACGCGTCTAATGACAAACCTCTGTGCAAGAACTGTAAATATAGGCATTGGGGACATTGTAGTTTAAACCACAAACCAAACCCTGTGGTATCTGCAAAAGAAGAGGGCATAAGACCTTAGATTGCAAGGATCTTAAGGATGGAGTTTGCTACAACTGCAATGAAAAGGGGCATATAACGTACAACTGCCCCAAAAAACCCAAAAGTAATGATGCAAAGCCTGGAGAGGCCAAGAAGGGGAATGCCCGTGCCTTTCAAATGAATGCCAGGGAGGCCGTTAATGACAACAACGTCATAACAGGTACATTCCTCATTAACAATATTTATGCTAGAGTTCTTTTCGATTCGGGTATGGATAAATCATTTGTTGACCATAAGTTTAGTAAACTATTAAATTTACCCATAAGAACTCTAGATAAAACTTATGAGATAGAACTTGTCGATGGAACCTTAGAATCTGCTTCTTCCATTCTTGATGGATGCTCTATATCCATTAAGAATCATTCCATCCCTATCTCTCTTCTGCCAATGAAATTGGCGGGGTTCGATGTTGTCTTTGGCATGGATTGGTTATCTCTTAACCAAGCCCGTATTGCCTGCGATAAAAAGATCATCGAAATTAAAACCCCATCTGGTGAAATGATCACCATCCCCGGAGACTCACTGTAACATCCGTCAAAAAAACGGATTTTACCAAACCCGCTCCGTTTATTAACCGAACAATCAGTTAAAAATTTCGTTTCGAATTTATTGCCCAAAATAATTTTAAACGATGCATAATTAATTATTATATGGGAATATATAGTTTGTTTTTGAAAAACTGTCAAAAATAAGAAAATAAAAACAATTTGGTTCTGCCGGGTTTCGAACCCGGGTCAGTCGCCGGGTCACGGTTCACAGACTTAACACTTAACACTTAAACCACTGCGCCACTGATGTTTCTTGTTAAATGTTAGAATCATTTAATTCATAACATGACTTTCCGAATTCAAAACCGGCGCCCAAATACAGTCGTCGGAAATCCCGGCGATCTCGCCAAGAATTTACGACTTTTTCAGTTATAACGTAAAACTTTAACTCATCATCGGTTATAACCGACGCCTGAACTCGCGACACAAGTTATAACCGCCGAAGATTTTCTAACTGACGAATCAAGTCGGAAATCGGACCAAATTCATCGACGACTTGCCTTATAAATACCCCCTCGAACCTCTGCAAACTTTTTCGCTCAAAACCGCACCCTTTCTCGGCGAAAACTCACTCGCCGGAAATCTTCTGTTCATCGCCGGAAAACCGAACCCTCCACTTATAAGCTTTACTGAACCCCCTGAGCTTATACCGAAGTCACCCACATCCTTTTCAAGCTTTCTGGAGACTCACTGTTGCAAGACACACGACGCCGGAACCTGTTGCAGTCGCCGGAGTTCTGCCGGAAAAACAGAGGAATCCAGTCGGTATACTTTACGCCTTTTTTTCTTTCTTTTTATTTATATCTCACTTGTAATTAACTAAAGAACGCTAAAGAAACCGATTAAAACATTGAACCAGTCGGATTTCCGATTCTGGTTAAAAACGGACGAAGAAGACGAAGTTCGGTAACATATAAGTATAATGAAAATCAAGTTATAACTCGGGTTAGACACACAGTCCAGCGGTGGACTGTGTGCACAATAAACACACTAACGTCTCGAGTTCGAATCTTGTCCCACACACGCTGCCTTAATAAAAATGTCTTTTTTGTTAACTGAACCGGATTCATTTCATATATATGTTAAGTTTATTAATAACCGGAATAATAACCAAGTTAGACACACAGTCCAGTGGTGGACTGTGTGTATGTTTAATCACAAGACACGAGTTCGAGTCCGGTCTTCTGCACCGACTCGGACAATTATTTACCTTTTTAAATAAGTCAGAAATGAAAGTACTTAGTTTGTATTTAAGTATAATAAAAATCGGTTTATATAACATGTTAAACACACAGTCCAGCGGTGGACTGTGTGTTAACGCAACCCACAGGTCCCGGGTTCGAGACCTGTGGAGCGCACCGGTCCGATTCAGTTAAATCGTTTTTAAAAATAAATGATTTTCGGTTTAAACTAATTAGTATATAAATATAATTAAAAACAGATATATTTCGGGTAAGACACGTAGCTCAGTTGGTAGAGCTGCGTGCACGCGTACGGGAGGTCTCGGGTTCGAGCCTCACTCAGCGCACATATACTCGCATTCGAACCGGTCAAAGTCAACGGTCAATGGTCAACGGTAAAAAAAGTCAACTTTTTTTATTATTTTTAATTATTTATTTTAATTAAAAATCAATTAAAAATACTTAAAAATAACATTTTTAAGGTTAGAAAATAGCCTTGAACTCACAAAAATACACCCAACAATCCTACTAAAATGGATTAATAAAATCCAAACCAAACCATAATGCTATTTATCTAGGTTAATTTCACTCGTGGTTAAAACCACTTCGCGTGCATTCAACATCATCAACCAAACGCACCCACTGTGAGTGAATCTTACAACTCCCCTTTTTAAATACACGTTTTGGGGTGTGTCATGTGTCACAAAATAATTAACTCGTTTATTTAAACTTGTGTCATACCATATCGTGATCTAAACTTAGATTGTTTATATTGTTGTGATTACTTATTTCATTTTGTCAAATTATATGAAATTCATTCATTAAGCCCATCAGTTCCTCGTGGGAGACGAGTTGAACAACGCGTGCCTCAAAACCAATCCATTATTGTTCATGTGTGTATCATTGAGTTTATATTGTTTGTAGTTATGTCTTTCATATTATCATGTTTATGCAATTCATTCATTAGGCCCATCAGTTCCTCGTGAGAGACGAGTAGAGAAACGCGTGCCTCTAAACGTTCCATTATTGTTCATGTGTGCTTTATTTAATATCTAATGATTGTTGAATAAGTTTACATCTATTTTTACTCATGTGTGGTTGTGCACTCATTTCATAATCAATTAAATAAACTTGTTCAAATGTTTTCCATAGGATTCACTCGCCAACTTTTTGTTGATCCAAAAAACCTTTTTACACATGATACAGGTGAACAGGATGAAACAAGGAAAACATAGGAAATGCCTTAGAAGAAAACAAAGAAGCTTAGACTGATGTTTAGGTCATTGATGTATTTATGATTGTAAATTTCCATTAAATTGTATTAATGAATATGAAACGTTAAAATAAATGTCATGAGCTTTGATGATAACCCAATCATGCCCCGGTCACCTTTTCCGCTGCGGGTCGGGGTGTGACAGATTGGTATCAGAGCCATGACTATAGGGATATAGGATAGGTTATTAGACCCTTAGAGCCTATACTATAGTCTGCCTAAATTTTAAATTGATTAGGTGGTTACATACAAACTTGTGATTTTTATTTGTTTCATATTTGTTTATACTTACAGTCACACATACATACTTATATACATATTCATTATACATATATCAATGTTCATATATGCAATTCATTTTCATACTCTCATTATTCAAAGATTTTGTTGCAATTTTCAAATCTCATCAAAGTAAGTTCTACGACGGGCATGTAGTAACTGGAAGGGTACAAGTACCGGTAGTCGGAACGTCCTGTCTAGGTTGGCATTCGTATAAATCCAATATAACGGACCAGTTTGCCTACCTGGGGACTAACGATGAGAGTACGAATGACCTATTAGGCCAAAGCATGCCACACCAAACGTCGTTCGAACTAACCCCACTTTGAGGTGTCACCGTGTCTACACCTGGACACATTCCGAATATCACACGTTGTATACATATTTCTCGATTTTCTCCGGGTTTTAGTGTACGCAACCAGGCAAACCCATGCGAACCATATGAAAAACCGGTATTCATGGGGGCCCACATGATTACAAAGGTAAAGTATGGCGGCATGTAGGGCCTAATGGCGAGCAAAGCCCAAGACATCCTATGGATGTAGTAGATTTATTTTTCTATAATTATTTTATGAATGTTCATTCCTAATGCGACCCATGATCCCGAAAGCATCCAACTCATACTCTTGACATGTATTCCTTGTAGATGTCTTCTAACCACGCCCGTAGGAAGACAAGAGCAGGAAAAGCCCGCGAACGCATGGCTGCCCTAATCGCTCAACAAATGGCTGCCGTAATACCCAACATTGTAATCCAAGTACAACAAGCACTTACCGCGAATCCTGTCAATCAAGAAAACCAAAACATTATCAACTCTCCCCCAAATACCACTAAATGCACCTACAAGCATTTCAAATCATGCGACCCTCCAAAATACAAAGGGACTGAAGGCGTCACCGCTCTCCTCCATTGGTTTGAAGAAATGGAGAACACCTTTCTAAATTGCGATTGCCCGATGATCGCAAAGTGCGTTATGCTACCGGTCGATTATATGGGATAGCACTTACTTGGTGGAATACAGAGAAGGCCAAACGAGGCGTCGACGATGCTATGACTTTAACTTGGAATGAATTGAAGGAAATCATGACCAGACGATTTTGCCCAAGGAGCGAAATCAAGAAATTAGAAGATGAATTTTATTCGTTGAAGCAAAAGGAAGGAGACCACACCACATACAACAAAAGATTTCTCGAGTTACATCAAATGGTTCCCAACATGTTCACTCCCCTCTACCGTTTGATCGAGCACTACATTCGTGGTCTTCCGTCAAAGATTCAAGACTCTGTAATAAGTACCTCGCCTGCAACTTTGGAAGCAGCAATGGAGCTAGCAACAGCGCTCACCGAGAACCGAATCCAAAACAAAGACTTCAAGGAGGAGAAGAAGAAGGATAAAGAATCGACTGAAACCTCCGACTCCACCCAAAACGAATCCCCTTCTCAACCCAATTCTAAGAGAAAAAGAGACGGGCAACTTTTCGCTGCTATCCAACGGAATCAACCAATTTCACACGCCATACCCATCCAAGCTATCCCAATCACTCAAGTGGCACCCAACTCAACTTACCCAAATAAGAAACCATATCTTGAACCTCACCCTCGATGCAACAACTGTTTTTACCACCATCCCCTTACCTTACCTTGTCGACTATGTGCAACCTGTGGACGCTATGGTCATTTGAGCAAGGTTTGCTGCACCTTTCAAAACCAAATCTCTTCCCCTACTCAAACCATGAACCAAACCTATCAACAACCCCAATACCCCATGTTCCCATATGTTCGAGCTTGTTTCAATTGTGGCGACCCTACCCACTTTAGAAACACATGCCCTCAATCGGTTAACGTCATCAACACTCAAGCCCAATCAAACCCAGTTAACCAAGTAAACCAAGAAAACCCAACCACTAGGCCACCAGCAAGAGGAAGAGTCTTCAACATCAATGCCAATCCTGTCGAAGATAATGACGGCCCAAACGAAGATACCCAACTAGTCCTCTTCACCGAAAATCCAGATTCAACTCCTATCGTTTAGTTTTATGTTTTTCTTTATCACATAGAACCAAACATAACTTAAGGATAAAGCCAATGAAACTTTGACGAGAATACGGTGGATACGCCGCTGGTACTTCCTATATATAAGTATTCTTGTCAAAGGATCAGAAGCATTATCTGGCGGTTATGAGAGGTTCCATGTGTAGACTGTATGAGTAATTATTGTTTATTATTTTCAGTACATGTAATTTCATAGGCCGCCGCTCCCCATTACATTATGAGCGTTGAGCATGTTCCCCATTTCATTATGAGGTTGAACCTGGCATGCCCACATCTTTCATTTTCAGTACATGCAATTTCATAGGCCGCCGCTCCCCATTTTATGAGCGTTGAGCATGTTCCCCATTTCATTATGAGGTTGAACCTGGCGTGCCCACATTTTTTTCATTTTCAGTACATGCAATACGATCGGCTCCGTTTGATTGAGTCTTGATCGCACAGACATTTTCATTTTCAGTACATGCAATACGATCGGCTCCGTTTGATTGAGCCTTGATCGCACAGACATTTTCATTATCAGTATCTTGTGGTTGTTGCGTTTGTTGTAGAGTCGCATAGAACTAATCATAACTTGCGGATAAAGTCAATGAGAATTTGACAAGAATATGGTGGATACGCCGCTGGTACTTCCTATATATAAGTATTCTTGTCAAATGATCGGAGGCATTATCAGGCGGTTATGAGAGGTTCCATGCATAGGCTGTTTGTGTGATTGTTGTTTAGATTAAGTTATTCATTTTCAGTACATGCAATACGATTGGCTCCATTTGATTGAGCCTTGATCGCACAGACATTTTCATTTTCAGTACATGCAATACGATCGGCTCCGTTTGATTGAGCCTTGATCGCACAGACATTTTCATTATCAGTATTTTGTGGTTGTTGTGTTTGTAGTAGAGTCACATAGAACTAATCATAACTTGTGGATAAAGTCAATGAAAATTTGACAAGAATATGGTGGATACGCCGCTGGTACTTCCTATATATAAGTATTCTTGTCAAATGATCGGAGGCATTATCAGGCGGTTATGAGAGGTTCCATGTATAGGCTGTTTGTAGATTAAGTTTATTATTTTCAGTACATGCAATACGATCGGCTCCGTTTGATTGAGCCTTGATCGCACAGACAATTTCATTTTCAGTACATGCAATACGATCGGCTCCGTTTGATTGAGCCTTGATCGCACAGACATTTTTCATTTTCAGTATTTATGAGTTTGTTGTATTGGTTGTAGAGTCACATAGGACTAATCATAATTCACTGATAAAACCAATGAAAATTTGACGAGAATATGGTGGATACGCCGCTGGTACTTCCTATATATAAGTATTCTTGTCAAAGGATCAGAGGCATTGTCAGACGATTATGAGAAGTTCTTTGTAGGATTTAGTAGTTTCTTGGTAACTAATCATAACTTGTGGATAAAACCAATGAAAATTTGGCAAGAATATGGTGGATACGCCGCTGGTACTTCCTATATATAAGTATTCTTGCCAAAGGATCAGAGGCATTATCAGGCGGTTATGAGAAGTTCCATGTAGGATTTAGTATTGCCTTGGTTGAAATTTGTGTTACATTTATATCATCTCGCTATTTAAAGAAATTGGATTGTGATCCATTTCTACATAAACTAACCTCTCCATCATAACAAACGAGAGAGGAACTGTCACCATTCAAACATATATGCTATCAGAATGTGGATTCAAATATTAGCTGTTGTGTTTATTTATGTTCAAATATTAGCTGTTGTGTTTATTTATGTTCCATGTAGGTTGTAGTATTAGAAGTTTTGCCTTAGGATATAACCATACCCTTCCAAACATATCCAAACTCTTATGCATGATATCATAGTTAGCGAATCAATTTTGCTTATCAATACTTATACAGTAGGCAACAAAAAGCGATTCCTGTAATAGGGTACTTAACCCTTACAAGGAACGTACCGCCTCAAACAAAAACATAAAACCTTACATTTTCTAAGCGTGTAACTGTCAAACTAAACACCATCATTCTTTTCGTCAAATATATCACTATTTAAATTTCGGGACGCAATTTCTAAAAAGCAGGGGATACTGTAACATCCGTCAAAAAAACGGATTTTACCAAACCCGCTCCGTTTATTAACCGAACAATAAGTTAAAAATTTCGTTGCGAATTCATTGCCCAAAATAATTTTAAACGATACATAATTAATTATTATATGGGAATATATAGTTTGTTTTTGAAAAACTGTCAAAAATAAGAAAATAAAAACAATTTGGTTCTGCCGGGTTTCGAACCCGGGTCAGTCGCTGGGTCACGGTTGACAGACTTAACACTTAACACTTAAACCACTGCGCCACTGATGTTTCTTGTTAAATGTTAGAATCATTTAAATCATAACATGACTTTCCGAATTCAAAACCGGCGCCCAAATCCAGTCGTCGGAAATCCCGGCGATCTCGCCAAGAATTTACGACTTTTTCAGTTATAACGTAAAACTTTAACTCATCATCGGTTATAACCGATGCCTGAACTCGCGACACAAGTTATAACCGCCGGAGATTTTCTAACCGACGAATCAAGTCGGAAACGGACCAAATTCATCGACGACTTGCCTTATAAATACCCCCTCGAACCTCTGCAAACTTTTTCGCTCAAAACCGCACCCTTTCTCGGCGAAAACTCACTCGCCGGAAATCTTCTGCTCATCGCCGGAAAACCGAACCCTCCACTTATAAGCTTTACTCAACCCCTGAGCTTATACCGAAGTCACCCACATCCTTTTCAAGCTTTCTGGAGACTCACTGTTGCAAGACACACGACGCCGGAACCTGTTGCAGTCGCCGGAGTTCTGCCAGAAAAACAGAGGAATCCAGTCGGTATACTTTACGCCTTTTTTTCTTTCTTTTTATTTATATCACACTTGTAATTAACTAAAGAACGCTAAAGAAACCGATTAAAACATTGAACCAGTCGGATTTCCGATTCTGGTTAAAAACGGACGAAGAAGACGAAGTTCGGTAACATATAAGTATAATTAAAATCAAGTTATAACTCGGGTTAGACACACAGTCCAGCGGTGGACTGTGTGCACAATAAACACACTAACGTCTCGAGTTCGAATCTTGTCCCACACACGCTGCCTTAATAAAAATGTCTTTTTGGTTAACTGAACCGGATTCATTTCATATATATGTTAAGTTTATTAATAACCGGAATAATAACCAAGTTAGACACACAGTCCAGTGGTGGACTGTGTGTATGTTTAATCACAGGACACGAGTTCGAGTCCGGTCTTCTGCACCGACTCGGACAATTATTTACCTTTTTAAATAAGTTAGAAATGAAAGTACTTAGTTTGTATTTAAGTATAATAAAAATCGGTTTATATAACATGTTAACCACACAGTCCAGCGGTGGACTGTGTGTTAACGCAACCCACAGGTCCCGAGTTCGAGACCTGTGGAGCGCACCGGTCCGATTCAGTTAAATCGTTTTTAAAAATAAATGATTTTCGGTTTAAACTAATTAGTATATAAATATAATTAAAAACAGATATATTTCGGGTTAGACACGTAGCTCAGTTGGTAGAGCTGCGTGCACGCGTACGGGAGGTCCCGGGTTCGAGCCTCACCCAGCGCACATATACTCGCATTCGAGCGGGTCAAAGTCAACGGTCAACGGTCAAAAAAGTCAACTTTTTTATTATTTTTAATTATTTATTTTAATTAAAATCAATTAAAAATACTTAAAAATAACATTTTTAAGGTTAGAAAATAGCCTTGAACTCACAAAAATACACCCAACAATCCTACTAAAATGGATTAATAAAATTCGTTTACTTACCAAACCATAATGCTATTTATCTAGGTTAATTTCACTCGTGGTTAAAACCACTTCGCGTGCATTCAACATCATCAACCGAACGCACCCACTGTGAGTGAATCTTACAACTCCCCTTTTTAATTACACGTTTTGGGGTGTGTCATGTGTCACAAAATAATTAACTCGTTTATTTAAACTTGTGCCATACCATATCGTGATCTAAACTTAGATTGTTTATATTGTTGTGATTACTTATTTCATTTTGTCAAATTATATGGAATTCATTCATTAAGCCCATCAGTTCCTCGTGGGAGACGAGTTGAACAACGCGTGCCTCAAAACCAATCCATTATTGTTCATGTGTGTATCATTGAGTTTATATTGTTTGTAGTTATGTCTTTCATATTATCATGTTTATGCAATTCATTCATTAGGCCCATCAGTTCCTCGTGAGAGACGAGTAGAGCAACGCGTGCCTCTAAACGTTCCATTATTGTTCATGGTGCTTTATTTAATATCTAATGATTGTTGAATAAGTTTACATCTATTTTTACTCATGTGTGGTTGTGCACTCATTTCATAGTCAATTAAATAAACTTGTTCAAATGTTTTCCATAGGATTCACTCGCCAACTTTTTGTTGATCCAAAAAACCTTTTTACACATGATACAGGTGAACAGGATGAAGCAAGGAAAACATAGGAAATGCCTTAGAAGAAAACAAAGAAGCTTAGACTGATGTTTAGGTCATTGATTATTTATGATTGTAAATTTCCATTAAATTGTATTAATGAATATGAAACGTTAAAATAAATGTCATGAGCTTTGATGATAACCCAATCATGCCCCGGTCACCTTTTCCGCTGCGGGTCGGGGTGTGACACTCACACTATTGACTGCCAGACAAGGTGTCATTATTTAAAGCATCCAAGTGTTTGAGAAAAGGTTGTGTCATCTACATGGCACAAGTCACCATAAATGAACCAAAGCCGAACCTTGAAGATCAACCAGTTATCTCGGACTATCCCGATGTTTTCCCTGAAGAATTACTATGCCTACCTCCGGACAGACAAGTGGAGTTCAGAATTGACATCATACCATGATCAGCACCAGTGGCTAGAGCTCCATATAGACTAGCTCCAACCGAAATGAATGAGTTAAGGGTTCAATTGGATGAACTCTTGGAGAAAGGCTTTATTCAGCCTAGTTCCTCGCCTTAGGGAGCTCCTATCTTCTTTGTAAAGAAGAAAGACGGTTCAATGCGGATGTGCATTGACTATGGGAGTTGAACAAGCTAACAATCAAGAATAGATATCCTTTGCCCAGGATCGACGATTTATTTGACCAACTTCAAGGGGCTAGTTATTTCTCCAAGATCGATTTGAGATCAGGATATCATCAACTGAAAGTTAGAAGGGAGGATGTTCCCAAAACCGCCTTCAGGATCTGCTATGGTCAATTTGAATTTTTGGTGATGCCTTTTGGGCTCACAAATGCATCAGCAACATTCATGGATCTCATGAATAGAGTCTGCAAACCGTATTTGGATAAGTTTGTCATTGTCTTCATAGACGACATATTTATCTATTCTCGTAATCAAGCTGATCACGAGAAACATCTTTGGTGCATCCTAGAATTATTAAGGCAGGAGAAACTTTATGCAAAGTTCTCTAAATGCGAATTTTGGCTTAGGGAATTCCAATTCCTTGGACACATGGTAAGTGAGCGTGGTATCCAAGTGGATCCCGCCAAAATTGAGGCAATAATGAATTGGGAAGTTCCCAAGACTCCATCTGAAATCGTAGTTTCTTAGGAATGGCTGGTTATTATAGAAGGTTCATTGAGAACTTCTCAAGAATAGCCACTCCTCTAACTACCTTGACCCGTGAGAATGTTAAGTATAATTGGGGTCCAAAGCAACAAGAATCTTTTGAGATTCTAAAACACAAGTTGAGCAACGCTCCTGTGTTATCTCTACTCGAGGGTATTGAGAACTTTGTTGTCTATTGTGATGCTTCGCACACCGGCATGGGCTGTGTGCTAATGCAAAACGGCAAGGTAATTAATTGCCTATGCATCACGACAACTAAAGGAATTACACCACCCACAATTTGGAGTTGGGTGCCGTTGCATTTGCACTAAAACTATGGAGACATTACTTGTATGGCACGAAATGTATTATATACACTGATCATAAAAGTCTTCAACACCTGTTTAATCAAAAAGAATTGAACATGCGACAACGCCGATGGATGGAAACACTTAATGATTATGATTGCGAGATTCGCTACCATCTCGGCAAGGCAAATGTAGTTGCCGACGCCTTAAGCCGCAAAGAAAGAGTTAAACCTATTAGGATTAACGCCAAGAGCATTGATCTCAGAAATAGCTTAAGTAAAAAGCTATTGGATGCACAAAAGCAAGCCCTGTTAAAGGCTAATATTCCTAGTGAGGGATTAGGCGGAACTGTTGACCAATTAACGCCTGGAAAGGATGGAATCCTAAGATTTAATGATAGAATTTGGGTTCTGATCTTTGGAGGACTTAGAGATCTAATCCTCCAAGAAGCGCACAATTCAAGATACTCAGTTCACCCAGGTGGTGACAAGATGTATCAAGATTTAAAGAAGAATTATTGGTGGATGGGTTTGAAGAAATCAATAGCCACTTATGTAGCTAAGTGTCTGACGTGTTCGCAAGTTAAAGCCGAACATCAAAAACCGTTAGGACTTCTACAACAGCTTGAGATTCCCACTCGGAAATGGGAAATGGTAACTATGGATTTAATTACCAAGTTACCTAAGACCAAATGGGGTAATGACACGATTTGGGTCATCGTTGATAGGCTGACTAAGTCAACACATTTCTTGCCAATTAAAGAGACTTATAGTTCTGATAAATTGGCTAAGTTGTACGTGGACAAGATTGTGTCCCTACACGGTGTGCCAGTATCTATTGTATCCGATAGAGATACTAGATACACATCTCACTTTTGGAAAAGTTTCCAACAATCATTAGGCACGCGATTAAATTTTAGTACGGCTTACCATCCGCAGACTGATGGCTAAAGTGAGCGTACTATTCAAACATTGGAAGACATGCTTAGGGCATGTGTGATTTATTTAGGTGGAAGTTGGGATGACCACTTACCCCTAATAGAATTCTCCTACAATAACAGCAATCATGCTAGCATCAAGGCTGCTCCTTGTGAGGCCTTGTATGGGAGAAAGTGTCGAACGCCCGTATGCTGGGCAGAAGTTGGGGAAGCCCAACTATCAGGACCAGAGATTGTCCTGGAGACCACGAAAAAGATTGTGCAAATCCGTGATCGTCTCAAAGCTGCCAGGGATAGGCAGAAGAGCTACGCTGACAAGAGGTGTAAACCTCTTAAGTTCCAAGTAAGGGACAAGGTCATGCTAAAGGTTTCACCCTGGAAAGGTGTGATGCGCTTTAGAAAGAAGGGCAAGTTGAGCCCAAGATATATTGGACCATTCGAGATAGTCGAATGTGTCGGCACTTATCTAATCTTAAGAAATATCTAGCCGATGAGTCGCTAGCAATGTCGCACGCGGATGTGCAAATTGATGAAAACCTGAGGTTCGTTGAGAAACCAATTTCGATCGAGGATCGACAGGTTAAGAAACTTCGAAGAAAAATGATACATATAGTAAAGGTTAAGTGGACGCCTTTAGAAGTCCCGAGTGTACATGGGAGGTTGAGTCCACTATGCAACAAAAGTATCCCTATCTTTTTGAATAAAATCTCGAGGTCAAGATTTCTATTAAGGGGGTGAGGATGTAACACCCTGTAAAATCATGTCCAATAATATAGTGACACGTGTGGTATTTTAAATATAGTCTATTAAAGACCAATAAGGACTAAAGGAGTCAACATGCTCAATCTGAGCCTCTGAGTAACGGTCCGATGTCAACATGCATAAATAACAGCCTCTGAGTGACTGATATGTCAACATGATTAAATCATTAGCCTCTGAAGGACTGATATGTCAACATGCTTCAAATTTGGCCACTGAGTGACTGATATGTCAACATGCCCAGCCTCTGAGTGACATCGGAATCAACATGCTTTTAATAAGCCTCTGAATGATCCTTTGCGAAGTCCTAGCTCTCATACGTGCCATTTGTTGGATGAGAGAGTTCAATTTTGTAATTATGTGAAAGTTTGATGATAGAGGGATTAAAAGTGTCAACATGTTAATTTATACCTCTGTGTGACTTTTTAACGAACCGAGAGCTCGACAATGTCCGGGCATAATCCCAGGTATGCCAAGTATTGGCTACGGAGGGCTAAAAGTGCCAAAAAGGTGTTTAAATAGGTTTTTATAAGCTTTTATAAGTTAAGGGGCTAAAGTTTCAAAGTTTGAAACTGCCTTTGGGGCGCTCGCGGGGCGCGAGAGGCAGGGCTTGTGCCTCTCGCGGCCCGCCAGAGAGCATTTGCTGCAGAAAGTTTTCCAAACAAAACTCCAAAACCATTAATTCAAAAACCATGGACTTGTAAAGCTATGCCACGTTTTGGGACACTTGTAAGCTTCCTCTTACACCCCTAAACACATGGCTTCACCTCCTTTGAGCTCTCCAACTATAAATAGGTGTTCAAGTGCGTCATTCAAACTTGCACTGTTCTCATTTATTCACTCTTCTCCCTCCTCTAGAAGTTCGTTGCTGAAAGGAGCATCCAACTTAGTTCTCTTTCATTATAGAAACCTCTTGTAAGTGTTCCTTGCTCTTTCATTTTCGTTTATAGGCTTTTATAGCCAAAAGTCAAGCGTTTTACAGAAAACGCTTTGACTTTCGGTTAAGACCATTATGGTCCAGCCATTGTTCGAAATGAACATGGCTAAGTGATCGTAATAAGGTAGGTGTTAGTCCCTATAAAGGGCACCTCCTGAAGATCACGTTTGCTAGACCAATTGACGGGTCAAAGTTATGATATTAAAAAGTCAAACAGGCCATTTTTCGGAAAAATCATAAATTGATCTTATATATGTTATGAAACCTGTTTTGACACTTAAAAAAGTTGGTAATAATTATTAGAACATGTAAGAACATGTTCGGCTCGTCAATTTCACTTCTAGGGTCGGTTCGCAACCGAAAGTCTTGAAGTTTGACTTCTGCTTTGACTTTCAATTCTGACCCGATTTTGATTAGTTACCTACTGATCTAAAGTTTCATTATGATTGTAATATAATGTAGCATAACTTATGAGGTTATATTACATGATCATAATCAGAATCCAAGTTTATGCGCAGGTTCCATAATTATGCCATCTTTGACCAAAATGCCTTTTTTTGCATAAAACAAGGTTTTAAATAATATGAACTTGAAAATGAGTTTCCTACTATTGAAATATCATAAGTATGATTGTTTGGGTTGTTAAGCCAAGTTATAAACTGAGTTTTCAAGCAAGTCTTTAAACTATGTCGATAAATGGCAATTTTAGCCCTTGTAGCTCATAAAATAGTTTTAATAAAATCTTTTCAAGGTAAATCTTTTACCTACTGATATGTTATATTAAATAATATATCTAAGACATTTTAATCTGACCTTAACATCATTTTTTGTAAGAATCACATATAGACGCCATTTTACGACATAAGCTCTGTTTAGGCGCATAGTATGGTTTTGAACCATATTAATGAACCAAGACTTGTTACCTACTGATTTTAAAACTTATTTTAAACATATTTACAGTAGGTACATGTTATAAACTCAGAATCCCAAATAATTTATAAATTATGTGTAAAATGACCAAAATGCCCCTTCTGTGCATAGTTTAAAAGATAATTTACACATATAATTGATATCCTACTGAAATTATGTCATAAATAAATTATTTTTCTAGAATACTCATGATCATAAACTTAAAATATATTCAAGTTCCTTTTATACGACATATAATTACCGAAATGCCCTTATGAGGCATAGTTTCGTTTTAAAACCTTAATGGGCATATAAGTTGATATCCTACTGATATCTTAACTTATTTAAAATATAATGGCATATAGAACTTGTCCATGACCTATCTGGTTACCCGATATCGCTAATATGCGCACAGTTACGTATGTGTAACTATTTTACGGAAATTAATCGAAACGGGTTTAACCTTGTCATTTAAGTTTCAAAATCCAGAATGTTTATAGTTTACCCATATTATACAAGTCAAGGTACTTGTCGGGTTTAAACTACATTCTATCCGATCATTGTTTAATCAAGCGTTATACGTAATGATCATGTACACTATTTAGTTTATAAGACTGTTAGTATTTAATTGGCTAGCTTATGCCATAATCCAGACTAGAGCCTTGTCGGTAAATGATATCTGCACTTGGTACTTTTGTATACGGCTGATTTATTTAAAAATTAAAGAAGAAGACTAGCTCAAGTAAATACTCTCGACCTATTTACCCTATACGGGCTTGGGTTACGGTTAATTATTACCGCTAGGTCGGAAATGGGATTCAATCGAACGTCGGTTCGAGGATAATAAATCAGCATATTCTGTTTTAGTTAGTTTTGTTTGATAATTTAAACATCGGGGGTTAACTACCGTGTCCTGGATATCCTCGGCTCATTACAATAGAAATGGCCACGACCTTAGCGCGGGTGTAGGCATACACCCGATAGACGCTCAATTATGCATTCCCACAAGGTTGGGAGGAATTGACTCCTTCGTGAGTCCAAAGTGGTGTGTACGTTAATTGTGTCTTGGTCTCGGTACCGGGCCCCGTATGTATGACAAACATGTAAATCTGTTAACAAGGTTGGACGGTCAATTAACCCAAGTTATAAAAAGATTTTGTGCTTATACGCACTCAAAAGATTTTTGAAATGTTTTCAAAACGAGTCGGTTGGGTGTATTTACCAGCGAAAGCTGACGTATTTTCAAAAAACTAAACTGCAGGTACAATACGAAAATAGGCAGGAAGTGCTCGGTAGTGATAGAGGATCTTGCAAATCCTAAATCTACCCAAAGTTTGTTTTATATTCTTTCCATGTACAATTTATGATCCGCCTGTGGATCCTCTATTACGAGCCTGTATATTATTTTGTATTTTCGAACATTCGGTTTGTAACAGTAATTTTTACTCCAAGACTTCCGTTGTACCGTGTTTAATTGACTATGATTATTATCAGCTGACGTCACAATACTCCCCACCTAGGCCCACCGGTGTATGGATTTTAGGTTGAAAATCCGGGGTGTGACAATACTGGATATGATCCTTTTAACTCATTTACACCAGTTGATTACCAAGCATTGTCGCATGACCTTTACATGCAAGCGGTCATGCATAACGCATTTTACCCGTCTTCTTTCCCACCTGCTTATCCACCTACTGGATATCTTAGTTATGGGTACTAGTATCCGATTGTGCCACAACCACAACCACAACCTCCGCCGCCACTCGAGGGTATCATGAGGTCTTAGAACAAATGAAAGAAATGCAACAACAAGCGGAGAAAACAGAGAAGAAGACGAACAAGTTCTTCAAGAAACTCTCCAAATTGGTTAAGGGAAGGAAGGAAGAGTGAAGTCCCTTTCTAAATATATTAGTCCATGTGAGGACATTATTATTTCCTTAATCCCTACGTGGACATTTTTATTTCTTTTAGTCCTTGCATGGACAGTTACTTTTATTTATTTATTTCAATAAATGTAATATTACTTTTAATGAAGTATTTTTGGAATTATATATATATATATATATGTATGTATGTATGTATGTATGTATGTATGTATGTATGTATGTATGTATGTATGTATGTATGTATGTATGTATGTATGTATGTATGTATATTCATCCTCTTCATAGCAAACGTCTCGATTTTACTCGAAATTTATGCTCTGCGATATAATTCCAAAAAGATCTTAATGTTTTTGATTAGCCAAGTGGCACAGACCACATATTTGGCCAGCTTATAAATGATAGTTAAGGATGAAAGGGCCTTCTAGCATGATAGTTAAATGAAGTTATCCTTCTATCCAGAGGTGGTGGATTAAGTTCAAGCCTCTAAGTCGTTAAGGTCAAATGTGACCAGGACTATTAATCAACCATTAAGGTACTCTTATGTTAACATTCAGGAATGTTCATACTCCTGGTAGTGTGACTTGAGGAACCACACTAGCCATCTAGGTAAATGGACTATGTCCTAAAACCTATTATATAGCCTATGTGATCAATGTGATCCCGGCTAATATCATCAATATGATGATAATAATTGACATCCATTAGAGATGTAGGCCAATGTGCCATATTTTATGTCCATTGGTGACATGCTAATGTGTTATATTTTATGTCCATTAATGACAGGCCAATGTGTCATATTTTATGTCCATTAGTGACAGGCCAATGTGCCATATTTTATGTTCATTAGCGACAGGCCAATGTGCCATATTTTAATGTCCCTATGAGCTAATTATAATTGCCTAATGGTAATGACAGTTGTTATATTACGATCCACTGTCTAATAATACATGGACTACGTCCAAATTGTAATTTGCCTTTGATGGTCCTTTTGAGACCTAGGCCAAAAATAGATATGATAAGCCTAAGAGTTGTGATGTTATTCACACTACTTGATTAGGCAACGGATTGTCATATCCAATGTTTACAGCCAATATGTTTATTAATAACATAGCTAAAAGAAATTTAGTTTGGTGTTTAGAACCAAAGCTTTAAAGAATGGCTAACTCAGATGAGGCGCAAAGTAGCCACCGGGATGTTAACTCTACTAACACAGAAAATATAGCCACTAATAATGAAGATTTCCAAGCTCGCATAGACGCATCTGTGGGAAAAGGCCATAGAAAAACTTAGGGAGTCGAGTGCTACTCGCTCCAAACCATTATCAATCACGTCATCCTCAGCTCACAAATAGAGCTCAGTTCACTCTTCAAATGTGAAGAGTGAACCAAAGAAAATAGAATTTGCTGATAGGTCTTGTTCTTCTAAAGACGGATGTACCTACAAATATTTCATCTCCTGCAAGCCCGGGATTTTAATGGGGAAAAAGGAGCTGTAGAAGCCTTGAAATGGCTGGACGAGATGGAAATGATTGTGGATATCAGCGGTTGTGCTGAAAAGGATATGGTAAAATATGTATCACAATCCTTCAAATGTGATGCCTTAATTTGGTGGAAGGCTATGATCCAATCTACAGGTAATGTATACTTGTATAATTTAGGATGGTCCAAGTTTATGGACCTTGCTAAGGAAACTTACTACCCACCCATGAGGTGGAAAAGATAGAGTCAGACTTCCTGACTCTCACAATGAAGAACCTAGATTGTCGGAAGTATGTTTCCGATTTCAATTCCCTATCTAGGTTAGTTTCCTATTTGATTACCCCGGAACCCAAACGCATTGCGTGTTTTATTAATGGGTTAGAGCCCGAAATAAATGGCATGGTAAAGGCTGCTCAGCCTAATACCTATAGGTCTGCTGTTGACCTATCTCTCTCCCACCTTGGATTTGGTGAGGCAAAATTCGGTCAAGACCAAGACTGACGGAAATAGAAAACGGGAGGATGATAAGTCCCAAAGGTTTAAGAAGAAAGGAAATTTTGAGTTCAAGAAGAACCAGCACAAGTCTGATGATAGACCTTTGTGCATGCCCTGTAACCGCAGGCATTGGGGGTAATGCAATACCAACCCCCAGATTAAACCCTATGGTATTTGCAAAAGAAGAGGGCATAAGACCCACGAATGCAAAAATCTTAAAGATGTCATCTGTTATGGTTGTAATGAGAAAGGGCATATTAAGCCTAATTGCCCTAAAAACCCAGAAATAATGATGCAAAGCCTGGAGAGACTAAGAAGGGGATTGCTCGTGCCTTCCAGGTGAATGCCAGGGAGGCCATTAACGACAATAACGTCATAACAAGTACTTTCCTCATCAATGATGTATATGCTAGAGTTCTTTTTGATTCGGGTCCAGAGAAGTCTTTTGTGGACCATAAGTTTAGTAAACTATTAAACATACCCATAAGAACTCTAGACAAAACTTATGAGATAGAACTTGCTGATGGAACTTTAGGAATAGCATCTTCCATTCTCGATGGATGCTCTATATTCATTAAGAATCATTCCGCTCCTATCTCTCTCTTTGCCAATGAAATTGGCGGGGTTCAATGTAGTTTTAGGCATGGATTGGTTATCCCATAACCAAGCCCGCATCGCCTGTGATAAGAAACTCATCAAAATTAAAACCCCATGTGGTGAAATGATCACCATCACTGGAGATTCACACTATGGATTGCCAGACAAAGTGTCGTTATTTAAGGCATCCAAGTGTTTAAGGAAAGGTTATGTCAATTACATGGCACAAGTCACTATCAACGAAATTAAGCCGAATATTCAAAACCTTCCAGTTATTTCGGAGTATTCCGATGTCTTTCCCGAAGAACTACCAGGTCTACCTGCAGATAGGCAATTAGAGTTTAGGATTGACATCCTACCTGGATCAGCACCCGTAGCTAGAGCTCCATACCGATTAGCACCAATGGAAATGAAGGAGTTGAGGCGCAGTTAGATGAACTCTTAGAGAAAGGCTTTATTCAGCCGAGTTCCTCGCCCTGGGGAGCTCCAATTCTTTTCGTTAAGAAAAAGGACGGTTCAATGCGGATGTGCATTGACTACCGCGAACTTAACAAGATAACGATCAAGAATCGTTACCCATTACCCAGGATCGACGATTTATTCGACCAACTTCAAGGGGCTAGTTATTTCTCCAAGATTGATTTAAGATCTGGACATCATCAGCTGAGGGTTAGGAGTGAGGATGTTCCTAAGACTGCCTTCAGGACCCGTTATGGTCACTATGAATTTTTAGTAATGCCTTTTGGGCTCACAAATGCACCTGCAACATTCATGGATCTCATGAATAGAGTCTGCAAACCATATTTGAATAAGTTTGTCATTGTCTTCATAGACGACATACTTATCTACTTTCGTAACCAAGTTGATCATGAGAAACATCTTCGGTGCATCTTAGAACTGCTAAGGAAAGCTTTATGCTAAGTTCTCTACGTGAGTTTTGGCTTCGAGAAGTCCAATTTCTTGGAAACATTGTAAGTGAGCGTGGTATCAAAGTAGATCCTGCCAAAATAGAAGCCATAATGAATTTGGAAGTACCCAATACCCTATCGGAAACTCGGAAACTCGTAGCTTCTTAGGACTGGCTGGTTACTATAGGAGATTCATTGAAAACTTTTCAAGGGTAACCACTCCTTTAACTACCCTGACCCGTAAGAATGTCAAATTTTATTGGGTCCAAAACAACAAGAATCTTTTGAGATTTTAAAATACAGTTTGAGCAAGACTCCTATGTTATCCGTACCTGAGGGTTTTGAAGACTTTGTTGTTTACTATGATGCATCGCACACTGGCATGGGTTGTGTGCTAATGCAAAAAGGCAAAGTGATTGCCTATGCATCACGGCAATTAAAGGTGCACGAAAGAAATTACACCACCCATGACTTAGAATTGGGTGCCGTTGTATTTGCACTTAAGTTATGGAGACATTACTTGTATGGCACAAAGTATATTATAAGAGCCTCCAACATCTATTCAATCAGAAGGAATTGAACATGCGACAGCGTCGTTGGATGGAAACACTTAATGATTATGATTGCGAAATTCGCTACCATCGGGGCAAGGCAAATGTAGTAGCTGAGGCCTTAAGTCGCAAGGAACGGGTTAAGCCTATAAGGATTAACGCCAAGAGCATTGAGCGCAGAAATAGCTTAAATGAGAAGCTATTAGATGCGCAAAAGCAAGCTCTATTAGAGGCTAATGCTCCTAATGAAGGATTAGGCGGAACTGTTGATCAGTTAACGCCTAGAAAGGATGGAAACCTTAGATTTAATGATAGAGTCTGGGTTCCAATTTTTTGAGGATCTGAAAAAGAATTATTGGTGGATGGGTTTGAAGAAATCCATAGCCACCTGTGTAGCTAAGTGTCTGGCGTGTTCGCAAGTTAAGGCCGAACATCAGAAACCGTTAGGACTTCTACAACAACGAGAAATTCCCACTTGGAAATGGGAAATGGTAACAACCGACTTGATTACCAAGTTACCTAAGACCAAACGTGGTAACGACACGATTTGGGTCATTGTGGATAGGCTGACTAAGTAAGCAAATTTCTTGCCAATCAAAGAAACGTATAATTCTGATAAATAGGCTAAGTTGTACATGGACAAAATTGTGTCCCTACATGGTGTGCCAGTATCTATTGTATCTGATAGAGATACTAGATATACATCTCATTTTTGGAAAAGTTTCCAACAATCTTTAGGCACAAGATTAAATTTTAGTACGGCTTAGCATCCACAGACTGATGGTCAAAGTGAGCGTACTATCCAGGCATTGGAAGACATGCTTAGGGCATGTGTGATTGATTTAGGTGGAAGTTGGGATGACCACTTACCCCTAATAGAATTATCCTATAATAATAATTATCATACAAGCATCAAGGCTGCTCCTTACGAGGCCTTGTATGGGAGAAAATGTCGAACGCCCGTGTGCTGGGCAGAAGTTGGGGAAGCCCAACTATTAGGACCGGAGATTGTCCTGGAGACCACGGATAAGATTATACAAATCCGTGATCGTCTCAAAGCTGCCCGTGATAAGCAAAAAAGTTATGCAGAAAAGAGGCGAAAACCTCTTAAGTTACAAATAGGGGACATAGTATTATTGGAGGTATCACCCTAGAAAGAAACACAAGTTAAGCCCGAGATATATTGGACCATTCGAGGTAATCGAATGTGTCGGTTCTGTGGCTTATAAGTTTATACTACCCGAGGAGCTAAGTGGAATTCATGATGTGTTCCACATCAGTAACCTTAAGAAATGTCTAGCCGATGAGTCGCTATTAGTGTCACACAAAGATGTGCAAATAGATGAAAACCTAAGGTTCGTTGAGAAACCAATTTCGATCGAGGATCGATAGGTTAAGAAGCTCCGAAGGAAATTGCTACCTATAGTAAAGGTTAAATGGGATGCCCTTCGAGGTCCCGAATATACATGGGAGGTTGAGTCCACTATGCGACAAAAGTACCCCCATCTTTTTGAATAGAATCTCGAGGTCGAGATTTATTTTAAGGGGGTGAGGATGTAACACCCTATAAAATCGTGTCCAATATTATAGCGACACGTGTCGTGTTTTATATTTTAAGTCTATTAAAGACTAACAGGGACTAAAAGCATCAACATGCTCAAACTAAGTCTCTGAGTGATCTTCTGATGTCAACATGCATAAACCAAGCCTCTGAGTGACCATTAGTGTCAACATGCTTAAAACATAGCCTCTGAGTGACCATTGGTGTCAACATGCTACAACTTGGCCTCTGAGTGACCATTGTGTCAACATGTCCAGCCTCTGAGTGACATCGGAGTCAAAATGCTTATAATGAGCCTCTGAGTGATCCTTTACAAGGTCCTAACTCTCATATGTCCCATTTATTGGACTAGAGAGATCAAATCCATAATTATATAAAAGTTGGACAATGGAGGGGCTAAAAGTGTCAACATGTTAATTTATACCTCTGAGTGGCCTTTTAACGAACCGAGAGCTCGACAATGTCCGGGCATACTCCCGGGTACGCCAATATTGGTTACGGAGGGCTAAATATGCTAAAAGGTGTTTTAAAAGGTGTTATAAGTCAAGGGGTTAAAAGTGTCAAACTTTGATTTTGGACATGAGGCGCTCGCGAGGCGCGAGAGACCAGGCCTGGGTCTCTCGCAGGGCACGAGAGGCCTGTGTCTGTAGAAAATTTGCTTGCCTCCACACAAATTGCCAAAAACCATTTGATTCAAAACCATGGCTTTCCAAACTTCTATGCCACGTTTTAGGACACTTGTAAGCTCCCTCTTACACCCCTTAACACCTGGCATCACCTCCTTCAATTTCTCCAACTATAAATAGGTGCCAAGGTTCACCATTTGAACTTGCACCTTTCTCATTCACAACTCTATCTCCCTCCTATGGAAGTTCCTAACTGAAAGGAGCATCCAACTTAGTTCTCTTGCATTGTAGGAACCTCTTGTAAGTGTTCCTTCCTCTTGCATTTTCGTTTATAAGCTTTTATAGCCAAAAGTCAAGCGTTTAACGGAAAACGCCTTGACTTACGGTTAAGACCATTATGGTCCAGCCATTGTTCGTAACAAACATGGCTAAGTGATCGTAATAAGGTAGGTGTTAGTCCCTATAAAGGGCACCTCCTGAAGATCACGTTTGCTAGACCAATTGACGGGTCAAAGTTTAATTATTAAAAAGTCAAACAGGCCATTTTTTGGAAATATTATAATGTGAGATTATATATGTTATGAAACCTGTTTTCACACTTAAACAAGTTGGTAATAATTATTAGGACATGTAAGAACATGTTCGGCTCGTCAATTTCAGTTCTAGGGTCGGTTCGCAACTGAAAGTCGCGAAGTTAGACTTCTGCTTTGACTTTCGATTGTGACCCGATTTAGATTAGTTAACTACTGATCTAAAGTTGCATTATGATCATAATATAATGTAGCATAACCCTCTGAGGTTATATTACATGATTATAATCAGAATCTGAGTTTATGCATTTTGATTAATAAGAAGTTTAAATGATAATGAACTTGAAAATGAGTTTCCTACTGATGTAATATTATAAGTAGGATTATTTGGGATGTCAAATCAGAACATAAACTGAGTTTATGAACAAGTCCTTGTATTATGTCGATAAATGACCATAAGGCCCTTATGGCTTACAAAATGGTTTTAATCACATCTTTTTAAAGTAAATCTTGTATCTACTAATATGTTATATAAATAACATATCTAAGACATGTTAATCTGACCTTAACATCAGTTTTCATTAAACATCACACAAATCGTCATTTTACGACATAAGCGTCGTTTCGGCGCATAGTATGGTTTTAAACCATATTTACCAACCAAGACTTGTTACATACTGATTTTAAAACTTTTTTTAAAATATTTTTATAGTAGATACAAGATATAAACTCAGAATCCCAAATAATTTATAAACTATGTGTAAAATGACCAAAATGCCCCTTCGGTGCATAGTTTGGTCATAAAAGACAAATTACACATATAATTAATATCCTACTGATATTATATCATAAATAAGTATTTTTCCAGAATACTTATGGTTATAACATTAAATTATATTCAAGTTCCTTTTATAAGTATGGAATTACCAAAATGCCCATATGAGGCATAATTTCATTAGAACTTTAACAGGCATATAAGTTAATATCCTATTGATATTACAACTTATTTAAGGTGTAATGGCATATCGAACTTGTCCATGACTTATCCGGTTACCCGATATCGCTGATATGCGTACGGTTAAGCATATGTAACTAGTTTACGAAAATTAACCGAAACGGGTCTAACCTTCATTTAAGTCTCAAAATCCAGAATGTTTATAGTTTAGTTTATCCATATTACACAAGTCAAAGTACTTGTTAGGATTAAACTACATTTTATCCGATCATCGTTTAATCTAGCGTTATACGTTTTGATCATGTACACTAGTCGGTCTAAGTCTATGACTTAAATAAGACCATTAGTATTTAATTTGTTAGCTTATGCCATAATCCAGACTAGAGCCTTCGGGTAAATTCTATATGCACTTAGTTCATTTTGGATATGACTGAGATATTAAATCTTGCATTTTTAAATCAAGACTAGCTCAGGTAAATACTCTCGACTTATTTTCCCCATACGGGCTTGGGATACGGTAAATTATTACCGCTTGGTCGGAAATGGGATCAATCGAATGTCGGATTGTGGCTAGTAAATCCGCATATTTTGTTTTAATCAGTTTTGTTTGATAACTTAAACATCAGGGGTTAACTACCGTGTCCTGGATATCCTCGGCTCATTACAATAGATAATGGCCACGACCTTAGCACGGGGTGTAGGCATACACCTGACAGACACTCAAATGCATTTACCCACACTTGTTGGGGATAACTCCTTCGTGAGTTCATAAGTGGTGTGTACGTTAATCATGTCTCGGTTTTTGTACTAGGCCCTGTATGTATGGACAAACATGTGAATCTGTTAACAAGGTTACAAAGTAACTTTCCCAAGTTATAAAAGATTTTGTACCTTTGTGTACTTAAAATCATTTTCAAATATTTTCAAAATGAGTCAGTTGGGTGTATTTACCAGCGAAAACTGATGTATTTTCAAAAGACTAAGTTGCAGGTACAATAGGAAATAGGATGGAAGCTGCTCGATATGATATAAGATGATCTTTCAAATCCTTAGATCTACCCAAAGTCTGTTTTACATTCTTTCTTTTGTACAATTTATGATCTGCCTGTGGATCTTCTATTACGAACCGTCTATATATTATTTTGGTACTTTGAACATTTGGTTTGTAATAGTAAACTCCAAGACTTCTGATGTGCTGTGTTTAATTGACTATGATGATATTAACTTGCGTCATGATATTCCCCACCCGGGCCACCGGTGTTTGGTTGAAAATATGGGGTGTGACATGATAGTTCTGCAAGTCCATCTTCTAATCAATCCGGTTTTCAGTCATTTTCTAGCTTTGAACCGAACTCACCCAAAACACCTTAGTCTTCACAGAGCTCAAACAATTTCCAAAGTAACCAATCCGGTCAATCTAATTCGAACCAGAAGATTCTACAGTGCAATATTGCTGTAAATCTGAAAAATGCACAAGATTTCAATGAACACACTACCAAGCAGCACATGGCGTTGCTTGCTTCGGTCCTTGAATCTTATGACAGCCTGGTCGCCGGGAAGATAGGAAACCCATATATGACCAAAGAAGATTATGATCAGATAGATTCCTAAGAATTGGAGCTGATCGACATCAACTGGTGCATGGCTTCTATAGTTCGAAGAGCCAAGAGATTCATGGAGATTACAGGCAGAAATAACTTGGGAGGTTTGGATGGGAAGCTTGGATTTGATAAGTCAAGGGTTACTTGTTTCAGATGCCGAGTGAAAGGACATTTTAAAAACGAGAATATACTAACCGAGAAGTCAACAACAATCAAAATCCTTTTGGAGATGACTACTACAAGAAAGCTATATATCATCGACCGTCACCACCACAATCAAGTTCAAGGATGGTTCAAATAGAAGACGGTCCATCAAATGCAAAAGACAAAGCTTTAGTGGTTTCTCAAGAGGATGAAGGGTTGAATTGGAAAAAAGTACATTTTGAAGAATGAAAGTCTATCATTACTGGCAGAGATAATTGAAGAACCTAAACCTTAAGCAGAAGATTGTTCTGAAGCAATCTTTGATGAAGCTATTGAGGAAACCATACTTGAAGGATAATATCATGAGCAACATTCTAAGGAAGAAAATTTGTAGCATAGTGCTTTTAGACATTTGATTCCACCTAATATGTTTCCAACTTTTGTAGGATACTTCGATTCAAACTATCAAGTACATTCAGGAGAGGAATCAAAGCCTAAATGTGTGGAACTGATAGATGTGAATAAAGAAATGAATGCTGAGAACTTGACGGAGATTGCAAACAAAGCCATGATGGCAAATCTTAAAGAGATAGTTTCTGACGAAGTCAAGGAAGAGTCGGTGACTGAATATGTCAAAGAGTTGGTAAAGGAGATTGTCAAAATTCAGGTTGTTGTGGTTGAAAAACCTTGCAAGAAATGCGAAGAGCCCTGCAAGGAGTGTGCCGAGAAAGATAAATCTTAACTGAAAAAGCTTTCAGATAATTTCAAGTGATTATAACAAAACAAAACAAGTTTATGAGAAATTATCTAAATCAATTAACCAATATGAACAAGTTAACAGAGAAAATAGTGCAACTTAGTCGATGCTTAAAGCAACTCTTATGGACAAATAAATGGCAATTAATACTCATCTGAACATAATCGTTGAACTTAAAAATGAACTTGAGAAAATGAAAATTTAAACTGAAAGGGTTAACAAATTGTTAATCAGTTACTCCACAAGTTAATATGTCATTGATTATATTCTTTCGAAAATTGAAAAGGAAGAAGATGATAATAAAGGTAAGAATAAAAGTGTAAGTTACAACCGTGTTCCATCACCCATGTGGAAAGCTATGCAAGAAAGATACCAGGGGTGGAAAAGACGCTCAATTTAAAATTGAAAACCGAAAAGAATAATTAGTTGCCCGAGAACAATGATGTAACATACACGAAATCAGACAATGATTGTGAATCTGATGTGTTTAAAATGGTTGTTGAAAATGTTTTAGGAAGTGAAAGTGATAGCACAGAATAAGAGAGTGTTGAGTCAAACTTAGAGAAAACTAGTTTAAGTTCACCTTCTAAAAATAAGGAGAGTTTTCATAAGAGTTATCTTGATAAATCAGATTCTAGTTCGGATGATGATTCTACATTGGTTGCTTATGCAATGAAAGGATCGGACAAACTATATTCTAATCAAGAGTTTTCGATTTAGAATGTGAATTTTGAAAAAGTTGAACAAGTGTTTAAGTTGACAGAAATAAATCCTTCAGAGCTTGAAAATTTGAATGAGTCTTACTACTCTAGATCCAAAAATTCTTACAAAAATAATCAAAAAGGTAAAAATTATCCCGAGAACAAAAGAAAGGGGTTTGGGTATGTAAAAAGATCCCTAAGTTTGTATCAACACAAATTTATTTACAAAGTGAAGAAGTCTATAGAAGATGAGAAACAAAAGATCCCTGAGTTTGTACCAACACAAATTTAAAAAAAAAATAACGAATCCAACAAAATTGTGACACCAACAATTCCAAAAGGTTCAAATTTTGAAAATTGGTGAAACATCAGCAAAAAATGAACAAAGGGACTCAAAATTTTATTCCAAAAAGGCCATTCTGAAAACACAAACTTGCGTAATTAAAACTAAATCATCTTCTAAAGAAATCAAAACATATGTTCCTACTAAATCTGAGATTGGACAGGATGTTAAAGTCAAAATTCCAAAGTTTGATATTCCGAACCCACCCAAGACCGAGAAGGCTTGGGTTTCACTGTTTAAGTAATTACTGATTTACATGTGAAGGGGCTCCCAAGGTCAATCATTTCAAAGTGGATAATGGACAATGGAACTTCTTGTCATGTGATAGGAATACTGGCCTTACTTTACGATGTAAATCTATTCGTAGAGGCTGCGAGTAATCAAGGTGGAAGGATAGTCGGAGGAGGAAAAATTTCGAATGGTGTGGTCTCATTTGACAAAGTCAACTATATTGCTGAGTTAGAGAACAAATTACTGTGCATCTCACAAATTTGTGATAAGAAGTTTACAACCCACTTCAATGAGAAAGAATGCCTAATTCTGAAGTCGGGATTCAAAATTCCTGAGAAGTGGATCCTCATGCGCGCTCCATGAGAAAATGATCTCTATGTACATGACATGAGCGTCGAATCCACTACTTCGAAATCGACAAAATGTTTCGTAACAAAAGTGACTAAAAAGGAATCAATCTTATGGCATCAAAAGATGGGGCATATCCATTTGAGAAAACTGAACTATTTGGTGCACAACAATCTGGTAGATGGTGTTAATCTTAAAAGTTTTCATCTAAATGAGGATTGTCTTAGCTGTAAAAAGGGAAAGCAGTGAGAAAATTTTTGAATTCTATCAAATTACCACTAGAGAGGCTTCATATGGATCTTTTCGGGCCAGTAAAAGTCAAAAGTATATCTGGTGATCTATATTGCCTTGTTGTGATAGACGATTACTTGAGATTCCTGTGGGTTATATTTCATGAGAGTAAAGATGAGACATTTGAAAATCTTATGATTCTCTTCAGAAAGTTAGAGAACTTGTACCATCTACCAATCAGAAGGATACGCAGTGACAATGGTACTGAGTTCAAAAATAATGATATGCTCGAATTCTGTAATGATAAAGGTATTCTTCACGAATTCAGCACCCCTTATACTCCGCAGCAAAATGGAGTAGCTATACGTAAGAATCGTACTCTCATCAAAACAGCATGCACGATGCTCGCTGATTCAAAGTTACATGTCAGTTTCTGGAGCGAAGGCGATGCCTCTGCTTGCTACAAGTTGAACAGGGTTTTAACTACCAAGGCTCATAAGAAGACATGCTTTGAGTTGCTTAACTAGCGAAAGCCGAATTTAGAGTTTTTGGAGCCATTTGGATCTCTGTATACGGTAATGGACCCGGATGGTAAATTTGGTAAATATGCTCAACATGTCGACTGTCAGAAATACACAATGCCTACTTAAAAGCCTAGTGATCCCTTGATGTTTAATTACGAGAGTTTATGGAATTCATTCGATCAGCCAGAAGAACCTAACGAAGATAAACTTGTGTTGTTATATCAACAGCAAGTGTCTAATCAGGGGCAAGTTCCAAGACCAATAGTGGTTACTCAACCACAAGTTGGCACAAATGATTCTGGAGTAGGTCCATATTTAACAAGAACCCGTTGTCGAACCAGTTATGAATAATACGGCGCCCACTTTTGATCAACCAGATGATTCTGATTAAGATGCTGAGCCGACATATGATGATGGAAGATCTGGTTCCGATGAAGGTTCTTAGCAGATCACAAGTACTTAGGTTGCTGAACAGAATATTACGAATCTGGAGAATGAAGTGAATGTTCCTAATGAAGTAATGTCGAGGACGTTGTCTTACCACCCATCGGAAAACATAATTGGAGAGTTGTAAGTTGGAGTAAAAACAAGAAATCAGATTAATAAGGATCTAAGCTGTTTCTATACTAAAATTGCATCTATTCAAGAAAAAATGATTATATAGTTGTTTCATTTCACAGTTGAGCCAAAATCGTACAAAGAAGCGCTTACTAAAGAAAGTTGGGAAGAGCTGCAACAATTTGAAGCTTGGAGTTTGGAAGTTTGTTGACCTACCAAATAATCACAAAGCTATCGCGACAAAGTGGGTCTTCAAGTGTTAAAGAGATGATCGAGGGGTAACTATACGCAATAAAGCTCGACTGGTTGTCAAAGGTTTTCATCAGCAGAGGGTATTGATTATACTGAAGTCTATGCTTCGGTTGCTCGACTAAAAGCTATCCGCATATTCCTAGCTTTTGCGTCATGGAAAGGTTTTAAGGTGTATTAGCTTGATGTTAAATCTGTTTTCCTTTATGAAACTGTGAAAGAGTTAGTGCATGTCGTCCAACCACCGGGGTTTGTCGATGCAGTGCATAAAGACAAGGTTTACTTACTGGATAAAGCGTTATACGGGTTGCATCAGGCCCCGAGAGCCTGGTATGAGACACACTCTCAACACCCGTTAAGTAATGGCTTTATCAGAGGCACTGTCGATAGCACACTCTTCACGAAGGAAGTAAACTGACACTTGATGATTGTAGAGATTTATGTGGATGACATCATCTTTGGGTCAACGAACGACGCTTTATGCAAAGATTTTGAAGAGGTCATGAAAAAGAAACTTGGAATGAGTTCAATGGAGAAATGAAGTTCTTATTGGGCCTTCAGGTCGATCAGCTACCTGATGGTATCTTCATCCATCAGACGAAGTATGTTCACGATATATTAGAGAAATTCGGAATGTCAGGAACATCACCATTATCTACCACGTTGGCACTTAATCATGGCATCTGTCTAGATGAACCTTGAGTGAAGATTGATGAGACCTTATATAGATCGATGATAGGATCGCTTATGTACCTCATAGCATCTAGGCTGGATATTATGTATCTGACATGCCTTTGCCCACGATATCAATCGAGTCCTTGAGTATCACACCTAATGATAGTCAAGCGGAATTTCAGATATCTGAAGGGTTGCCCAAGCACCGGCTTGTGGTATCCGTGAAATGAAAACTTCCACCTCGCTGGATATTCTGACTCAAATTTCGGATGCTGCAAACTTAATGCCAAATCTACAATGGCCGGTTGCTAGTTCTTCGGAACACGATTAGTAACATGGCAATGCAAGAAACAAACCACAGTCCCTCTCTCACCTTACGAGGCTGAATACATTTCAGCTTTCAGTTGTTCCTAAATTTTATGGATACAACAACAGATGAGAGACTTTGGATTGCAATTTCTTGATACACCCATATACGTAGATAATGAGGTTGCCATTGATATAACTAAGAATCCAGTTCAACACTCTAAAACTAAACATATAGAAATTCGACATCACTTTCTCCGTGATTGCCACGAGAAAGAGTTAATTCAAATAGAAAAAAATCTACAGTGATAAACAAAAGACAAATTTTTATACCAAACCATTTGACCGAACCAGATTTAAATATCTTTTGAGACTTGATGGTATGAAGAATCTGACACTAAATAGAGAAATTGAGGTTGAATATGGATCGATGATGAGTTTTCGTGATCCTCATCGGTTTGTCACATTTTATAGTTTTTTGATCTTCTTTCTTTAAAAGCAAAAATCCAAAAATATGTTTTTGATTTTAGGGGAAAAAATGTTGTAGAAAATAAAAAAACATGAAAAAGACAAAAAGAGTTTTCATGTGAATAGAGGAAATGATAGTACATCAGTGGACTATCACAGTATGCTAAAAAATGTAGTGTCAAAATGTTTAAACAGGTTTCGCTGATGATATGCCAGTAGGCTTTGCACATTCAGCAAATTGTTTTTGACATATAAACATAAAGAAAAACTTCTTAAAATGTGGTTTAACATCTCTCGGATATATGGTCTTAGTGCACCTAAATTTCATTTGAGAGATTGCCGGATTCTGAGATACTAGGTCTTTATAGATAATTGATATCTGGGGTATTATACAAGTTCTTCTGTTTTTGCATCAACAATGGCGTATAACTTGTAGAATACTTTTTCTTTTAAACCCTAAAACTGCATTAAATTGAAAGTATCGAAAGATATTACAATAAGCAGTCAAAAGATTCCAAATTGGAACACTACTTTAAGGCCGAGCCTTCATCTCTTTGTCAGTACAATGATACTAACCTGAGCTCTCAAGGTCTCGCACTACCCAGATACAGAAATCAGTTAGATATATTCACCTGTAAGATGTAATCCAGGGAATCTTGATACGGGAGTATATTCTAAGATGGGAAACACAATTAAGTCAAGTTCCTAAAAATTACATAACGTGTCTTGGAACAATTGAGAGATGTATAGAGGTTTAAATGGATCAGTGTACTGACAATCCAAGTGAATCTGTTTAGAACTTAAAGTCTTATTAAGGTCAACAGTACTAGTGGTATGTCTCAAAAACTGATATGATCCTTTAATACAAACTCACAGATATTAGTTTGGCTTTCGTGCACCGTTTTACGTGCCAGTCGAAGTCGCTTGTTTTAGATATTTAGAAAATGGCATGGTCATATGGAATGTACTAATGAGTTGTCTATTAGAAATGATTAACTTCATATTAAGGGAGTTCGGCCGTTTGGGAATCCCAGGTTGTCCGATTTTAAGTTTTCGTTTTTGTCGTCGGGGCGTGTAATGTGCCCCAAGTACCCATTTTGCCCCGGAACAATCTAGAAGGACTCTTGTGTTCCACTTACTACCAATTAAGTCGTTGGTTAGTTCATGGTTCGGACAGGTTCGTTATGCGTTTAAGTTGCTGGTTTTGTATAAAATTCTGAAAACTTTTATATAAATTGATAAAAAAATATATAGAATTCTGGAAAATTATTTTCAAAATTTATAAAATCAATTTATTGATTTTAATAAATTCACGAAAAAACTGTATTTTAACTGAATAATTTGCGCCTAAAATGATCTAACTCCAAAAATTTACAGAAGTTTCCTAATATCCAGGAACTTCCTGGAAAATTTTGATGTTTTTCCGACCTCGTTACACCACATTTTCGGCTGTCAAATTTTCGTGAAAACGCGATTTTTAAAACCAAAATCAAACTCAGTCAATGGTCCCCAAACGTTTCCAGAATGTTGTCCATATCAAACTCAACAACCTGTACTTTTGGTGATTTATTGAGCTTGTTTAGTATTTTTTTTTTTTTCCGAATTTATTCCTTTAAAACAGTTAAAAATTCACCAAAAATCACCAAAACTTCATAAAATTCTAAACTTTTAAACGAGCGTTCTATAAGCTTTCAAAGCCTTAGCTGAGCTAGAGTTAGTACCTACACATCATGTATAACACAATTATGGATTCACCCTCATCAATCAAGCCTTGTTACATATCTTTTTCGACTAAAATTTGTTTTGTCCGTTCTTGTCGAAAAAGTTGTATTTTTGATCCATAAACAATCTTTTTCCACCATCAAACATCATGGATGATCTTGTCTTACAAAAACGATGTCTTAACAACCATCAGGGCCAAAACTCTAAATGTTTATGGATTAGATTCAACCCTTTTTGTTTGATATATGTTTTCACATAAGAACAGAACATCAAGTTAGCAATAAAACACTATAATACCTTGGGTTGTGATTGAGGTTTGTTGTAATTCTCTTGGAACTTGAGTGTGTGTCTCTTAAAAGGTGTATGTGTGAAGATTAGTGAAAAGTTGAAAAGAAAAGAGCTTTAATATTGGTTGGATCAAGTATTGTGGTTTGTTGTTGTTCATTTTACTCGTTTAATTATCGGAATATAGCGTTTTATAAAATTACAAATATGCCATTGAGACGAGCTTATTTTTCTCAGCATTTTGAACTAAGTTTCATTAAAAACGAAGTTTGGTCAAATATAATATATTTTATGATTATTATCAAACGGCTTATACTATATCATTGTCAAGGAATCTCATGATTCAAATTGCCATTCGACCGCACAGTTTTAAAAATACGTCTTTAATGAAAAGCCGAACGCTTTCACGTGTTTGCTTAAAATTCATTATTTTAAGGTTCTTTAAGTATTTTTAGGTTTAACTGACTGTACAATGCATGTTTGGTCGTTTTCATGTGCGTTAAAATCAAAGGTGTTTCGTTAACAAGAATCGCCTCGTTTAACGTGCCAACTACAAGTTATAGCCTCAAACCTCATGTTATTGTCTAAGTACTATGTCTAAGTAATTTGTACCCTTAAAATAGTCTACGACACTTCTGTTTATATCTAAATCGTTATTGTACGGTTTGCGCATTGTTAAACGGTAAGCTTCCGTTTAACCTGTTTTTAACACACTGAGGTATCCACTCACACTATTTGTCATTATTGATCATTTACTACTCATCACGTACTATCCGAGTCATGTTTGTTATCATTCCATGAATCATGTAAGTTGAATTTACAATTACGGTTTCACTCAATCAAGGTTTTAGGCACAATTAGTGGTTGTCACATGAATCAATTATCCACACCCTAGTACCTATAGGCCATAGTCAATTGACCTAGTTCTTCAACATCTAGCCAGACTACTACATCAACACAGCCCGATTTGATTCAATTCAAACCTATTCTTACTTGTCTCCTAATGCATAGACTGTCTTAAGTCGTCTTATTAAAAAATTTAAGTTATAATTAAAACAATATGACTGTCATTTTTAAGCGGTAGGGATGAGCACTTGATACCATCAAACCGGTTATTTTCAATACCACTACCTATTTTTTCCATTTTTCGGTACCGATACCAGTATTTTGGTTAATTTACCAGTAAATACCGGTACCCATTTTCCCCGTTTTTGGGCACCAGTCCAGCACCATGCACACTCCTGTTAAGCGTTTCGTATTTAAAACTTTGGTAGTGTTTTAGGCTACAAGAATCTACCCAAACCCATCTTTGAACAATACAAAAAAAGTGTTTTGACTTGTTACTCAACCCGCTAATTATGCCTCCTCCATAATTTACCATTATTTATATTAGCTTCTCACCTCACTTTCTTGGGCCGCTTCAAGTAAGTGCTTGCATATGTTCAAGTGGGATTGGGAGTTATTGAAGCTAAATTGCCTATTAAGGAAGCATAATTTGGAAGAACCAAGGGATCACCATCCACGATAAGCAAACAAATTTTTTTTTTATTCAGCGAAAGGGAAATGCATTTTATTAGCTTGAGATTTGTAACAATATCAAAACAAAAGTACCTGACAGCTAGACAAGATATCGATTTTTAAAAGCTCCTACAAGCAGAATCTAAGTTATTTGATAACGCTATTGTGAATATCTATATAATCCAACGCTACCAGTAAGATTTCTATCAATATCGAAAAAATTAGAGAAACATTCCTGGACAATTTAAAACATGGTGTAATACAAGTAAAATGACACAAATTGGTAAAATCCTCAGGGATTGTCACTTTAGCAATAATTAAAACCCACCAATAGCAGGTGTTATGTTTGATTGGTTAGAATAATCACATTTGGTAGGGATTACAACTTGTCCATCTGGGTCAGAAGAGCATTTACCACCTGATACCCAATTATCCAAATATGAAGTATGTACAACAAGTATAATTAGAGAAGGATCCATATATCAAATTACTCTGTAGCTTACAAAATTAGCCATTAGTTTTCAAGAAAGTGATGGGAAAAATAATTTTACCATTTTTACTTGCAAGGAGTTGTTAACCAATCACAATGCTTCCTAAATGAGAAGATAAACAAGATACAACAGTAATTTCTTTTGTTATTTCTTGATAATTAAAATGTTATATTATGATGGTTACCCAATAGGTGAACAGCTAGCTCGCTAGTCACTGTTACTTACCCTGAGAATGTTGATACTCTTTTAGAATTTGAAAGTTCTGAACCAGATATAGCAGCTTTTCTTGTTGCATCTAAGCTTTCAACTTCAGGTGTAGATCAACAAGATATTAGTATTTTATGCTCAGAAGATTGTAAGCTTATTTGCAATCTAGTAATGATAAGAAAAAAAAAAGAAATAAAATTGAGAACCAAGTTGCCAATAACACAATTCTCACCGATCAAATCAAATACCAAACTGTTCTCCTCCATCATTTCCTGAAAATGTTTTGCAACCTGATTATGGTCTGAACCTTGTTGGTCATTGAAGAAGGACTACAATAGACAAAGTTTCTTGGTGAAAAGATGTAGAACTAACTAATAAAAATAAATGTAATAAGAATACATATAGCTAAGGCACCAACAAGTTATAGGAAACGTAATACATTAATAATAGTTTAGAGTGTAAACTGCCAAAATGGTCCATGAGCTTTGGTCACTTTTGCCAACTTAGTCCAAAACTCAAACGTTATGAATCTGGGTCCCTGTGGTTTCAGTTTTGTTAACATTTATCCAAAAGCAAAATCTGGTCAGACTTTTCAGTTAACGTCCAATGTTTTTTTTGTCTTTTTCCTCCATTTTAATGAAAGGCAAAATGGTCAGATTTTTTTAATTTGTTATAATAAAACGTTAAAAGATCATTTTAACCTTCATTAAAAAGGAGGAAAAAGACAGAAAAGTTGTATGTAAAATCTGATTAGATTTTGATTTTGGATGAAAATGACAACAAAATTGAAACCACAGGGACCAAGATTCAAAAGTTTTGAATTTTGGACTAAAGTGGCAAAAGTAGCCAAACTTCAGGGATCATTTTTGCGGTTTGCTCTAGTTTAGATGTTAGTTTTCATGTACTATAGATGATGAAAACTTAATCATAAACTAAAATAATAAAAAAACACGAATGAACTACGAAGGTACCTTCAATACATGGTTGCAATAAACCCACAGTTTCAGTACTTTCATCCAACCTAATCAGGGCGTTAGTGGCATCATTATCATTATCCCATAGAGTTTCAAGATCCATATACTCTGCTTGGAATTAACATTAGTAGAAAATACAAATGTGAAATTAGATTTTCTGTTTATTACAAACCAAAAGTACCCTAAATTGATTTTCATATTTTCCACAAAAAGAATCAATTCAAAATCAGAATTACCTCAAGTTTTTGCTTTAGAATACATGATTTCCTCAGCTTTCAAATCCAAAAATTGAAAGCTTATCTTGCCATTCTTTGTTTTTCCTGGGTACTGAGTAACGCATCTCATCCACAACCCTAAAAGAACACACAATACCCATTAAAAAATAAAAAGAAAAACACCCATTGAGGAGAAAGTTAGAGAGAGAAAATACATAAAGATTTCTTGAATAAGATAGAAAAACGCTCCTCATCGATTGAGTTCTATCACTATGCCATGCTCTTCTAACACACTCATAAGGCCTTGGGCCTGATCTAGGCATCTCAAATCAACAAAGAAGAGAGTTTACAGAGAAGCCCCATGAACAAGTTATGGAGTTTGATTTCGAAATTAGGTTTTCTTTTTCACGTAGGTTATCACTGATTTAGAAAATTGAGTAATGTAGGTATAAAAATTGAAGAAAAGTAAGTGAGTGATGAAAGGGGAAAGAACAAGGGTTTCTTTCTACTCCAACCGCCGGCTACCACAATCATCACCACCATTAGTGGGTTTTCTTCCTACCCCGAAACGAGCACAATCAACACTAGGAGCAAGGCCACCATGGAGAGAAACAATCGGAAACGGATTAGGGTTTCTTATCCTGCTTCCTCTAGTCACTTGTCTATTAGGTAATTTAAAATTTGAAAAATTGATATGTGTGAAGTGAGGGGAAACAGAGTTCATCGGGAGGGTAAAGCATATACATTTTAAAAAACGTTTTTTACTTGAGTTTTTTTTCTCCCATTTTTTAAAAAGTTTGTTACAGTATCTATACTAACATCTACTCATTTTTTACTTTATCATAATATCTGTAAAATATAAGCTCAAATTCAAGCTAATAGATAGCATATCTAGTAACTTTTTACTTTATCAAATAATATCTATAGAAAATTAAAATATTCACCTACGTTGTTAGAGATAATATAACTAATCTATTTTGTCATTAAATCTATATTATAATATTTTATAGTTTCTAGTATAATCAAATACAAATATGACATAATTATTCGATAATTATAGAACCACTAAATTTTACTCTTAAAATGATTACATAAGTTTATCGATTTACTTATTCTACTTCTTTGCAATGATCACTTGCACACTAAGTCATCATCCACTTGTACATTTGAACTTGCACCTTAATATTGACCTAGACTAACATCGAAACGTCAAAAAAATGAGCATGTCGTCATAATACTTTCGAATGTTTTTATAACGTCCTAGTTTAAAAGTGTAAGGCCCTAATAGGTTTATGCATTAATCACCTTTAGTAGTTTGGGGCTAACATGTAATAGATGGGCTTGGGAAGGCCTTTGGGCCTAGGGTGTAGGTTAATAGTGCTCTAACCACTTGCTATAAATAGATAATGATATATTATGGTTAACTTTTTGGTGGTTTGTATTAGACAAATTTCTACATTTGTATGCAAGTTAAAATTTTCTACTTTATCTTATTTCTTCTATTTTGATTCATAGCTTGTTTGTGGATTCCGCCACCAGACAAGCCTAGTGTGATATTGTAGATCCGGTTGTCGGGACTTACAATTCATATCATAGCCTATTTGAACCTGTTTTCCAGGCTCAGATCTGATATCATACTGTTTCAGATAGCTGTTGTTCTGACCTGCTGCTGTTTCAGAGAATTTTGAAGTTTTGGTTGAATTTTGGATCATCTTGGATCATCAGTTTGAAGATTTGGTCATTTCAGATCATCTGCTTGAAGTTTCGGACTCATTTCGGATAGTATTCAAAGCATCTCGGATAATCTTCAAACCATTTCAAATCAAAGGCTTGCATTTCGGATCATTCCTGTTGAAGATTGCTTGCATTTCGGATCATCTTCAAGGCATCTCGGATAAGTCATTATTTCGAGTTATTGTTCTGAGTTCGGATCACTGCTCCAAGTTCGAGTTACTTTTCCGAATCGAACCACTGATCCGGGTTGACTCCTCATTTCGGACCCTGTTTCAAGTTGACTTTTCCGTTGACCATTTCGGATTGGACTTTTTGGACTTGTCAACTTTATTTAAAAAAAATACTTCATTCCTATTCGGTAAAACTAAAAATGAATCCGGGCGGTGTTTTGACTGCTACGGATCTCGCCAATGCTACCTTAGCGGCTATCCAGTCACAGACTCTTGCGTTGCATCAGGAACTGGATCAGATTATCGGCACGTCTACCAAAATTCCAAGGCCGCTGTACGGAGATGACTATTTTGAGTGGACCTGGCGTTTTGAGCAATACTACAAGGCAAAAGAACCCGGAGTCTAGAGGTGTATTCGTGATGGTCCTCGTACCATTATGTACGCAACTGAAGATGATCCTTTTACTCAGATTCCGAAGCCCAAGAATCTGTGGACGGGCGATGATCGAAGAATCAAAGACGAAGACGATAAGGCAATGGCGAATCTTACTATGGCTCTTGGTCCGGATATCTCGATTGTTGTCAGAAATTGCACATATGCGAAAAAGGTCTCGGATGTGCTAAAGAATATGTATGAAGGAAACACCGACATGAAGGCTAGCAGGGTAAACATGTTGAACCAGCAATTCAGTTCGTTCAATCACATTTATGGGGAGACTGTGGAAAACCAAATCAGGAGGTTCGTCAAACTAGTTTCATAGATGATCAATGCTTGCGTCTCCATTACTAACAGTGGAAGAATCGCCAACTTTTGAACTTGTTGCCGAAAAGTTGGCATGCTAATGTCTCGATGATTAAATGTACTCAAACCTGAATGAGGTTACTCACCGAGCTGATTGCTACCATCAAATCATGTGAGATTGACAATCAGCTGATTGCTACAAACCACAAGAACTCCATGATTGCTGAAGGGATGACTAGTTCTAACGCTGCCTTGATGTCTCAAAGTCATCCTACCCTTGTTTTCAGCCCCATGACGAACAATAATCCTAATGTTGTCTTCAGTCCAATAACTCAAGCTCAGCTACAAGCTAAGAAGACAAACTATGTTTATGGCACTATTCCAAACAACTCAGCTGCACCTGCTACTGCTCAGCAATACCTTCAGTACGCAAACGTGGTTTACAGTCCAGCGAACTCCACACCATCTCAGAATGCTCAATCCACACCCTCTGCAGAAAACCTTGCCTTATCCAGACCAAGCAAAATGAAGAAAAATTGGCTCTCACAGTGTCTAGTCTGCACGCTTTCCTCACAGGTGATATGTTGCCTCCATCAGTTCTTGCAACAGAGGTTAATCAGGTGGTCGAAGAAGATATAGAAGAATTGGATGCGTCTTGGAACTTGGCCCTAGCATCATTTCGAGCTCAAGTGGAATCTCTAAAGATCTTAGAAGTTGCTGAAACACACCACCAATGCTTGATGGCGCAGACTTAGGAACCCGAAACACTCTCCAAAACGGTAAACTCTCTTTTATATTCCAAGCAATGTAGAAATAAAATTGCACAGATGGGAGCAAATAATTTCGCACTAATCGGTGATTACAACAGTGCCATGTCTAAGTGCATCAGTCTTCGAGAGAATAATAAAATTCTCTATGAAAAGATTGATGCGCTAAAGAAGGACATAGCTCAGCTCCACTTGGACATCAATCAACAGAAACGTTGGGTCCATGATTACAAAAACAGACTAAATTTAAAAACTATAGAGTGCAACTCAGTGAGAGCTAAGCTGGAACTTCTCACCGGAAAGTATCAACAATATGAGTTAAATATAAAAAAATTTGATACTTCCAGTGACACTGTTCGTAATCTATGCAATGTACAACTGGCATTCAAGGAAAACAAGGGTAAAGGGTTGGGATATACACAAGTTCCTTCGCCATATAATCATAATTACTCAAGAATGCCTGTTACTGAGCAAGAATTGGAAAATTATGATAAAATGATGTATGGCAAACCAAGCGATTACATTCCATGGGAACCTTTCAAATCAAAGAACGCCAGACCCCCACCGATTTTCAAAAGCCCATGAGTTTTGTTAAAGACATTAATAAAGAATGCTAAAATCAATCAGTTGAAAATTTAAAACATGAAAAGGAGTCAATAAAAACTCCATCCGAGGAACCACAAGAAAAGGCTATACATCTGATTTTATAAACAATGTTAACTTTCTTAGTGTGTGTGCACAGTTTGTGATAGTCCAGGAGCGATCGGAAGTGAATGATGAACCGCATCCAATTGATGCTGACGATTCAGATGTTTCTTTGTGTGATAAACATGATAATTACAGTTGGGACTTTGTTCAGTCCATGATTTTTGAGACAAGGGTTTTTCTAAAGTTGCTAAAATTGAAACTTTGAATGATGTTGTTTTTTATTTCGATTTTGATTTAACTGTTTATCAGAGGAGTCTAAGGAATCTATTTCGAGTAATTCAGAAAACTATTCTAGTTTCCCTGAAACCTCAACTGATACTTCAGATCTCTCTGAAAATTTTGAAGATGAAAATATTATTGTGTTGGATTGCGTGAATGAAATTGTTGAAGAACAAGAGTTGTCTGATAAATCTAGGGATTAGACTGAAGATTCTGACTCTCAGATAATGAGCAAAGTGTTTGTGATGGTCAAATTATTGACGAAAATTGCTCATCATCTAGTAATCAAGAATCAGTTGATCCTGAAAGCTTTGTGTCTAATGAAACGATTTCTAAGGAAACTGATACAGCATCTCCAAAAGCTCAGTTTCTGAAGAAAAGGTTTCAAATGAGACTAAGCCTACAGGATCCATTCATACAAAGAAAAGGTGATCTCGAAAAACTAGAAAATAGCAGAAAATGAAAACTTAAGAGGAAATCTCCTCAGATGTTGTTAACCAAAATCAAAGGAAAACCCCATCTCAAAAGCTAACTGAACCTAAGTTGAAGGGTAAAGTTGTCGATACTCACTCTTCTGCTGATGATTGTGAGCAGGTTTCTCTAAGAGTAAATATGCACACAAGAAATCAGCACCTAGTGGAAAGAAGAGACCAAATCAGCTCCCAAGAATAACACAAGCGAACCAAGAGTCTTTTTCTCGAAAAGACAAACTTGTTTCAATTGTGGAATTCCGGGGCACATAGCTAGAAATTGTGTTCATCGTCCCCTTGTGTCTTACCAATCCAGGAACATCTATCATCAGACGGCTTCACACTATCGACGTCATGAACATCAATTCACTCGAGCAAAGCCCTCTGATGGAGACTGGAATCTAGCAAAGAGAATCAATCAAAGATTTTCAAACACAAATGGTTTCCAAAATCAGTCCAAGAAATTAACCGAAACACAAACCTAAGTTATGACAAACAACACTGATTCAAAAATCTGGAAACCCAAAACTCTCGCTAGATCTAAATCTCAGTTTCCTCAATCGTCAAACTCTACAAGATCTTCTTCTCAAACCTCACATTATTAAAAGTCATATGATTTGTCGTGAGGTCTCGCGAATGAAGAGTAATGATCAACTCAGATCGAATATGGTCTGGGTTCTTGTTTCTCACTGATCCCGTGATGTGTGCAGGAACGACTATGGAGAGTTGTCGTTAGACTTTGGTTTATCGATAGTGGTTGTTCCAGACACATGATAGGGGACATCTCCTAGTTGAATGACATCAAAATCTTCAACGACGGATTTGTCAACTTTGTAGGAGAAGAAACTGGAAGAATTACTATGAAAGGAACACTCAGAAACGGGGTCCTCTGCTTCTCTGATGTCAAATAAGTTCCTGAACTCAAACACAACCTTCTTAGTCTATCTCCAATGTGCGACAACGACTTAGAAGTTCTCTTCACAAAAGGTGGATGTGTAGTTTTGAAGCCCGGGATTGTCATACCCGAAGATTGGTACATGATTGAAGATGAACGTCGGGGAAATGCACAAGTGATTGATATAAATAAGGCCCCCACTGATCAAGTTACCTGTTTGTTTTCTGAAATTGCTGAACATGATGCTATGATGCGGCATCTTCAGCTTGGTCATCTGAACATGAAGAATCTTAATCGACTGGTAAAAGGAGGTTTAGTCAGAAACTTACCAATCAGAGATTTTATGCAAATTGAGAAATGTAAATCATGTGCTCGTGGGAAGCAACATCGTAAGCCTCACAAGCCCAAGCTTGTGCACACGACATCTAAAGTTCTGGAACTGCTTCACATGGATCTTTTGGTCCTGTAAATGTGCTGAATATTAAGGAAATGCCTATTGCTTGGTCATCACTTATGATTTCTCTCGCTTCACTTGGTGTTTTTCTTGGAACAGAAGAGTGAAACTGTAGGTCTGATAAAGAAATTTGTCACTCTCATGGAGAACCAAACGAACGAGCGAGTAAAAATTATTTGTTGTGACAATGGGACGGAGTTCAAGAATGGTGAGCTGAATAATTTCTGCGCTTTGAAAGGAATTGATCGTCAATATAGTGCAGCTGAACTCCTCAACAAAACGGAGTTGCTGAAAGACGCAACCGAACTCTCATTGAGGCTGCTCGTATGATACTAATAGATTCCGGCCTTCCACTAATATTTTGGGCAGAAGTAGTGAACCCCGCCTACTATGTTCAAAATCATGCGCTAATCAACAAACGTCACATGAAAACACCGTATGAGATAGTTGAAGGACAGAAACCCTCCGTACAACATTTCCTCACTTTTGGTTGTCCTTGTGTTCTCCTAACTATGGATGCCAACAAATCTGAAGCAAGAGGTGATCCATGCTATTTCATCGACTATGCTAAAAACACCACCTATCGAGTATAAAACAAAATCAAGAAAGCAGATCGTGGAGATATACTACGTGGATTGACTGGAAGAAAATCCCAAAGACGGACGAATTGGACCTGGTTGGTTATATGATTATTCCTCCTTGTTTAAGTCATTTAATATTCTGTCTGATGTGATTGTTACAACAAATGTCTCAAGTACAGTGATACATATTCCCATCATAGCTAAAGATGATGTTGTACCTCTTCAAGATGCTTCCAAGAAGCTTACTATGGATCTACTAGGATTTCATGAAGCCACTACTGCACCACATCTAGTTCAGGAGTCGGTTCTTGAACCAACAACGACATCTACTCCTGTTCACAACAATGAATCCTCCATACAGCAAACTACTACTAGTCCTTCAAGTACAATTATCCAAGGAGCTTCATTGTTTCTGGAGCCGATTCTGTCAGATTGCACTTTAGATCCACTGGTGATCAACACCGCTGCTGCATCAAATGAGGGGGAGCAATTTGGGATAGTGTCAGGAAGGTTTTCTAATCTGCAATCAAACTTGCAGGCACCTACTTTAGCAATCCCACAACGTGTTCAGAGAAGCCATCCTATTACGAACGTTATTGGTCTTGTAACTACTGGTGTTTAGACCCGCAATAGATCAGGAACCATTAACACATGTTTATTTTCATGCTTCATTTCACAGATTGAGCCTGTGAGCATTGATGTTGCTTTGCAAGAAAGCTGGATGGGTTGATGTAATGCATGAAGAGCTTAATCAAATTGAGAAGCTGGGAGTATGAAAGTTAGTGAAACTGCCGAAATGAAAGTGCGCTCTTGGAACACGCTGGGTGTATAGAAACAAACAAGATGATACTTGCGTGATTGTGAGAAACAAAGTCCGGTTGGTAGTCCAGGGATTCAAGCAGATTGAAGGCCTTGATTATGATGAGGTGTACACACACCAGTAGCTCGTCTGGAAGCCATATGCTTCTTCTTGGCATATGTATCCAATATGGGTTTAGTGTTTATCAGATGGATGTCAAGATGGTGTTTCTGTACAGGAAGGTCAAGGATTATATCGCTCAAGCCCCTGGGTTTGTTAATTCAAAGAATCAAGGCTATGCCTAAAAGTTAGATAAAGCTTTGTATGGACTTCACCAAGCACCTCGTGCATGGTATGCAACCTTAACTGAGCATCTGCTTGCACACGGGTATACTCGGGGATGATAGATCAAACGCTATTCATTAAACGCGTTGACAAGGATCTCATCCTTGTTTAGATCTATGTTGACGAAATCATTTTCGGGTCAACCAATGAAGATCTATGCAAGAGTTCGAGGAGGTGATGAAGAAGAAATTCAAAATGAGTCATTGGGTGAAATGATTATGTTTCTAGGCTTGCAAATTCATCAGAGTAGTCAAGGGATCTTGATTCATCAAGGCAAATACGTTCAAGACGTTCTTGCAAAATTTAACATGACAGATTCTAAGCCTATGGACTCCCCCATTGCTGAACGGCCACTACTAAATGAAGATGCTGAAGGCAGTCCAGTCAATCCAACATTGTACCGATCTATGATTGGTTCACTGATGTATTTGACTGCAAGCCGGCCAGACATTATGTTTGCTGTCTATCAATGTGCCCGTTTTCAGGCTAATCATAAACTTTCTCATCTTACTGTCGTTAAATGAATATTTAGATACCTAAAGGGAGCTCCAAACTTGGACTCTGGTATCCTAGAGATTCAAACTTTGATCTATTTGCTTTTTCTAACAGTATCCTTGTAGGGCCAGACAGGGATATGAAGTCTACATCGGCTGGATGCCAATACTTGGGAGATAGACTCATCTCGTGGCAATGCAAAAAGCAACAAACAGTGTCACTATCAACTGTAGAAGGAGAATACATTGCAGCATCCGCTTGCTGCTCCTAAGTTATTTGGATGCAACATCAGCTTGAGGATTACAGATTGACTTATCTAAACACTACTATCTATTGTGATAACGATGCCGCTATCCAAATCATCAAAAACCCTGTTTTTCACTCCAAAACCAAGCACATTGATATCAAAGTTCATTTCATTTGAGATTGCTATGATAGAGGATTGATCAAACTTGAACAGATCCATACTAATGCTAATACATCGGATCTTTTTACCAAACCTGTCAGCAACTCGAGATTCAAGGTGCTTGTGGATCTTTTGAAAATGATGCGGTATACCGACTGAGCAACTAAAAAAATAATAAAAAACCACATTAAATATGAATAAATAATTATCAACAGCTAATAACTAAATTTGAGCATAAAGTATTCTACTTTTCCAAAAATTTAAGGGGAGAAATATTTGTTGTTCTAAGAAAATAAAATTATAATTTTTGAGCTAATGAATTTGATTAACACATGTAAGGTATCGATGCTGAAAAGGAGAGGATCCACTGCGATGTGTTGATACGCTTATCGCTCAAAGGGAAAAAAGATACCAAGTGACAAAATTCTACTAGCTATACATCACGTGGGTAACATATCATCGGCGTATGATTTCATGGTCTTAAATCCTGCGTTGATAGATAGCCAACATTTGTAGTTATTGGTTGGTATATAGATGAATCATTCAGGATATCAAGGTTGCCCTTTTGTTGCATCCAGATATATGCAGACGTAGGCACACTCAGGATATCCTCAAAAGAGCCAAAATTAAAGGCCAAAACTTTAAAAGAAAGGAAATCTCATCACGAGAAAATTCTATGCATTTGAAAAGTCAAAAATACCGAATAAGGTATGAAGCCTAACCCTCGTCAGATGTTGATTGGTCACTCTGCGGTACGATGTACTTACCAGCTCACCAACAAGTCTGACGTTGTAAAACGAAAGGATGATCTCAGTATACTCACGCGTTATGATGAACTGTTTTGTGTACCTTGATCGCGGGGGTATCCCTTGATATAGGATACCCGGATGTCATAGTTTTGAATGAAGTTATTGTTGTTCAGAATTGGGAAACACGTGGGCCCACACCATTTCAAATGAAGTTACTATTTCGGATGGGCCCACCTATTTAGGATGGGTCCATCTATTCAAACTGACCCATACTTTTCGGATGGACTTGAATTGGCCTACCATTTCGGACAACTGTTCAGAAATGGGCCAGGACTAGTGTCTCGAACAGGCCCATTTCGAGTCTATATATTTGGGCATTTGTTTCATTTCGAGTCATTTTGAACCCTTAAACTCATCTCGGATCTTTTTCAGACATAGTATCTCGAACTCATAGGTTTGACATTTCCCTTGCATCTCGGATGAATCTCAGATGGAATTGCTTGTAGGATGGATCTCGGATAACCTGCTTGCATTTCGGATGGATATCGGATCATACATATGCTTTTCAGATAATCATCCAAAATCTGACATATCCATCCGAAATGTCAGGTTATCTCGGATGACTAATAAGTGTTCATTCGAATTACATTTGAACCCTTGTCCATCCGAAACATGTTTTGACCCAGTCCATTCAAACGAGGTTGACCAGTCAATATGTTTTGAACCTTTTCATTATTTGACAGGTTCAAAACTCTTCTGAACCCTTTTTTGAACTGTTAACCTTTATTGTTGACCCCTTAACCCTCCTTATTTGAACTATGTAACTTATTGACTCTTTGACCCGTTTGATTTAGGATTGAACGGTCAAAAGGGTCATCTAAGTTGATTTTTATGATAAAACTTGACGTTTTTGTTCAAAGTGAAGAAAATGGCGCAAAAGATGATGGAAAACGTAAGCTTGATGTTGAACCCAATCATAATCAGGCATGCTTTCTGTCAGATCCTTCGGCCGATTACTACGAGATGTTCCATTAGATGATAGTTAGGTTAAACAACTGTCGCATCACTCATGCCTTAAAGACAAATCCAGTCATTTGTGAAGACATGATTCAGGATTTTTGGATAAACACCGAAGTTAAGAGAAGTGGTGCAGGTGGCAAAGGATCGATTGAGTCAAAGATCCAAAAGAAAGATATTATTATTTTAGATACGGACGTGCAAGAGATATTAAAGATTGATGATCAGGCTCACTATCCAACATGATACGCCAAAGACAGAGTTGTTCAAGCGTTATGACAGATTAGCTACGAAGGCGCGTTTCCAACAGTTTTAAAGAAAATGTTCCCGATGTATTGGAGATTTTTGGCACACATCTTTCTACAATGCCTTAGTGAGAACAAAGGAAAACTGGATCAGCTCAACCAGACCAATTAGCTGCATTAGTCGCTCTAGTGAACAACTGGGATTACAACTTTCCTGCATTTTTTTTGACAATATGAAGAACATGCTGGAAAATCCCAAGAAGAAAGTTTTTCTGTTATATCAAAGGTTTGTTCAGATGATTCTTGACGAGAAGTGTCCAGACCTAGTGAGAGCACAAACTTTTTGACTCTGAAGCCTATGGGTTTTGAAGCAGCTTGCAAACAACGAGATACGGTGAAGATTAAGTTCACTGGCAAATATGCTCTAGAAAAACATGGAAAGTTTGGACCAGTTGTTGCTGTACCTAAACTGATAAACGACACAGTGGTCTAAGAACATGATATACAAATCATCGGTGTTCAAAAGGAGCCAGAACATGAAGTGGAAGATCTGATTACTGAAGATGAAGAGACATAGGATGAGTTGGAACACATAGAGTCTAAGAAAGCTGAGGAAACCATTAGAGACCTGAATATGATATCTGCTGATAACCTTGCTACATTATTTTCCTCTCTGCAGGGCGATTCCAGGAACCATCCTCCCGTAATCGTTCCTCCTGAAGAAACTCATGATATAACAGAGGAAGAGGCTCGAAAGAAGCAGAGAACCGAAGCATAAACCCCTGTTACCCAAAGTCCACAAACTCAAGTACTTTTCATGAGCCATTTATTCAAGATGCCCCGATTACAGACATGCCAGAAAGTTCTAGTGGTGCTCGATTCGAAGCTGGAAGCTCAAGTGGTGAATTCACTTAACACGATGAAGCATCAATGCGAATCGTTGCAGATAAAATGAAGTTTGTTGAGCAATCAGACAGTGATGATGATGAAGATATGAATATGAAGAAGTTACAGCGAAGAGTAATAGTATTGGAACAAGATGTTGCTTTAAAAGATGTTGAATATCATCTATGCAAAACCAAGTAACGATTAGAGATCAAGCGATTGAACAACTTCAGGGAGATATGAGCTTGCTGATGGTAGAGATCTATGAGCTGAAAGCGAATCTGTAGAAGAAATTTGGTAGTGAATTTGCAGATAAAGATGACAATCCTTTAAACGTTGCACATCATGAATAAACTGAAGAAGAAAAGGCTGCAGCTGATGCATAGCATGAAGATGGTTCAAATACTTATTTAGCAGCTGAACAAAAGAAGAAAAGGAAGCAGCCTCAGAAGAAACCAAGCAACAAACAAATGCCCGCCATGAAAAACCAAGATTTGAATCCTCTCGATGAAAACTTTCAACTGAAGGATCCAACAAAAGTGTCTGATCGATATGTGATGGAAATAGGATCAAGTCACTACGACAAGGTTGGCAACAAATCTGGTGTGAAATGTTGGAGATATGATCATGACAGGAGACTATGGTTGGTGACTCGAGAAAGTGGACATAGGGAATACTACTCCAAGCAGTCGTAGTTTGAGTCATGGACCAAGATTGATTTGAAGAATCTGTTGCGTGCTCCTTATTATGATTCCGACCCAAACCAACACGGTCAAGGTTGGGCATTTCATTCAAGAATCAAGCATGAAGTAAAGCATGATTTTCCAACTATGAAAACTGTTGAGTCTTACTTGAAGAAGAGTATTGGTATTCGTGATCCTCACACTAATCGAACTGTTCAGAATGTGATTTGGCACCTACTGACAAAGAGAAAGTGATTCCTACTGCTCACAAATTTCCCAAGGGTGTGCTGAAGAACTTTAGTTACCGCGCATATGATCCACGAATTGTAGAGGTTGTGGTTGTGACTAAAAAGAAGGCATTTCGATTAGCGGACATGTTGGAACTGATCAGCTTTCATGAGGAAGATATTAAAGTCTCGGGTCAACATCAAATCCACACAAATGACAAGTATGAAGCTTGTGCGAAGTCTTGGATGAGCTTTGTGGCCAATGTGATCAACAACAAGCTAAATGTGGATCCAAGTCCACTATTTGGAGGCAGTGGAGCTGGCAGATCTTGAAGCTGAATGCAACACTAATTCAGTAAACCTAGGGGGAGATTGTAAGTCCCTAATAGGTTTATGCATTAATCACTTTAGTAGTTTGGGGCTAACATGTAATAGATGTGCTTGGGAAGGCCTTTGGCCCTAGGGTTTAGGCTAATGGTGCTCTAACCATTTGCTATAAATAGATAATGATGTATTAGGGTTAGGATGGTGGTTTCTCTACAACTTGTATTAGACAAGTTTCTACATTTGTATGCAAGTTAAATCTTACTACTTCATCTTATTTCTTCTATTTTGATTCATAGCTTGTTTGTGTGATTTCGCCACCAAACAAGCCTAGTGTGTGATATTGTAGATCCAGTTTTCAAGACTTACACGAAGATATAACAAGAATACATAAAAGAATTATATTGGAGGTGGAAAGTGTAAGTCCTACCTAATTATCCATATTTTTGTTAAAATTGAAGGATTAAAGTGTAATAAGACAAGGGGATTGAAATGTAATTAGTGTTTAAAAGACTAATTTACCCACATTTTAGGGTTGTACCTTATGCATTAAGGAGAAAACAATTCTTATTTTTTGGATATATTAATTGCTCATCCCTCATGCATTATAATATAGTATAGATTATACAATCAGCTATTAAACATTCCGTGACACTGATGGTATTTAACCACTTAACATTCTGTGATAAGTGGGCATCGTCTACTTTTATCTTTTAATCTTCACGTTACTACTGATCAAGACAACTATCGAAACATCGACAAAAATGAGTAGGTCGTCATGGTACCTTTAGATTTTCTACAAACATTATAGTTTATAAGATATTGCAAGATGATATGAACCAAATGCAACATATAAATTATATTAAATAAGGTATAAAATCAACCCTTTTTAGTACTAACATTGGAAAAAGTGTGTTTCTTTGTATACTTTTGATTTTCAGGATTAAAAGAGCTTGAATGTACAAAAGGAACACATTAACAGCAAAAACCAACATAAATACAAAAGAAGGGAAGTTGATGCATCATACCGACCCTCCGAGCTTCACCCCAAGACCAAAACCAACAATTCAGAAGATAAGCACGGGGTCGTGACACCAAGGCATGGGGCCATGCCCCACTCAATATTCCAGAAAGAAAAAGACAAACAGAAGTAGACAAGAGACACGGGGCTGTGTCCAATGGACACGTGTCGCGCTCAACGCCTAGATTTGCATAATCTTGGATAGTACAACAAGTACATAGGGCACGGGGCTGTGCCGTTGACACACAGGGTCGTGTAAGCATATGGACTAACACAACTCATTAAATGAAGACAGAGAAGAAGGGGGCATGGGGTTGTGCCCATCGGGTGCGGGGCCATGTAAACGTCTATTCCCAACTATAAATAGGGGTGCTCGGTTCAATTGCAATCCATCCCTTGGAAAACCACTCCTCCCACCTCTGCCATCCTTTGGCAGCCTCTTCTCACCACTCCAATACCATCATCCACCACAACCGTTAGAGTTTAGAGTGTTTAGTAGTCTCGGGATCCAAGATCGATCGTAAGAGCCTTTGTCAAACAATGACCATGCTTGGCTAATCTCTTACATCACTTAGTGAAGACAAAATCTTTATGTATTACTTTTGATTTCCAATCTTTGGTCAACTTTTTAATTGGGTTTGTATTAATGACTTTAATAACTAGTTTTTTTTATATTGAAAGTGAACATTATTCTATCATCTCTTCATGTTTTATTAATTCACTCATTCATGTCTTTACGGTCTATATAAAGTGTGTTAACTGCTTGGAAGGGGGGCTAGATGGGTGGTTTGGGTAAAGTTCTTGCCTCGTTCAGTTTATAGATCGCGCGAGGACTTGATTCAAGCTTATTTAGACTTCCTTTGAGGCATATAGCATTAAATCGGGGAAGTAAGAACACCTTGAATCCCTTATAAATAAACTACTATTAAAACTTTAAACGGTCTTGTGGGACTGTATCCCTGCTGACTTAGACCAATATGGTCGATGATAGCGTTGCCTTCAAAAGAGGGACATGCTACATTTTGCATTAATAACTTACTTAATTATCTTTCAATATTCCGGCCTTGCGAGACTACATCCCTGCTGACTCAGACCAATATGGCTAAGGGTAGCGTTGCCTCCAAAAGAGGGACATGCCACTATAACTAAGATAATCTCCTAAAAAAGTTCGGAAATCATCAAAGTATACGTAAAAGATAAGTCAGAACCAACTGATTCTATCTTTTATATTTGTTTCTTTTATTACTTTAGTTTCCTTCTTTATTTTACTTATTAAATAAAAATATTTTCTCAAAATTTGGTTAGATTAGAAGTTGACAATATTGTAACAGCCCAGCATAACCCCACCATGATATTGTCCGCTTTGGTAGCCAGTAGGCCCTCAGCGCCTCCCCTCACGGTTTTCAAAACGCGTCATGATGTTTAAGGTATCCAACCCCTTATAAGGAAGCCTTTGTTCCGATTCACTACCGATGTGGGATATCACAATACACCCCCTTAAGGGGTCTAGCGTCCTCCTGGGATCTGGCACCACCGGTCCGGCCCTGGCTTTGATACCATCTGTAACAACCCAGCATAACCGCACCATGATATTGTCCGCTTTGGCAGCCAGCAAGCCCTCAACGCCAGCCCTTCACGGTTTTCAAAACGCGTCATGATGGTGAAGGTATCTAGCCCCTTATAAGGAATCCTTTGTTTCCCTTCTCAATCGATGTGGGATATTATAGATATCCCGGTATTAAAAGCTCTTGTGTCCTTGGACAACCTCGGTATCATACTATCACTATACTACGCCAACAATGGGTGCACTTGCCCTAGCGTGTTGTAGAGAGTGATAGTGTTATATCGTCTTTTATAAATTTAAAGCATGATAAAAGAGTGAAAAGTGCTGAAAAATATAATAATAATCATACACCCTCACGCCGAATCACAAGAATACGTAAAAAATTATAAGTTTGTTGTGGAAGGGGAAAAGGTTAACTAATTACCCATATTATTGTTAAAACTCATGGATTTAAGTGTAATAAAATAGGGGCTAAAATATAATTAGTGTTTAAAAGACCAATGTACCCTCATTTTAGGGATGCATTTATAAATTAAGAGAGAAAAAGTTCTTATTTTTGGTTATTTTAGAATGTCTCCATCGTGCATTATTATATAGTATAGATTAAACTTGAAGGATTTAAAATTTTTTGAAACGCTATAAAAAGGCTGCATTTGGAAACTTGTTTTAAAGACATTTTCTTGTATTATTTTTTCACTGGTTGACATGCCAGTAAATATATAATAACTGCCGAATTCCTGAAAACCAACGATTGAAGTAAGCTGACTAGGAATCGTTGACGTTCACTGCCTCATCGGATCAACTCCTACAAAATAGAACACCGTTAGCCTCACCACGGAGGATACCGGAGGGGGAATCCGTGACCAAGCTCCGTCGTGAGAATAAGATTCTGACCGAAGAAATAAATGAGGATCAGACACAACAAATTGGTTGGAGCCTTGGTGTGAATTCTGAATTGAATGTTCGAATTCAATGCAATTTGTGATAAAGTTTCAAGTGTTAGAGTATTGTGGATGAGATTTTCTTACCTCTTTCTGATCATCTCCTTGGCTTATAGTAAGGAGAGTTGCTTTTCGAGGTGGGCCCTTCTCTGCAAGAGACCACTGGTAATTCACCGGGGAATGGGAATGTCCGGGAAAATATCAGGGACTTGTTCCCTTTGTAGGATATGTTCAGAACTTTCCATGTAATGTCAATCTCCCCTTCTAAGCAACCTTGATGCTTCCTCTTTTCTCCTTTTCGAGCATTAAATGCTATCGAGAGGTCATGTCGGTTATGTTCTACTGGAACAGTACTTGTGCACACCGGGTATGGACCTGGCTCAAAGATATCTTGACCAAATAATATTTATGGGGAGACAAGACTTTCTACAGGCTTGGGCATAACTTTTTAGTGAAAGGCTTGGGCATAACTCTTCCTCAAGTCATGCTTAGTCCTGGCCCATTCCATTCATGGTTTGGGCCTGGTCTTAGTTCCTTCTTATGAAGATTCTATGGGGCCATTTATTAACAACCGCCAAGTTATAACTACTTTTCTTAATGATGATCCTCCCCTGCCAGATGCATGATCCAACGGTGGGGTGATTCCTTAGGCATACACGGGGAGGGGGGGATCTGGTGGGGTTGTATTCAAACCACGATTTGACAGTTACCGCCCATTCACTCTCTATATACCATCATTTTTATCACGGTCCTTTCACTTCTTCTTTCTCACTTTTAAGAAATCCTTTTCTCTTTTAGCCCTTTCTTTCACCATGAGTCGTAAGGATCGCTCAACCATCCTATCCATCATGACTCCATAGGAGTTAAAGGACTTTATGACCCACTATCGTATTTTGTCGGACTTGTCTCCTCGCCTGCCCGGCCCTTTGGCACCGGCGACTTGCTCGTCGGAACGAATCGTGATCTACACCCCTTCTTTCTCCTTTTGTGGGGTCTATTACCCCTGTCATCTTTCAAAATGGAGTTGTTTATACATTACCAGATCTACTTTTCCCAGGTCCACCCTCTGGATTTCTTGAGGATTGTCCATTTCGAACTCACCTGTGTTGCTTTCATTGGTGACCTGTCGGTGTCTTTGTTTAGGAGGTTTTACTGTTTGTGTGCCGGCGGCGACTGGTTTACGTTTAAGAAGAGAAAGGATGGTGTGTCCCATCCCTGTTACTCTTTCATGCCTACTTCTACTTACTTGAATGAATGGAAGAACAAGCTCATTTTCATCTCTCCTAATATGCTGGCCAAGCCTCTTATTCCTCGGGATCCATCGGCCGCCATTGAGGATGTTGTTCCCTTAGTCTTTGCTATCGATGGTCCCTTGTGGAAGCTAACGTATGAGAGTCCCATTGGAGCTTTTAATTTTCCCTTTAGGATCTTGGTGATGGGTGGGGTGAGTCCCCTTTCTCCCTGATGCCCCAAGGTGATCTTAGATGGTATTGGTAAGTGATTTTCTCTTTGGGTTTGTTGATGATTATTTTGTCTCGTTAGAGTTTTGATGCTGGGATATATTGGCGATTGTTTGTTTTGTAGAGGGGGGTGAGTCCCCTTTCTCCCTGATGCCCCAAGGTGATCTTAGATGGTATTGGTAAGTAATTTTCTCTTTGGGTTTGTTGATGATTATTTTGTCTCGTTAGGGTTTTGATGCTGGGATATATTGGCGATTGTTTGTTTTGTAGAGATGTCATTGTAGAATTTGTTACAGGGAGATGCTAAGGGTGAGGTTTTTGTGTATGAGGATGGTGACCCTGTTGAAGTACCTGAGGTTATTGTTGTCCAGGACATGAAAACTCTCTCCCCTAAAGGTTCTACTCATTAGGCCTTAGAAGGATCTCACACTTATCCTCACGTCGAGAATGTGAGTAGTGAGGAGGATGAGCCTATAGTTCCCTTGTCCCATCAATGGAAATCAAAGCCTATTGTTGTTACCAATGTTGGGAAGCATGTGCCCGGGAGCCAGAACATTCACACCTGTCTTGTATTACCAGTAATCAGAAATCCCAACCTTATTCCCAGACATATTAGAGGCACCTCCTGTTGTTGGTAAAGGCTCCATTTCCAAGCATTTAACAATTTCTAGGTCGTATGTTAGCCTTGCCTTGAAGTTAGATTTGTGAGTCATCTTTACTTTTCTTGTTTTATCATAGCTTGTATTCGTGTTGTCTTGCTTATATCCTCCTTGTTTTCCTTCGTTCTTCTCTTCGTCCCTCCTTTTTTATATAGGAAAACTTGTTTAAAGTTCCTACAGATCCTCATGTCCTCTCTACCTCAGTGATTCCGAAGAAGAAGAATGATTAACCTATTGAAGCTTTGGGTGTTATCGACATGCTTCGAGTTCGTCCCCTCCTAAATCGTTAGGCCGGAATGAAGCCTTCCCTCCTCCCTCTTCTATTGGTGTTTCACTTTTAGCTTCTTTGTTCTAGGATGTTTATTCTACACCTTTCATTATAGTTTGGAAGATTACTCCTTCCACTATCATCATCCTCAAAGACCTTACCCGATATTTCAAGTTGAACGCTATTCCTCCTGCTCAAAGGTATATTAATTCAGCTCCTCGCATTTTTTAGGATCAACACTGCTTGGCATTGTGTGAGGAATTCTCGAGAGGTGTGGGGATGCTGGATTGCGTGAAAGCCTTGGAGAGGGAGAAAGAGGATTTGATTACTTGTTTATCTATTTCTCAATATCTTGTTGCTTCCGTCCATTCCCATGTTTTGAACGCCGAAAGGCTACTTGCTGAGAGGGTGGTATGTTTTCTTTGTGTTATATATATACATCTATATATAGTGTATATATATATATATCTTCTCTTATATAACCCTATTTCGAGGTTATCATTTCTTTTTATTTATTGTTGTAGTCTAAGCTGTGCATGGCCTCGGATTCTGTACAACATTTGGAGTCAATGATCTAGGAGAAAAAGATGAGCTGGGAGTAGGAACGCAACTCATTGTTGGAGCGTCAAGGGAGACTAGATGAGGACCTCAAGCATTACCAAACTATTGCTTCTGACACATCAAAGGATTTGGATAGCTTGCAAGCCGAGATGGTGATGGTCTAGGAGGATCTCTAAAGTTGGCTTCTAAACGACATTGGTTAGTGGCTGAGGGTTTCAGCCAATTCCTTGCTCACCTCATCAAGACTCCGGAGTACTTGGATTCATTGGCGAACGCTTACCAGGCCTGTTAGGATGTAGGTTACCAGTCTAGGCTAAAGATAGGTATGCTTACTCGGCTTAGGGCTTGGATAGGAAGAAAACCCCAAAATACAACTCCAAAGCCAAAGAAACAGCTTGCTAAACCTTAGGAGGAGTTGGATGGAGCAGCTTTCCTCTAACCCTGCCATGTCCCTCTAAGAACTCAAGCCATATCTTCTCCCGTGGCCCCTAACCCACTAACCAGACTCCCTGAAGCTTTGGATCAGTGTCACTTATTTGAATCACCCTTTTAAAACAACAATATTTCGATATGGTTGTAACCCACACACTTTAAATCTTTCCCTTATGTTGTGGGGCCTTTATGTCAGGGCTCCCTGGACCATGATCATCTTGGGCCTTAAAGCCTCAGTTTTTATTGATTTCTATGTTAGCTCTACTTGCATATTCTGGCATAATTATGAGGATCTGCTCATCTCTGGTCCTAATCTTTTTGCCTAGTTCAATATGCGCGGGATTCATGCTAAACTAGTGACAAGTTCAAGATTTACTATTTAAACTCTATATCTCATTAATTCAGATCAACGTTCACAATCGTGAGAAAAATCTAATAGGGTTTCGCTGTATCAAACTCAAGACCCTAGCACACCTATATATAGACATCCAACTTCATATGAGGATAGAGTCACTTTGTACGAAGATAGTTTATCTCGTACGAAATTAACTACGTACATACAAAATCAAATCTAACATCATAAGCCCTATTACATACTCGACATGACCAAAAGACGTAGGCGATAGACATTCTTCATCAACAAACTCTCCCTTGGATATTGCCGCAGTATTGGTCAGTCTTCAAAACTTCAAAAATCTTCATAACGTTAATCTTTTACCTTCCAAAGAAATTCTTCCTTGGTTTTCTTCATTCTTCACCTGGTATAGGCGTTTGATCTGTCGCTGGAGCCCACTTCAAGAATTGAAATCTTCTGATAGATGCTTTCTTTGTAATTTCATCAATTCTTTCTTTTTTTCGTATCTGATTCATAAATTCAACTGTTTCCAGTTCTCTCCATTTCGATCTCCACATCTTTCCCGAGTTAATACCGTGTGCATAACATACATTAATGACACCTTGGTATTGCATCGCCTGAATCTTCTCTTTTGCCTCAAAACAAATCTTGTTGTAGAACAAGAATTCAACATCTTTTTTCGAGCAATCCACTAGCCACATCGGGTCTAGTATCCTGATAGCCCTCCATAACCCTTCAACCTTCAGTACTATTACTACTTCACCCGTTTCAAGGTTGTACTACCACCATTTGAAGAATTCGTAAAAATTTTGTTCGATCTTTATCAACGACATATTTTTCATTGCATGTGGCCGCTTCACTATCAAAGTAACATCTTTCTCTTTGGTAACCAGGTCTATCTTAATTTTCTTCTTTGGAATGTGCGGGACCCAATTGTGAAAACCATGAGCAGCTTCATATTTAATCAACTTTCACAGCCTTTGATCGTGAAACTTCATCAAATAGTTAATACTCTTTGTTTGGCACAACTCTTCAACGTCCCACCACGACAACGTTTTAATATCACTCAAATACTGAAAATATTGTATACCAAACTCCCTCTTCACTTCATATACATTCAATTTAGGAAACCATCGCCAGCTTAATATGTCCCCAGACAACTTATCTTGATCACGTGTGTAGAAAGCTAGCGGTCATCGGAACTTTGGGCAACTCCTTGAACCATGTCTTTTTGGCTTCAACGATTTCTCCTTAAATAAACGTCTCGGCACATTACCATCTTTCACAGTTTCTTCAAATTTTCTCTTCAACAGATCATGTGTTTCCTCAGCGAACATTGCTTGAGAGGTTGGGAAGTCATCTGTACCTTCTCCAATATATTTGACTCTCTCATCATCAGAAGCATCCTCCACGACAACCCTATCATAAGTATCAGCATCTGCCACATACTTATAAACATAATCTTACGATTTTGAAGCATTGATGTTGTTTAGCTCCTCTTCGAAATCAAAATCAAACGGACATTCATCAACCCCTAACATGTTAGCAATCTCCTCCTTGGTGTAATTATGGACGAACTCCCCCTCTTCAACACCATGTTCAAGATAGAAGACTCTGGGTTATGGCAAATCAAGAACAATAGTTATAGAATTAACAACTATGAGGATTCCTATTTGCTCTGCATCGTGAACAATATCTTTTTGCTCCCCCTGTCTCTACGAATTATCTTCCTAATTAATTTCATCATTTAGAAATGCATCGTAGTCGAATGAATCATTGATCTTTGCTTCGTGCACTAACAACCAGTACCTCCCTGGGTGTTATCATCATCGTCATCCTTATCATCATCATCATCATCTTTCTTTCCATCACCACCCACATCATCATTTTGATCGTCATCATTATTATCATAATCCTGTTCCTCCTTATCTTCACCAGTAAATAACACGATATCTCGGATCGGCTTTTAAATATTTTCAGTAACATACGGAACATCAACTTTTCATCAACTTCTACTTTCTTAGCTCTCTTAGCAGCTCTAGCTTTCGCTTCCTCTATCTCAATCAAATCATATTCAACATTGAAGTTTATGTTGAAATGCTTCTTCAGTACTTTGTATAGCATATCAAACTTCTTTGCATTCATAGTCTTTTCAGTTTAAAGATCTTGAACAACTCTATGTAGTCTCTCATTTTCAGTAGTAAAAGTTGTAAGCATATAGACTAATTGCACATTCTCTGCTTCTAGTTGTTTAACTCTATTATCCAAGTCTTGAACGTTCTGATCGTTAAAGAAATCTCCCTCAAAACCTGCAAAGTGTAAATCTTCTTCAAATATCATAGAGCCCATGGGGTGAGATCGACGTCTCGCTGATTGAGGTATCGATCGTTGTTGAGTAGGAGGTATTGTCTGTTTCAGAGTTGATTGCCTTGGAGATGATGGTGGATGTGGTGGTGTAGCTTGTTGAATTGGAGATGTTTGACATTGTGGAGATGTTGGTAGTGTAAGAACAACAGTTTCAACAATAACCTCCACCGCTGGTGTTTCTTTCTCACGACTCACTGAGTCAGCTTCAGTAGTCTTTCTCTTCAAATATTTCTTTCTAGCTCGCTTAACATTTGGAGACCCTGTTGTCTTTTTGTGAACATCTGTCGGCTTGCTTTTTACTCTTCTTACTTTCTTTGTTGGTCTTTCAATTATCTCTTCTAGTTCTGACGTCACATAACTTCATCGTCATCTGTCGAAGCCTTTCTTTTTCTCAATTCTGCCTTTTCGGCTTTCTCTGCTGCTGCTCTCGCCTCAAAATCTATGCTTTCGTCAGAACTTAAATTATCAACCAGCATTGTTGCAACTTTCTTAGATACTCATTTTCTTTGAGCAGCTGGATTCTTTTTGGGAGTAGACTTCTTTTTCTTATCTACTTTCTCATACTAGACACCCCTCTTAGGAATATAATCTGCCAAACATTCCTCCTCGTCGTTTTCTGAATTACTATAATCATTTCTCCATTTATCTTTTGTCAGTGCCTTGTATCTTTAATAGCTCCGAAGAATTTTCTTGCAATAGGTTCCGTTGTTTCTTCAGATACTGATTTAGACGAATCAAGGATAAATCTGACATAGGTTCCAAATGCAACAAATCTTTCTTTTCTTTCACCAGATCAAGAAATTGATCGCCTAACATCATCTATATAAATCTGGGGTACCGTAGGAACTTTTCATTCACAATATTCGCCTTCATCTGTTGAAATATTACTCTTGTAAAGTCGTAAGGTTTGTTGAGAGAAAGAGCAGCTATCAGCTATCATGTATCACAGAATGCACAAAGAATTTGTACGACCTGCCCAATAAAGCTTTACTAAAGTTCGGTGCGTTCACCATCCGTTTGTATCCCATTCTATAGAAACAACCCTTACACATGCGTTCAGAATACATAGTTGGATCATCGTCTTTGTTTTTAAAATCCAGAACCCTTCGAATCAAAGCTTCTATTATAAGCACCTTCGTGTCTTCATTCCCGATCCTTATGAATGATTGAATAACTTTCTACTCTGGCACATACTTTGCATGATCCCAGTGTTCATGATTACTTTTCTGTTTAACGGATTCTGCACGTTAAACCAAATTAAACGCAGATCTTGTGATCTTTAAGATCCGATCCTGTTCTCACAAGTGGTATCAGAGCTTGGAGGCCTGATTTGAATACATTTGATCAAGATTCTACTTCTCTTCTACTCATTTTTCATCTTTTTATCATTTCCTAGAGATTGAACAGACTAAATGGACTTATCTTTTTCTAGGACTACTTAAAATTGACTAATAACAAACCCTTGAAAGAATCGAACCTAAAATCAACAGGAATCGTGATAAAAATGTTGAAAAACATGAAATTCTGAACTTTACCTTCGCACAAACTTAAGATTACCTTCACACAAAGATAATTTATCTTTGCACGAAGTGAAAATTTGTTGTTTTGAAAAGTTATATTCGCACAAAGTTAAAACTAACTTCGTACAAAGTGAAACTCTTGCAAATTTTGGATTTTATCTTCGCACAAAGATATACCTAAGATTTGGTATTTTTCTCTGTACGAAGTGAATCTTAATTGTTTTTGTGATTACTTCGCACCAAATTAACTTCGCATAAAGTTCATTTCGCACAAAGTTCACTTCGCACCAAGTAAGTTTTCAACCAATTGTTCGATAAAAATGGAGAACGAATTCTTCAATGCATTCACAACGTCAGCAACCTCAACAATGGTAGTAGCTCAAAACATAAATCTCGAGAATGAAATAGGGATGATGACAAAACCCCCAAAGCTTGTATGCTTAAAGACTACCTTGGATGGAACAAGAGGTTTGTAAATTGGGTACAAGCTAACTACTTTGATAGCTGGTACGACATCAAGGAGAAGTATGTTGCACTAGTTGGAGAAAATGGGCTAGAGAAGACGTTGATACAATTTACTACACAAGAGAAAGAAAAATTCATTCGAGATAAGAAAATGATGAACATTTGTTGGAACTGGTCCCTACAAAAGAACAGATGATAGAAAGATAATAAAACATCTGCTGGAGTCAAGCTCTACTGAAGATAAATGTCAAAGGTCTGCCATAGCCAAACACTATTTAAGACTAAAGTCAAAGGTCTTCCAAGGAAAAGCTCTGTTGAAGACTAATAGCTAAAGGTCTGCCAAAGCAAAGGTCTACTGAAGTCCAACGGAGGATGTCACATCAGTGTTTTCTATCAGTCTTTGTAATGTTTAGTTATAGCAGTGTTTAGCTTAGTAGATACGGTTAGTTTGTTATTATTGTTGGATGTCGCTTTCTTGCTAACATCATCATAAGATGCTCAGTGGTTAGAATTGTAGTATAAATAGAACAGTTACTGTACTACTCTATTAGATCACTTTTCACACTTAACAATCTAACATTCTTCTTTACATTTTGTACGAAAAAATCAGTGATCTTAGGCTGAGGGGGAGATTGTGACTTACATGCAAGTGATTACAATCACAAAAGCATGATAATGAAAATAATCTCTCAAAGTTCATCATTCCACTGCATTTACATCCGGTTTATCTACTTCCATTCCTTCATCTTTAGAACTTTCATGACAATTCAAACTAAGATCCTAACAATTGGTATCAGAGCTTGGTCAATCGAATTTGATTTAACAATCAATTTGATTTGAACAGATCAGCTCTCACTGCTATTTCGGTTTGTTCGTTCGTATTGAAAACAAAGTTTAATTACATTTTCAAAGTTTTTAAACAAAATTCTATTTGTAAACAATCAGAATGTCACACAATCCACAAGATCCTCACAACACCGGCAACATGTTTAAACCACCAATCCTTGTCAGATATATGGCAAAGACGGATGGGTCATGTCCTTGCTCAGCAAAACACCGGTAGCTGGAAGTCGGTCATCTTTGGACCTCATGTTCCAATGATACCGAGTACAGAGGACCCTAAAGTCCAAGTACCAAAGAATCCTGAAAATTACTCCGAACAAGATTTCCAAAAAATCGAGCTAGATGCAAAGGCATTATGCATCGTGGTCTCTACATTGCTAATCGATATCTATGCTGGCCTGTTGCATTGCAACATTACAAAGGAGTTATGGGATGCTTTGAAAGAGCAATTTGGTAGGACGGAGGAACATAGAAGTTTTAAACCAGCAATACGAAACGTTTTGACATGTTAAGGAGAGTCATTAACTCAACAATTTGAAAGGTTTAGTTGTCTCATTAGTGAGCTTAAGCTGGTTAATGTTGAGTTTGCAAATTCAACTTTAAATAGTCATTTTCTTAGATCATTACCAGACAAGTGGGATACTATAGATTTTGTAACTTGAAATTCAGTTGGGTTTAAAGAAATGAATTTAACACAGCTTCATGGTAGGCTCCTCACTTACATTACAATATCACCATGAATCTAGAGAATACTCAAGATTTCACAGAGAACACTGCAAAACAACATATGACACTTTTTGCATCTATTCTAGAATCGTATGAAAGTCTGGTTGCTAAAACAATTGGAAATCCTAACATGACAAAATAAGATTGTGACCAAATTGATCCGGAAGAGTTAGAGCTAATTGACATCAAGTGGTGTAGGGCTTCGATTGTTCGTTGAACACAAAGGTTTATGGAGATCACAGGACAAAACAGTTTAGGAAGTTTGGATGGAAAGCTTTGATTTGAAAAGTCAAAAGCCACGTGCTTTAGATGTCAAGAGAAGGGATACATCAAGAGAGAATGCCCAAATCGCGAAGTGAACCGATATAAAAATTCGTTTGCTGACGACTATTATAAGAAGTCAATCTATCATAAAACGTCACCACTTCAGACTACATCGAGAATGATTCAAATCGAGGATGGTTCATCGAGTTCAAAGGATAAAGCTCTTGTTGTTTCTCAAGAAGATGAAGGCTTCAACTGGAACAAATACATTTCAAAGACTGAAAGTATTGCATTGTTGGCAGAGATTAGAGAAGAACCAGTTGAAGAAGAATATACTGAAGCAACCTTTGATGAAGCTTCAATTAATGAATACTATTCTCCTGTGGAAGATATTTTTCATAGTGCATTTAAACATTTGGTACCACCTGACATGTAGAAAACTTTTGAAGGTTTCTTTGAACCAAATTATGCTGTGAAGAAGAGCCAAAGCCAAAAGTTGAAGAATAATCGATGTGAGCAAAGAGATGACCGTAGAGAGCGTAACAGAGATTGCTAACAAAGCAATGATGGCAAACCTAAAAGAGGTAGTTTCTGAATAGGTTCAAGAAATGGTAAAAGAGTCGGTCAGAGAAGAGGGTATGGTTAAGATAGTTGAAGTCGAAAAACCTTGCAAGAAATGCATGGAGCCTTGCAAGGAATGTGCTAAAAAAGATGATGAATATAAACTACTGAAAAAACATTCTGATAATTTGTCGAGTGATTACAAAGAAACAAAAGAAGCATACGATAAGTTGAGTAAAATCATTAAACAATTTGAACAAGCAAGTCGTGAAGATGAGGCTACACTTTCGATGCTTAAAGCAACTGTTATGACAAACAAATGGCCATAAACATTCACCTTAACACGATTGCTAAACTTAAAAGTGAGCTAGAAACTGTGAGAATTGAAATAGAAAAAGTCAACAAGTTTCTGATCAATTACTCAACTTCATCGTATGTGATTGGTCATTTATTCCTAAACTATTAGAACAAATTATAAAGGAAGAAAATGATTGTTCTCAAAACAAAGATCTGAAATACAATCGAGTTCCACCCCCGATGTGGGAAAATTATTCAAAGAAAAGCCTGACGAGGTGGATAAGGCGCTTAATTTGAAACTAAAATCTGAACAAAATGACGAGCTGCCTTAAAACCTCGATGTAACTTACACCAAATCTGATGAAGAATGTAAGTCAGACGTAGTGAAGAATGTAGTTGACAATGTTTTGGGAAGTGAAAGTGATAGCACCGAGTTTGAAAGTGCTTAGTCTAATTTGGAGAAAATGAGTTCAAGTTCACCTTCTGAAAATGAAGAAAGTTTTCATAAGAAGTGTCTTAAAAAATCATAATCTAGTTCGGATGATGACCCTAATATGGTTGCATACAAAATGAAAGGATCTGACAAACTATATTCTGATCAGGATTTTAGGATTCAGAATGTGAATCTTGAAAAAGTTGAACAAGTGTTTAAATAGGTAGAAGTAAGTTTGTCTGAGCTTGAAAATCTGAATGCATCTTACTATTCTAAACAAAACGTTCTTACAATAACAATCACAAAGGATAGAATTATCCTGAGAACAAAAGAAAAGGGTTGGGATATGTTAAGAAACATAATGATAGATTTCGAAAACCAAATTTTTCAAAAATGTTAACTTTTTTTTGGAACAAGCTAAGAAAGTGAGAAGGAAAGTTTGGCTAAGTCACAGTCAAACAATGAGTTTTATGTTGAAAAGAAGCATCGTGAACAGGTTCAGGGATCCTCTGTTGGTAACAACAGTAGGACATGCTTCAAATGTAATAAAATAGGGCAATGTTCCTAGGTCAACTCTAAACCTGTTTACAACGTCAAGAAGTCTTCAGAAGATGAGAAAAGAAAACCCCAAAGTTTGTCCCAACATAAATTTTAAAAAGAAACAACGAATCTAACAATGTGAAACCAACAATTTCTAATGTTTCAAACAAAATAGTTAGTGAATCATTAAGCAAAAATGAACAAAAAAATTTGAGCTTTTATCCTAAACAAGCATTTTCAAAACAACAAAGTTGGGTGGTTAAAACAAAACCATCTTCTGAGGAAATAAAAACGACTTTTCCAACCATGACTTTTAAAAAGGTTGAGGTTGAACAGAAATTTGAAATCAAGAAAGAAAGTGTTAGTGCTTTAAAAGTGGAAAGTCCAAACCCACCCAAGATCGTCAAGGCTTAGGTCTCTCTATTCAAGTACTCGCTTAATTACATGTGAAGGGGCTCCCGAGATCAATCATTTAAAAATGGATAATGGATAGTGGAGCTTCTCGGCATATGACGGGAATGTTAGCCTTGCTATACGATGTCAAATCAATCTGTTGAGGCTACGTTGGGTCCATGGATAATTAAGGAGGAAGGATAGTCGGTGAAGGGATTCTAACAAACGGGTTAGTGTATTTCGATAAAGTCAACTACATAGCAGAGTTAGAGAACAACTTGCTGAGTATTTCATAGATTTGTGATAAAAAGTTCACGACACACTTTACAGATAAAAAATGTATAATTCTGAAGCCGGGATTCAATATACCTGAAGAATGGATCCTGATGCGAGCTCCTCGAGAGAATGATCTGTATGTCTTAGACATGAGTATTGCTACAACAACGACAAAACCCGTGCAATGCTTCGTGTCTAAAGCAACAGAAAAGAATCGATCATATGGCACAGAAAGATGAACACATTCATCTTAGAAAAATGAACTTCTTAGTTCATAACAATCTAGTTGAGGGAGTCAATCTGAAGAGTTTTCATTTGAATGATGACTGCAGAAGTTGTAAGAAAGGTAAACAGCATAAAAAGTGGCACCCGAGAAAGCTCCTAAACTCTATCAAGCTCCCACTAGAGAGACTTCACATGGATCTCTTTGGACGTGTCAATGTTAAAAGCATTTTAGGAGATCTTTCTTGTCTCGTTGTGACAGATGATTACTCAAGATTTTCGTGGGTGATCTCTCTAGAAAGCAAAGACGTAACATTTGAAAGTCTGATAATTCTATTCCAGAACTTGGAGAACCTGTATCAGTTACCAGTTCGTCGCATCTGCAGTGATAAGGGTATAGAGTTCAAAAACAATCGGATGGAAGAGTTTTGTAATGAAAAGGGAATTTTGCATTAATTCAGCGCACCATATACACCACAACAAAATGGTGTAGCTGAAAGCAAAAACAGAACCCTGATAGAGACAGCCAGAACCATGCTCGTGGATTCTAAACTTCTAGTTAGGTTTTGGAGCGAAGCAGTGGGTTCTACATGAGATAATTTGAATAGAGTTTTGACGATCAAGCCACATAAGAAAACGTGTTTCGAGCTACTTAACCAGCGAAAGCCAAACTTGAAGAATTTAGAACCTTTTGGGTCACATTGCATGGTAATCGATGCTCATGGCAAATTTGGGGCTAAATCATTAAAGGGGTTCTTCGTGGGATATGCTAGTCCACTACGTAGAGTATATCTTCCTAACATAAACTGGGTTATTGTTGCTCAGAACATAGATTGTCAAAGATATACGTCTCCAACACAGAAACTAGGAGATGCTTGGCTGTTCAACTATGATAGTCTCTGGGATTCCTTTGAGCTTCCATCTGAACCAATAGAGGAGGAACTTTTGGTTCTTTATCAGAAACAACAAGTGTCATCACAAGAACAAGTTCAGAGACCAATCATCATTACTCAAACACACATGTTGACACTCATGATGCTAAAGCTAGTACAAGTACTCAACATCCAGAATCTCAGACTGCAAGAACAAATGATCCCACTGCAATCCAAGAGATGAATGAACCGGCTCCCACGTTCGATCATAGTGATGATTCTAATTCTGATGCTGAACCGACATATGACAACGATGAATCTACTTCGATGTCGTACAGAGCATATTCAAAGTTTTCTAAACAATCAAGCTGGTTCAAGTGCTCAAAATGAAGCATCTACAAGCAATCATGCTGTTGGTCAAAACGTCACAAATCTAGAACATGAAGTGAGCATTCCAAATGAAGTTGTACCGAGGACTTTGTCATATCACCCATCGGAAAACAATTAAAGAGTTGCAGACTGGAGTCAAAATGCGGAATCAAATCAATAAGGATCTAAAGTTGCACCTATACACGATACTATCTCATATAGTTGTTTTATTTCACAGGTTGAATCGAAAACGTACAAAGAAGCTCTTACAGAAGAAAGTTGGGTAAACGCTATGCAAGATGAGCTACTAAAATTTGAGAAACTTGGAGTTTGGAAGCTTGTCGATCTACCGTATGACCATAAGAAAATTAGTATAAAGTGGGTCTCAAGTGTAAGCATGATGACAGAGGAGTGATTGTATGTAACAAAGCTCGACTCGTTGTTCAGGGATTTCATCAACAATATGAATTGACTATATAGAGGTCTACGCTCCAGTCGCTACATTAGAAGCTATCCACATTTTCCTAGCATTCGTGTCATGGAAAGGTTTCAAGGTGTACAAATTGGATGTCAAGTCCGTGTTCCTGTACGGAAAGGTGACAGAAGAGGTGTATGTCGGCCAACCACCAGGGTTTGTCGATCCGATACACAAAGAAAAGGTTTATCTACTTGATAAGGCGTTATATGGTTTACCCCAGGCCCCAAGAGCCTGGTACGAGACGCTTTCTCAACACCTTCGGGAGAACAGTTTCACTAGAGGAACAGTAGACAATACCCTCTTCAATCGGGAATCTGAAGGACACATCTTAATTGTGCAAATATATGTGGATGACATTTATATTTGGTTCAACTAATGATGTGCCATGTAAAGACTTCGAGAAATTCATTCAAAAAAAATTAGAGATGAGTTCTATGGGGGAGATGAAGTTAATCTTAGGACTTTAGGTCGATCACTTACCTGATGGAATCTTTATTCATCAGACGAAGTATGTGCACGACGTTTTGGAGAAATTCAAGATGTCAGAATCATTACCATTATCCACCTCATTAGCTCTCAATCACGACATCGGACCAGATGAAAAAGCAGTGAAGATTGATGAGACCTTATATCGATCAATGTACCTCACAACATCAAGGCTGGATATCATGTATCCGACATGCCTCTGTGCCTGATATTAGCCAAGTCCATGAGTGTCACACATGCTGATCATCAAATGGATTCTATGATATCTGAAGGGTTGCCCAAGCACACGGCTTGTGGTATCCACGGAACGACGATTTCAACCTCGCTAGATATTCAGACTCTGATTTTGGGTGTTGCAAATTAAATGCTAAATCTACAACTGCTAGTTGCCAGTTCTTTTGCACACGATTAGTGTGGCAATGCAAGAAGCAAAGCACGGTCACTCGCTCTACTTGCGAAGCAGAATACGTTTCAGCTTCCAGTTGTTTTTCCTAGATCTTGTGGATACAATAACATTCAGAGACTATGGATTGCAGTTTCTTGATACGCCTATATGTGTAGGTAACGAAGCTTCCATAAACATAACGAAAAATCTGCTTCAACACTCTAAAACTAAACACATTGAAATTCGACACCACTTTATCCGTGATTGCTACGAGAAAAAGTTGGTTATAATTGAAAAGATCCACACTGATGAACAAAAGGCAGATTTTTACACCAAACCATTTGATCAAGCTAAATTCAAATATCTTTTGAAACTTAACGGGATGAAAAATCTGACATCAGGAGGGGATTTAGAGGTTGAATTCGAGGCCGATGACGAGTTGATGTGATCCCTATCGGTTTGTCAAGTTTTTAGTATTTCAAATTTCTTTCTTTAAAAACAAAAATCCAAAAATATATTTTTGATTTTAGGGGGTGAAATATGCCATGAAAAATACAAAAACATATAAAAATTTGAAAATGTACAAAAACATGAAAAAGACAAAAAAAAGTTTTCGTGTAAAAAGAGAAAATGATAGTACATCACTGGACTATCACAGTATGCTAAAGAAATGTAGTGTCAAAAATTTAAACGGGCCTCACTAATTATGTGCTAATAGGCTTCGCACATTTAGTAGATTGTTTCTGAGATATAAACATAAAGAAAACTTCTTAATTAGTGGTTTAACATCTCCCGGATATATGGTCTTAGTACACCAAAATTTCATTTGAGTTATTGCCAGATTTTGAGATACTAGATCTTCATAGATAATTGATATCTGGGGTATTATACAAGTTCTTTTGATTTTGAGCCAGCAATGGCCTAGAACTTGTAGAATAATTTTGCTTTAAAAACCCAAAACTGCATTAAATTGAAACTATCAAAAGTTCTAACAATTGCAGTAAAAAGATTCCAAATATGGAACACCAATTTTAAGTCGAGCCTTCATCTCTTTGTCATTACAGTGGTACTAACCTCAGCTCTCAATGTCTCACACAACCTAAATACAGATATCAGTTAGATATATTCACCTGTAAGATGAAATCTAGGGAATCTTGATACGGGAGTATATTCAGAGGTGAGAAACACTGTTAAGTCAAGTTCTAAAACATCTAATTAATGTATCTTGGAGCAATTGAGGATGTGTAGAGGTTAGTACACTGAAATTTCATTTGAGAGATTGCCGGATTCTAAGATACAAGGTCTTTACAGATAATTAATATATGGGGTATTATACAAGTTCTTTTGGTTTTGCGTCAGCAATGGCCTAGAACTTGTAGAATACTTTACTTTAAAAACCTAAAACTACATCAAATTGAAAGTATCGAAAGATCTGACAATTGAAGTAAAAAGATTCCAAATATTGAATACCACTTTTAAGTCGAGCCTTCATCTCTTTTCTGTACGGTGGTACTAACCTGAGCTGTCAAGGTCTCACACAACCCAAATACAGATATCGGTTAGATATATTCACCTGTAAGATGAAATCCAGGGAATATTCTTAGGTGGGAAACACTATTAAGTCAAGTTCTAAAAATCTAATTAACGCATCTTGGAGCAATTGAGAAATGTGTAGAGGTTTTAAGTCGATTAGAATACTGACAATCTAAGTGAATTTGTTTACAACTTAAAGTTTTTCAAGATCAACGTCACTAGTGATTTGTCTCAAAAACTGATATGATCCTCTAATACAAACTCACAAAAAATATATGTAAATATGTTTGTACATAGCTATTTGTTGATGCACTTTTGTGTCTGTCGCTTGTTCTTAGTTACGTCAGTAATTGTATGATCTTTGTTTGTTGTGTCTATAAAGTTTGGTTATGTCGACCAAATCAAGATGTCCTCCTATCTTGATTAAGTACGACGTTTGTCTTGTTCGTGCGAATGAAAGATGCTCCGTATGAGAAAACTGTTTGCTCGTACGAGCCATTACACATTTATACGGGTCATTGTATGCTCGTACGAGTGACCTTGTTATCAAGATCATTTCTTAGTCGTACGAATGATTTTCTCATTCGTACGAGCCATAACATGTTCGTGCGAGCATCCATATGAGAATGTTCTTCATGTCTGTATAGTGCTTCGTACAACCAGCAACATTCTTCGTACCGTTGCTAGGTGTTGGCACTATATAAATAGACATGCAGTTCTCAGTGCTTAGAGGATACTAAGCTAGAGACGAATAGACACACTAGAGAGAGAACACTGAGAGTGTTTAGAGAGATAAGCAGTGTATTCAAGAGTCTATGTACTGAGTCTCTCTACAAATCAATATAGTGAACATTTGAAGATATATCTTTTGTTATATTGATTGTGCTCTTGCTTTGGTTTATATACACACTTGGATTCCGCACTCGTGTGTGTGTTACATAAACAAGGAAGCAGATTTATCTTGATCCTCCAAGTGGACCTTCAAGTGTTATTAGAGCCTTGGCTCTCTTCCTCGTTCAAAACCAAGCTTAGTGTTGTGTCTGAGCTAGTTTGTGAGGTTTCTTGAAGTGTTCTTGAACTTTCAGCAGGAAACTTAAGTTTCTGAAAGGATAACTTGTTTAAAACTTAGGAAAACTTGCTGTATCCAGAAAGTTTTTATAAAAACCTTGTTAGAATACATGGAGACATGTTAGGACCATTCGTGCGAAAGACCTGTCATCCGCACGAAAGACCTTGTGAAGCATATTAGGCTCGGACGAAGGACTCTTGTTCGTGCGAACAATCTAATTCATACGAATCACTTATTCGTGCGAAGAACCAAATTTCGTTATAGTTTGTTTTTCGTGTCTCCGTTTTCCAAAACTTTGTGGTTTTTAAAATTGTGAACTTTAAAAGGAAACTGTTATTTTTCAAAATTAAACTTTAAACCATTTATTTTTCATAAAACAAAATGAGTACAAATCCTTGGAATTGGGAGTGTATTACGAGTACAGGTCAAGACGCAACCTCATGGGCAAAATCTTTAATACCTCCAAATGTGATTACTGCTGGTCAATGGGCTTTTGTTACGAATCAAATCAAAGCGTTCAAACTCTTCTCCTTACCTAAAGTGAAACTGGAAGTAACAACCGTCCACCAAAGTTGAATCATATGAACGATTATCCATCATGGAACAATCGTTTTCATACATATATTCTTGGTCAGAATACCGAATTGTGGACATGTTTTATTTCTCCATACAGAGAATCTCTCAAAGAAGTCGTATCAAATTCAGCCTCCTTAGCCGAATTGGATGAGAATGATAAAAGGGCCTATGATCTAGAAAAGAAGGCCTTTGCCATTCTGACGCAAGCACTTCACAAAGACATTTATCATCAATTCATGCATTGTACATCTACGAAGAGCTTATGGGATGCGTTAAAAACAAGAGGAGAAGGAAACACAGCAACGAGAAAAGTTCGACATGATTTTTAAAGAAAGAGTTTGAAATGTTTCATTTTATGGAAAATGAAACACTAAATGATATGACAACTCGTTTCTATCATTTGATGAGTGAGATGTACTCATACAAGGTTCTTGCATCACAACAGGAGATTGTTATGCGTTTTGCTGATGCCTTACCACCTAAGTGGGGTCAATTTATTGAATTGCTAAAACATACAGGTGCGATGAATGTGCTCAGCATTTAAGAATTTAACCAGAAACTTGAAAATAAAAATGAAGAAGAAATTCGCAAAGCAAAACGATTTCTAGTTCCACAAAATCCAGAAATGTATTTTGGAGGCATCAACCCCGATATAAGTATAGTTTAACAACCAAAGCTTCAAACAACATTTATGTCAAATACAATTCCTTTTTGGTCTCAAGTTAAACCAGATTAGTCTGTTGGTACAAATGCTTAAGCTTGTGAACGAACTTTTGATCCAAAAGGTTTTCTTCCTCAACCTCGAGATATTAGTTCAGCTCCTCAAGCTTATGAACTAGCATTTGATCCAAAAGGATATCTTCCTCAACCACAAGCTGCTACACCACAAGTTCAACAACAAGCTTTCTATGGTAAAAATTTTCAACCTTCAAATTCAAACACCGTCAGACTTGATACATCAAACCTTTCCAAGGTAAGTGTGGAAGTTGCACGAGAACATATGGAGCTTCTGAACACGTTGGTGAGTTCTTATGGTGGACTAGTAGCTGGATAGATTGGTAATAACAATTTAACCAGTGAAGACTATGCACAAATCGATAAGGAAGAGATGGAGCTAATTGATATCAAATGGGCGTTTGCAAGTGCAGTGAGAAGAGCAAAAGATTTTATGGAGAAAACAGGAAGAAATAATTTGGAATGTAACAAGGATACTCCATACGGTTTTGACAAAAGGAAAGTTACTTGTTTCAACTGTAGAGAAAAAGGGCATTTTAAAACAGAATGCACGAAGCCTCCATAGCAAGGGAATCAATACCCTTTCAATAGAAATCAGGCTACTAACAGAGAAAGAGCAATTGTTCCCGCAAACAATTCCAACCGAGCATTAGTAGTTCAAGCAGATGAGGGCTGTGATTGGTCTGTTTAATCAGGAAACAATGGTGGAGGAGGAACTGCATACTACGCTGAAATCACAAAAGATAACAACAAAGGAGAATCGTCCAGAAATGATGACAGCTCATTGGATAGCAGCAGTTTAGATGAAGCAGAATCGACATCGAGTGAAGAACAATCTGAAGATGAGGTAATCATAGATCCTGAATCGACAGATAACAGTGAAGAAGACTTGGAGCATGAAACTGAAGGACCATCTGATGAGTTTTCCAAGCATCTCACATCTGTCGGATCTTCCACTCTTCATGCAGCATTCATGACTCGTTTGGATTGCCAATCCAGACAGGTAAGTTTCAATAAACCTTCTTTGTCTAAGTGCTTTAAATGTATAGCTTTAAAAGGTAAATACTTAGAACTTGAAGGTAAATTTGATCACATGAAGAAACATCATCAGAGCTTGATTATAGATCTAACAAAGTGCACTGAGGCGAACACAACTCTTAAGAAAAACGAAAAAGAATTTAAATCAACAATTAAAACTTTGAAGAAGGATGTTTCTGAATTGTCAAAGAATGTTTTAAGAAAACAAACATCCATTAACAATTATATTAACATGCTTGAAGAAACAAAAAAGGAGTTGTCATGTGCAAAGTGTGAACATGATGCGATCAAACTCAAGTTGGACAGTTACTCCAACTCAAGATATGTTTTAGATCACATCATCGATGTTCAAAAGAAGAAAGGTGATGTGAAATGCATAGGTTATCAGGCTTGTCCTCCTTCGGTTAGGCACAATTACACCAAAATGCTAGATGATGAAGATATGCCACATTTTGAACCCACTGTTCCATTGGATCTAGAAGAGTTTACAGCTGGTCTAAGGTTCACTAAGGGCACATCTTCAAGTCAAGGTTAAATGGATGACATCAATGACTCAAAATCTAAGGATGATCAAAATCCTCCCATTATTGAGGATTATGATAGTTTTGATGATGAGTCAGATGAGGACAAACCTAAGCAGTCAGACACGGTAACAAAAGAAGAAAATGTACCTCAAATCACATTCTATGTGATCCTTCAACGAAACCGTGTGTGACTGCCAATGTCAAGAATGCTGAAGCTCATGTTGAAACCTGTGAAAGCATGAACCTGATTTATACGTTGATTGGTTTTGATAAAGTTTACTCAAACAAAGATTTTCCCATCAAAAATGTCAATCAATATTTGATTGATAAAGTTTCCAAGGATTCTACTAGTAAGTTTTTGGAAATTTCGAGCCCAAGAGTTGCAGTAACTCAATGTGCTCCTCTCCTAAAAACTGAAGTTAGAAAGAAATACGAAAATCAAAATTAAAATCTCAGAACAATCAACGAAAGCAAAATCACGCTAATCAAGGAAATAGAAAAGGCAAACAGAGCCAAAACAAGAAGAAAATTGTGACATCCCGGTTTTTCAGACATCTTAAACGCACTACTTCACGGTTATTCGTTCCTATGCTAAATTGATTCGGAGACTTAAATTGCACGCTCGAAATAATTACGATAATTTCGTGAACTTGTCAAATAAATTACGTGCTATGTGTATTAAACGTTTATAAGTTGGTGAGTTATTATGTGATGTTCCGATTTCGTGATTTGTTTTAGTTATAAAATATAGATATAGTAAATAGATAAATGAATCGAACCGAGCCGCGAAACGAGTAGACCTCACTTCCTTGCGACTCAAGTAGTTAACCGAACCTTGATGACCAAGTTATAGACCCAAACCGACCCACCCAAACCCCTTGCGGCCGCGAGCACCCAACCCGCAAACCCTTCCCTTTTTTCTTGACCTCTTGCGCTATATATACACATACATGCATGTGCATTGTTTCAAAAACAAAAACACACAAACCCTAATAAAAAACACAGCCGACGGCAGCCTTGCTACATCCCTCTCGATCGCGACAGCCTCCCTACACTTCTCTTCTCGGTCGCGATTTCCCTTGATCATCCGAATCGGCTCCCATCTCGCTTACGGTTCGTTAATCTCCATTGTTAAAGGTTAGAGTTTTATGTTATTTCGCTAATCATACTAGGGTTTATGAACTATGGATCATGTGTGTATGTAATGGTAGAAAGTGTTATGATGTTAGTCGATTAATTATGCTCCAGTTTGCGATTATGATGATTAGTGGAATCAAAAATCATTAGGCTGCGTTTTGTGTGATAAAAACCATATAATATGATTAGGGTTTGCATGGGTATGATGTATATGATGATATATGATTGGAAAAATCTGTTCTTGATCGTTTATATTTAACATACCGATTGTTTAAGCGTGTTATATTGTGATAAAATGCTGAAAACAGGATGCTGAATGGTGTTTACAGCCAACTTCCACTGGCTGTAACTTGGTTATTATTTATCAAAAAACGGATTTTCTGAAGTCTAAAACGTAGATTTTTGAAAAACGCTTCTAATGGCTCTGGATTCATATTTTTCTAAAGTCGTTTGATATTTTTAAGTGGCCAATTAAATTCAGTAACTGAAGCTGTGAAAATTCTGAAAATTTGTTAGTTGTTTATCGAGTCGGATCTAATAATCTGTAGAGAGTCGAATCATGAAATTTGTACAGAAACTAGATATGGAAATTTCCGGGAAACTCCCACTGGAATTTTGTTAATTGGATGAACACTGATTTTTAAATAAATTCTCCCGTGGACTGCAGTCAGAAAGCGACGAATCTGACTGCAGCCTAGTATACAATATTTATGAATAATTGGTAAAGAGTTAGGACTTGAAAAATTTATATAAAATTCTATAGTATAGTTGACACCTTCTATAAAGTAATTGGAATTTTTGGAATGTTGGAACTATTTTATAAAAATCCTCGAAAACAGCCTAATTATGAGTATATACGCTGAAACTTGATAACTTGCGAATGTGTGTACCAAAGTGTTGTATGGATTGATTTGTGTTCATGATAGGTTGGTTTGATCACTATATTGGTATGATGATACTTGCATGCATGATTTGAGTTTTAGGAATTGTCATTGTATGTACCGCATTGTGTGTTAGTATGTGTAGGACTTGTATCAGTGTGTTCACAAACTAACTCTAAATCAATTGACTTGTTAGGACGCAATTAGCGGTCCCATCATTTGCTACATCTGTGTTACACTAACCGAGCAACTAAAGGTGAGTTCACGGTCCCTAATTTTATCCGGTTTTAAACAACAGGGGGAGAAACATGTATACACTCTACAACTCTATCTCTTTACGTTATACGAAATTAACGTCATTTAACTATTCGGTAACTAAGTTAATGTTAATGTACGTTATGGTCACTAAGCAGCTAATCACACAAGTCCTCGACAATCTCTCGGATCGTTAGTATTGGGTTAGATAGCGGGGAAATTATAAGTAGTACTACTGGGCCCGACAAGCCCCACCCGAGCTAGTCGCGCTAGCCGACCGGGTATGGTCAACGGGTGAATAATTTGGCCTAACTTCGCCATGGTCAGTGATAGGCCTGGCAACACGGAGGCACAACAGTCAGCTTCGATCGCGAACACTTACGTGACATAACTTTAGGCTAGCTACCTAATGTTAACATTGAACTTAATTACGAATCAACAATATTATCCCGGGTTAGGATAATGGAACCAACAACGTTATTATTCCGAGTTAGGAATAATGGAACATCATTATTATTCCGGGTAAGGAATAATGGAACCATCAGTATTATTCCGGGTTGGGAATAATGGAACTAAATCGTTATCCCGGGTTAGGGATAACGGGGGAAACAAACTTATAACCGAACAAATGAACTTATGAAAACCTGTGAACTCACTCTTCTTTAATGTTGACACTTGTTTCTTTACATGTTTCTCAGGACGCTAGGAGCTCTAGGTGCACTCACTTGCATTGATCAAGACATCTTTTTATCGAGTCTCATTTACAAACATTTATTTGGGTCTTTAGTTTTGGCGTTTGTGTTGGCGCCCGTTCCTTTACTTTATTTTTATGCTTCCGCTCAACTTTAGAAACTAATGCTTCCGCTAAACATTGAAACCAAACTAAGGCAATCTAAAATTAACTATGAATGGTTAAACAAATGATTTTTGAAAACGTATTAACAAATCATATAGAGTCGTTCGACGTTACTAGTGTCTCTGATTCTGGTTTGTTCACACGCCTCGCGGTAAAACTCCGCAAGTGGAAATTGAGGGTGTGACAGATTGGTATCAGAGCCTCTAGCTATAGAGAACCAGGTTTGCATTAAAGGTAGACCTAAACTATAGCTGATTACACGACACTAGACTTAGTTTGGCACTGAACTGTTATGTCTTGTTATGTGTTATACCACAACTATGTTATGTAAAATATGAATGTATAATTTAAACGAATGCAACTCGTAACTAACTACGCAACCCAACAGGCAATGTCATCATCATCATCATCCGACAAACTTTCGCAACCAAGGGCGCCGGGAAAGGCACCTATGGTGGAACCCTAACCACCTCATGGCGTGGAGACACGCTCAGCTGCGAGAAAAAGGCTCGCTCTAGGGGAGGAGTCGTCCTCACGCCCGACCATCGCTATGCCGGTCGAACCGGTTAACTCATTAGAAGTAGGGAACGACCTACTTAGAGATATGATAAGAAAGCAACAAGAATAACTAGAAAGAATGCATGAGACCATCCTAGCACAGGGATGGATGATACGACAATTAACAGGTAAGACTGGATCGCTCGAGGAAGAGCAACATGCGAGTAAGATAGCTCGTAACACCTTAGCAAGAGATCTTCGTGCTGAGCGCTAAGGGCTGACTGGCTAGAAGACAGAGTTCTTGAGTCTAGCTGGAGAATTCAAGAACTAGAACAGAATCAGGCACCTGTACCAGTACCCGCACCAGCACCGGCCCCTCCAGTGCCGGTAGAAGAGGATCCAGAAGAGGATCCCGAGGAGGATCCAGAAGAGGATCCAGAGGAGGATCCGGAGGAAGACCCAGCTGTAGAAGCTGGAAACGCCGCGCAGGATGACGGCAACGATAGCGATTTGGGGGATGGAGACGTAGAAGACTGACACGTCTCGCTTATTTTATTTACTTTCCTTCAGTCTATTTATCATCCTACTTATGTTTAAACTTGAGACTTTATAGTAAACTGATATGTTTGGTTGGCACTTTGTAAGACGTTGAAATTTTATTTAATCGAATATTTCTTTTGACTGTTTAATTTATTTGGGTTGACATAATTTGAGGAATTATTTAAGTATGGAATAGGATAACTATATTGGATATATAGACTTATCGGTGTGTGTTTATGTTGTTTTACGAAGATCTAAAATGGCAACTGGACGTCGCGGAAACCTCAACATGACGCCCGAAGAATTAGCCGCAATGATCCAAGAGCACGTGAATGCTGCTCTAGCGGGTGTTCAAAACCAACCGGCAGCAGGAGGGGGTCTTAACCCCTACAAGATGTTTCTCGATGCGAAGCCGAGCAAATTCACGGGGGTAGAAGGACCCATAGGACTGGTCCGCTGGATCGAAAAGTCCGAATCAGTGTTCGAAATGTGCAATTGTCTGGAGGCCAACAAAGTCAAGTATGCTGCCTCAACATTGGAGGATGGGGCACTAACTTGGTGGAATGCACAAGTCCAAACGCGTGGACTTATTGCTGCAAATGCAATGGCCTGGGCCGAGTTTAAGGCCCTAATCAAAGAGGAGTACTGTCCACGAGACCGGGTGTGACATCTCGGGTTTTTCGGATAACTTAAACGTAATACTTGTCAAACTAATTACGTGCTATGTGTATGAACGTGTACGAGTTAAATGAATACGTGATGTGTGTTGTGTGATTGTTTTAGTTATAGAATAATTACAGTAGATATGTACACGAACTGAACCGAACCGCGACACGAACGAGCTTGGATTCATTGTGACTCTAGGAGTTAACAAAGTTTTAAACTTTAACTCAAGTCTTCGGCCGAGAACAAGGATCAAACCCAAACCGAGAGCAAACCTAAAACTATTCGGCCAAGATCAAACCCAAACCAACCCACCCTAGTCCCTCGGCCGCGAATTCAGGATCAAACCGTAACCCTTATCCCCTCTTGCGCCTATAAATACAAACTCATGCATGCCTTCATTCACATACACGAAACCCTAGAAGAAAACTGCCGTCGGCAGCTTGATCTCGCCCCTTGTGATCGCAAACAGCCTCCTTCCTTGTTCTTTTCTTTCCTCTCGGTCGCAGCAGCAGCCGCCATCGCCATCTTCACCTCCATTCAGTCGCAAGTTCAGTCCTTGTTCACCTCTATTCAATCAACAAAACAGCCCACTTTATCATCATCCTCTCGGTCGCGATCTAGTTGGAACAGCCGGGTCGTTCTTGTCCAAATCTCGGCTTGTTTGCCTAGTTATTCAAGGTTAGGATTATCTCTGATTACGAGATCATGTTCGGATATATATGCTTAAATGAATTGATTAGTTTGTTTCGGATATATATGCTTGAATGAATTGATTAGTTTGTTTCGGATATATATGCTTGAACGAATTGATTAGCTTGTTTTCGGATTATGTGTGTTGTAAGTAATCGGCTGAACTATCCATAGTTCGCATGTATAATTGTTTGCGGAACTTGTGAGTTTGCGAATATGGTTGTTGGTAAAAACTAGAAGTAAGAACTAGGGTTTGCATGGATAAGTTATTAGTAGTGATCTATGATTGGAAATCGGTTTTTGCTCGCTTAGATTGATCAATAGGAACGGTTTATGCAAGTTGTAATGATAATATGCTGAAAACATTTGCTGAGTAATAGTTACAGCCGACTTCATCTGGCTGTAACTCGGTCGTTAGTTGTCGAAAAACGGATTTTCTGATGTCTAGAACGTAGAGATTTGAATAAGGAATCTAATGGCACTGGATTCATAATTTTCTGAAGTCATTTGATATTTTTAAAGGGCCAAATAAGTTCAGTGACTAAAGCTGTGAAAATCCTGATATTTTGTTAGTCGTTTATCGAGTTGGATTTTAAAATCAGTAGGGAGTTGAGTCATGAATTTTGTACAGCAACTAGGTATGGAAATTTCCGGGCATCTCCAACTGGAATTTCGTTAATTGGACAATCGGTGATTTTTAAATAAATTCTACCATGGACTGCAGTCAGAAAGTGATAAATCTGACTGCAGCCTAGTATATTAATATTTATGGTTAACTGGTAAAGATTTAGGACTTGGAAAATTTATATAAATTTCTATAGTATAAATGTCACCTACTGTAAAAATATTGGAATTTTTAGAATGTTAGAACTATCTTATAAAAATCCTAGAAAACAGCTGAATTATGAGTGCTAAGCTGAAATTTGATAACTTGTGATTGTGTGCACCAAATTGTGGCATGAATTGGTTTATGTTTATGATAAGTTGTCTTGATCACTAGGTTCACATGAGAATACTTGCATGCATGTTTGAGTGTTAGATATGTTGTTTGTGTGTATCACTTTGTGCGTAAATTTCGTGTAGAATTTGTATTGGTGTGTTCACACACTGACTTGAAATTAATTGGTTTGTTAGGACGCAACTAGCGGTCCCATCTCTTATAACTTCTTTGCTACACTAACCGAGCAAATAAAGGTGAGTTCACGGCCCCTAACTTTATCCGGTTTTTAACAACAGGGGGAGAAACATGTATACACTCCCAAACTCAATCTCTTTACGTTATACGAATCTAACGTCACATAACTATTCGGTAACTAAGTTAATGTTAATGTAATGTTATGGTCACTAAGCAGCTTTATCACTTAAGTCCTCGTCAATCTCTCGGATCGTTAGTATTGGGTTTAATAGCGGGGGAATTATAAGTAGTACTACTGGGCCCGACAAGCCCCATCCGAGCTAGTCGCGCTAGCCGACCGGGTATGGTCAACGGGTGAATAATTTGGCCTAACTTCGCCATGGTCAGTGATAGGCCTGGCAAAACGGAGGCACAACAGTCAGCTTCGATCGCGAAATCTTACGTGACATGACTTTAGGCTAGCTACCTATATATATTAACATTGAACTTAATTACGAAACAACTTAATATTCCGGGTTTGGAATATTGGAAACAACAACTTAATATTCCGGGTTTGGAATAGTGGAAACAACAACTTAATATTCCAGGTTTGGAATATTGGAAACAACAACTTAATATTCCGGGTTTGGAATATTGGAAGCAACAACTTATTATTCCGGGTTGGAATAATGGAACCAATTCGTTATCCCGGGTTAGGGATAACGGAGAAAACAAACTATAACCGAACAAACGGAATTATGAAAACCTGTGAACTGACTCATCTTTAATGTTGACACTTGTTTCTTTACATGTTTCTCAGGATGCTAGGAGCTCTAGGTGCACGCACATGCATAGAACAAGACATCTTTTATCGAGTCTTATTTATTAATATTGTTTTGGGATTTTTCAATTGTTTTGGCGTTTGTGTTGGCGCCCGCTTCACCACTTATTTATGCTTCCGCTCAAACTTTAAAAACTGATGCATCTGCTAAATATTGGTAACTAATCAAGACAATATAAATCTACGACAAATGGTTTTTGAAAACGTATTATCAAATCATATAGAGTCGTTCGACGTACTAGTGTTTCAGATTCTGGTTTGTTCACACGCCTCGCGGTAAACTCCGCAAGTGGAAATTGAGGGTGTGACACCGGGTTCAACAGTTGGAGCAAACATTATGGAACCACAAGATGGTGGGATCTGAAATCGAAGCATACACAGCGAAACATCACGACCTGGTATTTCTATGTCCCGATCTGGCCAACACTATTGAGAAACGACTCGAGTTTTACCTTGGGGGTCCGGTCCCCGAGATCCAGGGTATGGTAATGGCTAGCAACCCTGTGACGGAGCATCAAGCAATCAGGTTGGCGCACAAACTCACCGATAAGGCGGTGGAACAAAAGAAGTTGCCATCTCGGTGTACAACTGAAGGGACCCCTGATAATAAAAGAAAGTTTGAAGACTCGTCTGTTCGACAGTCTTCGTCATCCCAGCCACAACAGGGGAACCAGAAACGATTCAATAATTTCAACAGCCACTGGGGTCACTATAATCAGCTCGCCAACAACAACCAGAACACAAGCGGCTATGTAGGACGAAAACCGCAGTGCAATCGCTGTAATCTTCATCATCACGGCCCTTGTGCCGGGAATCGCTGCCAACGTTGTGGCAAAGTGGGACATGCGGCAAAGGATTGTCGCGGGGAAATCATGTCCCGACAAAATCAAAATCAACACCAGGGTCAGCAGCAGGGTGTTAACCGGGGGTGCTATCAGTGTGGTAGCACTGCCCACTTCAAAAGAGACTGCCCACAGCTTCGTAATAACAACAACAACAATGGTGGGAACAACCACAACCACAATAACCACAACAACAACAATAACAACAACAATAATGGAAATGGTGGCACAGGAGGTGCCAAAGGTCGCGCATTTACGCTGGGCCGTGGAGAGGCCAGAAACGACTCGAACGTGGTCACCGGTAATTTTCCCCTTAATGAACATTTTGCTACAGTGCTTTTTGATACGGGTGCGGATAGGAGTTTTATATCTGAGTCTTTTAGGAAGAACCTAAATCTCACGCCTAAACCCTTAGAGACCCCTTACGTCATAGAACTAGCCGATGGTAAATCTGTAGATGTGACCCATATAGTATCCGGCTGTCAACTCAAACTCGCGGGTCACACCTTTACCATTGATCTGATGACAACTACCCTGGGTAGCTTTGACGTGGTAGTCGGAATGGACTGGCTATCCGACGTCCGAGCTGAAGTTCTCTATTTCGAAAAATCTATCCGTATTCCGCTCTCTAACGACGAAATCTTGATGGTGCAAGGCGAGAAGGCAGGCGCCGTCACAAACATCATCTCTTACATGCAAGCGCAGAAGTATCTTCGGAGGAAGAACTCTTTCGCTTTACTTGCACTGGTTACCGAGCAGCCTAAAGACGAGAAACGTATGGAAGACATCCCCGTCGTCCGTGATTTTTCCGGTGTATTTCCAGAGGAGTTACCTGGTCTTCCACCACATCGACAAGTGGAGTTTGAAATTGAATTGGCGAACCATGCAACTCCCATCGCCAAGGCCCCATACCGCCTAGCTCCAGCCGAGCTGCAGGAGCTGTCTACCCAACTTCAGGAACTGTTAGAAAAAGGATTTATCCGACCTAGCGCTTCGCCATGGGGAGCTCCAGTCCTTTTTGTCAAGAAGAAGGACGGGACCTTCCGCATGTGCATCGACTACAGGGAACTCAATAAGGTTATTGTCAAGAACCGATACCCGTTACCTCGCATCGACGATCTCTTCGACCAACTTCAAGGGTCAAGCTACTACTCCAAGATTGATCTACGGTCCGGTTATCACCCGTTACGTGTCAGGGAGGAGGATATCGCTAAGACGGCATTTCGTACTCGGTATGGTCATTATGAGTTCTTGGTAATGCCCTTCGGTCTCACCAACGCACCCGCGGTGTTCATGGATCTCATGAACCGTGTGTGTAAACCATATCTCGACAAGTTTGTCATTGTGTTCATCGATGACATACTCATCTACTCTAAAGGTGAAGCAGAACATGCTGAACATCTACGATTACTGCTGGAATTACTTCAACAGGAGAAACTATATGCCAAGTTTTCAAAGTGTGACTTCTGGATTCGGGAAGTTCAGTTCCTCGGGCATATCGTAAATGAAAAGGGTATCCACGTCGACCCCGCCAAGATTGAAGCTATCAAAAACTGGGAAGCACCCAGGACACCGACGGAGATCCGACAATTTTTGGGTTTGGCTGGTTACTACAGACGTTTCATCGAGGGATTTTCAAAGATCGCGCAACCGCTTACCACCCTCACCCAGAAAGGCATCAAGTATACTTGGGGTGACAAGCACGAAGCGGCATTTCAATTGCTGATGCAGAAACTTTGCAGTGCACCCATTCTGTCCTTGCCGGAAGGGACTGATGATTTTGTAGTATAGTGTGATGCTTCCATTCAGGGATTGGGATGCGTACTCATGCAACGCGGTAAGGTCATCGCATATGCGTCCCGACAATTGAAGGTTCACGAGAAAAACTACACAACACACGACCTGGAATTGGGAGCAGTAGTGTTTGCACTTAAGATTTGGAGACACTACCTATATGGAACAAAGTGCACAATCTATACAGATCACAAGAGCCTCCAACACATCTTTGATCAGAAGGAGTTGAACATGCGACAGCGTCGCTGGGTCGAACTCTTGAACGATTATGAATGTGTCATACGGTATCACCCGGGTAAAGCTAACGTGGTAGCAGATGCCCTCAGTAGGAAGGAACACTTGAAACCTCGTCGGGTACGAGCACTACAGATTCACCATTCATTCGGGATTACCCGAACAGATACGCGACGCGCAATTAGAAGCAGTTAAGGAAGAAAACATCAAGGCCGAATCGGTGGGAAAAATGGAACGCGATTGGGAAGTAAAACCCAATGGAGCCCGGTATTTCATGAATCGTATATGGGTACCTCTCTACGGAGACCTTAGAAAGCTAGTCATGGACGAAGCTCACAAATCCCGATACTCTGTCCATCCTGGTTCGGATAAGATGTATCAACACCTTAAAGCTGCGTATTGGTGGCCCAACAAGAAAGCTGATATAGCCACCTACGTGGGCAAGTGTTTGACTTGCGCAAAAGTCAAGGTAGAGTATCAGAAGCCATCGGGGCTACTTCAACAACCTGAGATCCCAGTGTGGAAATGGGATCAGATCTCGATGGACTTCATCACTAAACTCCCGCGAACTTTGGGTGGTTGCGATACCATCTGGGTGATCGTGGATCGTTTAACTAAGTCCGCACACTTCCTAGCGATCGGATAAGATGGATAAATTGACTCGCATCTACATTAAGGAAGTAGTTTCTCGGCACGGAGTGCCAACGTCCATCATCTCAGACAGAGATGCTCGTTTCACGTCCAACTTTTAGCAGTCACTTCAGAAAGCGTTGGGAACACGCTTAGATATGAGCACAGCATATCACCCTCAGACTGATGGTCAAAGCGAAAGGACCATACAGACCTTGGAAGACATGCTTAGGGCATGCGTAGTAGACTTCGGGAATAGTTGGGAAATCCACCTGCCTTTAGTGGAATTCTCGTATAACAACAGTTACCATACGAGTATATCGGCAGCACCGTTTGAGGCATTATACGGTCGTAAATGTAGATCACCGGTCTGTTGGGCAGAAGTCGGTGACAGTCAACTCACAGGCCCTGAGTTGATAGTTGAGGCTACTGAAAAGGTTGTACAAATCAGAAACCGCATGGCGGCGGCACGAGATCGACAGAAAAGCTACGCTGATCAACGACGCAAACCGCTCGAATTTCAAGTAGGCGACCGCGTCCTACTGAAGGTGTCACCCTGGAAGGGTGTAATCCGCTTTGGGAAACGAGGCAAACTAAACCCACGGTACGTAGGCCCGTTTGTGATCTTGAAACGTATCGGACCCATAGCTTATCAATTAGACCTTCCTGCCGAACTCAATGGAGTTCACAACGTTTTTCACGTGTCAAATCTGAAGAAGTGTCTATCAGATGAAACCCTAGTCATTCCATTGGATGAGATTCAAGTGGATGAACAACTGCACTTTGTGGAACAACCTATCAAGATCATGGATCGTGAGATCAAGACTCGAAGGCACAGCAAGATTCCAATCGTCAAGGTTCGTTGGGACTCTAAGCGTGGACCGGAGTTCACGTGGGAAAGAGAGGACCAAATGAAAAGCAAATACCCACACCTCTTTGCAACTGAGCAACAAGTTAACGATACCACCAACTAAATTTTCGGGACGAAAATTCTTTTAACATGGGGATGATGTGACAACCTCGGAATTTCTTGTAATTTCGCGTACCATTGTTAACGAACTAAATCTTTGTGCGTGGCACTTGGGAATTTCTTGTAATTTCGTGTACCATTGTTAACGAACTAAATCTTTGTGCGTGGCACTCTAAACATGTACGCTGCGTTCTAAACCGCGTTTACTCAATTTTCGGGACGAAAATTCTTTCAACATGGGGATAATGTGACATCCCGGTTTTTCAGACATCTTAAACGCACTACTTCACGGTTATTCGTTCCTATGCTAAATTGATTCGGAGACTTAAATTGCACGCTCGAAATAATTACGATAATTTCGTGAACTTGTCAAATGAATTACGTGCTATGTGTATTAAACGTTTATAAGTTGGTGAGTTATTATGTGATGTTCCGATTTCGTGATTTGTTTTAGTTATAAAATATAGATATAGTAAATAGATAAATGAATCGAACCGAGCCGCGAAACGAGTAGACCTCACTTCCTTGCGACTCAAGTAGTTAACCGAAACTTGAGGACCAAGTTATAGACCCAAACCGACCCACCCAAACCCCTTGCGGCCGCGAGCACCCAACCCGTAAACCCTTCCCTTTTTTCTTGACCTCTTGCGCTATATATACACATACATGCATGTGCATTGTTTCAAAAACAAAAACACACAAACCCTAATAAAAAACACAGCCGACGGCAGCCTTGCTACATCCCTCTCGATCGCGACAGCCTCCCTACACTTCTCTTCTCGGTCGCTATTTCCCTTGATCATCCGAATCGGCTCCCATCTCGCTTACGGTTCGTTAATCTCCATTGTTAAAGGTTAGAGTTTTATGTTATTTCGCTAATCATACTAGGGTTTATGAACTATGGATCATGTGTGTATGTAATGGTAGAAAGTGTTATGATGTTAGTGATTAATTATGCTAGTTTGCGATTATGATGATTAGTGGAATCAAAAATCATTAGGCTGCGTTTTGTGTGATAAAAACCATATAATATGATTAGGGTTTGCATGGGTATGATGTATATGATGATATGATTGGAAAAATCTGTTCTTGATCGTTTATATTTAACATACCGATTGTTTAAGCGTGTTATATTGCGATAAAATGCTGAAAACAGGATGCTGAATGGTGTTTACAGCCAACTTCCACTGGCTGTAACTTGGTTATTATTTATCAAAAAACGGATTTTCTGAAGTCTAAAACGTAGATTTTTGAAAAACGCTTCTAATGGCGCTGGATTCATATTTTTCTGAAGTCGTTTGATATTTTTAAGTGGCCAATTAAATTCAGTAACTGAAGCTGTGAAAATTCTGAAAATTTGTTAGTTGTTTATCGAGTCGGATCTAATAATCTGTAGAGAGTCGAATCATGAAATTTGTACAGAAACTAGATATGGAAATTTCCGGGAAACTCCCACTGGAATTTTGTTAATTGGACGAACATTGATTTTTAAATAAATTCTCCCGTGGACTGCAGTCAGAAAGCGACGAATCTGACTGCAGCCTAGTATATCAATATTTATGAATAATTGGTAAAGAGTTAAGACTTGAAAAATTTATATAAAATTCTACAGTATAGTTGACACCTTCTATAATGTAATTGGAATTTTTGGAATGTTGGAACTATTTTATAAAAATCCTCGAAAACAGCCTAATTATGAGTATATACGCTGAAACTTGATAACTTGCGAATGTGTGTACCAAAGTGTTGTATGGATTGATTTGTGTTCATGATAGGTTGGTTTGATCACTATATTGGTATGATGATACTTGCATGCATGATTTGAGTTTTAGGAATTGTCATTGTATGTACCGCATTGTGTGTTAGTATGTGTAGGACTTGTATCAGTGTGTTCACACACTAACTCTAAATCAATTGACTTGTTAGGACGCAATTAGCGGTCCCATCATTTGCTACATCTGTGTTACACTAACCGAGCAACTAAAGGTGAGTTCACGGCCCCTAATTTTATCCGGTTTTAAACAACAGGGGGAGAAACATGTATACACTCTACAACTCTATCTCTTTACGTTATACGAAATTAACGTCATTAAACTATTCGGTAACTAAGTTAATGTTAATGTACGTTATGGTCACTAAGCAGCTATATCACACAAGTCCTCGACAATCTCTCGGATCGTTAGTATTGGGTTAGATAGCGGGGAAATTATAAGTAGTACTACTGGGCCCGACAAGCCCCACCCGAGCTAGTCGCGCTAGCCGACCGGGTATGGTCAACGGGTGAATAATTTGGCCTAACTTCGCCATGGTCAGTGATAGGCCTGGCAACACGGAGGCACAACAGTCAGCTTCGATCGCGAACACTTACGTGACATAACTTTAGGCTAGCTACCTAATGTTAACATTGAACTTAATTACGAATCAACAATATTATCCCGGGTTAGGGATAATGGAACCAACAACGTTATTATTCCGGGTTAGGAATAATGGAACATCATTATTATTCCGGGTAAGGAATAATGGAACCATCAGTATTATTCCGGGTTGGGAATAATGGAACTAAATCGTTTTCCCGGGTTAGGGATAACGGGGGAAACAAACTTATAACCGAACAAATAAACTTATGAAAACCTGTGAACTCACTCTTCTTTAATGTTGACACTTGTTTCTTTACGTGTTTCTCAGGACGCTAGGAGCTCTAGGTGCACTCACTTGCATTGATCAAGACATCTTTTTATCGAGTCTCATTTACAAACATTTATTTGGGTCTTTAGTTTTGGCGTTTGTGTTGGCGCCCGTTCCTTTACTTTATTTTTATGCTTCCGCTCAACTTTAAAAACTAATGCTTCCGCTAAACATTGAAACCAAACTAAGGCAATCTAAAATTAACTATGAATGGTTAAACAAATGATTTTGGAGAACGTTTTAACAAATCATATAGAGTCGTTCGACGTTACTAGTGTCTCAGATTCTGGTTTGTTCACACGCCTCGCGGTAAAACTCCGCAAGTGGAAATTGAGGGTGTGACAAAAATTCAAAAGGTGAACTTCGTAAAATCTAGAGGGACTGATAAAATTGAATCTTTTGTAAACAAATCCAACACGGATTTTGTTAAACAAAGTAAAATTTTGAAGCAAACAGTCAGAACAACTACACACAACACATAAATTGTTGTGATGAAGGACCAAGTACCTCAAGATCACGAAGTTCATCATCAAGATATCACTTTCATCATACTCCGAGGATTGTTGAGCGGAGATCATGTTTTGATTGTGGTAAGTAGGGACACATTATCAAAAATTGTCCATATCTCACAAACGGAAAGGCAAAATTGATGCACCCCATGGTAAACATTACCATACAAAATCTGTTTCACCAAAACAGGACCCTCGTCTCGTTAAACAACGAGAAATGAAACAGAGAAAGAAACAACAAAAGGTGGTTAAAAAGGCTTTAAAACAGAAGGTTGTCCAAACACAATCAGATGTTAAAATTGAAAAACAAAAACAGATTTGGAAACCAAAATCGGAAATTGTTTCAGGGGGAGCGCAATCCATGCCAAACAATCGAAAAAACGAAGTTTCAATTCTTGATGTTGTCGGACGACCCAAGTCAATGAAGGCTTGGGTCCCCACCTCCAACTAATCTTTCATGAGTGTGCAGGATGTTCCAGGATGAACTATTGATAATCATAGAAGTATTAATAGTGGAGCATCCAGGCACAAGATAGGTGACAAGAAGCTCCAAAACATCGATATATTCAGGAGTGGTTGCCTTTGTTGGAGAGAAGAAAGAAAAGTTTGGTGAATGAAGTTGATAACTTCGACAAAGATGGAAACTACCAACAATTTGTTTGTTTAAGGCTTGGATCGGATCCACATGATAGATTTAATCGAAATGTACATACCTGCAGCACGACAGAAGAATATCAAATATTCATGTCTTATGACTTCCATAAGAAGCTCAAAGCCTAAAAGATGATCGTGCAGTGTACATTTCTCCATGGGTGTGATTGAAGAAAAAGTGTTTGTTTGAACAAACCAACCAGGTGTGTGGATGCCTTGGCATGGTTTGAACAACCGCACACTACTTCTCAAGGAGAAAGACGCAGACCTTTGCTGGTGCAAAAACATGTGGACAACATCATGAATGAACCATTCAAAGATGAAGTGTACAAGCTTCTCCACATCCTTTCTTGCTTCTTACAGATCGGAACTGGAGGTCTATGATCTTGTTGCTGTGAAAAGATTTCTCAGTTAAATGAAGCAGCTGCAAAATCGACCTTGAAATCCACACCAGGTGGATATCCAGTTGGGAGAGCTCATAAATTCCTGGCAATGCACAAATAAATTACAGGATTATGATTTTAAATTTCTAATCTCTCCTATCTCTGTTGATATTTACGTTGCTTTACCAAGTTTCTAAAAATCTTGTACAGCACTCCAGACCAAACACATTGATCTCAAATATCACCTCACATGTGATGGTTTCAATATGAGACTCATCAATGCTGTTTTGGTCCACACCAATTACCAACGTGCCAACTCATTTCTTCAAAATTTTGATAAACCATTTTTATTAAAATTAATTTTGGTACATGGCATCGAGGTAAAACATGAGTTAATCCACATCGGAAAATCGTTTTTGTGAATATTTTTCGTAAAGACAATCCAAAAATATATATTTCACTATTAAAATTTACTTTTTGCATTGTAGGGGGAGTAAATTCCAATCCGAAAAATACAAAAACATGAGAAAAACAAAAATGAATTTCCTGGCAAGAAAAAGAGAAAATGATAGTAAATTAGTGGTCTGTCAAAACCTCTTTGAACTTAAAATTGAAAATGATAAGTAGCTCTATATTCAATGTATCGGTAGGCTCACAATCATTTTAAAGTGTGCATAGGGTGATATAAACATAATCGACTGAAGACCAGGTGGGAACCATTCATTGACATATGGTCTTGGTACCGAAATTTCGTTTGATAGTATGCCGAGGATCTGAGATATGCGGTCTTTATGCTTGTTTATCATCTAGGTATCATGGTTGAATCTTTTACCGAAAATAACGGTGACGCAAGTCTAGAACTTCCATGATACCATACATACGTGTAAATAATGCATACGATCATCAATAAGTGATAAAATATCACACTTTATGCGGGGCTAAGTTCGTCTCTTTGTCGGTACAATGGTACTAACCTGTTCACGGACTTACTCCTGTGCCCTGCATGCATCTATAAATCTTGTTCCTCATCAATAAGTGATTTAATCATATAGGGCTTGTTTTTTCAATCAAAATAAGTGAGTATCTCACATCATATATGTCAAAACAGATGATAAGCAGTATACTCACCGGTAAGATTTTCTCTCGTGCATATTTTGATATGAGAATGTGCCGTGAAGTGGATGAACACTAGTCGGTAAGTATAAATCATACATTAATCGTATCCCCTAACCGCGAGTATATCTGATAAGTTGAGCTTACGTGGACAACAATACCGATAATTGATATAGGATACTTATTTAAATGCTAATTAATCAAACAACAAGTGTGTTTTGACATGACCGTATACTAATATGATTCTCTTATCCTTGAAATTCGCAAAAAGAATGTCTGTAAATATTTATTTATTGCTTTCCGTCCTTACATTTAAAATTTGAAAAATACCAAAAAGAATTTAGCTGAGTTTTAATATAAATTTTATAAAAGCCAAAAAGATTTTGCGTCTAGCTTGTTTTTGATTCACCGATGTTGGAACTCAAGTCTATCCTACCTAACATCCTGATTATAAGCCGAAAAACAATTGCATCTTCATAAATGGTTGAAGTTTGACAAGATTTGAAGTTTAATGGTTTAAATTTGAACAACCTTAAAACTTTTCAAGCATTGTCAGTTGGTAGTTGAATGAGAGTTTGGTCTCATGTGTGTCTTTTGCTAATTCTGATTAAAATCAACCCTTCGTGAAATTTTCAAATGAAAATTTCCTAAGGATGATTAAATCCCTATAGTTGTTCTCATTACGCGTTTAGCTTTGTTGTGTGTACAAATGAAATATCCAAGCAAGCTAAAGGGAAAGAGAACGAGTTTGAAGAAAAGAAGTTATGGGAGAAAAGACACAACATGAATGCAAGTTGTGAATCAAGAAGATCAATTTTTATCTGACCACTTTTCAACACCACTAGATATATTCAAGGGGGAGTTTGCTGATGCACCTCCTGACTGTGACGTTTGCAGACATCTGAAGATCCAACAATATGAAGAATGAACCATCACAAGCAGCATCCAAGGGGGAGTTTGACTCAGTACGGTTCGGTACAGCTCAAATCGGTTTTCACGATGGAAGCTCATAGTCTGAAGCAGGCCATTAGAAATAAAGATCGAAGAACAAGCAACATCCAAGGGGGAGTTTGTTGATGCACTTTTGTGTTTGTCGCTTGTTCTTAGTTATGTCAGTAATCGTACGATCTTTGTTTGTTGTGTCTGTAAAGTTTGGTTATGTCGACCAAATCATCCTATCTTGATTAAGTACGACGTTTGGCTTGTTCGTGTGAATGAAAGATGCTCCGTACGAGCAAACTGCTTGCTCGTACGAGCCATTACGCATACATACGAGTCATTGTATGCTCGTACGAGTGACCTTGTTATCAAGATCACTGCTTAGTCATACGATGAGTTTCTCATTCGTACGAGCATCCATCAGAGAATGTTCTTCGTGTATGTATAGTGCTTCATACGACCAGCAACATTCTTTGTACTGTTGCTAGGTGTTGGCACTATATAAACAGACATGCAGTTCTCAGTGCTTAGAGGATACTAAGCTAGAGACAAATAGACACACTAGAGAGAGAACACTGAGAGTGTTTAGAGAGATAAGCAGTGTATTTAAGAGTCTATGTACTGAGTCTCTCTACAAATCAATATAGTGAACATTTGAAGATATATCTTTTGTTATATTGATTGTGCTATTGCTTTGGTTTGCATACACACTTGGATTCTACACTCGTGTGTGTGTTACATAAACAAGGAAGCATGTTTATCTTGATCTTTACCTGAAGAAATTATTAAGAGACCGGCAAAGAAAGCTAAGTGCGTAAAGAGCAAAGCATCAGATGTTGCAAGAACAACTTTTGGTGCATTATGTCTATTGCCTACGTCTTAGGGTTGTGTCTGTGTATGTAATAGGGTTGAGCTGTTAGAGTTGAAATTTTCATGTTTGTATTTAAATTCGCACGAAGGTAGATTTACCTTCGTACGAAGATAAACTTGCCCCCGCACGAAGGTAGATTTCATGGCTATAAATAGCCGTGTTGAGGAGTGAGTCTGTAGAACTTTTGGTGACTGATACGGCGAAGCCTTGTCAGATTTCATGGTGATCTGTAATTGTTAAATAATCAATGAAATCAGTAAATTGATAAATAATCTTGCAATTATCACTAGTTAATATGGATTCCACACATATAGACTAGATATTTTAGGACCTTTGCTATTGGACAAAACGATCCTACAAGTGGTATCAGAGCAATCAAAGTACATTTTAAACGGGAATGTACTAATCGAGAAGTTAATAGCAATCAAAGTCCTTTTGGGGATGACTACTACAGAAAGCTATATATCATTGGTCATTACCACCACAATCAAATTCAAGGATGGTTCAAATAGAAGACGGCCCATCAAATGCAAAACACAAAACTTTAGTAGTCTCTCAAGAAGATGAAGGGTTTAACTTGAGCAAGTACATTTCAAAAAATGAAAGTCTCGCACTGCTGGTAGAGATTATTGAAAAGCCTGAACCTGAAGTAGAAAATTATCCTAAAGCAGTATTTGATGAAGCCATTGAGGAAACTGTTCTTGAAGGATATTATCATGAACAACGTGCTGAGGAAGAAAATTTATTGTACAGTGCTTTTAGAAACTTGATTCCACCTATTATGTTCCCGTCAGGATATTTCAATTCAAGCTATCAAGTACAAGCAGAAGAGGAATCAAAGCCTGGATGTCTGGAATTGATAAATGTGGATAAAGAATGAATACTGAGAACTTGACCGAGATTGCAAACAAAGCAATGATGGTAAATCTTAAAGAGGTAGTTTCTGACGAAATCAAGGAGGCATCGATGACTGCATGTGTCAAAGAGTCGGTAAAGGAGATTATCAAAGTTTAGGTTGTTGAGGGTGAAAAACCTTGCAAGAAATGCCAAGAGTCTTGCAAGGTGTGTGCCGAGAAAGATAGAAACTATTCTGATCTTAAAAAGCTTTCAGCTAATTTTTCAAGTGATTATAATGAAACAAAACAAGCTTATGATAAATTATCTAAAGTGATTAAACAATATGAACAGGTTAACAGAGAAGATAGTGCAACTTTGTCGATGCTTAAAGCAACTCTTATGGACAAACAAATGGCAATTAACACTCATCTGAACATAATCGATGAACTTAAAAATGAATTTGAGAAAATGAGAATTGAAACTAAAAGGGTTAATAAATTGTTAATCAGTTATTCCACAAGTTTATATGTCATTGATTATATTCTTCTGAAAATTGAAAAGGAAGAAGATGATAAGAAAGGTAAGAACAAAAGTGTCGGTTACAACTGTGTTCCACCACCCATGTGGGAAAGTTATGCAAGAAAGAAATCATCAGGGGTGGAAAAGGCGCTCAATTTAAAATTGAAAACTGAAATGAATAATGAGCTGCCCGAGAACATTGATGTAACATACACTAAATCAGACAATGACTATGAATCTGATATGGTTAAAACTGTTGTTTAAAATGTTTTAGGAAGTGAAAGTGATAGCACAAAAAATGAGAGTACTGAGTCGAATTTGGAGAAAACTAGTTCAAGTTCACCTTCTGAAAATGAGGTTAGTTTTCATAAGAATTATCTTGATAAATCAGATTCAAGTTCGGATGATGATTCTACATTGGTTGCTTATACAATGAAAGGATCAGACAAACTATATTCTGATAAAAAATTTCTGATTCAGAATGTGAATCTTGAAAACGTTGAACAAGTGTTTAAGTTGACAGAAATAAATCTTTCAGATCTTCAAAATTTGAACGAATCTTACTACTCTAAACCCAAAAGTTCTTATAAAAATGATCGCAAAGGTAAAAATTATCCCGAGAACAAAAGGAAAGGGTTGGGGTATGTAAAGAAAAAAATGATAAGTTTCAAAAACCAAATTTTCAAAAGAAGGTAAACTTTGTTTTTGGATCAACTTCGGTAAGTGAAAAGGAAAGTTGGGAAGGAACAATCAAACGACGAATTCCATGCAGGAAAGAAATGTCGTGAGCAGAAATTGGGTTCCTATGTTTGAAGCGACAGTAAGACATGTTGGAAATGTAACAAAGTTGAGCACATTATTGTACTCAAAACAACCCAAAATCTATTTACAACGTGAAGAAGTCTATAGAAGATGTGAAACAAAAGATCCCTTATTTTGGACCAAAATAGATCTTAAAAAGAAATAACGAATCAAACAAAATTGTGAAACCAACAATTCCAAATGGTTCAAAATTTGAAATTGGTGAAACATCAACCAAAAATGAACAAAAGGATTCAAAATTTTATTCGAAAAAGGCAATTCTGAAAACACAAATTTAGGTGGTTAAAACCAAAGCATCTTCTGCAGAAATCAAAACATTTGTTTCTACTAAATCTGAGGTTGGCAGGATGTTAAAATCAAATTTCCAAAGTTTGATATTCCGAACCCACCCAAGACCGAGAAGGCTTGGGTTTCACTGTTTAAGTAATTACTTATTTACATGTGCATGGGCTCCCTAGGTCAATCATTTCAAAGTGGATAATGGACAGTGGAGCTTCTCATCACATGACACGAATGCTAGCCTTACTCTATGATGTAAAATCTATTCGTAGAGGTTGTGAAGGGTTTTCGGGAAATCAAGGTGGGAGGATTGTCGAACAGAGAAAATTTTCCAATGGCATGGTTTCGTTTGACAAAGTCAACTACATTGCTGAATTAGAGAACAACTCAATAATTATTTCATAAATTTGTGATAAGAAGTTTACAACTCACTTCAATGACAAAGAATGCCTAATTCTGAAGCCAGGATTCAAAATTCCTGAGGAGTTGATCATGCGCACTCCATGAGAAAATGATCTTTATGTCCTTGACATGAGCGTCACATCCACTACCTCAAAATCGGCACAATGTTTCATAACGAAGGCGAGTGAAAAGGAATCAATCTTATGGCATCGAAATGGGGCATATCCATTTGAGAAAAATGAACTATCGGGTGCACAACAATCTAGTGGAGGGTGTTAATCTCAAAAGTTTCATCTAAATGACGATTGTCTTAGCTGCAAAAAGGGAAGCAGCATAAGAAATCACACCCGAGAAAACTTCTGAATTCCATCAATTACCATTGGAGAGGCTTCATATGGATCTTTTCGGGTCAGTAAACGTCAAAAGCATATCTGGTGATCTGTACTGCCTCGTTGTGACAGACGACTACTCGAGATTCTCACGGGTTATTTTTCAGGAGAGTAAAGATGAAACATTTGAAAATCTTATGATTCTCTTTAGAAAGTTAGAGAACGTGTACCATCTTCCAATCAGAAAAATACGTAGTGACAATGGTACTGAGTTCAAAAATAATCGCATGCTTGAATTCTGTAATGACAACAGTATTCTTCACGAATTCAGCGCCCCTTATACTCCGAGCAAAATGGAGTAGCTGAACATAAGAATCGTACTCTCATCAAAACAACATGCATGATGTTCGCCGATTCAAAGTTACCTGTTAGTTTCTGGAGCGAAGCCGTGACCTCTGCTTGCTACATGTTGAACAGGGTTTTAACCATCAAGGCTCATAAGAAGACATGTTTCGAATTGGTTAATCAACAAAATCCGAATTTAGAGTTTTTGGAGCCATTTGGATCTCCGTGTACGGTTATCGACACAGATGGTAAATTTGGTGCCGAATCTTTAGAGGGTTTTTCTATGGGTTACGCTAGTCCATTGAGAAGAGTATATTTGCCGAGTTTAAACCGAGTTCTTCTTGCTCAACATGTTGATTGTTAGAAATACACAATGCCTACTCAAAAGCCTGGTGATCCCTGGATGTTTAACTACGAGAGTTTATGGAATTCATTCGATCTGCCAGAAGAACCAAACGAAGAGGAACTTGTGTTGTTATATCAACAATAACAAGCATCTAATCAAGAACAAGTTCCAAGACCTATAGTGGTTACTATACCACCTGTTGGCATAAATGATTCTAGTGCAGGTCTGAGCACTACTCAAACAGATCCTATCGTCGAACCAGAAGCAAATAACACAGAGCCCTCTTTTAACCAGTCTGATGATTCTGATTCTGATGCTGGGCTGACGTATGATAATGATGGTGAATCCAGCTCTGATGAAGGTTCTGAGCAGATTACAAGTCTACTAAATCAATATGCGGGTCCTAGCAATCAGAATGAAGTTTCTACAAGTACTCAGGTTGCTGAACAGAATATTACGAATTTGGAGAGCGAAGTGAATGTTCCTAATGAAGTAATGCCAAGAAATTTGTCCTACCACCCATCAGAAAATATTATTGGAGAGTTGCATGTTGGAGTTAAAACACGCAATCAGATCAACAAGGATCTAAGTTGTTTTTACACCAAAATTGCACCAATTCAAGATATGTGCTTACATCGTTGTTTTATTTCGTGGATTGAATTGAAATCGAACAAAGAAGCGCTTACCGACGAAAGCTAGGTAAACACAATGCAAGAGGAGCTGCAACAATTTGAAAAGCTTGGTGTCTGGAAGCTTGTTAACCTACAGGCTAATCATAAAGCTATTGCTACAAAATAGGTCTTCAAGTGCAAAAGAGACGATCGAGGGGTAATTGTGCGCAACAAAGCTCGACTGGTTGTCAAAGGTTTTCATCAGCAAGAAAGCATAGATTACAAAGAGGTTTATGCTCTGGTCGCACGACTAGAAGCAATCCGTATTTTCCTTGCATTTGCTTCATGGAAAGGTTTTAAGGTGTACCAGCTTGATGTCAAACCTACTTTCCTTTACGGAAAAGTGAAAGAGCTAGTGTATGTCAGCCAACCATTGGGGTTTGTCGATCCAGAGCATAAAGACAAGGTTTACTTACTGGATAAAGCATTATATGGGTTACATCAGGCCCCTAGAGCCTGGTATGAGACACTCTCTTAGCACCTATTAATCAATGGCTTTATCAGAGGCACTGTCGATAGCACACTCTTCACAAGGAAGTAAACGGACACTTGCTGATCGTACAAATTTATGTGGATGACATCATCTTTGGCTCAACGAACGACGCCTTATGCAAAGATTTCAAAGAAGTCATGAAAAAGAAATTTGAAATGAGTTCAATGGGAGAAATGAAGTTCTTCATCCATCAAACGAAGTACGCCCACAATATGTTGGAGAAATTTAAAATGTCGGGAACGTCACCGTTATCTACCCCAATGGAAATCAATCATGACATATGCCCAGATGAACACGAAGTTAAGATAGATGAAACCTTATATAGATCGATGATTGGATCATTGATGTAACTGACAACATCTAGACCCGACATCATGTATCCAACATGCCTTTGCGCCCGATATCAATCGAGTCTTCGAGTGTCACACCTAATGATAGTCAAGCGGATTTTCAGATATCTGAAAGGTTGCCCAAGCACTGGCTTGTGGTATCTGTGAAATGACCTTGTTGGATATTCTTACTCAGATTTCGCATGCTACAAACTTAATGCCAAATCTACAACGACCGGATGCAAGTTCTTTGGAACAGGCTTAGTAACGTGGCAATGCAAGAAGCAAACCACGGCCGTCCTCTCTACTTGTGAGGCTGAATATGTTTCATCTTCTAGTTATTGTTCCCAAATCTTGTGGATACAACAACAGATGGATTGCAGTTTCTTGATACGCCTATATATGTAGATAACAAGGCTGCCATCAATATAACTAAAAATCTGGTTCATCGCTCTAAAACCAAACACATTAAAATTTGACATCACTTTGTCCGTGATTGCCACGAGAAAAAGCTGATTCGAATTGAAAAGATCCACACTGATGAACAAAAGGCAGATTTTATACCAAACCATTTGATCGAACCATATTTAAATATCTTTTGAGACTTAACGGTTTGAAAAATTTAACATCAAAAGGGGAAATTAAGGTTGAATACGGATCGGATGATGAGTTTTCGTGATCCTCATCGATTTGTCTCATTTTATAGTATTTAGAATTTCTTTCTTTAAAACAAAAATCCAAAAATATGTTTTTGATTTTGGGGGAGAAATGTTGAAAAAAAATTCAAAAACATTAAAAACACTGCAAAGATGTACAAAAATATGAAAAAGACAAAGAGTTTTCATGTGAAAAGAGAAAATGATAGTACATTAGTGGACTATCATAGTATGCTAAAGAATTGAAGTGTTAAAAAGTTTAAATGAATTTCACTGAGGATGTGCCAGTAGGCTTGGCACATTTAGTAGATTGTTTCTGAGATATAAACATAAAATCATACCTTCTTAATTAGCTGTTTAACATCTCTCAGATATATGATCTTAGTACACCGAAATTTCGTTTGAGAGATTGCCGGATTCTGAGATACTAGGTCTGTAGATAATTGATATCTGGGGTATTATACAAGTTCTTTTGATTTTGCGTCGGCAATGGACTAGAATTTGTAGAATACTTTTGCTTTTAAACCCAAAACTACAGCAAATTGTAAATCTCGAAGGATCCAACAATTGTAGTAAATGATTCCAAATTGGAACACTACTTTTAAGACAAGCCTTCATCTCTTTGTCAGTACGGTGGTACTAACCTGAGCTCTCAAGGTCTCGCACTACCCAGATACAAATATCAGTTAGATATATTCACATGTAAGATGAAATTCAAGGAATCTTGATACGAGAGTATATTCTGAGGTGAGAAAACGGTTAAGTTAAGTTACTAAAATTACCTAATGTATCTTGGAACAGTTGAGAAATGTGTAGAGTTAAGTGGACAAGTATACTAACAATCTGAGTGAATTTGTTTAGAACTTAAAGTCTTACTAAGGTCAACTGTACTTGTAATGTGTCTCAAAAACTGATATGATCCTCTAACACAAACCCACAAAATTATGTCTATAAATATGTTTGTACATAGTTCTTTACTTTTCATTTCAGAAAACCCAAAAAGATTTTCAGTGTGTTTAAGCATAAACTTTGGAAAAATCAAAAAAGATTTTATTTCTATCTTAGTTTCGACTACCGATGATGGAAAGCAGACCTTCAAAGTCCAGTGATGTTAAATGCTGAGAATACCAGAGGACAACGATTTGGGAGCTTATTTGAATTTAGAAAGTGTTTTGAAAGATCAAAATTTCATTAATTTGAAACTTAACTTTGCCGGAAAACATTAGTATGTTCCCAAAGTGTTCAACCAAGGTCATTAACTTGGACTTGGTAGACAAATCAGTTAACAAGTGTCATTAGCTTGGACTTGGTCAACTGAATGGGTCGTTAAAACTGATAAAATTGAACGAAACGTTGAAATTTAGAATTATTGGATTTACCTTCGCACGAAGGTAAATTATCTTCGCATGAAGATAACTATTTTCATACGAAGATAGATGCCTATATAAGGCACTTCGCATGAAGAGAAAACCATTTCACTGTTGTTTCTCTCTGAGCGAAGATAGACTTTTGTGTTCCAAACGACAAAGTGTTGTCCAAATCATAGCTTGTAGTGGTTGATTAGCACACCACGAACAATGCCTAAGGTAGTTTGGACTTGATTGAACTCGAATTGAATGTTAAATGGATGTTTATGGTAAACTGGTGTTAAAAAACTTAGATTTAGGACAATTTAACAGGCCAAAATTAAAATTGAACATACCATTGTGTAAATCGGCGCCTTAGGTTGTTTTATAACCATCAATTTCATGAAAAATGAAGAAGGTTTTTCAAGTGTTCTTGAGGTTACCTTCGCACGAAGATAATTTACTTCGCACGAAGATAAGGTGCAAATATGTTTAAATGGTCAGCTACCTTCGCACGAAGTAAAATGGTGACTTCGTACCAAGTTCACTTCGCATGAAGTTAAATGTTAAAAATTTCCGAAATTTTTCTAAGTGTTTGTGTATGTGTTACTGCTAGATAAGAAATCCAACTTCGAAAAGAAACACAACATCTGCTGTGTTCTTGATGAAGAAGTACCAGAGATCGCTCCATTCAAGTCGATTCTGAAGTTTTTGAGCGAATTGCCGATAGCTAAAGCACTCACTGATCCTCACAAAGCCTATCGTTTAGATGTCGAAAGATTTTGGGAGCATGCGAAGTATGTACCAGAACTTAAATCTATACTATCATTTGTACAAGTCAAGAATGAAGATAAAGAGGTGTTGATTACTGAAGCACCGATTCGCCGAGTGATAGATTTTAAAAACAAAGATGATGATCCGATGATGTACAATGAGCGTATGTGTAAAGGATTTTTTTATAGAATGGGCTACAAGGATCACATTAACGCACAGTTCAACAAAGCGTATCTCGGAAGACCATACAAGTTTTTTGTGGACTCTGTTATCTCTGCACTGAGTCACGGGAAAGGGGGAGGTAATGCGATTATTGACTACCAGATGTGTATGATTGTTGCACTCATGCTGAACAAGCGATGTAACTTCACCAAGATGATCTTTGAGCAGATGAAGTTAAATATCGATAAAGAGAAGTTTCTACAGTACCCTAGGTTTGTATAGATGATGTTGGACGACCAGTTCCCTAACTTGGTGAAGGATAAAAAAGATGTGTTGCCATTAGATCACATGACATGCTTATCTTTGGTTAGACTAAATTAGTACTTGGAATAGACAACAAAACCAGTTGCAAGGAAATTCTTTGGGAGATTCAAGGATAAAAGGTACAAAGCACCTTGAATAGACAAGTGGAGAAACGATGGTAGTGGTTCTGATGATGAAGCTACACAGATGGAAGGTTATGAACCCAAGAGGGGAGTATGGTACGAGAAAGAAGAGTCAAAGAAAAAGGGAACTTCAAAAGCTAAAGCTCAGAAACGAAAGATCGAAACAGTTCTCAGGGATGAAGCTACCAATGAAGAGATAGAGACTAAGCAGAACATAGAACAGAATGTGAAACAGAGGTAAATGTTGAGGATGAGGTGTTTTCTGCTACCTCAGACCAAAAGAAAGAAAGAGAAGCGGCTAGTGATGAAAATGAGGAAGCTTCGGATGATAGTTTTGATATTGCGAAACGAAAGTCAGAACAACAAGAAAAAGAAGCAATGGCTCAAGGAAAGAAAAAGGTGTTTGGAGAAGATTGATGAGGTTTATGTTCTGTCTGATCCAGAGACTCGAAGAAAAAGACTACTAGGTCTCCTAGTGTTAAGAAAGCAAGAAGGAAATATCGAATAAGGAAGACACCAAAGTTGAAAGTGTTGAACAACCACCACAAACACCTAATCCACCATCACCTCAACACATTACACCTCCACAACATTAAACAACACCAAAACGATCAACACCTCAACCACAATCAACTCAAAGACAATCTTTGTCAGATAGATTTCCTACACATTTTGGAGAGATTCCAGTTATAGAAGGATTGATAATGAAAACTTTGATGCAGACATGTTCAATGACACAAAGATTGCAGAATTGGAAAGCTGGATTAAGTTTCTAGAAGATGATCGAAAAAATCTTGAAGCTATTTTATCAAGTTTTCTATCAGAGAATGAGAGGTTGAGAAGATTGATTGTGGAGAATGATGTTGAGCACTTGCGCAACAATAGAAAGATGAATTTATTTCAGAAGAAGATTCTGACTAGGAAGATTGGCATTGATTTCGAGGCAGAATGTGATCTGATTGAGAAGGAGGATGCCAAAGAAAGAATAGCTGAACGTGAAAAGAAAGCAGAGGCTGAAGCTGCAGCGTTAGGCAAAGAGAAGGAAAAGATTGATGAGGTTCATGTGATCATACAATCTGAGCCAGAAGCTGAATCTGCGCTAGAAATTATCACTGAAGCAGTTGTGAATGAAATAGAGGTTGAAACTGAAGTTGATTTGGAACCGGTGAACTTTGTGCTTATTGGAGGACTGGTGGATGTTTCTGATATGTCTTTAAGGGAAAAGATTATAGAACGAAAGAGAATATATATATAGATTGATGGGTTTGAAGATGACGAATAGGAGAATGATAAAGATGATTATGATAAAGATAAAGATGATAAAGATGATAGTAAAAAAGATGATGATGATAAGGGTGATAAGGGTGATGATGACGACAACACTTAGGAAGTACTGGAGTGACGGTCGTTGAAACAACAAAGATAAACGAATCGTTTGATTATGATGCTTTTCTGCAAGATAATGTTAATGAGGATAATGACGCTCAGAGACAGGGGGAGCAAAAAGATCAAGTTCACGATGCAGAACAGTCAGAAATCTTCAAAGCTAATCCTTTGACAGTTGTTGCCTGAGTGTTAACCGCCTCGAGTTTTCTATCTCGAGCATAACGTTGAAGAAGGTGAGTGTGTACACAGTTACACCAAAGAAGAGATAGCAATTATGTTGGGAGTGAAGAAGATAAGGTCGAGTTTGACTTTGAAGACGAACTAAACAACATCACTGCATCTAATCCTAGTGATTACCAGTGCAAGTATATCCCAGATGCTGATATGTATGACAGAGTTATCATTGAAGATGCATCAGACGACAATGAACAATGAAGTATTCTGGAGTTGATTCTGATAGTTTTCCAACATTTCAAGAGTTATTTGCTGGAGTATCTGAAGATCTGTTGAGACAAAGGGTTGAAAAAACAATAAAAGAAGGTATTGTTCCTAAACATCTTTCAAAGGAAGAAATCGCTGAAGCCAAGAGATCATGGTTTAAAGAATCTCCGAAAGAACGGAAGTTTAGACGTCCACTAACATTCTTTACACGAGATCCAGAAAAATCACTTGGAGATATTTTGAGTTGGGGTTGGGTAGAAAAGCTGAATGTGTATGCTATCAAGAGGGAGTTTGGAGTGCAATACTTTCGATACCTCTGTGATATTAAGACTTCATCGTATTGGGATGTGGAAGAGCTTGTGCCGACCAAGATGATTAGCTTTCAGATGAAATTTCATGATCAACGTTTATGGAAGCTTATCAAGTACGAAGCAGATCAGGGATGCAATCATTGGATGCCACATATTACTAAGAAACGCATAAATATTGATCCGGTTACGAAGGAAAAAGATGTAACTCTGATTATCAAATGTCCACATACAATGAAGAACATGCCAGTAATGCCGATCGAACAAGATTTTCATACATACTTCAAGTGGTGGCAGTATGATATCGAATATTTTGAAGCAGTGATTATATTGAAGGATGAAAATATTAAGAGGACGATACGTGTGCTAGACCCGATGTGGCTAGTGAACTGTTCAGAGAAAGATATTGAATGCTTATTCTTCAACAAGATTTGCTATGAAGCGTTAGAGAAAACACAGGCGATGCAATACTAGGGTGTGATCAATGTTTGTTATGCACATGGTATTAATTCGGGAAACATGTGGAAGTCGAAGTGGAGGGAGCTTGAACGTAAAGAATTTATGAGACATATAAGGAATGAAGAGCGTACAGAAGAAATGTAAAAGGAAGCACACCTTAGAAGATTCCAGTTTATCAAATGGGCTCCTGCGACTGATCAAACACTGATTTCGTCTGAGGAAAGAAGGAAACCGAGAAAGAACTTTTTTGGACGGTAAAGTTGAATGCTAGAAGTTATTGAAGACAAACCAAGACTACGGCAACATCCAAGGGGGAGTTTGTTGGTGCATTATGTTTATTGCCTACATCTTAGGGTTGTGTCTGTGTATGTAATAGGGCTGAGCTGGTAGAGTTGAAATTGTCGTATTTGTATTTAAGTTAGCATGAACGTAGATTTCATGTATATAAATAGCAGGGTCTCCAAATGTTAAGCGAGCTAGAAGGAAATATTTGAAGAGAAAAACTACTGAAAATGAATCAGTAAGTCATGAGAAAGAAACACCAGAGGTGGAGGTTATTGCTGAAACTGTTGTTCCTACACCACCAACATCTCCACAATGTCAAACATCTCCAATTCACAAGCTACACCACCACATCCACCATCACCTCCAAGGCAATCAACTCCGAAACAAACAACACCTCCTACTCAACAACGATCGACACCTCAATCACCAAGACGTCAATCTCACCCCATAGGCCCTACGATATTCGAAGAAGATTTACACTTTGCGTATTTTGAGGGAGATTTCTTTAATGATAAGAAAGTTCAAGACTTGGAGAATAGAGTTAAACAACTAGAAGCAAAGAAGTACCACTGAAAATCAGAGACTAAATAGAGTTGTTCAAGATCTTGAAACTGAAAAGACTATGAATGCAAATAAGTTTGATGTGCTATACAAAGTGCTAGAGAAGTGTTTGAGCATAACTTCAATGCTGAATATGATTTGATCGAGATAGAGGAAGCGAAAGCTAGAGCTGCTGAGAGAGCTAAGAAAGAAGAAGCTGATGCTATTGCTGCAGGTAAAGGAAAAGAGAAAATAGATGCTATCCTAGTGGTAACACCTGTTTAGCAAGAAGAAGAACCCAAACCATTGGTTAACTATGTTTTTGTTTGAGGAATAGTTGATATTTCGTATGTTGCTAAAAATATTAAAAAGCCGATCAAAGATATCGTGTTGTTTACGGGTGAAGATAAGGAGGAAAAGGATGATGATAATGATGATGACAATCAAAATGATGATGATGTGGGTGGTGATGGAAAGAAAGATGATGATGATGATGATGATAAGGGTGACGACAACGATAACAATCAAGGAGGTACTGGTGAAGCTAATCAAGAAGATGATTCACAGAGACAGGGGGAGCAAAAGGATTCTTTTCACGAAGCAGAGCATTCAGGAATCCTCACAGTTGTTAATCCTATAACAGTTGTTCCTGATTTGCCACAACCTAGAGTTTTCTATTTAGAGCATGGTGTTGAAGAGGGAGAGTTCGTTCATAACTTCACAAAGGAAGAAATAGCCAAGATGTTAGGGGTTGATGAAAATACGTTTGATTTTGATTTCGAAGACGAGCTGAACAACATCAGTGATTCTAACCCTGAAGATTATGTGTATAAGTATGTGGCTGATGCTGATAATTATGATAGGGTTGTCATGGAGGATGATTCTGATGATGAGATAGTTACTGGGGAAGGTAGAGATTACTTCCCAACCTTTCAAGAAGCTTGCTGAAGAAACGAATGATCTATTGAAACGAAGAGTTGAGGAAACTATTAAGGATGGTAATGTGCTGAGACGTTTATCTAAGGAAGCAATTGCTGAAGCCAAAAAGACATGGTTCAAGGATTTGCCCAAAGAACGAAAATTCTGACAACCGCTAGCTTTCTTCACACGTGATCAAGATAAGTCGTTAGGAGACATATTGAGCTGGGGTTGGATTCATGAACTAAATGTTTATGCAATAAAGAGGGAGTTTGGTGTACAATACTTCAAGTACTTGAGCGATATTAAAACGTTGTCGTGGTGGCACGTTTAAGAGTTATGCCAAACAAAGAGTATTAACTATTTGATGAAGTTTCATGATCAAAGGTTGTGTAAGTTGATTAAATATGAAGCTGCTCATGGTTTTCACAATTGGGTCCCGCACATTCCAAAGAAGAAAATTAAGATAGACCCGATTACCAAAGAGAAAGATGTTACTTTGACAAAGCGGCCACGTGCAATGAAAAATATGTCGTTGATGAAGATTGAACAAATTTTTTACGAATTCTTTAAATGGTGGCAGTACGACATTGAAACAGGTGACGCAGTAATAGTGCTGAAGGCTGAAGGGTTATGGAGGGCTATCAGGATACTAGACCCAATGTGGCTAGTGAATTGTTCGGAAAAAGATGTTGAATGCTTGTTTTACAACAAGATCTGTTTTGAGGCGAAAGAGTTGTTATTTGTTGATTGTTGCTTGTGCATGTACTTTAGCTTTATGGACTTGCGCTTGTCTGAGCCTCATCTGCATAGATTAGCGTCTAATATGCCGAGTTCTATCTCTACACCTACTTTCGTCCAGTTGTGCTCGACCCTCGCGATGTAGTGTTTGTTGCTAGTTGCAGTGAGGAGCTACTTTGTATCTTTTATTCAATTTATAACCCTTATTCAAGTTGTAAATTGACCCAGTTAGGAATTATTTATAACTTTTGCTTAAGTTGTAAATTCTCTTGGTAATGAAAAACTAATTTGTTACTTTTTCTTAAGTTGTAAATTATTTTGTTGTGTGTAGAAGAAAGTTAATTGTAACTTATGTGCAAGTTTTAAATTATCTTTGTCACTTGGATCTAGTCGACGTTGTCCTTGCCCCACAGCTGGGATTTATTGCATAGTTATTATGCGGGTGTACACGTTGTTTAAGGATGGGGCTAGTAGGCACCTCTTCAAAGGTCCCTTCCCTTTCTATTGTGGTTAATTTGTCAAGGCACATTGTCACATTTCTTGGTGTGACAATGTATATACAAATGGTACAAATTTGTCATTGGAAATGTGTTGTCTTTGCCAAGAGGTTTCCAAGGAGTCATTATCCCGCCCCTGTTTGTCTTTGCTTTGACCCCTTCCCGGTTTCCTTATTTCACCTTGATTTTCCTACACATAGTACTTGCGTAGTTGTATGAGATTCCAAGTTCTTAGAATTTCCTCCCTATCAAGCGTTTCAAGCTTATATGCTCTTTTACCGTTGGCCCATGTTACTTTATAGGGGCCTTCCCACTTTGGTCCTAGCTTCCCGGTGCTTTCTTGCAGACTAGCTTTATTGTCCCGTTTTCACTTCCTGAATCTCTGTCACGATCCCCATGTACGAAACCCTAATCGTTGAAACAATACCCTGTCCGATTGATCTGAAACCTTAGCAACGAAAAACTGAATTTTTTCCTGAATAAGGTGATACTTTATATGTGGAGGTTTTGATCTTGTGATTATCGTTGAAGATTGATTTGGTTTCTTACACCAACTTGTGTTACATTGTGTGTTTATCTAGGAACTAGGACTTAAACCCATGAGGCTTCAAAACCCTAAATTCTGCAATGTGAGTCATTCTCTTTTATTAAATGCTTTCAAAACCCTAAATGTTTTCTAGCTTACTTATATTACAGTTATTAAGTCTTTACATTCTTAGTGGAAAACTACTGTCAGTATGTGGTGTTTTGTATACATTACTTATAATGCGTTACTAATTGGAAGAAGGACCAATAGTAATATGATCGCTATCACAAGAATGGTCGAGTGACAAATATTTTTGGGTAGGTGTAAGATATAAATGAATGTAAAAACTCTTAATGTTGTAATTATAAGAAAGTATCTTTTTATACAATTGAATGAACTCACCAGTATTTTGTCGCTGATCAAATGTTTTTAGAACACGTTTCAGGTGATTTACTGTACGAGGCACTAAAGCCAGTGGCTTTCTAACTTGAAAAAACGTATTTTGTAATTAAGGGTTTATCCTTTGAAAATCCTTTATGTAAAAATGGCTTTTATCCCATAGTTTATGAAATGAGAACTGCGGTGTTTGAAAACTCTTGTATTTTTCCTAACACTCGGTCCTGATGAAATTTCTGCTGCGATAATTTTAATAAACACTTGTAACACTGGAATCTATTCACAGCTCCTGTCTAGTGTAGGGTTAGGGGTTGTGAAACATAGGGTGTTTATGTCGGTGTGTGATTGGTGCATGTACCTGACAGTTATCACACTTCCTGATTTCTTCGACCACACTGTTGTACATCCTGTTCCAGAAGAATCTTGCGTTCATGGCCTTGGCCACCACTCTCTTTGGTCCGGAATGCATCCCGAAGATCCCTTTGTTTATTTCCCTTATCAAATATTTTGCTTCTTCCTCGTTTACGCACTTGAGGGATGGTCCCAAGTAGGACCTCCTGTTCAACCATTCATTGATGATCTCATATTGGAGTGCTTTAATCCGTATCTTTCTTGCTAATTGTTCAACTTCCGGGAGAGTCCCTTGTTTAAGGTACCTTACTATTGGTATCATCTAGGAGTCTTCTTCTTCCCCAACCGCAGAGACTTCTTTGTAAGGTATGGAAGGGGCTGTCGGGACTTCCATTTTAACTTTTTTTGGGAAGTGTTCAAATGCTACGGATCCGAGTTTACTTAGAGTGTTGGCCTTCCTGTTTTTGGCCTCGGAGGACGTAATTTAATTTGAAAGAGAGAAATGACTCAGCCAATTCTTTGACTTTTGCTATGTATCCGACCATCGTTTCATCTTTGGCATTGTATTCCCTTTTGAATTGTTTAACCATGAGTTAAGAGTCGGAATGTGCCTCCACATTTCGGTCATTATATCTTCTCAATCGCTTGTGTGCTTGAAAGTATCTCCTCAATCCGTGGGTGAAGTACCTTTCCTCTAGACTTTTAAGACTTCTACTTATGAAGTATATAGATACTTGTGTCGTTTACCTCTCCACCACCATTACGACACTGACCGTTGTTTTAGATGCTGACAGGTATAGTATCAAGTCTTCTCTAAGGATAGGTGTAGCTAAGGTTAGGAGGTAACACATTAATTTTCATTTCTTGAAAGACTGTTTCAGCTTCTCCATCTAATGGAACTTGTTGGTTTGAAGGCATTCCTTTAATACTTTAATGAACGGGAGTGTTTTATCGGCGACTTTGGACAAGAAACGGTTCAAAGCGATCAGCCTGCCATTTAACGTTTGGACATCCTTTAGGGTACTTGGGGATTTCTTATTGACAACTATTTGGGTCTTCTCTAGATTGGCCTTTACCCCACCCTTGGTGACTATAACTCCTAAGAACTTACATTCTTCGACTCCCAAACGACATTTTCCTAGATTGAGTTTCATGTTAAGCCTCACAGTGTTTGTATTAGTTTCTACTATGTATCAAGCATCGTTTTTTTGTTGCACTTTTGATCACGATATCGTCTACATAGACTTCCAAGTTTTGCTCAATTTGATCCTTGAATAGGACATCCATAAATCTTTGGTACGTTGCCCCGATGTTCTTGAGCCCGAAGGGCATTATCGTGTAGGAGAAAACTCCCTCATCGTTATGAACGTGGTTTTTTCTTCATCTTCGAGGGACATTTAAATCTGATGGTAACCCTTGTACGCATCCAGGAAACACTTCAGGGGGTACTTGGCTAAAGAGTCTATTTGCACGTCGATTTCTAGGAGGGAGTAGCAGTCCTTAGGGCAGGCTTTTTTCAAGTCCTTGTGATCCACACACATTCTCCACCTTCCATCCTTCTTAGCTACCATCACTGATTAGATATCCATATGATATATCATAATTCCTTTACTCTCATTTAAGATTTTTCTAGTTTCTTCGCATGCTGCTCTCCTCTTTTTTTTACACATGCTTTGTTTCCTTTGTTTTACTGGTTGCACCCACTTGTGAGTGTTAAGTCTATGTTCTGTTAGGCTTAGGGGTATTCCACGCATGTCGCTGTGTTGGTAAGAAAAAACATCTATATTAATAACAACGCCTTGAGAACGCTTTTACACTTGTCCTTAGTGGTGCCTCGACTCATATGACTTTCTCCGGGAATATTTCGTTCAGATCCACTCTTCCACTCCTCCTTCTTTGACTTTCCTCTCGTCTCTTCCTCTGAAACCAACGATACCACCTCGTATGAGGAATTAACCCATCCTAAGCCCCTAGGTATTTGAAAGAAAAGTGCCACATGAGGGGTGGAACTTTGTGCCTTGAGATCTTCTATCCTTGTACCTCTGAAGATTGCATTGTATTTTGATGGTGCTCTAATGACTAAGAACACCAACTCTATCGTTCTGATCCTATCTCCTACCTCCACTGTAAACGGGAGCTTGATTTTTCCTAACAGAAGGGACACATTGTTATTGAATCCGACCAAGGGCATGGAATTCTCCTCCAGTCTGTCCCTTATGTCTCTATTAAAACATAGTAAACAACACTCATATATAACATCTACCCCACTTCCTCCGTCCACGTGTATTCTGGCGACCTTATGTCCTGTTATCTTAGCATGGATGTTTAGGGGGGGTACTTGAGTTTCATGGTCCTCTAGGTGGGGCATGAGGATGGGACTTTCATGCAATCCGGAGCTCCAGGATCCTGGCCTTCACCGATCGAGGTTGGACATGGTCTTCCCTCCTTCTGATCATGTCCATGAAGGCTCTCTCGACTTCCTCCTGTTTTACCTCTTTTTCTTTTTTTTATCCGCCTTCTTTTATTTCCCATACCGGGTGAGATAGTTTCCTTATTGTAAATTTGTTAATGAAGATTATTACTATTACTTACTTGAAATAAATACTTATATTATGTTACTTAAAAAACAGTTATGGTTATCATAAAAAATATGCGAGTGTGAGTTTACGAGTTCGGTTCTATACACCGCTTTATACAAAGCCAATATTTTTTCATGCCACTTTTCTAGAATTTCCCTTTTATTTATCTCCTATATTAAAATTCGTTTTTAACCATTATTTTAATAAAAGAAACAAAAAGCACAAAATAAAAAAGGAAGGCTAATGGGAATGGACCCCATTCCTCATTTTCTTATATGACATTTATACCTCTATCCACAAAAATTCAACACACATCCACTTTACAATACAAAATGTCATTCTTGAAATTAATATGAACTAGTCGTAAGCCACTACATTGCAGGTCAATGGCGTAAAATCATGCTAACTGAACGATGACCAAACCGAGGAAAACACAAAACAAATACACGAATTTATAACACCAATTGATCAACTGTAAACGTACATAAAAATAAGAAAGAAAACATAGTATACTTGACTTGTCGAAACTTTAGAAACAATCTACATCGAAACGTAAACCAATTTGTAATTAAATAGACGAGTAAAAATGACACTTTATAAAGTTTTTGAAAAAATAAAGGGCTATAAGTATCAATGTTAAAGTTAAGCTAAAACTAACAAAACCCAAAAAAAAGAATGAAAAAAAGAGTAATAAAAGACAAAACAAGCATTCTTAATTGGTATGTTATGAATTAAGATATATGATCTATAGGTTTATACTCTATTATAGCAACATGTTTTGTTTTAATATATATTATTATATTATTATCAGAGATGTGGAAAAAGAATAACAAGAATTTTGTGTAACAATAGCTAAATGGTTAAATATTTATGGAGTAAAATGGTATTTAATTTTTAAATAAATTAAAAAATGTTAAATGATTAATATTTATCGAGTCGGAGGTCTCACTGTAAGCAAATCTTTATTTATATGGGGTAGAGGTAAGGTTGTATACATCTTACCTGTCTCAGACCCTATCTTAGCTTTGATATTGGTGGGATTTAGTGAGTATGATGATGATAAAACTTTCTTTATTTGAATCCAACAATTAAAAATTTCGTTTATCAAAACAAATCGAACAATCAAATGGAAAAGTTTTTCGTTGCTTTGGCCACGCTAATACAAACCATGCCTGAAAACTCCTACAAGACGTGAAAGGCGGTGTGCCATGCCCCTTGGGTTGAGATCGCACCCGTTCATGGCCACTATGTTCGGTTTAAGAGCTACAACCTAATTTTCCATTAATTCTCTAAAACACTTATTTTTTTTTCCATTCCTAAAATATTCTTACAAATCCTTAAAATACAACATAATCACCGTTTTACATTCACTTTTATAACCAAATTATTTTTAACAAAATCAAATACATTATTATGCAAAGTAATTTGTACAGAAATATTGTATAAAAAATGAAAATTTGAATTTAAAATAAATAATGTCTTTAAAATTAAAACATTACAAAGTTTTGTTTCTAAATTTAAAAATAAGTGCGATCTATAAGTGATTAAAGCATGGGTATATATCAGTATGGTACCGGTATATATCATTCCGTACCCGTTATTTTCGATACAATTACTAGTTCCCATTTTTAAATACTGATCTACCGATCTGATACAATGTTCATCCTTAGTCACTAGTATTAAAATTAAAATTTGAAAAAGAAAATGCAAATAAATATCATGGGCCAGCGTTGCTTGTGGATTTCCTCCCCACATTTTTTGTTTCAAAACGAAAACGAAAAACCCGAATAAGCCGAATAACTCATTCTTCACTTTTTGGGCTTTTAGTTTTACGAAAGGCCTTAAGCCCAGTAGCCTTTTTACCTAGGCCACTCTTAATTTGGCCCAATTATTGTAGGAAAAATGCCGAAAATAGAATTAAAGAAAAACGTACTGAATTGAATTGGAAATAAGTGAATATAAGTATGTCTCCCAACAAGGGAAACACAGAATTTCAATCCTGTGGCCGAAAACAATTAGCACAACGGAAATCAAGGCCGATTTCCTCTCAACATTCGGTTGTTTACATGAATCAAATTGCATCTTCTCCCAGGTTGAAACTTCTGTTTTTCTTTTGGTTTGATATGTTACAACTCCGTTTAACTGCACTTGTGATTCCAATAAATCAAATTGTTAAAGCGGCTGGAGTTTGCTTTCCCTCTCGAAATACATCATCTGTAGCTGTGAAAGATGTGATATATACATACACAAGCTACAGCTAATTACTGGTAAGTCCTATAAAGAACAGGGTGGGTACTTTATGGAACTGTCACTGATGCATATGAGTCCTAATCTTGAACAAAGTAATACCAACCGACTCTCGCTGAAATTCTGCTCTCCACTTCAATTCCTTCCAAAGCAATATCTGTTTTTACCTAAATCTAAATGGTTAGGTCATTTCTGGTGTATTTCTCTGCTTTATGATGTTAAAATTTAATGAGTTGTACTAGTGGCCTGAAATCTTGTATACAATTGAAAGATGCAGCAATCAGGGGAAATGTCTCTGAAAAAGACAAGTACCAACTTGCAGCTGCAGATGTCTCTGCACAAGCCAAAGCACAAGATGGATGTTGTTCCTTCCTGGTAACACTTTGTTTTTTTCTTCTACTATTATCCTGTATTTCGACTTTTTATATAAAATCCACTTTCGGATGCTACCTTAACCCACAGCCACCCCAATTGAGGTGGCCAAAGAAAACAGGCATTGTAGAGTCTTACTTTTTTGATTATGAGGATTCTTGGTTTGATACTACACCAGAGGAGTTTCTTGTCGATGTAAGTTGGCTTACTTGATATATGGTGAAATGGGAACCACCTTGAGTTGAGAGAACCGAGAGAACTAGGCCAAAAAAAAGTTTTTTCAAAATTCTTTTTTCCTAAAAAAATCAACTGTTTCAGAAAAAAAAATACTAATAAAGTCGGCTGCGAAAATTTACATCACCGTAAAACAATTTACGGGTGACGTCATGCGGTTGTGTAAAACAAATTTACACCACTTTAAGAAAAATTTACATGTGGAATAAATGCTGGATTGGCAATTTTGAATTTTTTTTACAGATGTTTAGCTAGATGTTCCATCTACGTTTGCATTTGCTACAATGTTCGTGTCATTGTTTGCATGGGTTTCTTCATCTACTTGTATATGAACGTGAAGATAGTTGTGATTATGCATAAGGGAGTATCCACAGAAGATTGTATTGACTGATGGTCGTCTTCTGAAATCAAGCAAACTCTGGCCTCTTGTCTTGTTCGTGCTTAACCAGGACTTGTTCTCCTCCATGCAACTCCAGTTTCTACTATTGAATATGGGATGATTGGCTCAATCCTTAAATTAGTTTATTATAACTCTACCCTTAGAGGGTTGCTGACAATTCCAACTTATTGGGGAGGAAGGAGGAGATTAATCTTAGATAATTAATCATATGTTTATTAATTTGAGTCTGTTAAGTAATTAGAATTTGAGTCAGTTTAATATTAAGATGATAGCTTTAAATATCCTTGTTGATTAGGTACGTATCTTGAGTATAGGTCTGTTTTGATTGTAATTTGCAATTGTTATCTGAATAAATAAAAGGAGTCCGATCAATCTCTGTTCTGTTTTTGTGATCAGTTTCATCGTCTCTGATTAACAGTTGCCTCCTGTAGGCCATGTCCTTCCTTGATCCACTTCCAGAACTCAGAATGAAACAATGGCATTGTTTCTTGAGGCTCTTTCTGTGTTTCTTTCGCAAGGTTGGTCCATCCTAATTCTCTCATATAACTTACGAATGAGTAATGGTTCAGGTGTTTGATACTTCCACTGGGATGATTCACCATGCAAAGTGGAGCATGTGTTCAAAAATATCTGCTGTTTATGACTTTCACTGAATGAATACAAAATCTTTTTGTCCTGACTCGAACCCGTATTCACCCGACACCCAAACCCGCCCAGTTTGCTAGGCTTAGTATGAGCGTTTCTAACCCAGGGTTATATAGATTATCAGAAGTCGGAATTCTCCATTGAAATGGTTTTAAATTATCAAATATCCTGTTTGTTCGTAAATTTGTGATTTAAATCAGCTTATCGTGAATGTTGTCGAGTCAATACTAATGGTCAAACAATATACACTAGAACAGTGTTGATATTTCGAAAATTAATTGATTGAATAGGATTAAGAGCAAATTTCTAGTCGAAATTAATTGTCAGAATAATTGACTACAAATTCTTGCCTAATACCAATTGTGTAGATCATGGCAAACTAAAACTTAATCTAAGACCTTAGATTAATTGTTAATTAGATTGCAGCAAAATAGTTAGTCAATTTATCGGGTATCTTTGTTTCATTGCAAAAGATCACAATATGAACAAACCAAACAATAGTAGAAGTATAATCATCAAAACAAAGTATAATCAGAACCGAATGCTTCAATACATTATGTAAAACAAGTTACATATTACAACTGAGAGCACAATCGATTCTACAGCTAACAATCTAGCTGTGAAACAACAAGATTTGCAAATTAAATTTGCACACACAAGTTCACGCACTGAATTCTCTCAATAAATGGCTTGATGCATTGAATTCTATGCTTATAATCATGTTATAGAAATGCTCATATGACAATGTCGTATAACATCCTCTCAACATGTTCTCGTCGTTTCGTGTTAAGTTGACGTATGGCAACTCTTCCTTGGTTTCTCATCAGGGAGACTTGTTCATTATTGGTAACTTGCCATCAGTGGCAAGTTCCACTTGTCTTCATTGGTAATAATTTGCCGTATTAGGTTTCATTTATCCTCATGGGTGGTAACTTGCGATCAGTGGCAAGTTCCATTTTTCTAATGGTAAGTTACTAAGCAATGGTAACTTATCCAATAACAACCATTACCATCACTGACAACTTGTATCAGCTCTTACTATCCTTCAATGGCAACTTTGCATCAGTAACAAATCTTCATCAATGATAAGTTTATCAACAAGTCGTCATCAGTGACAAGTTTTTATCAGCAAGTCTTCATTAGTGGTAAAAAGACTAAGTATTAACTTCCCCTTGGTTGTAGGCTTGTAGCTCTACTTCAGACAACAACCCTTTGTAACTTTTGGCTTCAACATCTTTCTTATTTAGCTATGACAACAACCCAATCCACATTTTCAAACATTTATCTGAAATCATGTGACACACAGCTGCGTCAACCATCGGTCAGGACCTGTGTGCCCGGACACCATCCATGAGAAAAGTTTTTAGAATGTTTCTGTATCAGAACTCACATGATGAAAGAAGGATGCAAATAACACCCATTATGCGGTGGTGAAACTCAGTTAAAATAATGTTTGTATATAACATCCATGAAGTTTTCTTTGACGTGATGTAAACCTGTGTATACAACACTTGAAAGTTGTGGAAAACACAAAATAGTAGATGAATGGCTTAATGCTTGTTATGTGAAATAAGATTTGACTGGAGTTATTTGACAAGTTGCTTGAATTTCAGAATGCAATCCAAATCGGTCAAAATCACCATCTTCCAGGGCTAAAGTGAATCGGCAGTATCCTGGAATTCTAGTCCAAGAAGGTCCATTGATGCACAAACCTGTGGCTCTCAGCATTGCTTCTCGGATGTTGGTGTCACTCAGTTTGGCTTCCCATGTATAACCATCTTTTTCCAGCTTAATGCTTTTGCCAAGATAAGTAGAAGGTTTTGCAATCATGGAAACGCCTCCACAAGCCTTAATTACCTCCCATCCACATTTCTCGAGTGTCTATCACGCAAAACAAAGAACGAATCAGAAAAAAAAGTTTTACAATACAATCTAGACCATGCAAAACTGTATAAAAATTTACATTTTCTTTAAGCAATTAATGTGCTGTTCAATTTATTTTCTTAACTATAGGATTTCATTTACAAAATTACTTGTAAAAATTCTGGAGGTTTTGTGCATTGAAAAAATATACTTCGGGTGACTTCAACCCATTTGACCAGTGTCTTATTAAGCTGAGTTTGATGAATTTTATACTTTTAACCCGTTAGATATAACAAATAATTTGAGTCATAAGTAATAGGGTAAGTGCCCTTCCTCATACTGGCTGGAGTTTATAATAGATAAATATCAAGATACTCATGATGTGTGCTAGATTAAATGCATGCCTCTTTCAGACGGTTAAATCTAGTAGCCAGCATTATTCCCTGTTCTTGAGCAACACCCGTTAAATCCAGTTTCTGCTCTCCAAGTTCAAGCAATTTCTTTGCAGTATACCTAATAGTGCTGTGAGGCTTATTCAACCCCAAGAAACTGTGAAATGAATCAGCCAAAAATCCCTGCTTTAGAACTAGAAACCCGTATGCAAGCCCACCTGTAGGTATCTTAAAAAACAAACTTCCAAGCAAACACACATTAAAAGACGGTTTTCCAGTTAAACATGCATCCAAATTCCACCCATCCCAACCCTTGGAGTTAAATTCGACACCTGAGAATGAAGTATCAATAATAACCTTTGCCCCATATTTAGCACAAACTGTCAACAAGCTTTTCATCTCCACATTGCTGTAAAGCAAACCTGTTGGGTTTATTGTTGGGCCCGAAATATACACCCATGGTTTATTAACACTCTCCAATACTAAACTCAGTTGCTTCTCTGTTAGTTTAAAACCTAATTCAGCCTGTGTAGGTATAGACACGATGTTTGCATTTAAAAACTTGGCAGCTGATAGATAACAACCATTTGATCCAGCTGGAATGCATAGGCTTCCCCCTTCTTCGATGCAACAGAGGACAAGTTTATTGAAAAGAGCAAGGGGAAAGTCTGCATATATGACTTCTGTAGTGTGCTCAACTGTGAAGTTGTAAGCATATTTTACGAATTGCGTAAGGTTGGGTATCACACTCTGATTCGGTTACATTCTGCCTTGCGAAACTTTCAAAGATTGCAGCCTTAACTGGGGTTGGTGTAGGCAGAAATATTTGATCTACATCCATGTGAAGTATAGATGTTTTTTCTGTTTCTCTAACTGACAATTCTGATTGGCTCAGAACTGAGATTGCTGAACTTGAAAATCCTATCATGTCACTGGATTTCACATCCTCAGCTTCTCTCTGACAAAAAAAGAAGAATATACAGATACAACTATTAAACACTGCTTCCCGGAATAAATATAAGGTATATGATGGTTCAAGTACAAGATATAACCTCTGCAGGTGGACGTCTATCAGGAAGCTGAAAGGACAAAAGCTCATGGAAAAGACAACCATAGTAATATTGACTGATTAGGGCGGTATTGCCTTGTAAGAGTTCCACACTCCTAGACAAAGCATCAAATGTAGTTTGTTCTTCGGATATCACAAAAGCTACTTCAAGATCAGTATACACCTGAAAAAAGTGTGATCATCATGATCAGATAACAATACGATGATAAAGTATATGATTAAACTACTATATGAAAGTAAGTAGAGGCAGAAAGATGGGCGAGTTGCTGAGTTGTGCAATGGTTTCCGGTTGAAACGGGTCATTGTTATTTGTTATTATGTTAAACTGGGCCTGGCTGAGTAGTTTTGACCCACAAAAACTTCTTGTCCAATTCTGAGTTCTTTTATCTAACAAAATAAATCATTAAATAGAATAAAAACGATATTCTTACAATAATAATCAAAATCTTTGAAAAATAATAAAAATTTAGGAACTTCTTGAAGTGACTCCTTAGAGATGAAAAAAAAACCAAATGGGCCCATTCATTAATAAATGGGTCAACACTGCCACTTGTAGCAAGCAGTATTATCTTTTTGTTGATGACAGTAAAAACATACCTGATTTCTTAACAGGCCACATATTATGGCTGCATGAAAAGGCAGTGGAGTTCTAGGAAGATATTTCAATACTCCAATTGAAGTGGGGAGGCTCGAAAGCTCAAACTGGTCAGATATGTCTATAAACAGACGAGACCCAATTTCCCTTGTAACACGTAAAAGATGCTCAAAAGCTGAACTGGTAATTGCCTCAAATGGAGCAATCCCTGTGACCACCACTTGTGGCCTTAAATTTTTTATTAGCTCGATCATCAAATCTGACTGCCGTGGTGCTTCAATAACAGTAGTTCCATCTGTTGCACTTTTGTTGTCCTTTTTATCCTAAAAGAAATGCAAAGGTAACAGTAAGATACTAAGATCTTCAAATACATTATACATTTATTTTGGAACAGTAAGATCTTCAAATACATTATACAGTAAGATCTGCAAATACAACATGGGTGAGGCTTTGTGGGACGAGGGGGGGGGGGGGGGGGTAATAGTAATGTGGATACCACCAGAGGCGAACAATCTTAAGCATCAACAACGAAAATACAATATATATTCACTTATTTTGCATGGACTTAATAAGAAGGTTCACTGTAGCAGCTCCTCTTTGTAAGTCTTCATTTTATTCTTTCTATTGTAAGGTTATAAAACTAGAGCATGAGCACAAGTTTTACCTAACTTGTAGAATATATATAATAGTTTCTTTTCTTGAGGAATGCCTATAACTAGAGCATACAATAAAACATAGCTAGGTTTATAAATTTTTCTAACGTTAAGAAAGTGTGTCAAATATGTAGAGTGATTGTTGTAGGATATGTGCAGATAATGTGGACATCTAAAGAAATTCTAAGGTCTGGAAAGAAGTGAGACATAACATAAATGGTTAGAAAACGGATATTTTGCTGAGTATACTCTTTAAGTTAGTACAAGCAACGAAATATAATATTAAACCCTACAGTTTAAATTTCAAACAAAAAACTTCATTACTACAGCGTACCTCAATTTCTAATGATGTTAACCATTGTCTGGGTAAGTGTTGGGTAAGATGTTCATCAACAATGGCAAGACGTGGAGTGAACAACCGGAGAGCATTCTCAATAGCAGTAGCCCTTGAAGGAAATATAGCAACATTCTTGCAGAATGATAACAAATAAGCACGTCAGGAATGCTATTAATATGTTACCAATGATTGTGATCATAAGAAAATTTATTTTGTATGTATTGCAACTATTAAAAAAAATACCCAACATATCTCCTTTATGTATTAATAGTGCATATCTAGTTTATAAGTTCTTTGGTTGACATTACTTGATATATCAGCTCAGTGTTATGTTACAAGCCTTTGTCATAATTAGGTGTACCACATGACAGATGGTACACAGAAAGATAAATATGACAAGTGTTCTTACATCAGCACTGAGCGGTACATGGTGATATGTTCTCATAAAACCCGCAATAAGATCACGGAATCTTTTGCTTCCAATTGGAGGCTCATATGGAAAGCCGGAGCTGTCATTCAAAACACCAGCAAGATATGCTAGAAAAGGGATCTTCTCATCCGCAACAGAATCATCTTCGAAAGATAAATTCAAGGAATTGCTGATGTCGTGAAAGCCGTTTTTCAGAAACTCAAAAATTTTCTTAACCTGTCAGGTTAGTTTTTTCAGTTCTTAGTTTATGCCATAACATACACACACACACACAAACACAGGTGACAAAATGGGTTGGTTAACTGGTCAGGTGGTTTGACAGAAAGTACATTTTACCAAATGAGTTTATGAGAAATTATTTTGGGTGACTTTCAACGCGTTCCTTCTTGCTATTTGATTTACATATAACATATGCCTGTTCATAGATTTAGGAACCAACAATGCCACCTCAGCAACAAATAGAAAGGGGACCTGATTAGGATGGCGAAGCTGACAGCTGTAAACAGATAAAGCATGAGAGATGCGTCCACCAGCCTTTCCAAAGGCCCATGCTGTTCTAGCACAAATGGGCTGGTCTCCAACAAGACACATGAAGAATTCAAAACGGTGTGGGTTATTCTTTTCAATTTCTACTAAAGCTGAAATGTCAGTGTCAGAAGCCTGAAGAATTTTGGTCTGCCAAAGCTTGTTAACACGGAGCCCTCGATGTTCGAATAAACGTTGACAAACACCTTGCCCAGGACGCCCTCCCATATTGAAGATCATGATTCCCATTGGCTTAATAATATCAATTCCTTCTTCAACAGCCCTAGCAATTAGACCTAAACCAAACTGATCCTCAACAAACCCCTGCGCATACAATTGTATAAGTCTTCAAGCATAGAATTGAGAATTAATAATTTGTCTAATATTAATAGGCAGAATCTGTATCAGAGAGCAAATACTGGAATGACAACTGAGAAACAGAAATGAGATAACATGTTTCCCACTTACCTGAAGTGCACAATAGTTACTTAGTGAATGTAGAAACTCCTCGCTAGCATTTTCTGTGATAATCTTCGACATTGCATCTGGAGTTGGGTTAAGAATCTAGATCATAATGTAGATTTAAAATTAATACCATATGAGGAAACTAAGCAAAACAACTCCTGCCAGAGCAGTAAATCAATAGGCAAACATAAGATACTACTAGATGCGGCAAAATGGGTGGGTAAGGCATGTTAGGTAACGGGGGTCAAAATGGTAAATTTTTAATGCTGCTCGACACCAGTCAGGTTGGGCATCGGGGAGACCGCAAATTTACGTAACATTAAATTATCATAGAGAAAAGTTTTTATACAATATATAACTACCATAATTCATAGATAAATTACTATTCAGCCAATGATTTCTTAACGTGTTCTCAAACTTATATAGTAGATCATGTTTTTACATAGCAAACTATTCCATAAAACAAAAATAGAAATTCCTACATTAGTTATGGTTTTATACATCCCAAAATACACTTTAGTCAACTTTCGACTAGTTAATTATTTTGATTATATATGTTCAATCAATTAGAGATAAAACATAACCAAATCAACTCATTCATAGGCAAATAGGAAGAAATACCTGCGGTATACACCCGACAATCTGTTCAAGCTCTATGTGGTTATCTCTGCAGTAAGATAGCAGATCAGATTCATAAAACTCTACCCTGTCAAGCAAAGTCTTGTTCTCCTGGTCAAAAACAGGCTGTCCATTCTCATCAAAAGCATTTAAATACAAATTTATCCATGAAATCTTTACTGCTCTTGGATTTATATCAAGGCCATAAACCTGCAAGACGTTGATACTTCATTAACAGAATTTGTTGGCTCCAAAAAAAGTTGAGGGATAAGAGTAACCATGACCTTGGACGGCAACCACTTGTCAGCAATGGCTATGGAAATCCATCCATTTCCACAACCAAGCTCTGCAACAGTCCTATCCTTGAAGATAGAGTCTGGATGTCTATTTAAGCCCTCAAAGAAAGTGAAGGACCAGTCCTCTGGCATAAAGATGCTTGGTATCACCATCATTGTTAATTTTTTTCTGTTCTAGTAACCTGCACTAGGCAAACAAACATACATTTTGACACTGTCAAAGAGAACTAGGACATCTTTGAATACTTAACAAAAGAGTATCATACATAAAAACCACTTTAACCTATTCTTGTGAGTTATCTTTGACTCATAATGCAAGGTTACTCATCTGAGACAAGAAACAAAATAACTAAAGCATGTAAAATATTACGGCAGAATTAAACGAAATGATTCATTTTCTTATGCGTTATTGGGATGAATCGTAACATATAAGTGCAAAAACACTGTATAATCTTCCTGCTCCCCTTCCATTTGATTTGTGTTGGGAATTAGTATCGAATGATGTGCTAAATAGCAACCTCATCTAAGATAACAGTAATAGATTTGTAAATTTTGACCATCCTTGATACATTATTCAAAACCAGGAAGAAGAAACTTGGCAATTGAAATCTCTACCTACCTACCTACCTACTTTTACTGATACACACAAACTAGCAAGGCAATTAATATCCAGATTCAAAAACGCCTATTACAGAAGACAAAACACTCTAATATTCTAGATTCAGAAGAAATATAGATAAGTATAGAGATAGGGGGGACCTTCATCACGCTGGATGTATATATCCTGGATTTGAAAATGATAAGTTTGGAGGCAATGTTGTGAGGAGGCTCCATCATCATGGAGCTTCTTTTGTAGACGTGCGAAGAAGACCCTGGACTCAATTCGCGTCTCCGGATTCTCGAGGCGCTCCAGTAATGATCTTAATGCGCTGTATGCGGAGTCACCTGACTCTGAACACTTATTCAAGAACTTATCTATCGATCCATACAATCCACTCATTGTTGACAGAGTCAGAGATCAATGGAGGATGGATGTATGCATCTTCGCGGGATTTTAATATCCTGCTCATTTCTTAATTTACACTTTCGCTCCTTTCGGTTCCAGCAATGTCTATTTCAACCCTTTTCATGATTTAAATATATGAGAATAAGTTAAGGCCGTTGAAAAATATTCCCAACTTACTATTTAACATCGTATGCTAATCATGGGTGGCTTTTGCTTTTTCTTTTGTTTAATTGATTTTATTCTATTCTCTTGGTTTATTATATCATAAAGAGAGCATATAATTGGGCTTTGATTTGGGATCAAAGTGCTTTTGGATTTTTTCTAAACGACGTCGGAAGATTTTAGATTAAGCGGGGGTTTCGATAGAACAACTCAAGCCAAAATTCATGACAACTGAAGAGAGAGATATGGAGACAAGAGGTAGATGTGGGTTACCTGTTCATAAGCGCTAGGACCAAGATAACAAGATGGAGGGGGCCGGTGATATATATATATATACACACACACACACACATATATATATATAATGAGAATCTAGAGAAAACGCTTAAAAGTGTGAAAACGGTGAGAACGCCTCTCATCCGTTGGAACAAAACAATCTATAGATTAGAATGGCATGGTGGCATTTTCGTAAATAACATCAACTTTATTACTTGGACGTGCTTCATTAAAGGTAAAAGAGTCTTTTTACTGCTCTAGTACAAAACCCCACACTAATGAGCAAAATGCCATTCAATTGAAACGACATATTTATCTAAAACGCCATTGATACAAATGCCAAAACTTAATGATAAAACGCGTTACAGATTTAACAAATAGATTCGAAGAAACAATAACTGAAAATTAATTATTAACATTTATTATAAAAATTTCCTTCTAAATTGCGCGCCAATAAGATCATTATATAAACGACGTTACCGTCACTTCCATTATCACTTTCAATTGATGATACTAAAACACCATCTTTAACCAAAACACCAAATTTCAAAACAAAAAAACTCTGAAAGGAAGAAAAATGGCAACAATTGTTTCATGGAGATACACCATTGGAATCAGAAAATTTGTAATCCGTTTTGACAACAGAAGAAGAGTGTTTGTTAAAACAATCAAATTCATATTGAACTTGGATGAAGAAGTACAAAGGGAGATCCTATCACTTGGCATCCCTTTAGATAACCACTGTGATAAAACATATACGGTTATAAGAAGATTAACTAGAAAAGTTGGACCTAATAAGGCAAATGTAAAAATGGACCCAGTCGTCAGATCATGGCGTTTTAATAAAGACACTGACATGGTGACCCATTATATGTGACAATGGGAGCAGAAAGACTACATGCTTGAAAACATCATGACCAAGCAGGGTCTTGGGTTCATGGAGGAGTTATACAACGCAACATGTTTGAACACATATATGAACGAAAATTGGCGTTGTTGTATGACATGTTCAAATGGAGGCTTCAAAAACAAGAGGCCAATTAAAGTGAAAGTAATAACTTGGATGAGAAACTGGAAGAAGGATCCGAAGAAGAAGACGAGGGGAGTGATGGATACTTCTCAGACAAAATCCCTTCTGACAAGAAGTTTTAATTTTTTTTCTTTACTTTTTCTTTTGCGTAATTTTTTCTATGTTTGTTATGTACTTTTCAAATAATAAAATAATATATTTCTCCAATTAATTATAAAACGCCAAAATGCCACAATTGTAAAACACCACAAGTTAATTAGTGTATTTTATCATCTTTATCTATAAAATGCTATTAAAATACAAAACGCCAAACATAAAAAATGGGACGTGTTACAACCTTGACAGATAAAGCTAAACAAACAGTAACTACAAGCAGTAACTAAAGCGACATATACTTTATATAAACAAACATCCTGCCTAAAATACGCGTAAAAAAACTCTTATATAAACAAACATCTCAGGAACTTCCATTGACCACACCAAAAAACAAACGCAATGTTTTCTTGGCAAACCATTCACTTTAAAACGCCAAAAAAGTTAAAACAACCATAACGTCATTTCTTGGAGATTCAGTATTGTTCTCCATGAAGTTTCGCTGAATGGATTCTTAGGTGAGAGGGATAACTCAATAAGATTTTGCTGAGTGAGATGGACAAATATTCAAAAAAAAGAGACCGATGACAGTGGTATGTCATTTTGTGTACTTTGTTCTTGAGTAATGTTTGGATGAGAATAAGAGACCTCTGCTAGTGTAAATGTTATTTTTGACTATTATTAAATGATGAATAGTGGGATGAGCATGAAGATGATGGCCAAATATCATCCAAGTGAATACAAAAAAAAGATGGGACGTTAATTGAATTTTTGTATATTTTCAAAACTCCATAATTATCTGTCACATTATAGGTCTGCATACTATATCACACGACAAGAGATACAAAAAATACACATTAAAAAATAAAATTACTATTTTTTAGCGCCAAAAACATATATTTACATCGCGCCAAAAAAAGTCATTATATAGGTAGAACAGGTAAATAAACTTAACACTACACAAATTGTCTAAACATGCCGCAAATTGTTTAAAACGCCATACACTTAAAACAAAAATGGCTCAGGTTATTGCAAGGAGGTTTGAGAGATCGGAGAGACATTTCGTCCTAAAGTTATCTGACAAGAGAAGGGTGAAGGTCAAAACCATCAAGGCAATACTTAGTATGGATGAAGCCGTTAAGAGGGATATTCTAGCCCTTGGGGTTCTAAGGGCCAACGATTGTGAAAGGACTCAAACGGTAATAAAAAGATTGAAAAGAAAATTTCGAGCAGATGATGATGATGTTGATGACATTACTGATCTACCAACAATTACCAGTTGGAGTTTGGATGAACCATCAAGAACGGTAAAAGTGACTTATCAAGACGGGGTGGATTATTCATTGACGATGGACGAAGCGCTAAACACATATAAACTACACCTTCTTGAACAAATTTGTGATTTAGCACCTTTGAACGATGCAACATCCAGGGTTGTGATGATATTTAAATATTGGATGCGAAAAAAGGCTAAACGAGATTATGGCGTTATACGCCAATTAAATAGATAATGATGACGAGTCTGAAGAAAGTGATGACCAAAGCGATGGGTACATCTCTGATGTAATACCATCCATAGAAGACTATTAGTTTACTTTGATTTTGTCTTAGTTGTAATGTTTTGAATTATTAATGAAATATAATGAATTTAGGAACGCCAAGAACACCAAGCTATTTACCTTTATAAGATATAAGAGATTAATTCAACTGAACATATCTACAAATGAAGTGGCTGCTAAAAGAGAAGAAGACGAAAACGCCATAATGAACAAACCGTTAGTTTAATGATAAACTGTAAGACCCTATCTTAAATTATTGAATTTCTTTTAGAAATTTCGCATTTAAACGTATAATTTCGAATACGCGTAACTTAAAAATTTCAAGTTTATTAAAACTTTTTCAACATATTAAAACATTTTAACATGTTATCAATGATTTGTTTCGTTATAATCAAAACCAATATGCGGAAGCTTCGTCTTTGATCGTGTTTGGTTCTTCATGCAGCTTGATCCTCCTCCGGTGCTCCAAACATCACCTATATTTCATATTTTATGAAATACGTTAGTTATAATAAACTATATCATAACCGAATAAACCCAAAGACTTAAAACAATAAAAATAAAACTTTAACTTTAGGCTCCACCGTAAGCTACGGCACCGTAGCTTACGGTCCAGCCTTACGGACCAAACCTTCTGTCTTACGGTCCAAACTTCCAGTTCCATTACAGCAACTACCCACTGTAAGCTACAGTAGGCCACCGTAGCCTACGGTGGTGTGCTGCAAATCTTCTCTTGTTTGCTATTTTAGTTACGATATTTTCCGTAACTCACTCAATTCTTCTCCGTTTTACTCGAAACTTGTTTCTAAATATCCGTATAATATTTTCTTATATATTTAACCCGAATCCTTGACCCGAATTCTTATTTCATATAATTTACGTATTTATTCCGGGTTTATGCTTCTATTTTCCGATTTTGCCCTTTAACCCCATTTGAACCAAACTATACATTTACGCATCCTTTTCGGTATGCATTAACACTCCATTATTACCCGTATAGTTGTCTTAATTTAACTAAACCTGTATTTATTTATTATTTGACCCGTTTAATTGTTTTAGCGTAATCCAACGCTTATTCAACCAAACCTTATCTATCTTATTGTTCTCATAAGAAGATATCCATCTAGCTCCAATTGTCTGAAATTTGTTTATCTACGAATTTAGTCTGAAATCCTTATCTCGTATTCTTAATTCTTATGATTTACGCATTCATTCTTAGTTATGCGTATATTCATTTTGACCCGTTAAGAGATTTAAGCGTATAGACTTAAATCTCATTTCCCTTTACTTTGTTTCTTGTTTTCATACAAAATATTTATTTACATCCCACCACAACTATAAATTGTGGTGGATTGGGTATATAATGCTATATTTTCAATTATACCCTTCGATTTAACATTTTTACGAAAAGATCAAATATGAGACATTAAGCCGAAACGGCTTATGCTTTTCACTTTAACATTACCAAAGGGGCCTATTGTATTATAAAACTCATTTTCAAACTAGTATTAGTGTCGTTTACTTAATTCATTATTCGAGGGCATTTTGGTCAACTTAGACCCTTCTTTACGACGGTCTTACAATATCATGTTTTGACCAAAATGTACTTTTAACCATAGTCTATATAGAATCATTATGTTCTTGATAACATAATGCCTATGAATTAGAATGTTAGATTACCTTACCTTGGGTAATCTATTATTCATTTATGACTCGTTTACCCCTCAACGAACCGTAAGTCCTTTTGAGAGTTTGACCATTACACGTACCTGGCTCAGCTCATAGCATTGATCCATTCTAATATCATGCTCTATTCTTTCTATGAACACAACATTTCAACAGGAGATATTAGTTATCATTGTCAAATGGTGATAATATCACCATTTGACCCGTTCGGTCTAAATGACCATTTGTCATTTTGAGATGACACTTATTTGTCATATCAACTATTTAACCCTTTTCATTTACACTGAATGATTATCTTACTTTAAACATTGTTTCTTAATTCGTCTGACCCATTATGACTTACGTCATATGGTATCTTTTTCAAACTCCTTATTTATTCGTCATCGCATGACTGATTTACTGTTTTACCCTTTTTATCGTAATTCATGGTTTAATACCATATTTACTTGTTCCAACCTGTATTTATCCATGTTGGAACTTTATATTTCGAATTCTCTTCCCGAATACCCAAAAATGCTTGTTCAACTATGTAAGTAATTCTACTATTTTAAGGATGTAAGCTTTACTTACCTTGAAATCTGGTTATGCCTTTTTCCGCGTATTTGTTCCATTTGACCCGCTTCTTCCCAAGCCTCCACCTAGCTTGTCAAGCGTCAAACTATCATTTATCATTCGCAAGATGGTTAGGTTAGTCATCATTTAAAACGACTATTCCACCTTACGGATTTTGTATCAAATTATCATTCAATCTTATTATGGGCCAGTTTGATTTTTAAAAGTCAACTGCCTATTTACACATACAAACTCACGAATAAGTTTAACAACCCCTTTAGGCATTTCGTTAATTACCCGGTAAGCGCTATTCTTAGGCCACTATTAAGCTATATTTCCCACATCCAAGTTCATGAAATTTCTAATATCAAATTAACATAGTTTCCACAATCGTATGCTAATCTATCGATAATTACACAAGAACTTGGAATTGTTTCATTATCACAAAACAACTCATATCATCATATTACTAGATATTCATCTGAATACCTAATATAATCAAATTTTACATACAAACTAGTAGACAACATGATCTCAAACACCCGTTAACATTGTCATAACATCAATTTCATTATATTATACAAGCCCTGTTTCAAGTTATGTACAACACTTATTCGAACCTCTAATTTGTTCGAATATCTTACACATACATACAAGTATGATGATCATGAACACTTATGTATCATCTATGTCATCATATAATCAAAACCCACTTCAACTTCTATTTGTGAATAACCTACAAGTAATCTTACATCAGATAATGCATAATCTCTTTAAGTTTAACGAAATCAAGCATACACATACACTTAATTTCATCTTTGGATCATAATCCAACTATCTAATTGCAAGTACTCTACTTGTCTCAAATTATAACTTTCACCAAATCTAAGTTTTTAGACATACCTTATGGTCCCCTAATCGAGGTGATCAATAATTTGTGTTCATGCACTTATTTGGGTCTCGAATTGATCTTCAATTTTGATGGATTAGGGCTGAACAAGGGTTTGCCCTTGTTCTTTCTCCTGATGGTCGACCAACACACACACACTAAGTGTGTGTTGTGTTTAAAACTTTTGTTTTTAAAAACACAAGTATCCATTTTACGCAACTTTGGTCCCTCAAGTTTAGTTTCGATTAAATATCAAGTTACAACTTATTGTTTGGTCACTTGTATGCATGTTTTTAACTAGGTTTATTTGTTCCTAGTTATTTTGTTTACGGGTTCACTTTCACCACAACGGTCCTTTACCCATTCTTTAATATTAACGTGGTTTGATTTCCAAACCTGTTTTGGGGTGTTACAAAACAATAAGAATAACAGATTTACTGTAACCCTAAAACATTTTAATGAAAACGTCATAATTCTGATATGCGTAACAAGGTGTAAAACGCCATTGGTAAGTTCTACATAATGAAAACGCTTCAGTTGAAGGACATAACGACATTTAAAAAAAAATTGCTTTGAAAACAAATTTGAAAATAAAACGCCAAAGAAACAAGAATAAAGAACAACATGCGATATCTGGTGGAATTTTGTTTTAAAATTAATTATAACGCCATCTATTAAGCAGACTTGAACAATGACAATCGTAACCCGCATATCATTTAGTGCCCCCGACACGTGTTCAACCAGGATCCATTCTCACCGTTTTCACACTTTCAATCGTTTTCTCTTGATCCCGTTATATATATATATATATAGGGACGGGTTAAAATGATAACCACCTTGAGTTTTGAGAACCGTGAAAACTACTACATCCAAAAGGTTTTCTGAATTATTTTCTCAAAAGTCATAAAATAACTTCTTTCAGAAAAAAAATTAAAAAAATGTCGCGTACCCACATTTACATGAGGAGTAAAAAATATTTATATTCATACAAAATTTACACCATCGCGTAAAAACAACTAGTATCAGTCAAAAGTACCGACTCGACGATTTTTTTTACTTTTTTTTACAAATGTGTTTATAATATTTTCATCTACGTTTGTAAAAAAAAATTTGTGCAAAAACTTTTTGGCCCAACTCGCGTGAGAAGAAAAAGTTCTCACGGTTCTTATAACTCGTGGTGGTTCTCATTTGAATATAGCCCTATATATATATATATATATAGTGGAGGGTTTAAATGAGAAGAAAATTTTTGTAAGAATAAAAAAGAAGAAATTTCAACTAATAAAAATGCTTCATTTTACTTCATTTAATTTTTATATTTAATATTAGTGTAAGAGTAATATTGGTAAACTTAGATAGATAATTAATTGGTAGTTTTCCTTTTTAATAGCTAATTATTTAAAAAAATATTTTTTTGAAGAAAAAATATATTATTTTCAAAGTGTAGGATGATAAATTAAACGGTGTGTAGGATGAATTACGACCTGTGTAGTTTAAATTTCAATATGTGTAGGATAAATTGCAAAATGTGTATGATAAATTTTGATGTGTGTAGACAAAAAATTTAGTGTGATGGAATTGATAGTTTTTATGACTAATTAATTAGTCAAATATAACAATAAATGACATAAGAGAAAAAAACTATTTAATATTTTACATTTCTACATTTTGTTCTTTTTCTTCTCAATTTAATTTTCTTCTCAAATAAACCTTCTCCTATATATATATATATGGTAGGGTTTTAGAGTAAACACAAGTGTATTTGTGAACCGAGTAAACAAATCTTGGCTATTGACTTACATCATCAAATCGTAAAGTACACAGAGTATTTTCATCATCAAATTTTAGGCATTAATTTACACTTGTGTATTGATAATCAAAGGCTAGGATTAGTTCACTAGTTCAATATCAAGAGGGTTGTTCACAAATGAACTTAACCATATATATATATATATATATACACACACATGGACAGGAACATAAGAAAATTAGAAAACTACAAAAAAACCGTAAAAACATACCAACTTTTTTAGGTTGTAAGTCGATTGTATTTAAGATAAAAAAAATTAAAAAATAAATTAATTTGGCTATAAGTCAAACATATTTAAGATAAAAATAAAAATTCAAAATAAATCCGTATTACACATTTGCAACATATAACAATTTAACCATAGGATTTAAGTTTTCGGTTTAGTTTAATTATTAGGGTTAGGTTTTTGGTAGTGTAGGTTTAGGGTTTAGTTTTTCTGGAGGGGGGGGGGGGTAACTTTAGGGTTTAGTTCTTTTTTTGTGTGAAGGGTTTAGGTTTATTGTAATGTTACACATTTGTAATACTATTTTTTTGTATTTAAAAAAATTAGTTTTACAGCCAATAATTCTTAAAAATATATAAATAAATAAAATTGGTGTGTTTTTAATACTTTTTTTGGTTTTCTCATTATTTATCCCTTATATATATATATATATAGGGTTAGGATCCTAAGATAAAAACATCATATTTGAGAAACTTGAGAAACATTTTAGACCCCACTAGTAACTAGTTTTTTAAGTTTTTTTTAGTTTTCTCATGATTCATCCACAAATAAAGTTTTTTTTCTTTTAATCGCACGTTTTTAAGAGATTTTTTTACATATATACACATATGTATATAGCCAATTTTTAAACAATACTTATGTGTATATTATGAAAAATATATATCCTTAACTCAAGAAGTGTAAGAAACCAGGATAAGCGAAGTCCAATTGAGTTCATTCCAACAGCATTGGAATTGGCTCATCGAAGACTAACAAAAAAAACCCTAAAGATAAACCCTAAATCTAAACTCTAAACCCAAAAGCTAAACCTTATGCTAAAACCTAAAAACTAAAGCCTAAAGTTAAACCCTACTGCCAACCCTAAACCATAATCTTAAACCCTAATTCTAAGCCCTAAAGCTAAACCATAAATACTAATATTAAACACTAAAACTAAACCCTAAAGTTAAACCCTAAATACTAATTCTAAAGACTAAAACTAAACCTCAATGCTAAACTCTAAAAACTAATGCTAAACCCTAAAGCTAAAACTAAATACTCCACTCAAACATAGATGTACAATACTTAGTTTTTAGTTTTAAACACATATTGTGGGGAATTGTGGGGAATCAATTCAAACAAGTTTCGATTGGACTCATTCTAGCGGTGTTGGAATTGACTCGTCGAACCCTAAGTAGGATCTCTTAACCCTAAATCTTAACCCCTAAACCTTAAATATATTATGGTTTGCCTTTTAGGGTCTTATATTAGGGTTTTCATTTAGAGTTCAGTTTTAAGGTTAACCATTAGTATTTAGGGTTTATAGTTTAGATTTTATGGTTTAACTTATGTTTTAGCCTTATTATATTGTTTAGCTTTAGGGTTTAGGTTTAGGGTTTAGGATATAGTGTTTAGGGTTAAAGTTCGACGAGTTGGTTCCAATATCGCTGGAATAAGACAAACCGGAGATCTTTCGAGTCGGTTCTCCAATTTTTTAGTGTTTCCTAATGAATCCTCTCCTAAACACATATATACATATATGTATAGTTGAAAGATTGACAATATACATGTATATATTGTCAATTTTGATTGGAGTTAACGTGTGATTCAGAATGCTTCTCAGGTTTCTCAATTAGGCTAATGCTTCTCACACGATCCTAACCCTATATATATATATGTATATATAAAGGTTCTTGTAAAAAGGACATTTTTGTACAAATTGTAAGAAGTCTATATAGGCATAGATAATGTTTTATATTCTTTTAGCATGGTATATATAGAAAAACACCAAACATAACAATTTAAATACAATTTAATGTATTTTAGGCATGAAATATAAAGGACCATGCGAAAAATTAAATTAGTGTGTTTTAAATCAAATTCCTAGAATACATATTATTGTGCTATAAATTATTGTGTTGATGTTTTCTATAACAGACCATATCAAAAGAATATAAAATATTATACCTAAAATTTAAAACACCATGCTTACATAGAATGGTTCATATGTTCAACATATTAAAAAGAAATAAGAGTTACATGAAAGACAAATCACGCCTGACAAAAAAAAATACATGTAGTATCTGAAAAATTTGGCCAAAATCTATCATAAAGAGTAGGGATCATATGTGTAAGCAACTCTCGTTTAGAAGGTGTTATTTACCCTAGGCAATATTATTGCACATATTATTCTCACTGCACTTTTATATGTATATGTGTGTGTTTCATGTGTGGAATTCTATAAAAAAATGTTTTATGTGTAAAGTGTATGAATGATCCATAATGCATCTGGTAACACACGTATTTTGTGCCAAGGGTATTTGTGTCGTCGCATTAGAAGTGTTTTTTTAACTCATCCTTGCAATGGTTTGCACGAAACCTTATATTCGAAAAGTTATTACTATTCCTATGCAATTACTTCTAGCAATCAAATTAAGGGTACAATAGTTAGTTAATTAGATCATATTGAACCACCTATCCTGATCACAACAATGCATGCTCATACTGATAGCTTGAACGCATAGTTGTACAACATGCGCACCTTTGTAATTCATTTTGTAACTACTTTACATGTAATGTTGTTACTAATTTAAACAATATATTGTAAGCATTTTAGATGCATTCTTGTAACTAGTTTAGTCACAACATTTTAACTAGCTGAAACACCCATTTATTAAGATAAAAGACCCATATTACTTTATACACTTCATGCGAAAATCTCTTTTTTCAAACCCCACCTCTATTATACATTCTATCCTTCATCATATCACAGTAGAATAATATATTTTTATAGTATCTCATAAACTTATATTTCTTTAAAGAAAAACTTAACATCTTAATAATTATACTCTTTTTACTATTATCTAAAATCTAAAAGTAAAGAGTAAGCATCAGGTTACAACCCTGTGGTTTGACAATGATGACAATTTACATGCCCCTAAGAAAACATTGGACAGTTACCATTAGCGTTTGCAATTCGCTTTACTTTACACCCCTTCATTTGTTTGACTGTCAGCGGAGAGTCAAATGACGTTATTGTCCTTGATCATCATCATCATCATCACTATTACCATCACCATCACCACTACCACCACAATCATTATTACCACCACCACCATCATCATCTTTATCATCATCACCATCATCATGATCACTATTATTAAAAACTAAATAAATCAACCCTAAAATCTACACAAGTTACAAACCCCCAAATCACCATCAAACAAACCTTTGAATCACAACCATTTTTAGCGAACCACCGCCTTTAACCACCATAACCTGACCACCACAACTCACCAATTCAACCGACCATCATTTTCCGTCGCACAACCACCTTCTCATCACCCGTATCCCTAACGTCTACCACCACCCACCACCAATAATCACCACCTTATCACCCTACCATTGGCATAGTAAAACAATGAAACCAGAGATTCAAAAACAATGTAACTGGAGATTCAAAACTCTCTGGTGAACTCAACCTAACATCACACCCCATCCTTGAGTTCTCAATCTGCACGACCATCACCGGCACAGATTCTGGTCATGTGTTCATCCTTAAGGCTACACCCACCACTAATGATCATTGATAGACCCATTCAAAGGTAAATCAAGCCGACTCAAATTCATGGATCTCTACAAATTAATTTAATTTATAGTTCCCCAAGTGGCAAATTAGTGGATCATTGCAACAAATTATGGTACTCATGTCAGATGAACTTGTTACGAGTTTCAAAGCAAAGAAAAAGACACCCAAAACACACAAGAGCACACATGTAACATTCCAAATTTTGTATGTATATTACTTATATAACATGATTTTGGGAAATATAAAGTGAGAGGTTTGAAGTGGTTTAATTACAAGAAACGTTACCATAAAATAAAATTATTATTGTTTTGATAAAAAACTGACAAGATTAATTTAGTAACCAAATCGAGAAAGTGAGGTATGGTGCTCCTAAAAATGATAGGTAAACTGTTGAGGATCCTGGAGTAAGTGTTAGGATCCTTGTTGGACCCTTGAAGGTTTATACATTATTAGATAATTTAGTAGATTGGGCTAGTTGTTAGTTTGGCATTTTGGGCTTGTATGTATGGGCTTGGGTGGCGAGATTGGGCTGGGGTTTAGGGGGAGTATTGGGCTTAGCTCCCCTATAAATATTAGTTTATTGGTTTAGGTTGTTGGTTGATTTATTTTTTGCTGCATATAAGACCTTTGTGTATGCAAGTTGAAGTTTATTATCTATATCATCTTTTGTTCAACCTGTTTCTAGGCTCAGATCGATATCACACTGATTCTGAAATTTTTTGGAAGTTGCTGTGGTGCTGTTTTGAAGACTGTTGTGGAAGATCATAAGATTTCGGAAAATTGCTGCTGATTTCGGAAGTTCTGTTGGTGTTTTGAGTAAATTTCCATTTTAGTCCCTGAGGTTTGTCCCAAATTGCCATTTAAGTCCAAATAATTTTTCTCCTATGGGTCTCTAGGTTTTCCATTTTTTTTTGCCATTTTGATCACATTACCTAACTCTGTCTAAAACCCTTAATTTTAACAAGGTGTATTTTTGGCATTTTCATTATAAACTTTTCAACTTGCCATTTTAGTCTAAAACTCATTTTACATTTAAAAATAAAAATGAAAATTAATGTTATAAAAACACACATATATCCTCTCTCTCACATACACACACCCATCCTCTTTTTATCACCGCCGCCACCACCACCACCCTCTGCCACCATCATCACCACCGCCCTCCTCTAGTCAACACCAAACTCATTCAAGGCATTCATAGTCAATAAAATTTTTTTATTCCCAACCCAAAATGATAAATATCTTTTAATTATCCTATAAATAATAACTAAGCTACAAATTAACAATTAAATAAAGTGGATGATGAAGATTCCTTCCACACTAACGAGCATTAGCAGAGTAATGAAGAACAAGGTGCTGCAATTTTTAAACAATTATAAACCTCCTTGAAACTCTATGTGGACCTTAAATCTAACCACCAAATTGGTGTCATCGTCAAGCTTCCACCACCTGTACTGACCACATCTCTAAAATCAGATCTGATTCGTTCATCGTCCATCATCTTTATTTCCCCTCTCTCAAGCTTCAATCAACCCTCACCCCACCTGTGACCGCCACCACCAACCACTATCTTCATCTCACTACCACCTATGACGGTCACCATCGACCACCATCTCTAAAATCAAATCTGATTTGTTAACCGCACAAATCTTCATCTCCCCTCTCTCTAGCTTTGTTCATCACCGACCATCAGATTCATTACAGATCTAAAAATGCAGGTTCATCACCGACCACCACTTTTTTTCAAATTTAAAACCCTCGATGATGGTGAAGAAGACACTGTAGGTGGAGGTGGTGCCTGATTACAGTGATGGAGGTGATAGCGGTGGCTGGTGGTGGTTGGTGATGGTGGTGGTGGCGGCAACTTATGGTAGATGAGTTCGAGAGAGATAGGATGAGAAAGAGATAAGTTATGTTTCATTCTTTAAAAACATATTAGTATTATATATCCTTGAATGAGTTCAGGTGTTGACTGGAGGAGGGTGGTGATGATGGTGGCATGTGGTGGTGGTGGCGGTGATAAAGAGAGGATGGTTGTGTATGCGTGTGTGTGAGAGAGAGAGAGGATGTGTGTGTGTTTTTTTATAACATTGTTTTTTATTTTTATTTTTAATCGTAAAAGGAGTTTTGAAATAAAATGGCAAGTTGAAAAGTTTATAATGAAAACGCCAAAAATACCCTTGGTTAAAACTAGGATGTTTAGACGAAGTTAGGTAATGTGATCAAAATGGCAAAAAAATGGAAAACTCAAGGACCCATAGGAGAAGAAAAACTATTTGGACTAAAATGGCTAGTTGGGACAAACCTCAGGGACTAAAATGGCAATTTACTCTAGTGTTATTGAATAAGCTGTTTGAAGATTGTTGTGGAACAGTTGTTTTTGGGATATTTTGAAGATCTGCTACTATTCTTCGAAAATTTCGTTGAAGATTATCCCCTGTTTGCTTGGAAAATTTTGGAATAACTGTTAACATATTTTTCGAGATTACTGTTTCCACGTTTAACAGATTTGGAGATAAAACTAAAGTTTACAATATATTAGAATCGCTGATTATTCGGAAGTTTGTTTTTATCTGATTAATTTCTGTTTTGTAGGTTTCGAAAAGGTTTTTCGAAAAGCTACTATTTTGAAGTGTTGGAGCTGATTTCGAACAAGTTATTCGAATAGTCTTTTCGAACAAGTTTTCGAATAAACTTTTCAAGTAACATTGTTTTGAAAATTCACTAAAGGTTTTCGAGTTTGGAGGATTTCGTACAAGCTACTATATCGAGTTGTGCTGGGTTTTCGAACAAGTTACTGTTTCGAGTTGTGCTGGGTTTTCGAGCAAGTTATCATTTCGAGTTGTGCTAGGTTTTCGAAAAAATTATTGTTCGAGTTGTGCTGGGTTTTCGGATTGTGCATTGATTTTGAAACGTTACTGTTCTGAAACCGTTGGACTGTTAACAATTTTTATAATATACCTTAAGTTTATCTGGTAATTTAAAAATGATGAACATGAATGGACTGATGACGACAACGGATCTGACCAATGCCACTTTAGCTGCTATTAAATCATAAACCTTGGCTTTTCATCAGGAGTTGGATCAATCATCCGTACAACAACCAAAGTTCCTAGACTGCTCTATGGTGATGATTACTATGAGTGGAAGTTTAGATTTGAACAATATTGTAAGGCGAAGGAACCTGGTTTCTAGAGATGTATTAGAGATGGACCTCGTACTATGATGTACTCTACAGAGGCTGATCCAGTGACTCAGATTCCAAAACCTAAAAATCTATGGTCAGCAGAAGATCACAAAATAGAAGAAGAAGAAGAAGAAGAAGAAGAAGAAGAAGAAGAAGAAGAAAGAAGAAGAAGAAGAAGAAGAAAAAGCCTAGGTAATCCTAACAATGGCACTTAGACCAGATATTTCTATTACAGTCAGAAATTGCAAAAAATGCTCAGGAAGTGTGGAATGAGTTAAAGAATCTGTATGAAGGGAATGCAGATATGAAGGCGGGTCTCTCAAATTGTGAAACAATAGACAATCAGATCAGAAGGTTTGTTAAGCTGGTCTCTCAAATGATAACTGCTGAAATCACCGTTACAAATAATGGTATGAATCATCAACTTTCAAACTCTCTGCCAAAGACTAGGATGATGATGTAGACATGATCAAAAGGACGAAGAACTTGAATGATGTCACACTCATGGAATTGATTGCCACTATCAAGGCGTGTGAAATTGACAATCAACAGAGATATTTGAATCATAAAAGTAGCATGATGGCTGCAGGATTGACTGGTTCTAATGCTACTCTAGTCTCTCAAACTCATCCCAATATTGTGTTTAATCTAGTTTGTAGTCAAAACTCAAATGCAACTCCAAACATCGATTACAGCCCATTAACCCAAACTCCTAAATCCAACTATGTGTATGGTATCTCTCTTCCAATCCAACAAGTTTGTGTCAACAGTTCTACACCTCATACTCAACCACAGTTCCCAAACATGGTTTATTGCCCTGCAACCCCTTCACCATCTCAAGGTGCCACTTCTTCTACTATAACACAAAATACAACATTCTTGACCAAACAAAATGAATAAAAATTTGGCCCTTGCCGCTTCCATGATTAACAGTTTACATGCTTTCCTAGTAGGTGATTTTTTGCCTCCATCTCTTTTAGCTACTAACAATGACCAAGTTGTTGAAGAAGATGTGAAAGTTCCAGGTCTGGTGGGTTTAGACAAAAGCTTGGATAGGATAAAGCTAATTCGGTAAAAATCTCGTAAGATAATTATAAGTAGAAGGATTCCATTCATACCGAAAGAGCATACATCGTTTACAAGTTGGAGAGAGCATCATGCAATCTCTCCAAGCATTTCCCTTAAATTCTCCAAAACTTATCAACTATGAACACATGAGCACTATATATACATGAGGTTTGGGATAGACGAGCTTATCCGTGCATATGAGTTTGTCCTTGCAGATGAGCTTCATCCGTGCAGATGACTCTCATCCATACGAACTACTCTCATCCTCTCCAAAGTTTTGTGTTCGTATCTCAACTATCAACTACACAATATTCAAGACACGCTCTATCTAGCCTATTCGCACAGTGGCGGACATACATATATGCACAGATTCCATATCTCCTCATTGATTGATGATTCGGGTTTGCAATATCTCCAATAAGTTCCCCCTGAATGAATCTTCAATTCTTTGTTTGCACGGTTCCTGACCTCCTCTGATTTGCTTAACTACAATCTTCACGAATAATCACCAACTTGAAACTAATCAATGCAACATCTTCATTTAACGTTAATCACATCCGCGTTCGGTTTTTGATTTACCACTTCAGCTCAAATCTTAATCTTCAAAAACCTAACTGGCAACGCTAGAAACTTTGAACACCGCACTCATAAACTTTAAATATGTGAATACCCATGAAAATTTGATATCCGGTCTTCCGTAATCGTCTTTATGCACACTCCTGAATAACTGATCAATGTAAATGGTAATATTCACAATCAGCAAATCTTCATTGGATAACAAATCATCTGGTAACACATTGTGATCTAAAGAAACATTCTTCCAATGATCAAATTCACATTCTTCCTCTTCAGCCACAATGATAGATGAATAGCCTTCTCCGTTAGTCCCAACAGCAACTTAATAAACAAACATCATTATTCCCCGATGGTTAGTCTAAAAAACAACTCATCTGCTTGAAGCTTAACCATTCTGACACTTTAGACTATCACAGAACAGTCGTGTATCTAATATCTTGAAAGCTCTCTAATATCTTTAAAGTGTCGACACTTCTGATGCATCACTCCTTTAACGCTAATCCTACTAACTAGCTTGTACAAAGACGAAGACAAAGACATCAATCTTAACACAAAATTTAGAATCTAAACTTCATATGATCATGGACTAAAGAATTAAGATACTCTACATCCCTAGACACTTTGTCAAAACCACTAGAATACTGTTGCACTTTTTCCTGTCTGAATTTCCAAAAATGTCTAATATTTTAAAAATTTATTCCCCCTCATTTATGGAAAATTCTGACATCTCTAAACTGTTCACTGAATTTCCCCCTCAAATTTGGCAAAGTCAGTCCCCTCTATTCTTTGAAAAACTCAACTACGTGGAAAATGTGACATTTTGCTCCACAAAAGTCCGTTTTTCATCAACACGGATATTTCGATTTGGCCATTAATAGTCATTTTACCCAAATGATAAACATTTTCTGTAGGTAACCATGACTACCCTACTAACTTCAACACTCTATGATCTCATCATCATATCTATTCTCGAAAATATTTTCAACCACCAAATTTTATTCCCCCTAATTTTTAGACATTTTTGACTCATTCATGCGGATGAGAAATTTTCATTTATGCGGATGAAATGATTTTGGGACGAATTAGTCTGGTTCGTGCGGATGAGTTCTAGTTCGTGTGAATGAATGCTTATCCATGCGGATGAAGGTTGATTCGTGTGAATGAATTACTAGTTCGTGCAGATGAACTCCATTATTCAAACAGATCAGGCTCATTCATGTGGATGAATGACTCCTGTGCATGAAACTTACTCGTATGTTCGAAACGTCTCTGCTCACTTTTTTGATCTAAAATCTCTATTTCTTCGAATTTTATGATGATTCTTCCATAGACATGGTCAAAATTCATTATTGATCAATCCTATGGTTTCAATTTTACTTTTTATCCGTGAATTGACCGTTAATTTGATGTTTTCATCTAAAAACCCATAATATGCACTAACAAGATGTGGAGGAGATGGACGTGTCATGGAATATGGCTCTGGTGGAATTTAGAGTTGAAATATTCAAGAAGAAGTATGGCCGACGTCCAATGTCAAATCTGCGTTATGGACCTACTAAAGACAAGCTAACATGCTAAAGATGCCATGAACAAGGTCATTTTGCTAGCGACTGCAAGAAGGTGCCTGCAGGGTACGTTCCAAGACAGACTGCCACTACTCAAAATCCTGTAAGAACAATGGTTCCTGTTACACCTGCGTAGACATCTTCAAGTTCAGGAGAAAGTGGAACAGGAAAAGCTTTGATAGTTCAAGAGCACCAAGGATTTAGCTGGTCGGATGCAGTAGCACAAGTGGAAGCACTCAAACCTTCTGAAGTAGCACCAACAAATCATTGAATGATAGCTCAGACTAATGAACCAAGATCGCTCTCTTACATGGTAAACACTCTTTTATGTTCTGATCTTTTTAGAAGTAAACTTGCACAGATAAGAGCCCATAACTCTAATCTATTTAACAATTAAAATAGTGCAATGACTAAGTGCATCAACCTTAGAGAAAGCAACAAGTTGCTTGCTGAAAAGGTTGAAGCACAAAAGAAGGACACAGCTCAGCTTCACAAGGATCTTAACCAACAACAATGTTGGGTCTATGATTATAAAAATAAGCTTAATGAAAAAAACATGAAACTCGATTCTGTGAGAGCTGTGCTAGATCTCCTGACTGACAAGTATCAACAAAATGAAATAAATATAAAGAAGTTTGATACATCCAGTGACACTGTTCAAAACTTGTGTAATGTGCAATTGGCATACAAAGTGAAAAAAGGGAAGGGTTTAGGGTACAATCAGGTTCCTCCTCCATATAATCATAATTATTCTAGAATGCCCACCACCGAGCAAGATCTAGAAAATGAGAAAAAATATGATGTATGGTAAACCAAGTGATTGTTTCTTGGGAACCGTTAAAACCAAAACATGCTAGATCAACTAATTTTAAAAAATCCATGGACTTTCTTAAGACCTTGAATTCAGCTCAAAATGTCTGAAATAAATCAGTTAAGTTAAGATGTCAAAAGGGGGCGATCAGGGAAATTTTTCCAATTGTGATTATGTGAATAATACTAACAGATCGAGTTCATGTGTATAGTCAGTGATTATTGAGGATCAGTCTGAAGGGGAAGATGAAATGCATTCGAGTGCTACTTTTGATTCGAATGCGTCGTTATATGTTGAACATGATCTTTATGTTTTGAACTTCATTAACTCTATGCTTGGTGAAATTGATGGTTTTTCTGAAAATGTTGCTCAGACTGATATTTTAGATTCTATGGTTTCAAATTCTCAATGTGATCAAAATGTTTTACAAGAGGAGACTGTTACATCTTCTGATGAATCAGCAGCGTCAATTTCAGGTGACTCCGACAAATGTTCGAGTATATCTGATACATCATCTAATGCGAAAATGATGTGATTGAAAATATTGTTTTGCATGAGTGTGTAAATGATAGTGAGACAGTTGAAAGGAGGGATCATCGGATTTCGGCACTAAGCCTGAAAATCAGACTGATAATTCTTGTATGTTGGATGATGAGCAAAATCTTTCTAAGGATTCAACTATTTTGTTGAACTAGAATACACTATTTTAGAAACAAGTGTGGACTCAAATGTCAAAAATGATAATTGCCTATCATCTAACAAACCAGAATCATCTGTCGTGCACAATCAGATTCTACAGAGGAGGTTTCTAAAAATGATATTTCTTAAAAACCTAATCCTCTAAAGAAGAAGAGATTACATAAAAACAAGAAATGTAACAAAAAGGGTATACAAGTTGAAAATTTGTTGAGAAAGCAATGGAAAAACAAAAACAAAAACCAATTCAGAAGCAAGATGAAATGCAGCCAAAGGGTAAAGTTATCAAAACTCACTCTTGTGCTTATGATTGTGAGTAGGTTTCATCTAAATCCGAACATGCGCATAAACAATTACCACCAAGCAGCCATAGGAGATATAATCAGCTCCCTAGAATAACACTAGCTGAACTAAAAGTCTTTTTCTTGAAAAGAAAAACTTGTTTTAATTCACCAAGCAACCAGAAGAGATATAATCAGCTCCCTAGAATAACACTAGCTGAACTAAAATGTCTTTTTCTTGAAAAGACAAACTTGTTTTAATTGTGAAATTCCAGGGCACATAGCTAGAAATTGTGTTTATCGTCCTTACTTTCCCTACCATGCAAGGAATGCACACCACCAGACGGCTATGCCTTATCGTCCACTAGAGATCAATTCACAAGAGCTAAGCAATCTGATGGAGATTGGAATCTAGCAAAGAAACAAAATTGAAAATTCTCAAATATGCAAAGTTTCTAGAGTCACTCAAATAAAAATGGTGTCTTTTCTGAAACGAAAAGTTTTCCTAACATATATGACTCTAAAATCTTGAAACCTAAAATTCTCGCTAGATCTCCGTCTTAGACTTCACAAGCATCACAATCATCTCCATCTTCATAAACCTCTAATACTGCTAAAAATGATATGATTTTTCGCTAGGTTTCTTATAATGATAGTAATGGTCAACCCAGATCAATAATGGCCTAGGTTTCAATTTCTAATTAATCCTATTATATGTGCAGGAACGGATATGGAGGGCTATCATCAAACTTTGGTACGTCGATAGTGGTTGTTCCAGGCACATGATAGAAGACATTTCCTAGTTAAATGACATAAATATTCGATGGTGGATTTGTCGACTTCATGGAAGGTGAAACTAGTAGAATTACCATGAAGGGTACCGTTTGAAACGGGGTTCTCAACTTTACAGAAGTAAATTCTATTCAAGAACTAAAACATAGTCTTTTGAGCATCTCTTAGATGTGCGATAAAGGCTTGTCGGTTCATTTCACCACGAAGGGTGTTGTTGAGTTGAAGCCAGGATTATGATATCGGATGGATGGCTCCTCATTGAAGTCGAAAGAAGGGGTAACACCTACTCACGTTTTGACTGTCCAAAAGGATGGATTGACCTGTTTTGACAGTTGACTTGTTGACTTTGGTTGACCGTTGACTTGGTCCTTTTAATGTGCTGAGTATTGGAGGAAAGGCTTACTGTCTGGTTATAACTGACGATTTCTCACGTTTCATTTGGGTGTTTTTCTTGGAACACAAGAGTCAAACTACGAAGTTGATAAAACAGTTTATTACTCTCATGGAAAATCAGGAAAATGAGAAGGTAAAGGTTATTCGATGCGATAATGGAACAAAGTTCAAGAATGCAAACCTCAATATCTTATGTTCCTCAAAGGGAATTGACCGTCTGTATAGTGCAGCTCGAACTCCTCAACAAAATGGAGTTGCTTAAAGGCATAACAAAACTCTCATTGATACTACACGCACGATGCTGATAGATTCTGGCCTTCCATTTATCTTTCGGGTAGAAGTAATGAACACAGCGTGTTATGTTTAAAATCATGTTTTGATCAACAAACGACACATGAAAACGACATATGAAATTGTTGAAGGACAAAAGCCTTTTGTTAAGCATTTTAGAACCTCTAGTTGTCCTTGTGTACTTCTGCTTATGGACGCAAGGGAAAAATTGAAGTAAGAGGGGATCCATGTTATTTGATTGGCTATTCTAAACATACTTCATATCGTTTTCACAACAAGATCAAAAAGCAGATTGTGGAAACCTACAATGTGGTTTGGCTTGAAGAAAATCCCAAATATGCACGCATTGGACCAGACTGGTTATATGATTATGCCTCCTTGTTTACGTCTATTATGGTTTTGCCTGAAGTTATTGCAGATGTAGGTGTTTCAAATACAATGAGGACTATTACGATTACAGAGGAAGATGATACTAGGCTGTTGCAAGACTCGTTGAAGAAGCTGACTATGGATCCACCGGGATTTCACGAAGTAGAGAAAGCACCTCTTGTCTAACCGATTCAGGAGGGGGTTTCTAAATCTTATACTCAGTCAAGTTACCCTAAAGACGCAGTTCAAAACACTGAAGCTACCTCACAACGGACAAATGAGGGAATCTCAAATCCACATGTCCAAGGAACTTCAATGTTTCTAGAGCTAATTCCGTCTGAATGCACTGTTGATCCGCCGGTGGACAATAGTGCTGTTGTAACTAATTGGGGGGGGGGGGGTGAACTAGGATAGCATCACAGAGTTTTTCAAACTTGCAAATGAATTGGCAAGCACCTTTGATGGCAATACCACAACGGATTCAAGGAGATCATCCGATCAAGAATATATTTGGTCCCGTAGATGCTGGTGTTCAAACCCGTAGTCAATCAGGGGACATCAATACATGTTAATACTCTTGTTTATTTCTCAGATTAAACCTAAGAGCAATAAGGTTGATTTGAAGGAACATGGATGGGTCGATGGAATGCATGAAGAGCTCAATCAGTTTGAAAAAATGGGAGTATGGAAGTTAGTGAAACTACCTCAAGGAAAACATGCTCTCGGAACACCCTAAGTGTATTGAAACAAGCAAGATGACATTAGTGTGACTGTGAGAAATAGAGCACGGTTAGTGGTACAGGGTTTCAGGCAGATTGAGTGACTGGATTATGATGAATTGTATGCGCGGGTGGCTAGACTTGAAGCCATACGTACTTTCTTGGCATATGCGTGCTATATTGTCTTTATTGTTTACCAAATGGATGTCAAAACAGCGTTTTTGTACGGGAACGTGAAAGAGGAGATATATGTCGCACAACCACCTAGGTTTGTTGATCTAGAAAAGCAAGGCTGCCACACCCCCTATAATTCCATCACATTAGAGCTGGGCGTGAACTAAACTGGTATCTTCATTGCACAACGAAAGTAAATGTGAGTGCTAAGACTTCTAGTAAGTGAACGCCCGCTAAGTACTCGAATCCCTATGGGTTCTCCTATTCCAACCGTGCCATACTTGTAATTGTAACCTGAGAAAGAACATGCGAAAAGTCAACATAAAGTTGGCGAGTTCATAGTTTGTCTGTTTTGTTTCAAATGAATCATACGACGTTTGAAAATCTTGCATTTGAAAAACCGGTTTGTGGGACCATAATATCCCAAAGCATTTGAAATGTCATATCTGTATAACAGTATTGAAATGTTTTCTGTGCTGTTCGTAAACCGTTGCACATAACTGTTATGTTTCTAAACCGGTGATAAAATGTTTTCAATCGTATCTGTAAACCGGTATTGAAATGTTTTCTGTTATGATTGTACACCGGTATTGAAATCAAAGTATGTAGGATGCCTATGGAATATAAGGATCTGTCAGTGTGTAGCTAATACACTGACCTATGTGCCATAAGTAAGTAACCAACTCGAGACAACTCTGACATCATTGGGATCACAAAAGCACTCCTAACCGGTTACAAACCAAGAGTGGAACGTGTCTCAAACTCGATAGATCTATACCTTTTGCACCTTGGTCACTACGTGATTAATGGTTACTATTGTCATCATCCTACTTACGCACAATGATCTGTCATCATCTAATCCCGTAGCTACATACCAATTGTTAAAAACCTGTGTTTTCGATGTGTATGAACGGGCCTCGCCCTTCATATGATTTCATTCCTTATACTTTTGATCTTGGGCCTAGCCTATGTCATTTGTGTTATTGGGCCATGTCCATGTTATCCGTGTTATTGGGTCTCGCCTATGTTATCCGTGTTATTGGGCCTCGCCTATGTTATCCGTGTTATTGGGCCTAGCCATGTTATAAATAAAATTGGGGCCTAGCCCCCTAGTTGTGACTAAGACAATCCCGTCATTAGTCATGAAACTCATGCATGTTTCGAAAAGCCTTGTATTGCTGTGAAAAACCGGAAAATTTAGCCTAACCATTCATAAAACATCGTGTTTGTTGAAATATGTATGTAATATGGTTTAGAAATATGTGATTTCTATTTATCCAAACACTGTTTGTTTTTTCAAAACTTGCATGTCTTTTCACCCCCGAAAACATTTATAAAAATGTAAAATGGTAAAAAGTGGGGGTTATGAATTCACCTTGATATCCTTGTGCAAAGCTAGCTTAATGTGATTCCATAATGTCATCTCCACAACGTGGCTTGCTAACATGAAATCTAAGACATTCCTAAAATGAAATAACTCATAAGTTTCTAAATATAACGTACCTTAACTACGCGTCACCGAGCACTACCGAATCGTTAACCATACGATTCTATGAAAGTGTTATGGTCTTGTCTCGGAATAACCAATCAATGGTTTTCTTGGAAACGACTTAGTTTCCGAGCGATTTGAAATATATGTTTATATATAAACATAATTATATTTCATGAAATCGTATTAGTCGTTATATACATTGACGGATAATAGTACGACTCTTCGTACTTTTCGTAAGATGTAATACATAAATACTTGTAAGTATATACCCGTATATGTAAAGCGCTTCGTATCCATTCAATAGTCTTGCAAACCGAAAACGTTGTTCATCTTGAACGTTATTGTATAAGTTAAGTGTTTGGATCCCTTGCGTATTTTAAATATGTTGGCATTTGTTTCGCATTTTTGTTTTAATATATATACACTTCTTTTATATATATTTTGTATCCATCAAGTAGGTTTGATGAACAAGTTTGATCTATCGTCCCCCGAGTGTATCCATGAGCAAGCAGATGCTCTTTCAAGGTCACATACCATGCACGAGGTGCTTGGTGCAACCCAACAAAGCCTTGTTTAACTTGTAGGCATAGCCTTGCTTTTCTAGATCAACAAACCTAGGTGGTTGTGTGACATATATCTCCTCTTTCACGTTCCCGTACAAAAACGCCATTTTGACATCCATTTGGTAAACAATAAATACAATATAGGATGCATATGCCAAGAAAGTAAGTATGGCTTCAAGTCTAGCCACCCGCGCATACACTCATCATAATCCAGTCACTCAATCTGCCTGAAACCCTATACCACTAACCGTTCTTTGTTTCTCACAGTCACACTAGTGTCATCTTGATTATTTCAATACGCTTAGGGTGTTCCGAGAGCATGTTTTCCTTGAGGTAGTTTCACTAACTTCCATACTCCCAGTTTTTTCAAACTGTTTGAGCTATTCATGCATTACATCGACCCATCCATGTTCCTTCAAATTAACCTTAATGCTCTTAGGTTTAATCTGAGAAATGAAACAAGAGTATTAACATATATTGATGTCCCCTGATTGACTACGGGTTTGAACACCAGCATCTACGGGACCAAATATATTCTTGATCGGATGATCTCCTTGAATCCGTTGTAGTATTGCCGTCACAGGTGCTTGCCAATTCGTTTGCAAGTTTGAAAAACTCTGTGAAATTATCCCAGTTCACTCCCCCTCATTAGTTACAACAGCACTATTGTCCACCGGCGGATCAACAGTGCATTCAGATGGAATTGCCTCTGGAAACGTTGAAGTTCCTTGGACATGTGGATTGAGATTCCCTCATTTGTCTGTTGTGAGGTAGCTTCAGTGTTTTGAACTGTGTCCACTTGATTGAGTATAAGATTTAGAAACCGCCTCTTGAATCGGTTAGACAAGAGGTGCTTTCTCTACTTCGTGAAATCCTGGTGGATCCATAGTCAGCTTCTTCAACGAGTCTTGCAACAGCCTAGTATCATCTCCTCTGTAATCGGAATAGTCCTCATTGTATTTGAAACACCTACATCTGCAATAACTTCAGGAAAAACCTTAATAGACGCAAACAAGGAGGCATAATCATATAACCAGTCCGGTCCAATGCGTGCATATTTGGGATTTTCTTCAAGCCAATCCACATTCCACAATTTGCTTTTTGATCTTGTTGTGAAAACGATATGAAGTATGTTTAGAATAGCCAATCAAATAACATGGATCCCCTCTTACTTCAAATTTTCCCTTGCGTCCATAAGCAGAAGTAGACAAGGACAACCAAAGGTTCTGAAATGATTAACAAAAGGCTTTTGTCCTTCAACAATTTCATATGGCGTTTTCATGTGTCGTTTGCTGATCAAAGCATGATTTTAAACATAATAGGCTGTGTTCATTACTTCTGCCCAAAAGATCAATGGAAGGCCAGAATCTATCAGCATCGTGCGTGTAGCTTCAATGAGAGTTTTGTTATGCCTTTCAGCAACTCCATTTTGTTGAGGAGTTCAAGATGCACTATACAGACGGTCAATTCCCTTTGAGGAACATAAGATATTGAGGTTTGCATTCTTGAACTTTGTTCTATTATTGCATTGAGTAACCTTTACCTTCTCATTTTCCTGATTTTCAGTGAGAGTAATAAACTGTTTTATCAACTCCGTAGTTTGACTCTTGTCTTCCAAGAAAAACACCCAAGTGAAACGTGAGAAATCATCAGTTATAACCAGACAGTAAGCCTTCCTCCAATACTCAGCATATTAGAAGGACCAAGTCAACAAAAGTCAATGGTCAACCAAAGTCAACAGTCAAAACAGGTCAATCTATCCTTTTGGACAGCCAAAATGTGAGTAAGTGTTACCCCTTCTTTCAACTTCAATGAGGAGCCATTCATCCGATATCACAATCCTGGCTTCAACACAACAATACCTTCGTGGTGAAATGAACCGACAAGCCTTTATCGCACATCTTTATCCATTTGAGCGTTAAGCCTTTCAACATATCGGAGTAGATCCTAGTCTTTTCAGCTATGACACCTTACATGTGTTAATCAAGCCCTTTAACACGAACATTTATTTCATTTCCGTCAAATATTTCTCCCCCTAAATTTGTGCAAAAGTTAAATACTTTATGCCTAAATTTAGTTGCAAGTCAAAACCCCTTTTTTAATAAAAATTGGTCAGTCGGTGAAACATATCATTTTCAAAACATCTACACTCACTTTAAATCTAGAGTTGCTCATAGGTTTTGTAAAAAGATCCATTGTATTTGCATCATAGTGGATCTGCTCAAGTTTAACAAGTCCTCTGTAATAGCAATCTCTAATAAAATGAATTTTGATATCAATGTGTTGGGTTTTGTAGTGAAAAATAGGGTTTTTTACAATTTGGATAGTGGCATCATTATCACAGGATATAGTAGTGTTAAGATGAGTCTAACCATAGTCCTGAAGCTGGTGTTGCATCCAGACAACCTGGGAATAGCAAGCAGAAGCTGCACACATATTCTGCTTCCGCATTTGAGAGCAACACAGTTTGGTGCTTCTTACATTGCCAAGAAATGAGTCTTTCTCCCAAGAACTAGCATCCAGCTGATGTTGACTTCTTGTCCCTGTCTGTACCTCTTAAGTTACTATTTGAAAAAGCAAACATATCAAAGTTCGAATTTCTAGGATACCACAGTCCAAGATTTGGAGCTCCTTTAAGTTATCTAAAGATTCGTTTAACAGCAGTAAGATGAGAAAGTTTAAGGTTAGCTTGATAACGAGCACATTGATAGACGGCAAACCTGATATATGGCCGACTTGCAGTCAAGTACATCCATGAACCAATCATAGACCGGTACAGTGTCTGACTAACAGGACTTCCTTCAGCATTCTCATTCAACAACGGCCGTTTTGCTATGGGCGAGTCCATAGGCTTTCAACTTGTCAGCTTGAATTTGGCAAGAACGTCATGAACATATTTCCGTTGATGAATCAACATCCCTTGTTAATTTTGAAGAACTTTCAGACCCTAAAACATCGTCATTTCTCCTAATGAACTCACTTCAAAGTTCTTCTTCATGACCTCTTCAAACTCCTTACACAAACTTTTATCAGTCGAGCCAAAGATAATGTCATTCACATAGATTTGAACAAGTTCGTTGTCAACTCATTTGATGAACAACGTTTGATCTATCATCCCCCAAGTGTATCCATGAGTAAGCAGATGCTCTTTCAAGGTCACATACCATGCATGAGGTGCTTGGTGCAACCCATACAAAGCTTTGTCTAACTTGTAGGCAGAGCCTTTGTGACAACCGACGTTTTTCGGTTATATTGAACGCATAACAAACATTAATACCATCATAACTAGCGTAATTAGATGTAAATTAACTTGACCAGGCCTCTGGAGAGCCTAGGAACGTCTACTTGATTCACGTTACGTGATTTTGCGATAATCGAGAACCTTAACTTGAAATTAAACTTTAAGCGAACTAATGCCGAACAAATACTGACAACACCTAAAATATGAATTTTGTACTTGTATTTATCATACATCTATAATTATGCGATATATTTGGATTGTCAGACGTCGCAAAGCACAACCCAAAAGTTACGAAAAAAACCGGGACGCACCGACGATGAAACGGAAGTCATGGACTAGAGTTACGTCTAAATATTAATATATTATGATATATTTGGCTTCGTTTTCAAATTTTAATGCTCACAATCGAAATCGGACCGAAAAACGAACATGAAACGATAACCGTAGAGATTTCACGCGAATTTTGACGCAACCAACTGATTAACACGTCAAACACCGACCTTCGATATAATTTTAAGCGTTTTCGAGTCTGAGTAAGTAAATTGCGGCACTACACGACGTTCGGGTTTCAAAACAGGCTGTAGAAAGGTGTCTAGGCTTAGACACGTTAACGGGCTTTGGGCCCGACCAACTTAAAAACCCTAGATATATAAACATCATAGCCCTTCCTTCCCTATTTGAAAACCCTAGCCCCAAGTGAAACCTCTGCTCTCTCTCCCCCAAATCCGGTCCCCGGTCAGACGGCGACGATGATGATGGTGGTGATTGTGTATGGGTTTGGGTTTTGTTGGGCTGGGTCAAGGTATCAACGGCGGCTTCTTGCCGGCCGATGGTAGTGGTGGCAGTGGTGATGTTTGGTTCGGTCTTAGTACGGTTCGGTTGCGGTTCAGATCTGATGTGGATCTTGTTCAGATTGAGTTCAGTTTTTCGGATTACTCGAGTCAGTTTCGGGTCTCGGTTCAGTCAAGTTGGTTCGGTCAGATTTCGGTCGAGTCGACTCAATCAACACCGAGTTGACTCGGTCAACACGAGTCAACTCAGTCACGGATGGTCAAACAATCAACAAACCGCCTCGGTTCAGATTTTGGTTCGGTTTGGTGTTCGGTTCGACGCGGTCAACAACAATCAAGTTAGTCAAATGTGATCAACGAAAGTCAACTGGTCAAACCCGGTCAACACGAAGCAATTCAGTCAAACTTGGTCAAATCCAGTCAACGGGTCAACCCAAGACTCAGAAAAATTAATTACGACGCAAAATTTATTTATATTAGTTTATATAAATATTGATATTATTTAGCGTGCAACCGAGCTCAAACCGACCCGCTAACGATTACATATCGCCAACATTTTAAAATAACAATCGATCTGACTACGTTACTCGCGTATATTATTAGTTAAAACCGAACTGACGTCATATATATAAATTGGAGTTATAATTGGCGAAACATTATATTTGAAGCATGACGAGAAGTTATATATTTTGTTATATTGGCTATTGCGTTTTGATAATTAAATCGACAACTTGTGTTGTCGGGATCGTCCAAAAACAAAGGAAACTCTGCCCGTTTTTCGTAAAAATACGTTGCACGAAACTCATATTTCAAAGACAAAAACATCCGATTCAAGCGATTGTTATGAAATAGATATTGATATATATTTATTTTGACGACACCATTGTAACTTACAAAGATAAGCCGATAACTTTACAACGAGCGTAATTACAAGATGACAAGATTTGGCTAGCCATTATGAAACAAATATGGTTATTAGTATTTACTTCAAAGTTCGAAATTCTGAAATTTGATTTCAAACATCGATAATTTATTCGAACGATGATATAAAAATAAGTATACTTTTCATATTTATTTCAAACGCCAAAATTTCCGAACACTTATGCAAGATAAATACAAGGTGTGTAATATTTCAAACGACGGAATTCAGAAATATATTTAAGACATCCGGAATGCGAAAATCGTATAAAACGAATATATATATATATATATATATTGGAATGTCGAGACTTTGAATACTTTTATAAAATAAATATAGTTATATTTATTCCAAACGTCGACCACTAGAATACCTTCGAATGCTGTTATAACAATAACATATTTAAAATACGCAAGGGATCCCCTTTTCTCTTAAATTTTTTCGGTTTATAACTCTCGGGGGGAAATACATGTTTTCGATGGTATCCCAAATTGCTAGCACATATATACAGGTTTAGCTATGGAATAAAATATTAGATCATGTGCGAATAGGGTCTCTCTAAAGTGCCATTAATCTTTTATAAGACCGAGAAACAAGAGTGGTAGATCTATCGGGTGTAGCGAGCCCAACTCATGGGTCCTTGTGTGGCCACATGTAGTGCTTTTGTTGTCCCAGCCGGGTGGACCGGAAGAAATCGTCTAGGGTGAGTACTTCCTATGTCGTTACACATATTAATGTCCTTGCAAAACATTAATGATCATCAAGTTCATTGACGCTTTACATACCACATATTTTCATATATGAACTCTCAAATGTTTATAAGATTCATTTGGTGCGCACACAAAACGCATGAACTCGCCAACTTTTGTTGATGTTTTAAACTTACATGTATTTCAGGAAATTGAAGTGGATCTTGGTGCAGTCGTTTACGAAGTTTTCAAGGTTACTATAGTCGATGTCATCCGTATTTTGGAGGGTTTGGTCTATATATTCCATCTTCAAACGGAATATAGGATGCAAAGCCTTACGTTTTAAAAGTTATTTTGGACAAGTCTTTTGTAAACTGTAACTCACCTATGATGTCTTTTATCTCCAAACAACTTGTGGCTTGTAATGTTTACATTTGGTGAATGGATGAACATCATGCATGTTTTTTTATTTCATATAGTTGTTTACTCATACCGAATTCGATGAAAACTAATCAAGTTCACACCGCGTGCTTCCGCCTATGAACGGGTGTGACAGATTGGTATCAGAGCTTTGATTGTAGTGAGCCAGGATTCCTTCTCGAGTCTAGTCTACAATCATTAGGATCCTCTCATGAAAACATTTTGATTCTGAAAACGGTTTTCATTGCATATACAGAAATGCAAGATCCACTAATAAAGCTCTTTTTCAAACAAATAATGCAAGGATATTACTTGGGGCATAGTCTATATGGGATAGACTTGCAAAACAATATTGACTCACACAAACCAATGTGATTTCACTTTATATGATTGCATGCTTATATATGTAATAACTAATAATATTATTTGTTGATAATATATACATGTTGTACGAAAAATTTTGCCAGGGTACGATGGCATCTTCGGCCAGTAGCGACATCTATGATGACGCATCAGAGGACGATTACCCACCTGTTATTGAGATCATATCTTCTTCAGATGAGTCGGACCCCGAGGAGGACGCCGACTACGCCTCTAACGATGCTATGATGGAAGACGCTCCGGTAGCGGACGACGTGATAGCTGTGGGGCCACAGCTAAATGACTTTGTGATTATGGGACATCCCAACGATGCCCATATCGTCGACTACTTTCCGCTAGATGTCATACCTATTGCTGCCGTTCCACCTCTCTTTATTCTGTCCGAGGAGGACGAGGTCCCCGTCTTTCATGTAGACCAGCTGGACGATGATATTGGCGATGGCGAGGTCATTGACATTGCTATTCTGGAGGTTTCCTCACCCATTGTTTCTATTGTAGCCATCTTTTCATCTGATGTGCACGACAGCGCATCCTCCTCTACTATACGCCGCGCGGGACTGCGGGCGTATGCGACGGATAGCAGCTTTGATACCATTCCCATTGCCACCCCTGTTCCTACACCGATCCCTACTTCCACTACTACCCCACCAGCTACTCCTACATCGCGACACACTCCTGATATCCCTGCCCCTCCTCATGCCCCGAACATACCTACTCCTCTGGTCGACACCCCACTGCCCAACAACCTTTATTCATTGAGACCCCTTCCTCATACCGGTCCATCTGTCATTTTCACTCACGAGATACCAGCACCATGTCCTGGAGAGGGATCTTCATGCCAGCCATTCCAGTCACCTACTTGTTTGTCCCCGTCAGACCCTTACCATCCCAGTCACCATCCTACCTACACCAGGGACGATCTCGTTCAGTCCCTACAGCTGTAGATTCAGCTCCTGTCCCATAAGGTCTGGGAGTTGGAGCGTTTCCGTGATACTTTGCCACACCCACCACCTGCTTACCCACCACCATCTACTCCACCACTATCGTCATCACCACCACCCCCGTCTCCACCACACTTGCATCCACATTTTGGCCTTAAGGCTCGTGTGCTGACCTTGGAGCAGCGAGCCAACCTCTCTGACACTCGTGTTAGCCGCATGGAGGATGACATGGACCACCTCCATAGTTTGGTTGTTCCTAACCCACCCCCTTCGCCTCCGGCACCGTAGTTTTATTTTATTGCAGGTACTAATTATGGGATTAGAAGACCCGCTTTTGATGTATATATGAAGACTAGGTGCAAGCTATCGACACTTGAAGAATTTTGAAGACCGAAGGGGAAGAAAAGATTTTATCACTTTTATGTATTATAAACTTGTATGACCGGGTTTATATACTCCTGTGTCCTTTTGTTTTTCTTACCCGAAAACAATGTAACAAGTTGTCGAATATATATGGAAGCTTGGCATTATGCTTTTCTTCATTGCATATTGTAATTTATCTTATGCATGTCTTATTTTTGTGGATGATGTTTGGTTGACGTGATGATTATTTATTTATTATATATATCTTAGCCGACAATATTTACTATTAAATATTTATCTAACACCATTCGATGACCATTATCAGAAGAGGATGCCACCAAGACGTGGGACTAACGCAAACGCACTACCAACGACTAAGGCTGAACTAAATGAACGCATCTCCCAGGCGATAGCACAATATGAGGCTAACCGCTCTGAACACAGCGGTGGAACTGGAGGTTCATCTGGGGGCAACCCTAATACCGGTAATATTCGGTTGTCTATGACACCACAATATTCTCGTTTATTCCACTCGTGCCTTTGACAATGCTCATTCATAATCTATTCGTACAATGTTTCAGGTTGTTCATACAAGTAGTTTCTGGACTGCAAGCCCCTGAACTTTGATGGCACTGGAGGTGCCGTAGCATTTGTACGCTGGAACGAAAAGATTGATTCGGTCATAAGAATGAGCAAGTGTCCTCCTTATCTAAGGGTCACATATGTTTCTGGGTTATTCGTAGACGGAGCACTATCATGGTGGAATCTTCAAGTCCAAACCAAAGGGGAAGAAGCTGCGTATGCTATGACGCGGGAAGAACTCAAAGAGTTGATGAGAAAGAAATATTGTTCAAGGGCTAAAATTCAAAAACTAGAGACAAAGTTTTGGAATTTGAAGATGATCGAGGCTGATATTGCTGGGTATACGCAATGTTTCCTTGACTTGTCAAGGGTTTTTCCATATCTTGTGGAACCAGAGTTCAAGAGAATCGAGCGATACATTTGGGGACTTGCTCCTGAGACCTTGAGCATGGTTACTTCTTCTAAACCTGCTAATATTAGTGAGGCAATCGAATTGGCTGTTAGTCTCACTGAGGAGGCTGTTCATTTAGGAAAGTCGTCAAGGGCTGGGGCTAAGAAAAAGGAAACTCATGTGGAATCCACGAGTGAGGGAAAACAAAAGTTCACCAACTTTAAGAAAGGAACCCGAGCAAACAACAACAACCAACCCAACAAGTGAAGGGAAATGAACGCACCTAGGGAAGCTAAGTCCTTTCCAGTAACTAATGCAATGTGATAAGTGTAGGTATCACAACTTGGTCCCTTGTAGAAATACCAAGTGTGACAAATGCGGTAAGACCAGGCACAGCAAAGAGACTTGTTGGGTGGGTGATGGACGTGGAAATAGAAATCAAGGAGGTAATGGAAATAACAATCAGGGTGGAAACGGGAATGGAAAAGGTCAAGTATGGTATAGGTGTGGAGAAAAAGGGCATTATCGGAAGGATTGCCCGAAGGAAAGCCAGGCTCGAGGAAGAGCTTTTGTGATAGGAGCTAAGGCTGCACGCCAAGACCCGAACGTGGTTATGGGTACATTTCCTATAAATCAACACTTTGCATCCGTTCTATTTGATACAGGCACCGACTTTAGTTTTATATCTATAGAGTTTAAAAATATTATTGGCCTAGAGTCGAGTAAGCTAGACATTCCATATTCTATAGAATTAGCGTACGGAAAACATATCGAAATGTGAGAAATTATCAGAGGTTGCACACTCGAACTTGGAACGCGAGAATTCTCTATCGATCTTTTACCCGTCAACTTGGGTAGTTTTGATGTAGTTTCAGAATGGATTGGTTGTCCGACAACCGGGCGGAAGCGGTTTGCCATGAGAAAACCATCCGTATTCCTTTACCAGATGAAGAAACATTCATTGTACATGGAGAAAAGCGCGAGACGCCTTTACGAATAATTAATTGCATGAAGGCGCAAAAGTGTCTATGAAAAGGTTGCATAGCCTTCCTCGCTCATGTGATAGACAAAGAAACTAAGAAGCCGAAGTTAGTAGATATTCCGGTCATAAAGGAGTTTCCAGAAGTCTTTTCGGAAGACTTGCCGGGACTGCCTCCACAACGCCAAGTGGAATTTTGCATCGATTTGGTGCCAAGAGCGGCACCAGTGGCGAAGTCTCCTTACCGATTAGCTCCGTCCGAGATGCAGGAGCTATCCACTCAACTTCAGGAATTGTTGGATAAAGGATTTATTAGACCGAGTTTCTTACCTTGCGGAGCTCCAGTATTATTTGTTAAAAAGAAGGACGGGAGCTTACGTATGTGCATAGACTATCGGGAGTTGAACAAACTCACTATCAAGAACCGATACCCCTTACTGAGAATTGACGACTTGTTTGATCAACTAAAAGGCTCAAGCTTCTATTCAAAGATCGATCTACGATCGGGCTACCGTCAGTTGAGGATTCAAGAAGAAAGCATACCCAAAACGACATTTCGAACTCGTTACGGTCACTACGAGTTTCTTGTGATGCCATTTGGCTTAACAAATGCACCGGCGGTGTTCATAAATCTCATGAACCGCACGTGCAAGCCGTATTTAGATAAGTTCGTGATCGTATTTATTGATGAAATATTAATATATTCCAAAATCGAAGGATGATCATGAGCAACATTTACGAACTATCTTGGAATTGTTGAAGAACTAACAGCTTTACGCAAAGTTTTCCAAATGCGAATTTTTGTTTCGCGAGGTATAGTTTCTTAGACACGTGGTGAACGAGAAAGGGATTCATGTCGATCCTTCCAGGATTAAGGCAATGAAGAATTAGGAAGCACCTAAGATGCCGACGGAAGTGCGACAGATTTTGGGGTTAGCGGGTTATTACCGATGATTTATAGAGAATTTTTCAAAGATTGCCCAACCGCTGACGTCCCTGACTCAAAAGGATAAGAAGTTTGATTGGGGCGACAAACAAGAAGCTGCATTCCAGCTGCTAAAGGACAAACTTTGTGATGTGCCAATCTTATCTCTACCGACAGTACCGATGAATTCGTCCTATATTGTGATGCATCACATCAAGGTCTCGTTTGCATGCTGATGCAACGAGACAAAGTCATCGCGTACGCATCTCGACAACTTAAGATGCATGAGAAAAATTATACCACGCATGACCTCAAACTAGGTGCGGTGGTATTCGCGTTAAAAATCTGGCGTCATTACTTATATGGTACTCGTTGTACAATCTTTACCGATCACAAGAGTCTGCAACACATATTTGATCAGAAGGAATAAAATATGCGGCAAAGATGATGGGTTGAGTTATTGAACGATTATGATTGCTAAATCAAATATCACCCACGCAAGGCGAACGTAGTGGCGGACGCCTTGAGTCGCAAGGAACGAGTGAAACCTTTAAGGGTTCGAGCCTTAGAGATGACCATACAAAATAACTTTACTTCTCAGATTCGTGATGCGCAGCAAGAAGCATTTAAACTTGAGAACATACCAGCCGAATCATTGCGCAAAATGGAAAAGCAGTTGATACCAAAGGAGGATGGAACACTATACTTTATGGGACGAATTTGGGTTCCATACTTTGGCGATCTGCGGGTAATTATTTTAGAGGAAGCACCCAAATAGAAGTACTCTATACATCCAGGATCAGATAAGATGTATCAGGATTTAAAAGAATTTTATTGGTGGCCTAACCTCAAGGGCGACATTGCTAACTATGGCGGAAAATGCCTAACTTGCGCCAAAGTTAAAGCCGAATATCAAAAGCCTTCAGGATTACTACAACAACATGACATTCCCGTATGGAAATGGGAACAAATTTCAATGGATTTTATACTAAGTTACCCAGGACCTCGAGAGGTCACGACATGATTTGGGTTATCGTTGATCGACTTATGAAGTCTACCACTTTTTACCTATACGTGAGAAGGATAGCACATAAAAATTGGCGGAATTATACCTCAAAGAAATCGTAGCACGACATGGAGTGCCTATTTCTATCATATCGGACCGAGACGGTCTATTCGTGTCAAGAATTTGGCAATCATTCCAGAAGGCCTTTGGATCGCGACTGGATCTTAGTACGGCCTTTCACCCTCAAACGGATGGCCAAAGTGAACGGACGATACAAACTTTGGAGGATATGTTACATGCTTGTGTGATGGATTTGGGTGGAAATTGGGATACCCACATGCCCTTAGTGGAGTTCTCGTATAATAACAACTATCACACTAGCATACAGGCCGCCCCATTTGAAGCCTTATATGGACGAAAGTGTCGCTCGCCACTATGTTGGGCGGAGATTGGAGACAAACAGCTCATTGGCCCAGAATTAGTCCAGGAGACTATGGACAAAATCTTTCAGATACGAGACCGTATCAAGGCGGCTCGTGATCGAAAAAAGAGCTATGCCGACAAGTGACGAAAACCACTATCTTTTGAAGTCGGAGACAAAGTATTTTTGAAAGTCTCGCCTTGGAAAGGCGTAGCAAGATTTGGTTAACGTGGAAAGCTGAACCCACGCTACATTGGACCCTTCGAAATCTTGGAAAAGATTGGAATAGTAGCTTATAAGTTAAAGTTACCGGACGAGCTCAGTAGCGTAAATGACACATTCCATGTGTCAAATTTAAAAACAAGTCCTACTCAAGAAATGGTTATCATTCTATCGGATGAGATTCACATCGACGACAAACTCCAGTTTACTGAAGAACCCGTTGAGGTTACAGATTGGAAGGTCCACAAGACACGGAGAAGTCATATTAAACTAGTTAAAGTTCGTCGGAACTCATGTCATGGCCCCAAATATACGTGGAAATGTGAAGATCAAATCAAGCCCAAGTACCCGCATTTGTTCCAAGACCCCTCTACAAATAATAACACGGCTTGAATTTCGGGACGAAATTCTGTTAACGGGGGGAGAATGTGACAACCGACAAAATATGGTAAATTCCGTACAACTTAACAACTTGATATAATATTTATTGCGTTCGTATGACTTAATTAATGTATGCTTAGGTCGCGTAAAGTCTAGAGACATGGTTAATTATGCCAAACAACATTGTTACATTCTTCACATTGAGAGAAAAAAACAAACTATGTCCAAATATGTTGGCAAAATGCTGAAAAAACTATTCACCGAAACACACCATTCATGCCAGCAAGTTCTGAAAACTGTCGAAACAAGCAACGAATGGCACGAAAGCATTTTTGGTTGAAATACAAATAAAAAAAATCCCTAACTAGGGACATTAAATTCAAAAACATTTTAACTTTCCGGAAAAACACGTGTCGATAGAATTCGTCCGAATCGAGTTAAAATATGACAAAGTAAATTGTCCGAAACACCAAAACTCAATACTTTAAGGGACATAGGGCTCGTATAATAGGCTATACACCCTAAATAAGCTTGGGGATATCAGTGGAATATCCTAAACATAAGCTTCTAACGATACGCCTAACAGGCACAACTTGTCTGATACCGGTCCGACGAACTAGTAGAAAGCATCCTTACCATCCTAACACCTAAACGGATCATCCAGTGAACTAGTTAAGAGTATCTCATGTCCGAAACAACATTGGTGGGCCATATAATAATCCCAGATGACGTTTCCGGTACTAAAGCACATTTTCCATATATTGCTCGAAAATGACCCGACGACCGATCTAATAATATTTTTACCACCCGAAACTAACACCAACTAGTCAAGGGGATTAAATTATACTAATTAACATCTAAAACCCCTAGTTAATCCCTAATGATGCAAGACCAATCACTAATCAATATACCTAAATATCTAATATATGCACATGTTTCAAAAAAATTACATTTCACCCCCCCTCAAGAAAATGGTCAACAAGTGGGTCCCACCCACTTGTTTCTTTGTTGAAAAAGGAAGCATGTGAGGCACGGTAGGAGATTTTTCATGATGGCTTGAACTTGATCTTATATAACCTAACACATCACTAACTTTCCATCATTTTTCAACCTTCAAAAAAAAAATAAAAAATCACCCTCCTTGCCCCCTTCCTTTTTCGGCAGCCAACACCCCTTAAAACCCTTCCATTTTGCATCCGTTAAACCCATCTTTTAACCTTTAAAAATCCCATCTCAAGACCAACTAAGAAAGGAGCAAGCATGGAGGACTTTTAGAGTTTCATTTGGAGCTTAATCTCTTCTTAATCTTCATCATAACCATAGCAAAGTTGTAAGATCATTTCTCACCATTTTCAAGCTTGTTGTAATATGTAGATTAGTAAAGTACATGTTGATCATCTTGAATCTTAAAGAAAATAAAGCTTAAAACCCTAATCATAACATAACAAGTCTACTAATGTGATGTATTTTGTGTTGATCATGTTGCTTAGTACTAGTTAGCTTATATATTCTTGATGATTATGTTAAAGTGGGTTGTTTAAGTGTATGATCTTGTGTGATTAAGAACAAAAATGATGATTCAAACATATTAATGATTGAATCAAGACAAGATCATTCATTCCATGATCCATGAACTTTACTACAAAAATAAAAGTGTGTTATTTAAAGTTGTTTAAATATAAGAACAAGATTAGTGTGCTACATATGATGGTTTAAATGATCTTGTTAAAAGGATCAAAAAGTGTCATCATTTTTACTAGAAAGTGTGGTTAAAAATATATATATAAAGTTCAAGGATTATAAGGATAATTATGTGTGAACGTGTTACATGCAAAGTTGATAGTTGAAACTTGATTTGAGTTGATTGTACTTAAGGATTTAAACATGCTTAAAATACGTTTTAAAAACGTGAAAAACGCTATTGTTTAGGGGAAACTATGGCGAAATTTTTATAATATCTAATCGTGATTAAAGTACGATTAACGGGGTGATTAATGGGACTAAACGCGATTAGTGACCTTAATCGGTAATTAAGAAAGTTTAATAAAAAGGGTTAAGCCCTATTCTTACAAGAACTTTTATAAACACTTATATATATATATATATATGTATATATATATATATATATTATATATATATAACTTAAAAAGAGTTATGGAAAAAGGGTGAAATGGAGATTTTATAAGTATAAAAATATTCTTAAATAATATATATATATATGTTTAAAATACACCAACTTATGTGTAAATATACTTGTGTACAATTATGTGTATGTATTAGAAGTTAGGAAGAATACTAACTAAAATACAAATACACTACACAAACAATCTCCAAATACGCGACGACGAACGAGTATAAAAACACTTAAGGAACTAAATACTTGAACAAAGTTATATTACACTTTGGCACGAGACGCGGACGATGAACAACCGGACATCGGGCAAATCGTTACGTAACCGTATATTAAGGACAATATATATATATATATATATATATATATACACACACACATAAAGCCAAAAGCCGACATGAAATATTAAATAAACGACCCAACGAAGTAAATGCGTAGCTATCCACAACGGTCGCTGCATCATTACAACACGTAAAGGATACCTATCATGGGTGATGCTTGGGAGTTTCGACAAGAAAATATATAACAATAAGTTCTGCGACGAACTCTAAAAATAATATACTTTTGGTTCAGAATCTACATATATCCCAACACTTAAAATTTCGGAAAGTATAAAACGAAGAGTCACAAATTATACCATGTAAAGGTATATTCGTATAAAATACGCTCGAAATACGCATATGGTAAATACAAGTTACTTGGATTATGTAATGGGCTAGTAAAAGCCCACTAATATATATAATAAGTTGGGCTAGGCCTACTAATATATAAAATGGGCTAAGGACCATTCTAAAATATAACTTTGGGCTAGGCCCATTAACATGTCAAGTGGGCTAAGCCCAACATCATATAATACATTGGGCTAGGCCCACTTACATAACTTTATTCGTCTAGGCCCATCCATACACAATTCATATGGGCTAGGCCGATATACACAAAGATAGCAAATAATACGGTATACAAATACGTATAAATACAGTATAAATACCAAATAATACGGTATACAAATACATATAAATACAATATAAATACCAAATAATACGGTATTCAAATACATATAAATACAGTATAAATACCAAATAATACCGTATACAAATACGTATAAATACAATATGAATACGTATAATTACGGTATAAATACCAATGGAATGGTATACAAATACAAGTACGAATACAGTATACACACATGTATAAATATACGCAAGTACATAATAATGTACTCATATACACTTGTTAAAGTATACTCATGTAAAGAATAGCGTACAAATACATCAACGTAATTACGATGTTAAAAATAAATATTTTTAACACTTATAATTATAAAAGGCATACAACATGAAGAACAAATGCTCTTACTTAAGCCGAAAATGTCGTTACGAATGAACGAGGTTCATTAAACTCAAAGTATATATATATTCAGAGAACATATATATAACACATATAACGAACGTAAGCCGTACGAGGCACGGAGACTCTCATGGGCTAGGCCCACTCATACCGTGTGGATCACGGAGACTCAAATGGGTTAGGCTCATTCTCACTTGTGCGAGGCACAAAGACTCTTATGGGCTAGGCCCACTTATACTCGTGCGATGCACGAAGGCTCACGAAGGGCAAGGCCCGTTCGTACACTTGATGGATACAAAATATATATAAAAGAAGTATATATATTAAAACAAAAATGCAAAACAAATGCCAACATATTTAAAATATACAAGGGATCCAAACACTAAACTTATACAATAACGTTCAAGATGAACAACGTGTACGTATTAACAATAACTCAAGTGTCTAATGAGTTAGAGCACTTGTAGGTTGATACGCTTTTTGGGATACCCGAATTGCTAGCACATATATTCACGGACGCAAATCAATGAGTTCATGTCCCCCTTTCTCTAAAATATTTTCGGTTTATAACTCTCGCGAGGAAATACATGTTTTCGATGGTATGGTTTAGCTGGAATGAAATATTAGATCATGTGCGAATAGGGTCTCCCTTAAGTGCCATTAATCTTTTATAAGACCAAGGAACAAGAGTGGTACTATCGAGTGTAGTGAGCCCCACTCATGGGTCCTTGTGTTGCCGCATGTAGTGCTTTTGTTGTCCCAGCCGGGTGGACCGGAAGAAATCGTCTAGGGTTGAGTACTTCCTATGTCGTTACACATATTAATGTCCTTGCAAAACATTAATGATCATCAAGTTCATTGACGCTTTACATACCACATATTTTCATATATGAACTCTCAAATGTTTTTAAGATTCATTTGGTGCGCACACAAAACGCATGAACTCGCCAACTTTTGTTGATGTTTTAAACTTACATGTATTTCAGGAAATTGAAGTGGATCTTGGCGCAGTCATTTACGAAGTTTTCAAGGTTACTGTAGTCGTTGTCATCCGTATTTTGGATAGTTTGGTCTATGTATTCCGTCTTCGAACAAAATATAGGATGCAAAGCCTTAATGTTTTAAAAGTTATTTTGGACAAGCCTTTTGTAAACTGTAACTCACCTATGATGTCTTTTATCTCCAAACAACTTGTGGCTTGTAATGTTTAGATATGGTGAATGGATGAACATCATGCATGTTTTTTATTTCATATACTTGTTTACTCATAACGTATGCGATGAATACTAATAAAGGTCACACCATGCGCTTCCGCCTATGAACGGGTGTGACAGTAACTAATGAGGGGGAGCAAATTGGGATAGCATCACGGAGTTTTTCAAACTTGCAAACGAATAGGCAAGCACCTATGACGACAATACCACAACGGATCTAAGAAGATCATCCGATCAAAATATAATTTGTCTCGTAGATGCTGGTGTTCAAACCCATAGTCAATCAGGGGACATCAATACATGTTAATACTCTTGTTTTATTTCTCTGATTAAATCTAAGAGCATTAAGGTTGATTTGAAGGAACATGGATGGGTCGACACAATGCATGAAGAGCTCAATTAGTTTGAAAAACTGGGAGTATGGAAGTTAGTGAAACTACCTCAAGGAAAACATGCTCTCGGAACACCCAAAGTGTATTGAAACAAGCAAGATAACACTAGTGTGACTGTGAGAAACAAAGCACGGTTAGTGGTACAAGGTTTCATGCAGATTGAGTGATTGGATTATGATGAAGTGTATGCGCTGGTGGCTAGACATGAAGCCATATGTACTTTCTTGGCACATGCATCCTATATGGGATTTACTGTTTACCAAATGGATGTCAAAACAGTGTTTTTGTACGGGAAGGTAAAAGAGAAGATATGTCGCACAACCACCTAGGTTTGTTGATCTAGAAAAGCAAGGCTATGCCTACAAGTTAGACAAGGCTTTGTATGGGTTGCACCAAGCACCTTGTGCATGGTATGTGACCTTGACAGAGCATCTGCTTGCTCATGGATACACCGGGGATGATAGATCAAACATTGTTCATCAAACCTAGTTGATAAGGATCTTATTCTTGTTTAAATCTATGTAGACGACATTATCTTTGGCTCGACTGATGAATGTTTGTGTAAGGAGTTTGAAGAGGTCATGAAGAAGAACTTTGAGATGAGTTCATTAGGAGAAATGACGATGTTTTCGGTCCTGCAAGTTCTTCAAAATTCACAAGGGATGTTGATTCATCAACGGAAATATGTTCATGACGTTCTTGCCAAATTCAAGCTCATAGATTGAAAGCCTATGGACTCGCCCATAGCAAAACGACCGCTGTTGAACGAGAATGCCAAAGGAAGTGCTGTTAATCAGACATTGTACCGGTCTATGACTAGTTCATTAATGTACTTGACTGCAAGTCGGCCATATATCATGTTTGCCGTCTATCAATGTGCTCGTTAACAGGCTAACCTTAAACTTTCTCAACTTACAGCTGTTAAACGAATCTTTAGATAACTTAAAGGAGCTCCAAATCTTGGACTCTAGTATCCTAGAAATTCAAACTTTGATATGTTTGCTTTTTCTAATGGTAACTTTAGAGGTACAGACAGGGACAAGAACTCAACATCAGCTTGATGCTAGTTCTTGGGAGAAAGAAACATTTCTTGGCAATGCAAGAAGTACCAAACTGTGTTGCTCTCAAATGCGGAAGTAGAATATATGTGTAGCTTCTGCTTGCTATTCCCAGGTTGTCTGGATGCAACACCAGCTTTAGGACTACGGTTTAACTCATCTTAACACTACTATATACTGTGATAATGATGCCACTATCCAAATTGTCAAAAAACCCTATTTTTCGCTACAAAACGTAACACATTGATATTAAAATTCATTTTATTAGAACTGCTATTACAGAGGACTTGTTAAACTTGAGCAGATCCACACTGATGCAAATACAACGGATCGTTTTACAAAACCTGTCAGCAACTCTAGATTCAAAGTGAGTGTAGATGTTTTGAAAATGATACGTTTCACCGACTGACCAACTTTTATCAAAAAAAGGGTTTTGACTTGCAACTAAATTTGGGCATAAAGTATTTAACTTTTGCACAAATTTAGGGGAGAAATATTTGAGGGAAATGAAATAAATGTTCGTGTTAAAGGGCTTGATTAACACATGTAGGGTGTCATAGTTGAAAAGACTATGATCTACTACGATATGTTGATAGGCATAACGCTCAAATGGATAAAGATGCGCGATAAAGGCTTGTCGGTTCATTTCACCATGAAGGGTGTTGTTGTGTTGAAGCTAGGATTGTGATATCAGATGAATGGCTCCTCATTGAAGTCGAAAGAAGGGGTAACACTTACTCACGTTTTGACTGTCCAAAAGGATGGATTGACATGTTTTGACTGTCCAAAAGGATGGATTGACATGTTTTGACTGTTGACTTGTTGACTTTGGTTGACCGTTGACTTGGTCCTTCTAATGTGCTGAGTATTGGAGGACAGGCTTACTGTCTGGTTATAACTGACGATTTCTCATGTTTTACTTGGGTGTTTTTCTTGGAACACAAGAGTCAAACAACGGAGTTGAAAAAACAGGTTATTACTCTCACGGAAAATCAGGAAAAGGAGAAGGTAAAGCTTTCTCGATGTGATAATGGAACAAAGTTCAAGAATGCAAACCTCAATATCTTATGTTCCTCAAAGGGAATTGACCGTCTGTATAGTGCAGCTCGAACTCCTCAACAAAATGGAGTTGCTGAAAGGCATAACAAAACTCTCATTGAAGCTACACGCACGATGCTGATAGATTCTGGCCTTCCATTGATCTTTTGGGCAGAGGTAATGAACGCAACCTGTAATGTTTAAAATCATGCTTGGATCAACAAAATAAAGGACAAAAGCCTTTTGCTAAGCATTTCAGAACCTCTGGTTGTCCTTGTGTACTACTTATGGACGCAAGGGAAAATTTGAAATAAAAGAGGGGATCCATGACATTTGATTGGCTATTCTAAATATACTTCATATCGTTTTCACAACAAGATCAAAAAGCAGATTGTGGAAACCTACAATGTGGATTGGCTTGAAGAAAATCCCAAATATGTACGCATTAGACCGGACTGGTTATATGATTATTCCTCCTTGTTTACGTCTATTAAGGTTTTGCCTGAAGTTATTGCAGATGTAGGTGTTTCAAATAAAATGAGGACCATTCCGATTATAGAGGAAGATGATACCAGGCTGTTGCAAGACTCATTAAAGAAGCTGACTATGGATCCACTAGGATTTCATGAAGTAGAGAAAGCACCTCTTGTCTAACCGATTCAGGAGGCGCTTTCTAAATCTTATGCTCAATCAAGTTACCCTAAAGACGCAGGTCAAAACACTGAAGCTATCTCTGAGGGAATCTCAAATCCACATGTCCAAGGAACTTCATTGTTTCCAGAGCCAATTCCGTCTGAATGCAATGTTGATCCGCCGGTTGACAATAGTGCTGTTGTAACTAATAAGGGGGAGCAAACTGGGATAGCATCACAGAGTTTTTCAAACTTGCAAACGAATTGGCAAGCACCTATGTTGGCAATACTTCAACGGATTCAAGGAGATCATCCGATCAAGAATATATTTGGTCCCGTAGATGCTGGTGTTCAAACCCGTAGTCAATCAGGGGACATCAATACATGTTAATACTCTTGTTTTATTTCTCAGATTAAATCTAAGAGCATAAGGTTGATTTGAAGGAACATGGATGGGTCGATGCAATGCATGAAGAGCTCAATCAGTTTGAAAAACTAGGAGTATGGAAGTTAGCGAAACTACCTCAAGGAAAACATGCTCTCGAAACACCCAAAGTGTATTGAAACAAGCAAGATGACAATAGTGTAACTATGAGAAGTAAAGCACGGTTAGTGGTACAAGTTTCAGGCAGATTAAGTGACTGGATTATGATGAAGTGTATGCGCTTGTGGCTAGACTTGAAGCTATATGGGATTTACTGTTTACCAATGGATGTCAAAACGACATTTTTGTACGGGAAGGTAAAAGAGGAGATATATTTCCCACAACCACCTAGGTTTGTTGATCTAGAAAAGCAAGGCTATGCCTACAAGTTAGACAAGGCTTTGTATGGGTTGCACCAAGCACCTCGTGCATGGGATGTGAGCTTGACAGAGCATCTGCTTGCTCATGGATACACTCAGGGACGATAGATCAACCGTTGTTCATCAACCCTTGTTGATAAGGATCTTATTCTTGTTTAAATCTATGTAGACGACATTATCTTTGGCTCGACTGATGAATGTTTGTGTAAGGAGTTTGAAGAGGTCATGAAGAAGAACTTTGAGATGAGTTCATTAGGAGAAATGACGATGTTTTCGGTCCTGCAAGTTCTTCAAAATTCACAAGGGATGTTGATTCATCAACGGAAATATGTTCATGACGTTCTTCCCAAATTCAAGCTCATAGATTGAAAGCCTATGGACTCGCCCATAGTAAAACGACCGCTGTTGAACGAGAATGCCGAAGGAAGTGCTGTTAATCAGACATTGTACCGGTCTATGACTTGTTTATTGATGTACTTGATTGCAAGTAGGCCATATATCATGTTTGCCGTCTATCAATGTGCTCGTTAATAGGCTAACCTTAAACTTTCTCATCTTACAACTGTTAAATGAATCTTTAGATAACTTAAAGGAGTTCCAAATCTTGACTCTAGTATCCTAGAAATTCAAACTTTGATATGTTTGCTTTTTCTAACAGTAACTTTAGAGGTACAGACAGGGACAAGAACTCAACATCAGCTGGATGCTAGTTCTTGGGAGAAAGAAACATTTCTTGGCAATGCAAGAAGTACCAAACTGTGTTGCTCTAAAATGCGGAAGTAGAATATGTGTGTAGCTTCTGCTTGCTATTCCCTGGTTGTCTGGATGTAACACCAGCTTCAGGACTACGATTTAACTTACCTTAACACTAATATATACTGTGATAATGATGCTACTATCCAAGTTGTTAAAAAACCCTATTATGATATCAAAATTCATTTATTAGAGATTGTTATTATAGAGGACTCGTTAAACTTGAGCAGATCCACACTGATGCAAATACAACGGATCTTTTTACAAAACCCGTCAGCAACTCCAGTTTCAAAGTGAGTGTAGATGTTTTGAAAATGATATGTTTCACCGGCTTACCAATTTTTATCAAAAAAGTGGTTTTGACTTGCAACTAAATTTTGGCATAAAGTATTCAACTTTTGCACAAATTTAGGGGGAGAAATATTTGAGGGAAAGGAAATAAATGTTCGTGTTAAAGGGCTTGATTAACACATGTAAGGTGTCATAGCTGAAAAGACTAGGATCTACTACGATATGTTGATAGGCTTAACACTCAAATGCATAAAGATACTAAGTGATATAAATATAACGGACTATGTATCATGTGGTAACATACCATCGACGTACGATTTTATGGTCTTAAATCTTGCTTTGAAAGTCTAAGGTTTCGGGTCTTTATGCTGTTGAGTCATCCGGGGATATCATAGCTGTCCTTTTGTTGTATCCAGATTATATACAGACCTAGGCATAGTTAGGACATCTTAAAAGAGCCAAAAAGGGCCAAAAACCTTAGAGGAAGATAAACTGAAATGAGGGAATTCCATGCACTTATAAAAGCAATATTTGTACGAAAGAGGTATTTGCCTAACCCTCGTTGGACATAAATATTGATCACTCTGCTGTACGAAAGTACTGACCTATTTACCAATAGTCTGACGTCGTAAATCAAAAGGATGAACTCAGTATACTCACCTGCTACGATGAATTATTGTGCTTAACTTGATCGCGGGGGTATGTCATGGTATGGGACACACGGGTACTATAGTATAATACTACCTTAAGCATATGACGAAGTTGAAAATTGAAAGTTGAGCGTTGGGTTTAAATGGACAAATATATTGGCAATCGCATAGACCAGTCTAATTAGCCTTGTACTTAAAAATCTTCCTTAGTTGGCCTGAGAATGATTTGATTTCATAACAATCTTGGATCGAAAAAGCGATTGTATTGTTTTTCGAATTGGGCTGATCCATAAACAAGGCCCAAACAGTTTTCAAAAGGGGCCCAAATAGTTTTTTGAAAAAGGCCCAAACCGGCTTCTAAATAGTTTTCGAAAAGGCCCAAACACTTTTCGGATAAGGCCCATTGACTTTTCGAAAAACTGTACTGTTCAAAAACTAGGCTTTGATTGTAGTTGGCCTAGGCCCATTAGACCAAAGCCCATTTCGAAAAACTATTTAAACATTATGGTTTTCGAAAAAATCATTAACAGTGACAAAGCTCTCATTTTTTGAACTGCCCTTCTCTTGAATTCCTTTGCGGATATCCAAGCGTTCTTCAATTCTTCATAAGGATTTAAGGTGATTTGCAGGTTTTTGGATAATTCTTCAAGATTTAGATGGACATTCAAAGGATTTCAGATGAACAACATTCATAACTTGAATAATTCGAAAAACTTTCTACTGAAAATATGAATTTTTCAAAACAGGACAATGATTTTTGAAAACTCTTAAATGTTTTTGAAAAAGGGTCATTTGGATTTCGAAATAGTGTTTTGAACCTTTTGTCTTTTTGAATTATATGTGGAACCTTTGGACTTTTCGAAAAGATTTGAACTTTCTCTTTTTGAATTGATTTGTTGAACCTTTGAACCTGTTGGTTTTCGGAAACTTCATGATAGTCCAAAAGGATGGATTGACCTGTGTTGACTGTTGACTTGTTGACTTTGGTTGACCGTTGAATTTTGTTGACTTGGTCAACAAGTTGACTAGCCAATTTGGTTTTGGCGTTTTATCTCACTTGGCCGGTTTTGTGTAGATTATGGCCGCTTAGCGATTAGTAGATATTGAACTGTCGCATAATCAAGCAATATATCTTACTGATCCTCCGGCTTACAAAGAATTTAACTCTATTATTGTTGGTCTGAATTCGTGTCAGATTACACATGCATTAAAGGAAAATCCTGTTTTTTTTGCAGCGATATGATTCAAGCTTCTGCTTGTTTGCAAAGGTGAATAGGAAAGGAGTAGATGGAGTGTGATCCGTAGATGCCAAAATTCAAAACCAGGATATTGTGATTTCTAGATACGTGAAGTTTTGAAGTTCGGTGATCAAACCAACCACACAACGTCGTTTTCCATGGACAAAGTGATGAAGTTTTAAGAAGAATGAGTTATGAGGGCGCTTGTCACACCCGTTCATAGCGGAAGCACGCAGTGTGAACTTGATTAGTTTTCATCGCATACAATATAAGTAAACAACTATATAAAATAAAAGCATGCACGATGTTCATCCATTCACCATATATAAACATTACAAGCCACAAGTTGTTTGGAAATAAAAGACGACATAAGTAATTTAAAGTTTACAAAAAGGCTTGTTCAAAATAACTTTTAAACATTAAGGCTTTGCATCCTATATTTCGTTCGAAGATGGAATATATAGACCAAATCCTTCAAAATACCAATGACATTGACTACTTGTAACCTTGAAAACTTCGTAACTAACTGCACCAAAATCCACTTCAATTTCCTAAAATACATGTAAGTTTGAAAACATTAACAAAAGTTGGCGAGTTCATGCGTTTTGTGTGCCGACCAAATGAATCCTAAAAACATTTGAGAGTTTGTATATGAAAATATGGGGTATGTAAAGCGTCAAGGAACTTGATGATCATTAATGTTTTGCAAAGACATTAATATGTGTGACGACATAGGAATTACTCAACCCTAGACGATTTCTTCCGGTCCACCCGGCTGGGACAACAAAAGCACTACATGCGGCCATACAAGGACCCATGAATGTGGCTCGCTACACCCGATAGATCTACCACTCTTGTTCCACGGTCTTATAAAAGATTAATGGCACTTAAGAGACACCCTATTCGCACATGATCTACTATACCATTCCATAGCTAAACCATACCACTGAAAACATGTATTTTCCCTTGAGAGTTATAAACCGAAAACATTTAAGAGAAAAGGGGGACATGAACTCACTGGTTTGCGTCCGTAAAAGTGTGCTAGTGGAAAGGGTATCTAACGGCGTGTAATAACCTACATGTGCTCTAACTCATTAGACACTTGAGTTTATGTTAAATGGGTACACGTTGGTCATCTTGAACGTTATTGTATAAGTTAAGTATTTGGATCCCTTATGTATTTTAAACATGTTGGCATTTGTTCCATGTGTCTGTTTTATCAAGTGTAGGAACGGGCCTTGCCTTTCGTGAGTCTTCGTGCCTTGCACAAGTATAAGTGGGCCTAGCCCATAAGAGTCTTTGTGCCTTGTACAAGTGAGAATGGGCCTAGCCCATTTGAGTCACCGTGATCCACACGGTATGAGTGGCCTAGTTCATGAGAGTCTCCGTGCCACACACGGCTTACGTTCGTTATGTGTGATATATATATGTTCTCCAAATATATATATATATATAGATATATATATATATATATTTAGTTTAGTGAACTGCGTTCACTAGTAATAGTATGTCTGGTTTGAAAAATGTACATCACTTCAACAAGTGTATTGAGTACATCACTATGTACTTACGTATTTTTATACGTGTATGTATACCGTATTTATACTTGTATTTGTATACTATTCCAATTGGTATTTATACTGTACTTATACGTATTTGTATACTGTACTATCTGGTATTTATACGTATTTGTATACTGAATTATTTGCTATTTATACGGTATTTATACGTATTTTATATTGTACTATTGGGTAGTTATACTATATTTATACGTATTTGTATACTGTACTATTTGGTACTTATATCGTATTTATACGTATTTATGGGCTTTACTATTTAGTATTTATACTGCATTTATACGTATTTGAATACTTGTAAAATATTTGTACTTTTGTGATTTCCACCAAGTGTATCCATGTGTGTATATATACTTAGAAAGTTTTACCGTATACTTTCGGGATTTTTGTGAGTGTTGAAATGTATGCATCTATCCCTTGTCTAAAAATATGTTATTTTTAGATTTTTGTCATAGAGCCGAATATGTATAAGTATCAAAAGTAACCATGTGTCGTCCGCGGCGCGTGCACGCTCTGTGTCGAGATGCTAAGGTAGTCGTTGCCAATGGCGACGCGCCTTATTTGGTAGATCATTTATTATATATTTTGTGTCGGATCCGAATGTAATATCATCTTGTTAGTATTTATGGTTATGATTTGGTTCTCCCGATGTCCGTTCTTCCACTTATCCTTTGTCCGATCATTCGCTCGTGGTTATAATATAAGTGGGGTTCATGTGTTTATATATTTAGTGTAGTTTTCCAAGTGAACAGGTATTAAGTATTTGGTGTGTATCATTCCTAACACTAGTACATACACATATTATACAAGTAATATACACCAAGTAGAGTATCTAACATATGTATATATAATTTTCTTAAAAATTATATTTGGTGTTATATTTTTACCCACTTTTATTTAGTAAAAATATCTTTTTAAGTTTAAATAACTCTTGGACGGTTAATACTTAACCCTTGTCATTAGGGTTTGTCTAATCACGATTAAGTTCGTTAATCACAATTAAGGTTACTAATCATGATTAACAGTGCTAATCACCTCGTTAATCAGATTTGAATCGCGATTAAGATTTTAAAAAATTTCGCCATAGTTTCCCTAAACTATGGCATTTTCCACGTTATGAAAACGTATTTTAAACATGTTTAAACCCCTTAATCATAATCAACTCAAATCAAGTTTCAAGACACCAACTTTGCATGCATGAACCATTCATATTCATCCTCATTTTTCCATGGGTTTATATATATATATATATACATATTTTTAACAACACACTTAAACATGATGTAATCTTCATATATTTCACTAGATCATTAAAACCATCATTTTTCTCATGATTTGTAACCATGTTATTAATTTTAAATCAACTCATTTAAGCTACTTTTTAAGGTGATCTTAGTGAAAATCATGGTGTTTAACTTTTACAAAAGTGGTATTTATCACAAACCATCTTCAAGTTTATGTATAAACCCATGGAATATAAGGATGGTGATCTTGTTTAGATCTAAACATCACATCATTCCTAGCCTAGATCATACAAGATCATGCACTTAAACATCTTACTTCATATTTGGTATACTTTTTTAGGTGGGGTTAGGGTTTTAAGCTTTTATTTCTTTGAGGTTCAAGATGATCAACATGCATATTATTACGTAATATCAAAATGAAATTTAGTGTAATAAAGTCTTACAACTTTGCAACAATAGATGTGAAGATCAAAAAGAGATTAAGCTCCAAATGAAACCCTAAAGGTCCTCCATGCTTGCACCTTCTTTGAGTGGTCTTGAAATGGAGTTTATAAGCTTATAATAGTGAGTTTAATGGATCAAAATGGAGGGTTTATGGGGGCTTGGGGCTGCCGAAAATGGAGTAGAGAAGAAGGGTGATCTTTGATATTTTTGAAGGTTGATAAGTGAAAGAAAATGGTGATGGTGTTAGGTTATATAAAGGCAAGTTCATGCCATCCTTCAAATGTTACTACCATACTTTGCATCTTCCATATTTTCAAAAGGAAACAAGTGGATGGGCCCACTTGTTGACCGTAAATGGATGGGGAGGGGTAATGTGTAATATTACACGTAATATCAAAATGAAATTTAGTGTAATAAAGTCTTACAACTTTGCAATGATAGATATGAAGATAAAAAAGAGATTAAGCTCCAAATGAAACCCTAAAGGTCCTCCATGCTTGCACCTTCCTTGAGTGGTCTTGAAATGGAGTTAATAAACTTATAATGGTGAGTTTAATGGATCAAAATGGAGGGTTTATGGGGGCTTGGGGCTGCCGAAAATGGAGTAGAGAAGAAGGGTGATCTTTGATATTTTTGAAGGTTGATAAGTGATAGAAAATGGTGATGGTGTTAGGTTATATAAAGGCAAGTTCATGCCATCCTTCAAATGTTACTACCATACTTTGCATCTTCCATATTTTCAAAAGGAAACAAGTGGATGGGGCCCACTTGTTGACCGTAAATGGCTGGGGAGGGGTAATGTGTAATATTACACGTAATATCAAAATGAAATTTAGTGTAATAAAGTCTTAAAACTTTGCAATGATAGATGTGAAGATCAAAAAGAGATTAAGCTCCAAATGAAACCCTAAAGGTCCTCCATGCTTGCACCTTCCTTGAGTGGTCTTGAAATGGAGTTAATAAGCTTATAATGGTGAGTTTAATGGATCAAAATGGAGGGTTTATGGGGGCTTGGGGCTGCCAAAAATGGAGTAGAGAAGAAGGGTGATCTTTGATATTTTTGAAGGTTGATAAGTGATAGAAAATGGTGATGGTGTTAGGTTATATAAAGGCAAGTTCATGCCATCCTTCAAATGTTACTACCATACTTTGCATCTTCCATATTTTCAAAAGGAAACAAGTGGATGGGGCCCACTTGTTGACCGTAAATGGCTGGGGAGGGGTAATGTGTAATATTACACGTAATATCAAAATGAAATTTAGTGTAATAAAGTCTTAAAACTTTGCAATGATAGATGTGAAGATCAAAAAGAGATTAAGCTCCAAATGAAACCCTAAAGGTCCTCCATGCTTGCACCTTCCTTGAGTGGTCTTGAAATGGAGTTAATAAGCTTACAATGGTGAGTTTAATGGATCAAAATGGAGGGTTTATGGGGGCTTGGGGCTGCCGAAAATGGAGTAGAGAAGAAGGGTGATCTTTGATATTTTTGAAGGTTGATAAGTGATAGAAAATGGTGATGGTGTTAGGTTATATAAAGGCAAGTTCATGCCATCCTTCAAATCTTACTACCATACTTTGCATCTTCCATATTTTCAAAAGGAAACAAGTGGATGGGGCCCAGTTGTTGACCGTAAATGGCTGGGGAGGGGTAATGTGTAATATTCTTTTCTTAAATGTGCTTTAAATAAAGATATTTAGGTGATTTACCTAAGTATGTTACTTCTAGTTTATCTTGTATTAGAGGCTTTAGATGTTAATAGTAATAATTAGTTCCCTTGACTAGCTGGTGTTAGTTTTGGATGGTAAAAATATTATTAGATTGGTCGCCGGGTCACTTTCGGACAATATACGGAAGATGTGCTTCAGTACTGGAAACGTTGTCTCGACTTATTAAATGGTACCACCAATATTGTTTCAGACATGAAATAGCCTTAACTAGTTCACTGGATGGTCCGTTTAGGTGTTAGGATGGTATGAATGTTTCTTACTAGTTCGCCGGACCGGTATCGGACAAGTTGTGCCAGTTATGGCGTATCGTCAGAAACTTATGTTTAGGGTATCCCGTTGATATCCCTAAGCTTATTTAACGTGTATAACATTATGTACGAGCCCTACAACCCTTAAAATGTTGAGTTTTAGTGTTTCAAACAATTTACTTTATTATATTTTAGTGTGGTTCGGACGAATTGTAACGACGTGTATTTCTGGAAAGTTAAAGTGTTTTTATATTTAGTGTCCCTAATTAGGGATTTATTTTTTATTTCATCCATGAAATGCTTTCGTGACATTCGTTGCTTGTTCGGACAGTTTTCAGAACTTGCTGGTATGAATAGTGTGTTCGCATGAATAGGGTTTTTAATGCTTTTGCCAACACATTTGGACATAGTTTGTAGTTTTATCGCGACGCGGTGAAAATAATGATATTATTTGACATAATTAACCATGTCCTATGATTGCTAGAGTTTACATAATCTAATCATGCACAAATTAAGTTGTAACGAACGCAATTAACTGTATTATTAAGTTGTTAAGTTGTACGGAAATTACCATTATTTTGCCGGTTGTCACATTCTGCCCTCGTTAAAAGAATTTTGTCCTGAAATTCAAGCTGTGTTACTATTTATAGGGGATCCTTGTAACAAATGCGGGTACTTGGATTCGATTAGGTCTTCACGTTCCCACGTATCCTTAGGGCCGCAACGTGAGTTCCAACGAACTTTAATCAGTTTAATACGACTTCTCCATGTCTTGTGGACCTTCTAGTCCGTAACCTCAACGGGTTCTTCAGTAAAATGGAGTTTTTCGTCGATGTGAATCTCATCCGCTTGAATGATAACCATTTCTTTAGTAGGACTTTTCTTTAAATTTGACACATGAAATGTTTCGTGTACAGTACTGAGCTCGTCTGGTAATTTCAACTTATACGCTACGGTTCCAATCTTTTCCAAGATTTCGAAGGGTCCTATGTAGCGTGGGTTCAACTTTCCATGATTACCAAATCTTGCTACGCCTTTCCAAGGCGAGACTTTCAATAATACTTTGTCTCCGCCTTCAAAAGATAGTGGTTTTCGTCGCTTGTCACCATAGCTCTTTTGTCGGTCACGAGCCGCCTTGATACGGTCTCATATCTGAAATATTTTGTTCGTAGTCTCCTGGACTAATTCCGGACCAATGAGTTGTTTATCCCCGATCTCTGCCCAACATGGCAGTGGACATTTTCGTGCATATAGAGCTTCAAACGGGGTAGCCTGAATGCTCGTGTGATAGTTGTTATTATATGAGAACTCCACTAAAGGCAAGTGAGTATCCCAATTTCCACCCAAATCTATCAAACAAGCACGTAGCAATTCCTCCAAAGTTTGTATCGTTCGCTCGCTTTGGCCATCCGTTTGAGGGTGAAAGGCCATACTAAGATCCAATCGGGATCCAAAGGCCTTTTGGAATGATTGCCAAATCCTTGACACGAATCGACTATCTCGGTCAGATATGATAGATATAGGCACTCCATGCTATGCCACGAATTTCTTTGAGATATAATTCAGCTAGTTTCTCCGTGCTATCCTTCTCACGGATAGGTAAGAAGTGTGCATACTTCTTAAGCCGATCAACGATAACCCAAATCATGTCGTGACCTCTCGAGGTCCTATGTAACTTAGTAATAAAGTCCATCGAAATCTGTACCCATTTCCATACGGGAATTTCAGGTTGTTGTAGTAGTCTTGAAGGCTTTTGATATTCCGCCTCAACCTTGGCGCAAGTAAGGCATTTTCTGACATAATTAGTAATGTCTCCCTCAAGGTTAGGCCACCAGTAGAATTCCTTTAAATCTTGATACATCTTATCTGATCCGGGATGTATAGAGTACTTCGACTTATGTGCTTCATCTAGAATAACTACCCGTAGATCGCCAAAGAATGGAACCCAAATTCGTCCCATAAAGAATAATGTTCTATCCTCCTTTGGCACCAATTGCTTTTCCATTCCGCGCAATGATTCGGTTGATATATTCTCAGGTTTAAGTGCTTCTTGTTGTGCATCACGAATATGAGAAGTAAGGTTATTTTGTCTGGTCATTTCTAAGTCTCGAACCCTTAAAGTTTTCACTTGTTCTTTGCGACTCAAGGCGTCCGCCACTACGTTCGTCTTGCCCGGATGATATTTTATTTCACAGTCGTAATTGTTCAATGACTCAACCTATCGTCTTTGTCACATATTTAATTCATTCTGATTAAATATGTGTTGAAGGCTCTTGTGATCCGTAAAGATTGTACAACGAGTACCATATAAGTAATGACGTCAGATTTTTAATGCGAATACCACCGCACCTAGTTCGCGGTCATGCATGGTAAAATTTTTTTCATGTACCTTAAGTTATCGAGATACGTAAGCGATGACTTTGTCTTGTTGCATCAACACCCAACAGAGACCTTGATGTGACACATCACAATATAAGACAAAGTCATCGGTACCGTCCGATAGAGTTAAGATTGGTGCACCACAGAGTTTGTCCTTTAACAGTTGAAATGCAGCTTCTTGTTGTCGCCCCAGTCAAACTTTTTATCCTTTTAAATCAGGGACGTTAGCAGTTGGGCAATCTTTGAAAATTTCTTTATAAATAATTTGTAATAACCCGCTAATCCCAAAAATTGTCGCACTTCCATCGGCGTCTTAGGTGCTTCCCAATTCTTTATTACCTCAATCTTGGAAGGATCGACATGAATTCCTTTCTCGTTCACCACATGTCTGAGAAACTGTACCTTGCGAATCCAAAATTCGCATTTGGAAAACTTCACGTAAAGCTGTTCTTTTTTCAGAAGTTCCAAGATAGTTCGTAAATGTTGCTCATGTTTGCCCTTCGATCGCGAATATATTAATATGTCATCAATAAACATGATCATGAACTTATCCAAATACGGCTTGCACACGCCGATGCATTTGTTAAGCCGAACAGCATCACAAGAAACTCGTAGTGACCGTAACGAGTCTGAAAGGTCATTTTGTGTATGCTTTCTTCTTGAATCCTCAATTGATGGTAGCCCGATCGCAGATTGATCTTTGAATAGAAGCTTGAGCCTTGTAGCTGACCGAACAAGTCATCAATTCTAAGTAAGGGGTATCGGTTCTTGATAGTGAGTTTGTTTAACTCGCAGTAGTCTGTACACATGCGCAAGCTCCCATCCTTCTTTTTAACGAATACTATCGGAGTTCCCCAAGGTGAGAAAATCGGTCTAATGAATCCCTTATCCAACAACTCTTGAAGTTGAGTGGATAACTCTTGCATCTCGGACGGAGCTAATCGATAAAGGGACTTCGCTACCGGTGCCGCTCCAGGCACCAAATCGATGCGAAACTCCACTTGACGTTGTGGAGGCAGTCCAGGCAAGTCTTCCGGAAAGACTTTTGGAAATTCCTTCATGATCGGAATGTCTTCTAACTTCAACTCCTTAGTTTCTTTGTCTACTACATGAGCGACGAAGGCTATACAACCTTTTCGTAGACACTTTTGCGCCTTCATACAATTAATAATCCGTAAGGACGTCTCGCGCTTTTTTCCATGTACAATGATTGTTTCTTCATCTGGTAGGGAATGCGGATGGTTTTCTTCATCAAAACTGTTGTTGGTGGCATCCACCCGCAGCCCAGCGCGACGGATGGCTGATGAAGAAGCGCGATCACTCGCGTTTGATGAAGATGAAGATATGTCCATAACCGACACAATAGGGGATGACACCTCCAAGATGGCGATGTTAATAACCTCGCCATCACCTAGATCGTCATCTAGGTGATCCACATGGAAGATGGGACCTCGTCCGCGTCGTTAGACAACTCGATCATGGTGGGATAACATCAAGAGGGATCGCATCAATGGGTATGCTCTCCACGAGATGCTCACCATTGGGGTGACCAATAATAATGATGTCGTGGAGCTGGAGTGGTGCAGCTAAAACATCGTCCTCTATGGGGACGTTATCCATGATAGGGTCGAGCAATGCGAGTGGCTGAAAATCCTCTAAGTCCTCATCGTCGGACTCAATGTCGTGAACCTCGTCTGGCTCCGAATCGTCATCGGAGGAAATGAGCTTAATCACGTGCGGATACTCGTTGTCTGATGCAACCTCCTTCGGGTCAACATCATCGTATATGCCACTACTGGCAGAGGAAGCCATCGTACCCTAGCAAAATAATCCGTACAACATGTATATATATATATATATATATATCAATATGATATCATTACTTCTTAAGTATATAAGCATGCAATCATATAAAGTGTAATCACATTGGTTTGTGTGAGTCAATCTAGTTTTGCAAGTCTATCCCATATAGACTATGCCCCAAATAATATCATTGCCTTATTTATTTGAAAAGAGTTTTATTAATGGATCTTGCGTTTTTGTATATGCAATGAAAACCTTTTACAAAATCAAAATGTTTTCATGAGAGGATCCTAATGATTGTAGACTAGACTCGAGAAGGAATCCTGGTTCACTACAATCGAAGCTCTAATACCAATCTTCCACACCCATTCATAGCGGAAGCGCGTGGTGTGAACTTGATTAGTTTTCATCGCATATGATATAAGTAAACAACTATATGAAATAAAAGCATGCACGATGTTCATCCATTCCCCATATATAAACATTACAAGCCACACGTTGTTTGGAAATAAAAGACGACATAAGTAATTTAAAATTAACAAAAAGGCTTGTTCAAAAGAACCTTTAAACATTAAGGCTTTGCATCCTATATTTCGCTTGAAGACGGATTTGCATCCTACTTGTAACCTTGGAAACTTCTAACTAATTGCACCAAGATCCACTTCAATTTCCTGAAATACATGTAAGTTTGAAAACATCAACAAAAGTTGGCGAGTTCATGCGTTTTGTGTGCACACCAAATGAATCTTAAAAACATTTGAGAGTTCGTATATGAAAATATGTGGTATGTAAAGCGTCAATGAACTTGATGATCATTAACTTTTTGCAAGGACATTAATATGTGTGACGACATAGGAAGTACTCTACCCTAGACGATTTCATTCCGGTCCACCTGGCTGGGACAACAAAAGCACTACATGCGGCCACACAAGGACCTATGAGTGGGGCTCACTACACCCGATAGATCTACCACTCTTGTTCCACGGTCTTATAAAAGATTAATGGCACTTAAGAGACACCCTATTCGCACATGATCTACAATTCTATTCCATAGCAAAACCATACCATAAAAAACATGTATTCCTCCCCGAGAGTTATAAACCGAAAACATTTAAGAGAAAATGGGGACATGAACTCACTGGTTTGCGTCCGTAAAAGTGTGCTGGCAGAAAGGGTATCCAACGGCGCGTAATAACCTACATGTGCTCTAACTCATTAGACACTTGAGTTTATGTTAAATGGGTAAACGTTGGTCATCTTGAACGTTATTGTATAAGTTAAGTATTTGGATCCCTTATGTATTTTAAACATGTTGGCATTTGTTCCATGTGTCTGTTTTAACATATATATCTTCTTATATATATACATATATATATCATACTCATCAAGTGTACGAACGGGCCTTGCCCTTCATGAGTCTTCGTGCCTCGCACGAGTATAAATGGTTCTAGCCCATAAGAGTCTTTGTGCCTCGCACAAGTGAGAATGGGCCTAGCCCATGAGAGTCCCCGTGATCCACACGGTATGGGGCCTAGCCCATGAGAGTCTCCGTGCCACGCACGGCTTACGTTCATTATGTGATATATATATGTTCTCCTAATATATATATTTTGAGTTTAGTGACCCTCGTTCACTAGTAATAGTATGCCCGGTTTGAAAAATGTACATTTGTTCTACAAGTTGTAACCCTTTTATTAAATGTTAAAAATATTTATTTTTAACATCGTATATACATTGGGGTATTTGTACGGTATTCTTTGTGAAAGTACACTTCAACAAGTGTATTTGAGTACATCACTATGTACTTACGTATTTTTATACGTGTATGTATACCGTATTTATACTTGTATTTGTATACTATTCCAATTGGTATTTATACGTATTTGTAAACTGTACTATTTGGTATTTATACGTATTTGTATACCGTACTATTTGGAACTTATACCGTATTTATACGTATTCTTATACTTTACTATTTAGTATTTATACTACATTTATATGTATTTATATACTTGAACAATATTTGTACTTTTGTGATTTCTGCCAAGTGTATCCATTTGTGAATATATACTTAGAAAGTTTTACCTTATACTTTCCAGATTTTTATGAGTGCTGAAATGTATGCTACATCCCTTGTCTAAAAATATGTTATTTTTAGAGTTTTGTCATAGAGCCGAATATGTATGTTTTCGTATCGGAAGTAACCATGGGTCGTTCGCGGCGTGTGCACGCTCCGTGTTGAGACGCTAGGGTGGTCGTTGCCGATGGCGACGCGCCTTATTCGGTAGAGTGTTTATTATATATTTTGTGTGGGGTCCGAATGTATATATCGTCTTGTTAGTATTATGGTTATGATTTGATTCGCCCGATGTCCGTTGGTCCACTTATCCTTTGTCTGATCATTCGCTCGTGGTTATAATATAAGTGGGGTTCATGTGTATATATATTTAGTGTATTTTTCCAAGTGAACCGTATTTAAGTGTTTGGTGTGTATCCTTCCTAACACTACTATATACACATATTATACAAGTAATATACACCAAGTAGAGTATCTAACATATTTATATATAATTTTCTTAAAAATTATATTTGGTGTTATACTTATAATTTTTACCCACTATTATTTAGTAAAAATGTTTTTTTAAGTTTAAATAACTCTTGGACGCTTAATACTTAACCTTGTCGTTAGGGTTTGTCTAATCATGATTAAGGTCGTTGATCACAATTAAGGTCACTAATTATTATTAACCGTGCTAATCACCCCGTTAATCACATTTGAATCGCGATTAAGATTTTAGAAAATTTCGCCATAGTTCCCATAAACTATGGCGTTTTCCACGTTATGAAAACATATTTTAAACATGTTTAAACCCCTTAATCATAACCAACTCAAATCAAGTTTCAAGACCAACTTTGCATGCATAAACCATTCATATTCATCCTCATTTTCCATGGGTTTATATATATATATTTTTAACAACACACTTAAACATGATAAAATCTTCATATATTTCACTAGATCATTAAAACCATCATTTTTCTCATGCTTTGTAACCAGGTTATTAATTTTAAATCAGCTCATTTAAGCTACTTTTTAAGGTGATCTTAGTGAAAATCGTGGTGTTTAACTTTTATAAAAGTTTTATTCATCAAAAATCATCTTCAAGTTTATGTATAAATCCATGGAATATAAGGATGGTGATCGTGTTTAGATCTAAACATCAAGATGTTTACATCATCATTCCTAGCCAAGATCATGCACTTAAACATCTTACTTTAACATAATCAACATTAATATAAACCTAATCTAACACATAACAACATAATTTAACACATTATACAATTTAGTATACTTTTTAAGGTGGGGTTAGGGTTTTAAGCTGTATTTCTTTGAGGTTCAAGATGATCAACATGTATATTATTAAACTACACAAAACATCAAACTTAAATTTAGTTAAATAAAGTCTTACAACTTTGCAATGATAAATGTGAAGATCAAGAAGAGATTAAGCTCCAAATGAAGCCCTAAAGGTCCTCCATGCTTGCACCTTCCTTGAGTGGTCTTGAAATGGAGTCAATAAGCTTATAATTGTGAGTTTAATGGATCAAAATGGAGGGTTTATGGGGGCTTGGGGCTGCCGAAAATGGAGGAGAGAAGAAGGGTGATCTTTGATTTCTTTGAAGGTTAATAAGTGATAGAAAATGGTGATGGTGTTAGGTTATATAAAGGCAAGTTCATGCCATCATTCAAATCTTACTACATACTTTGCATCTTCCATTTTTCAACAAGGAAACTAGTGGGTGGGTCCCACTTGTTGACCATAAATGGCTGGGGGGGGGGGTAATGTGTAATATTTTTTTACATGTGCTTTAAATGAACATATTTAGGTGATTTATCTAAGTATGTTACTTATAGTTTGTCTTGCATCATTAGAGTGTAATTAGGGGCTTTAGATATTAATTAGTATTAATTAGTTCCCTTGACTAGTTGGTGTTAGTTTCGGATGGAAAAAATATTATTAGATTGGTCGTCGAGTCACTTTCGGACAATATACGGAAGATGTACTTTAGTACCGGTAACGTTATCTTGACTTATTAAATGGTACCACCAATATTGTTTCAGAAAGCCTTAACTAGTTCACTGGATGGTCTGTTTAGGCGTTTGGATGGTAAGAATGCTTCTTACTAGTTCGCCTGACCGGTATCGGACAAGTTGTGCCAGTTATGGCGTATCGTCGGAAGCTTATGTTTAGGGTATCCTGTTGATATCCCCAAGCTTATTTAAGGTGTATAACATTATTACGAGCCCTACAACCCTTAAAATGTTGAGTTTTAGCGTTTCGAACAATTTACTTTATTATATTTTAGTGCGGTTCGGACGAATTATAATGACGTGTATTTTCCGGAAAGTTAAAATGTATTTTGTATTTAGTGTCCCTAATTAGGGATTTTTATTTATATTTCATCCATGAAATGCTTTCGTGCCATTCGTTGTTCGTTTGGATAGTTTTCAGAACTTACTGGCATGAATAGTGTGTTCGCATGAATTGTGTGTTCGCATGAATAGTGTTTTCAATGATTTTGCCAACACATTTGGACATAGTTTGTAGTTTTCTCGCGACCCGGCGAAAATAACGATAGTATTTGACATAATTAACCATGTCCTATGATTGCTAAACTTAACGCAACCTAATCATGCACAATTAAGTTCTAACGAATGCAATTAACTGTATAGTTTTTAAGTTATACGGAAATTACCATTATGTTGCCGATTGTCACAATGATTATCCTTCGATGTTGAAGATGAGGCTGCCACCGTACTGGAGATAGCTCGTGCATGTATTTTTGTTATGCATCTCAGAGAATAAGGGTGGTTTAGATAAGTTGAATCAGATTAAGATAACCCGAAGAAGAAGATATTCATGCTATATCCAAGATTTATTTAGATGATTCTTGATAAGAAGTATCCGAAGCTAGTTAAGAGCTCAAACCTGTTGAATCTGAAATCGATGGGACCATATTGTTTTGACACTGTGAAGAGAAAGAGATAATCAGCAAAGAAACATCAGTTTTTGGGGAAGTATAAGTTGGAAAAGTTTGGACCAGTTGAAGGCAAGGTGCCAGCTCCAGTGCCACTAAATGCTACCATGGCTAAGAACATGACGTATGATTTGTTGGAGTCAAACTAGAGACTGAGACGGAGAATTTAGTAACTGATGATGAAGCAGCCGAAAGTGATGTAGAACTAATGGAGTTTGTGCAAGCTGAAGAACCTGTTAACGAATTACCTGTCACGAATGCTGAGAATCTTCCTACTTTAATCGAATCATTAAAGAAAAACCTTGAGAATCCTCCTCCTATGGCTTCCTACAATCAAGAAGAGCAAGTTGAAGATGATGTTGCCGGAGATACGGATTTAGTGTCTCACAAAAGACAAAGAGTCGACCCTGAACCAATGTTACTGATGATGTTAGCCTATTTCTATTGAAACCCTCCCTGTTACCCATACTGAGCATGTAGTTGAACCAACAATAGCTCAAAAGGATGTTATACTAGAGTCACTCTCTCCACCTACCCAACCAGATCCAACTGAAACTTCTTTTAAGAAACCTGCAATAAGAACTGAACTAGAAAGTTCAAGTGGAATTCGCTTCAATGTTGCTGGAAGCTCTAGTGGTGGTGTGCCTGACTTTGAAGAGAATTTATTTCAGGATTCTGGAAAGATGAAGTTAATTGATGATTTTGATATTGATGAAGAGGTGGATGTGGTGAAGTTGCAAAGGAGAGTAGTTACACTTGAACAAGATTCTATCTTGAAAGATGCTCAGATTACCTTCCTACAAGATCAGATGGCCAACAAAGATCAAACTATCAATCAGTAACAAGATGATGTGAATATTTTGATGGTGATGGTATTTGAGTTGAAAGGAAAGTTGGAGAACAAGTTTGGACGTGAATTTGATGACGTGAATGATGATACAATGAATATTGAAAGGAGAGAAAGAACCACTGAAGAAAAGGTTGTGGAAGATGCTAAACGTGAAGCGGCCTTGAATAAATACTTAGAAACTCCACTGTAGTAGAAATGAAAGGTGCTACAGAAGAAAGCAAGTAATAAGAAGATGCTGGGCATGGAGAATCAAGATCTAAATCCTTTAAATGAAAGCTTCTAGCTAAAAGATCCAACAAAAACATCTGACAGGTACGTGATGGAGTTAGAAAAGAGCTATTATGACAAAGATAGTAACAATTACAAAGCTAGAGGTATGACCATGAAAAGAAAATGTGGTTAGTGATCAGAGAGAGTGGCCACAGAGAATACTACTCCAAGGAATCACAGTTTGAATCATGGATGAAAATTGATTTGAAGAGTATGTTAAAAGCTCCATACTTTGACTTAGTGCGGAAGCAACATGGAAGAGGTTGGGCATTCTTCGCCACGCTTGAGAAAGAAGTAAAGAACGACTTTCCAACCATGGAATATGCTCAGTCATATCTAAAGAAAAACCATGGGATGTATGATAGGCACACATACAAAACTGCTAAATTAGTTATATGGCCCCCAGCTGAAAAGGAAAAGATCATTCCAGCAGCACCTAAATTTCCAAAGGGAGTTCTCAAGAACTTCAAATTCTAGGCTTATGACTAAAAGATGGGTGAAGCTGTGATCGTGGCTAAAGAGGCTCTTTACCGATTGGCTGATACATTCGATTTAATAGGTTTTCATGACGAGGATTTAAATGTTTTGAGCAAGAACCAGATACACACAACCGCGATGTAAGTCTAGGAACCGGCGGGTCTAGACGGAATTTGGACGGGATATCACTAATTCGGTACAAAGTTATTAAGAAGAAGTAGAAGCAGAAGCTTTCCATTCATACCGAAAGAGTTTATATCGTTTACAAGCTGGATAAATTTTCTCTAGCATTTTCCCCTTTGGGATCTTCAAAACTTATCAACTAACGAACACACGACACTATTTATACTTGAGGTTTGGGCAGATGTACTAGTCCGTGCGGAGGTAGTTAGTTACCTCCGCATGAAGGTATTACCTCCGCACCAAGGTGTTACCTCCGTATGAAGTTACATCCGTACGAGATTACATCTGTACTAACCTCTCTCGTCCTATCTAAAGTCATGAGTTCGTATCTCAACCATACAATATTCAACACACGCTCTACCTAGCCTATCCGCACAGTGGTGGACATACATAATATGCACCAACAAATTCCCCCTTGGCCGTCACTTTCGAATCTTGATCTTGAATTATGAGAGCCTCTACAACTTCATTCAGGCATCTTGATATTTTCAGATAATTCCCCCTTGATTGATGATTTGGGTTTGCATTATCTTCATTATAAACAAATTCCCCCCAAAATGAAACTTCAGGTCTTTCTTTGGATGGTTCCTGACCTCCTCTGATTTGCTTAACTGCAATCTCCTCGAATAATCACAAACTCGAAACTAATCAATACAGCTTCTTAGTTTCGTCTTTAATCATATCCGTGTTCGGCTTTTTATTTAACACTTTAGCTGAATCTCTTAATCTTCAAAACCCAACAGGCAATTGATAGAAACTTCGAATCACCACACCGGTAAACTTTAAGTTTGTGAATACTCGCAAAACTCTGAAATCCCGTTTTCCATAATAATCTTTAAGCATACTCCTGAATGATTAATCAAAGTAAATGGTATCTCCATAATTAGAACATCGTCATCGGATAACAAATCATCTAGTAACACATTTAGATCTCAGAAACATTGTTTCACAATCAGATTCACATTCTTCCTCTTTAATCACGATAACAGATATACAGTCTTCTCCGTTAGACCCGGCAACAACTTAATCAACAAACATCATCAATCCCTGGCGATTAGTCCGAAAAAAAATTCCCCTGTTTGAAGATTAACCATTCATACACTTTAGACTATCACAGAATTATCAGTTCTGAGATATCTTTTAAGTATCGGCAGTACTAATACATCTCCTGACGCTAATCCTACTATTCAGCTTGACGAAGATTCCTGACTCAAACCCTAAGACATCAATCTAACCATGATCTGAAGAATCTGACCTTCCCATGATCACGAACTAACGAATCTAGATCCTATGTATCCCCGGACAATCTGAATTCGTAACCACCCGAATACTTTTGCACGTCGGAATTTCAAAAATGCCAGAATTTCAATATATTCTAATGAAATTTTTATTCCCCCTCATTTTTTGCAAATTCTGACCTCTCTAAAACTTATCACTGAATTTCCCATTGAAAATAAGCAAATTCAGTCCACTTTTTTCACTAACAAACTCTACTATGCGGAAAATGTGTCATTTTGGTCCATAAAAGTCACTTTTTCATCAATGCGAATTTTTCTTTAAGGCCCACTAATAGTCACTACTCCAAATGATAATCATTCTGCATAGGTATACGTGACTACCCCATTATCTTCACCACTTTGTGATTGCATCATCAAATCTATTCGAAAAAATATTCAATCACAATTTTTTTTGGAAACTCATCTCGTCACTACGATCAAAAAACGCCTTCATGCTAGATGAAGGCTCTTTTGTGCGAACGTAGTTACCTCCGTGCGGACGTAGTTAGTCTGTGCGAACGTATTACCTTCGTGCGAACGTGGTGTCGTCCGCTCTAACGCTGCTGATCACATTTTTCGATCTTAAATCTTTATTTCTACGAATTTCATGATGAGTCTTTCACAAACTAGGTCGAAATTCATTTCTAAACAATACTTTGGTTTCAATTTTAATGTTTTTGCATGGATTGTCCGTCTATTTGATAATTTATGTCTAAAAACCCTCAAAAGTCCATAATTCATGAGCGTAGGTAATTCAATCAACTATTAGATTGATTGAATTTGTACCGTAGCTCTGATACCAATTGTAAGTCCAGGAACCGGCGGGTCTAGATGGAAGTTTTGACAGGATATCACTAATTCCGTAGAAAGTTATTAAGAAGAAGTAGAAGCAGAAGCTTTCCAGTTGGAGAAACAACATTTCCCCTCTGTGATCTTCAAAACTTATCAAGTAACAAACACACAACACTAGTTACCTCCGCACGAAGGTGTTAGTTCCGTACGAAGGTGTTACCTTCATACAAAGTTACATCCATACAAGATTACATCCGTACTAACCTGTCTCATCCTATCCAAAGTCATGTGTTCGTATCTCAGCTATACAATATTCAACACACGCTCTATCTAGCCTATTCGCACAGTGGCGGACATACATAATATGCACCAACACGTCCTGAATACGAGATCTGTGCAAAGTCGTGGATGCAAATCATGAGGAAGGTAAGGATGCGACTGGTGGAGCTTCAAACCGAAGATCTATAATGTTATAAACCTAGATGGAGATTGTTGGGCCCTTGAAGGTTTATGCATTATTAGATAATTTAGTAGATTGGACTAGTTGTTAGTTTGGCATTTTGGCTTGTATGTATGGGCTTTGGTGGCGAGATTGGGCTAGGGTTTAGGGGGAGTGTTGGCTTAGCTCCCCTATAAATACATGTGTTAGTTTATTGGTTTAGTTTGTTGGTTCATTTGTTTTTTGCTAAAAACTTGTATCACACCTTTGTGTATGCAAGTTGAAGTTTAATATCAATATCATCTTTTATTCATCTCTATTGTTCTTCATCTTGTTCTAAGTAATCAAGTTCAACTGTTTGATTCCGCCAATCAATCAAGCTAGTTGTGATATCGTTGTAGTGATCCAGATTCGGGACTTACAATTCTTGATTTGGACAAAATAGATTGTAGGGTAATTTAGTATGGTAAAGATGTTGAAATGTGATGAACTAAGTATGAATACAGTAATTAAACACGAACACAGAGGATTTGTTACGGGAAAAAGCCCTTGATCTCTTTAACAGATGATCTTCGGCACAAAAAAACCTCGGGAAATAGAAACTACCTAGCTCTTGTATATGAAATACTTGAAAAATTACAATTGTGAGATTTGATCGATCGAGAAGTATGTGTTACAGAGCTGATTGCAAGTATTGCAAGTGTGTGTTGTGCACAAAAGTTAATCCTAGTGGACCGGATCAAGACATTTATAGTACAAAGCTAAAAAAAAATCCTAACTAGAAGTTCGAGATTTCCGGGATCCTGGGAGGACTGGGCAAGTGACCGTTGTAAGTCCCTCCACTTCTTTTCCGCACGTTTTCTCATACGAGATATCCGCAAAGCTTCATCCTCTAGCCATTGTACAAGAATATTCCTATGAATATTTCCTAAAAGGCATGAAAAAATGTTTGTAAACCCGAGACTCAGGATCCTTAGCGGTCAGGATCCTAAGCTGAGTCAGTATACTAGAGTGTGCATCAGGATCCTTAGTGTAAAAATATACCCCTAACAACTGTCCCCAAATTGTATGGTTTTTGAATAACAGTTCTAAAGTTTCAAAATTTTGAAATTCAAATAAAAAATATGGATGAGATTAAAGGATAGAGTCTCAACCCGATTACCGTTGTTGATTTGATTGTTATTGCCCTCATTATAACCACTAACCCTATCTTCACTCTTCTCATCTCAAATGGAGAAAGATATAATTCAGGTTAGCTCTATCTCTCCTTCATCAAGTTTCTTTTCGTTTTCTCTCCAAAAAATGCAAATTGGCGAAGAAGGCCTTCCGATCATCAAGCCCAAATGTCATTTCAGAGTTCACAAATCAGAAGTTCCTGGATGCCTGTGAGGGGGAACTTTGTTCCTTCGATGACTAGGACATTGAGCACTTAAAAGCCTCCAGTGTTCTCCCTTAGAGTGCCATAATTCGTCCCTTTTACCTTGACTCTAAAGCCAACTTCTGCTCCACCCAATGGGTCTGTTTCTTGTTCTACCCTTTTAGCATTGGTTCACCTTCTCATTCTCACCTTTCATGAATGAGTTCTTAAACCTTACCAAAATCTGCTACTCCCAAGTCATGCGGATGCTGTGGAGGATCCTATGTGTCCTCGACAAGCTGAATCAAGCCCATCCCCTTGGCATTAGTGTTTCTAGACTTGCCAATGTTTATGAGCTTAGAACCCATGGTACTGGCCGCTTCATGCTTTGAATCAAATCCGACCAAAACCCTTTAGTTCTGAAACTAAGCAGAACAAAAAGGATTGGAGGGATGAGTTCTTGTTTGTGCGTAGATATTCGATCCCCAATAGCCAATCGTTGCTTCTTCATTGGGTTTAGGAAGGATAGAATTCGTCAGGATCCTTGAGTAATAGGGTTTGTATGATGTAGTTTTCTGATCTTTGTTTTATTGTTTATATGCAGCATTTGATTTGAGCACTCGAGCACCTTCAATAGAAGCTAAAGAAGGAAAGATCAGGAGTTTGTTAGCCTTACCTGAAGAATATGATGTGTGTAGGAAGCCTGATATGCGCCAAATGCAACATATAAATTGTATCATATACAGTATAAAATAAATCCTATTAGTGCTGAAGTTGGAAAAAGTGTGTATCTTTGTAAACTTCTAATTTCCTGGATAAAAAGACCTTAAATGTACAAAGGAAAAAATTAACGACAAAATCCAGCATAATTATGAAATAAGGGAAGACAACACACTATACCAACCCCTCCCCCAAGCTTCACCCCAAGAACAAAAACAATGAATCAGAAGTCTGGCATGTGGCCGTGCCTTGTCGGCATGGGTCGTGCCCCTTCAAGATTCCAGATCAGAAGAACACAAATGAAGTGGACAAGAAACCCAGGGCTGTGTCTCACTAGACACGGTCGTGGTCAACTTCTAGATTCATGTATCTCGGATAGTAAAGCAAGTACAATGGCCACGGGGCTGTGCCATTGAAGCACGGGGCCGTGTAGCAGGCTGATCTGACAACATAATTAAATGAAGACAGAGAAGAAGGAAGGCACGGGGCTGTTCGTGCTGGACACGGGGTAGTGTGAGCTGTCTGTTTTCAACTATAAATAGGGGTGCTTGGTTCCGTTCCAACTCATCCCTTGGCAAACCACTTCTCTTACACCTACCACCACTCCACCACCACAATACCACCATCATCCATCCATCATCCATCCTAGAGTGTGTGTAGTAGTCTCGGAATCCAAGATTGATCGTAAGAGTTTTTGTCAAACAAAGGCCATGCTTGGCTAATCTCTTACATCACTTGGTGAATATAAGTTATTTACGTATTAATTTATTAGCTTTGGTTAACTTTTTAGTTTGGTATGTATTAATGATTTTAATAACTAGTTTTCTTTTATATTGAAAGTGAACTTAATTCTATCATCTTTCATGTTTTGTTGATTCACTCATTCGTGTCTTTATGGTCTATATAAAGCACGGTAACTGCTTAGAAGGGGGTTAGAAGGGTGGTATGGGTAAAGTTCTTGCCTCGTTCAGTGTATAGATCCTACGAGGACTTGGGTTAAGCTTATTAGGACTTCCCTTGAGGCAGATAACATCAAATCGGGGGAAGTAAGAACGGCTTGAGTCCCTTATACATAAACTACTATTAAAACTTTAAACCGGCCTTGAGGGACTGTATCCCTGCCGACTCAGACCAATATGGTTGAGGGTAGCGTTGCCTCCAAAAGAGGACATGCCACATTTTGCATTAATAACTTACTTAATTATCTTTCAATATTCCGTCCTTGAGGGACTGTATCCCTGCTGACTCAAACCAATATGTCGCCTCCAAAAGAGGGACTTTAAATAAGATAATATCTTAAAAACCCAAACGTGAAAATCATCAAAGGATACGTAAATAATGAGTCGGAGCCAAGTGATCTATATTGTCTATTTTTATCTTTTATTATTCTACTTATTTCTCTAGAAAAAATCTTTCCTAAAAATTGAAGTAGATTAGACGTCGACGCTATTCCGACAACGATGGGTGCACTTGCCCTAGCGTGAAGTAGAGAGTGATAGTTATATATTGTGTTTTTATAAATTTAAAGCTTGAATAAATGAGTGAAAAGTACTTTAAATAAATCTAAAATTTATACCCACCTCGCTCACATCAAGTTTTTGGTGTCGTTGCCGGGGACACAAGGATTTTAAGAAAGTCTAAAATCGACGGCCTAATAATTTTTATGCTTTTATAACTTTTCATTTTTAGGTTTTTCTTCTTCTTGCAGAAATAACACGGGGTCGTGTTTGATCAACACAGGGCCGTGTTAGTTTCCCTAGTATTTTAAAACTGTTTTCTGCTAGATAGAAGCTCTAGCATGGAGCCGTGTAGTGGTTACACGGGGTTGTGCCTCAACAATCGTTTCTGAAAAATAGTACCGTCTGATCCTAACGGTTAAACCATAATCTAGCAATTATGGATGTTAATGATTATTTTTACCCCCACAACTCTTACGGTGAATGGTGTCATTTATTTGGAGGAATGCATAAAAATTTAGATGTGCCATTATAAAATTTAATCCCCACTATTTAGACCCATCGTTTTCCTGTGATAATCACCTTAAGATGGGCAGGAGTAAAATCAATAATAACTTCCATCCTCCTCAATTCCATCAAGCCTCTTCCCTAGGAGACATAAGTTCGGACGAAGTGTGTCAAATAGAAAAGAGGATTCTCCAAAAATTAAAAGAAATGGAATCCATGATGAAAGCACGATATTCATCAAGGAATAATAATGAAGGAGATACGATGGAGCCATGTTCAGGAATAAACAATACCAAGACCAACAAAACAACCTTAGACTCTTGCGAAAACGAAGGCGATAGTCGTCCCTGTATCAACTTCGCAATGACAGTCTCCTTTATAGTGTGTGAATTTCACACGGACGGTTTGGACGAGAGTGAGTCGACTCACACCTTCTTTAACAAGATCCAGAAAAAGGTAAATAATATCTTTCCGATAACCTCTTGCATTTTCGTACTTCTCGTCAGAGCCTAAGGTATATCAGGCAATTCGGTGTTGTTCCCACCATTAAGGAACCACCCAAATGGTTCCTTAAAAACACCAACAAAACTTCATAAAACGCTAATCAACACGGGTCGTGCCATCTGGCCACGGGGCAGTGCCCCATCTATCCTCCAAACATGAGGTTGTGTTAATATGACATGTGGCCGTGTCTCCCGTACCTTTTAACATGGGGCCGTGTCTACTTCGACATGGCCCGTGTCTCACTAACAGACAATGGTATCTAACTCATGAAGCGACACGGGGCCGTGTCGACCTGCTGTCACTTTCTATGAAGCCAGCCGTGAGAAGAATGTTCGGAGCCATTCCAAAAAGACCAAGATCCTGCCTGATCTCTCACACATACCTAAAAAGGTAGTTTCTCAAAAAGGTTTCCTTAAACCTTCTTGTCTTTACTACTTTTAGTCATTTCTCCTTCTTCATCCTTTAAACCTCCATTGAAGCTTCAAGCTTCAAAAGCTTAGGTTAAAAACATGGTTTTTAGCTCAAATTTTCACAAAACTACTATTGTACAACAATGTTGTAAGTTCCATACATTTTGAAAAGTAAAAATCAAACAGTTTTAAACTTAAAACAAAGGTTCCTGTGCTAAAATACCAGAACAATTGAAGCAGTAAGGGGTCGTGCTTGAGGAGCACAAGGTCTTGTAACCTTTCTGTAACTCTAAAACTTTAACGGTTTATCATGTTTAACTAGCATGTCAAGTCAGCAGAGTGGCACATCTTCAACCAGTTCAAGGAATAACTGAAGAGGGAGGAGGCTCTCGCTTGAAGGCACTCTCGTCCACTACGTTTGTGCTTTACGAGAATCCATCAAAGAAATGATGAAGCTGGAAGAGGTCCTCGTGGATCGGGTGAACTATTTCACCATGGCCTTGGAGGATAGCTTTAAGGAGATCAACCTTCTTCACCAAAGGTTGAACATTATAGTGATGCCCCTGATGGAGCCAATCTTGCCTCAAGATGATTGGAACATCGCCAACGAGGTGGATAAACCCCCTGGTTGGGACGAGATACCCCCGGAACCTCCCATCAATGCCTACTTCAAGGTTCTGATAAACCCCGCTCCTCTTTCATAAGAGGAGGTCGATGAGGAACCCTTCATCTTCTTGCCAAGGGAGATAGAGGAGATGCTCAACAACCTCTAAAGGAGCATTCCCGGGGGAATAACTTTAAGCCCTCATTTTCCAAACACTATTTTTGGTTCTTGTTAATCGTTCATAGATTTATCTAGGGAAAGTTATTCGGGTCTAGTAATCTCGTAGACATCCAACTATCTATCTTAGGACCTTTGTAATTTTTTTTCTTTATTAGTTGTAATGAGGATCAGATGGAATGAAATATGGTATTTTGGAAATAAACGTGTGCAGAAATATGGAAAATGGCCAAAGGAATGTTGAAACAGCACCCCATGTACGTAAACAGACACTTCCCGACATGAAAGCTTCATAACAATAAGTGCAGCACGGGGCCGTGTTACGTAAGCACGCCCCCGTGCCTCAAGTCTCCAAGAAAATTTTTGAAACTGGAACATTGACACGGGGTCGTATCTCATGGGCATGCCCCGTGCTTGGCTTCTGAAAAATTTTCTTTACTGGCACTTTTTACACGAGGCCTTGTCTCATGGGCACGCTCCTGTGCCAGCCTCCCGAAATTTTCCCAAGAACTTGTTACTAGCACTTTTGACACGGGGTAGTGTCGCCCTACCACACCCCCCATGCCCACTGCCCGGTTTTTGAATGTTGTTTTTAACCCACATTTACACATTTAATCAATTTTGGACACATTGAGGACAATGTGTGATTTAAGTACGGGGGAGGGGGGGTAAGTTAAACTTGAAATTGTTTATCCTAAAAATAAGCCTTACATAAAACTTTACTTGGAAACGCTAAAGCACCTCAAATCTTTTTCAAAAGCATTTTTTTTTATTTTTCTCTTGTTTATAGTTTAAGTGAGAAACCAAGATCTAAAAAGTTCTATAAATTTTACAGTCGATAGCGCCTGATAAAAAGAACCATACAAGAAAAATAAAAAAATGGCATGACAATTCTTTGTAAAATTTGATTGCATATAAATTTTCACACTTATACCCCTTTTCCCACAAAAATGTGAGTCTTGAGCCTTTATCGAGCATTCAGATCTATATCTTTACTAAATGCTCAATTACATTTCTTGTGTGAATAGCCGTACGGCTCTTACGAATCTAAAACTTGACAAGACAATACATTCTCGGTCCTTACCAACAAATCCAAGTAAGTAAAGGATGGAGGCATTAGGATTTTAAACCCTCTTTTTCATCTCCAACTTTATTTTTTTTCTTTATCTCCCCGCTATAAACAAAAACAATAAAAATATATTCTCCTAGTTAAACCCCTTTAAGCCTAAATCTTTCGTTTCAAAACCGGCAAAATTCCATTTTGCACAAGTTACCCATCACCCACTAGTTTTTCTCTTCACACCCATTATTTTAGTAAAATACAGTTCTTTTGAAAAAATTATATAAAAAGAGGTGGCTTAGTTTTTTTTAAATCTCTCTCTCTCTAGCTACTTGAAATAAATAAGCAAAATAAACTTTCATTGCTTATAAATATATAGTTTATAACTAAGTCACAAATAAATAAATTTTCAAAAAGAAAACCGACATTTTACGTTTTTAGCCACTTTTCAATAAAACTATCCAACCCCTAGCCAAAACCTACCCTTACAAAAGTTATCTTGATATCTACAAAGAATTTTTTAAAAAGGAAGAGGTTTGATTGCTTGTCAAGCATATGGTAGGAGTAAGTTCATACCAGTGTCGAGCGTTTCACTTAGACATCTTCGGCCTAGTGTTGAGTGATCACTTGTGAGATGTGTGAAATTGTATATAGCTAAATAGAATTTATAAAGGCATGTTATGCCCAAAATATTTATTTTTTTTTAAAAATGTTTAAATAAATCATGTCGAATAGGATTGTAAATAATATAAAAACAAGAATGAAAAGAACCTGGATTCCCGACACTCTACAAACAAGACCCAAAAACTTCTTCTCTACCGATTCCATTTGGGTGTGTAAGTAATAATTAAAGAGTTTTGCTTGAGGACAAGCAAATATTCAAGTGTGAGGGCAATTTATATGTGCCAAATGCAACATATAAAATGTATCAAATACGGTAAAAACCCTTTTTAGTACTAATGTTGGAAAATGTGCGTTTCTTTGTATACTTTGATTTTCAGGATAAAAAGAGCTTAAAAAAAGAACAAATTAACGACAAAATCCAGCATAATTATGAAAGAAGCAAAGACAACACACTATACCAACCCCCAAGCTTCACCCCAAGAACAAAAACAACGAATAAGAAGTCTGGCATGGGGTCATGCCCCTTCAAGATTCCAAATTAAAAGATGACAAATGAAGTGGACAAGAGACATGGGGCCGTGTCTCACTAGACATGTTCGTGGTTAACTTCCAGATTCGCGTATCTAGGATAGTAAAGCAAGTACAATGGCCACGGGGCCGTGCCGTTAACGCACGTGGCCGTTTAGCAGGCTAATCTGACAATAGAATTAAGTGAAGACAGAGATGAAGGAAGGCGCGAGGCTGTTCCCACAGGGCACGGGGTTGTGTGAGCTGCCAGTTTCAGCTATAAATAGGAGTGCTTGGTTCCATTCCAACTAATCCCTTGGCAAACCACTTCTCTCACACCTACCACAACTCCAACACAACAATACCACCATCATCCATCCATCATCCATCCTAGAGTATGTGTAGTAGTCTCGGGATCCAAGATTGATCGTAAGAGTTTTTGTCAAACAAAGGCCATGCTTGGCTAATCTCTTACATAACTTGGTGAAGACAAGTTATTTACGTGCTTCTTTTGATTTCCTAGTTTTGGTTAAGTTTTTAATTGGGTATGTATTAATGACTTTAATAACTAGTTTTTTTATATTGAAAGTGAACTTTGTTCTATCATCTTTCATGTTTTGTTGATTCATCCATTCATGTCTTTACGGTCTATATAAAGCGCGTTAACTACCTGGATAGAAGGGTGGTATGTGACAATCGGCAAAATTCTGGTAATTCTATACAACCTGAATAACTATTACATTATCTATTTACCGCACATCATGACTTAATTTTTGATTTTTAAGTCTTAAAAGTCTAAGAATTCAATAAAATCATAGCTTGGTATGATAATGAATTCGTCACAATCACGAACATATAAAATCATGTCCTAGACGGATGAAAAAGACGCGAACACGCGATAAATATCAGTACTGGTTATGGTACAGTCTGATATGTCAAAAATAAGACATAAGATATGTCTGCACTATTATACCATGAAATTTTATTTAAAACACCAAATTGTCCAAGTCTGTAGCAAAATGTAGCATTTCGCAGCACAAAACAGCAAATGTCCGAAAACCCAAAATTAAATAATTTTAGTTAAAGAATAATAACGGGTTTTAAAAATAATATAAAACCTGTATATAAATCCTGCTGTTCAAAGCTATACAGCTTGTTCAGTCTAAACCTGTCAACAAAGCTGGTACAGGAACTGAACTCAAAATGACAAATTTATTAGTCTAGAGAGCTAGATTAATAATCTGGACAATAAAACTAATACTAGAACTATTGTATAAATAAAATTATATAAATAACACAATATGTCAGTATTTTACTCGATTCAAGACCCGAACCAAATTTATCAACTGAACAACGAAATAATAAGTCTTGTAAGTTATTTTGGCATATTATAACATCACTTTATAGTGTTGGGCCATGAGATTTTATAAAAACTTACATAAAAAAAATATTAAGGTTTATAAAGTTTATAAAAATTACTAGTTTTATAAAAAAAATAAATAAAACCCAAACCACCCCGCCACGGCTACATGGGTAATTTCCCCATGCCACTTAGCTACTTGATGTGTTGTGTTGGCTAATTGTGAGGGTTAGTGGGTTATGCGGTGTAAGAACCAAAAACCAACACAAAACCAAATCACTTCCATTCCTTTCATTTCCAAACATCAAAACACAACAACATTTCCTTTCTATTTCCTTCTTGAAATCCTGCCAAACACCAACACCTTCAACTTTTAAAAATCTAAACTCAAGAAATTCAAGCTTGCATAGAGATCCAAGGATAATCTAAGGTGTTTGCAAGGATTAGGAGGCACACTTGGAAGCTTGGAAACTTTTGATCAACACTTTTCTTCATCTTTTTAACATCATTTGATCATCCCTAGCCAAGTGCTAGTAGTAAGCTCCATAACTTGATCTTATACTTTATGTTTCATGTAAATGTACAAGGCCATCTTGAAAGTATTTAAAACCCACTTGAAAAACACTAATAAAATTAAAATCACCAACATAATTATGTCATTTTCTTGATGATTATGGATGATCTTGAATTGGTCATAAACTAGTAAACTTGAATCTTACATTTTTATGTATAAAAAGATAATCTAAACAATATATCGGGCAATTCGACAACTTGGACAATTTGGACAAAATAAAATATATGGTATAAACGAAACAAACAACGAAGACGAAACGAATAAAATGGTCGACGCAAACATAACGGTCAAAGCGAACAAATCAACCGTCACACTTTATACTTACTAGGACTTATAAAAATTTAATTCATATCTAGTAGTTTTTACAAATAAATTTTTATAAGTTATAACATTTGCTAGTAAATATTTTAAAACTTAAATTAAGCCCAACTAAACAAATAGTTTGGATTAAGCCCATTTTCATAAAATTATATTGGGCTAAACCCATTTTTATAAAAATATATGGACTAGCCCATTCTATAAATTAATTTGGGCTAGACCCACTTGTATAAATCAAACTTGAGATAAGCCCACTTTTATAAAATTAACTTTGGGCTAAGCCCACTTTTATAAAACTAAATTGGGCTAATCCATTTCTATAAACTATTTTGGGCTAGGCCCACTCTTTCATCTTTAACTTGGACTAGGCCTACTTTTACAAACCAATTAGGGTAGACCCACTTTAAATATAAACAAGTTGGGCTAGGCCCGCATACATGAAATGAATTGGGCTAGGCCCACTCATATGAAACGAATTGGCTAGGCCCACACATAGTAAGCAAATTGGCTAGGCCCATACTTACAAAATCTATTGGGCTAGGCCCATATGTAATAAACTTTTAGATTGAAGTTTTATATTTAAATTATGGGCTAGGCCCATTTACATGTAATCAATCTAGAAAACATATATAAAAGATATATATATATGTATACCAACAAAGAAAAACCAACAAATACAAGTATGAAATTCAAGATGAGATACTTGTACGAGAAACGAACGAAAGCCTAAGTGTTTAATGAGATTAGAACACTTGTAGGTCGAGAAACGAACGAAGTATCGGAAATCGAATTGAGATTTGCATGAACACAAATCTGTGAGTTCATGTTTCCCCTTTTATTTAAACATTTTTATGGTTTTTATCGTGCGGGGATGTATACATGTTACATTTAGTATAACTTGGGTAATGAAAATATTTAGATCACATGTGGATAAGGCTCAAGTATTGGGACCATAACAAGTACCGAGGAACAAAAGGATAGATCTATTGGGTTTGGGCTAGCTCCACTCTATTACGGCAACAATAACAGATCGTATTAGAGTGTTTTTGTGTCGAAAACGAGTGTCTCAGACACAATAAATCATCAAGTTTTGGTTGCCACCTTATTCAACATACAGATTAGTGTCCTTGCTAGACACTAATGATCCTACAAGTTTCATTAAGCTATACTAAATGAATTTATTATTTCAAATGTTTTTAAAGATTCATTTGATACAAAAATTATAACATGAATTCACCAACTTTTGTTAACGTCGTTTTCGAAACTAACATGTATTACAGGAAACTAATGGACGGCCTTGGGGAAAAACTTGTTCGTATGTTATGAAGTCAAGATAGTAGATTTCATCCAGTCTTTTGATATTGCGCTTGTAAACTCGTGTTTAAATTTTAAATAATGTTGTTAAATTTGTGTTGTGTTTTAAAAACAAAAGGTTATATGTAAACCTTGTGTTAAATAAAGTGTATGGTTGAACATTTTGTAACGTGTTACAATTGTTGTTTACTTGGTTGAATGCAACGATTGCCGCTCTGGCCACACCTCGCAACGCTTCCGCTACATCGAAAATCGGGGTGTGACAGACCTGGTATTAGAGTTTCAATTGTAGTGAACTAAGATTCTTTCGAGACTAGTCTACAATTTCAAAATGGTCTTTTTATGAAAGTCATAAGTTGTTTGCGAAATTGTAACAAGAGTTTTTCCCCATGGCATGTATACGAAGGTCCACTCGTACTAACGATAAATCAAAACAATAATGTTAAGGACATTATACTAGATAGTCTTTGAGGATTAGACACGATAACAGTAAGATGAATCAGAATGATACATGACATGACTTACAATGAAACTGAAATACAATTGCCCAAAAATTTATTATAAGTTGTTCACATATATGAGTTGTACGGATTATAGACTATGTCTTCCAATTCCGACACCGATTCTACGGGATATGCCTCGAACACCGATTATATACTACTAGATGACCCTGCCCCACCTGTCATCATCATCTCCGATGACGAGCTCTCGGATGATGAATGTATGAATATCGACTTTCAGCCTTTCGCCCTACCATAGCCTAATCATGTTGACATTCCTTTAGAGAATACCTCACTTTCATGAGATGGTCATTCCCTGAGGGTGAACATGTTGTTGCTTATGTCCTCATACCACTTAATGTGGTAGATCCATTAGACGATGTTATCGATGGGGACGGTCACCCCATACCTCCTGTTGTCAATGCTGAGGACGATGTTATTCCGGTCATACATGTCGAGCATGTTGATGATGACCTCGGTATTGGTGAGGACTTTGACATTGTTATGTTAGAGGTAGCCCAACTGGAGGCCACAATAGTTGACATCACATCGTCTGCACCCTCCACACCCGGGACACTATCACCCGTGCTTTCACCCGACACTGCTTTACCATCATTTTGAGGTACCTTACCTACATTTGTTGATCCTGTTTTACCAGGCACACTTCTCCCTGACCATTCATCTGAGTTTCTACCACCACTACCTTCATCAGGAGATGTTACACATCCTTTTGATCACCCTACGCCTCGCTTCTCCATTGGACCTTCACACTATACTAAGAGGAGTACTTCTCAGTATCTTGACCATGTACCCCCTCATCCTTTCGATGGTTCATATTCTACCTCTATTACACCGACTTTAGACCCATATCATGACCCATTTGCTGCCGGGCCATCACACATTCCCTACAGGCATCCTACGATGGGGTCTTCTTCTAATGTTCCGCCCCCATTGCTAGAGATCCGTTTCATTCCACCCCGATCATGCATAGTACCGTTACTTACCCTTCTCCTTATTTCACCGATTCTTATGTTTAGCCGCCACCGGGCATGAGCCCGTCAATCCATATCATCTGAGTCATATGCCACTCACCACTGCTAAGTACAGACTCACCTCCACTGAGATACAACTTGGTATCTTGTTTGACCATTTCCGTGAGCTTAGTGCTCAGATGTCTACTCTTCGAGCACCTCCGAGTGTTCCCTAATCATCATCCTCTCAGCCACCTTTACCCACATCATCCCCTCCATCACTACCACCCTACCGACATCTCCACCACCACCATCCCAATTAGTACCATCACTTACATCATTCCATGCCACCTCTTCATCACTTGAGAGGCGCATTAGTGCCATTGAGGAGGAGATGACATACTTCCGCGGTGTGATCCGCGCATCTGCACCCCACCGTCTGTCTAGTATGGTATGTGATTGAGTTTTGGAGGTAGTATCCGTACAAGGATAGTAGAAGATTGAAGGATTTTGAAGATATATATAAGTCAACTTGAAGACTCTGAAGATGCAATGCAAAGAAAATATCCACTTTTGTTTATGTATTGTATATAACTTGTAAGTCGGAGCGATGAAACTTTGAGTTATTTTTGTTCAACGCAAAAATGATGTAACAAGTTGACATATATATTTTAAAGTTGATTATCTTTTTTTATCATACATTGTTGATTATTCATTATGTTTGTGTCATGACCATATTTGTATGGATATCTCACGTGAGAGATGATTCGATTTATTTGACCTATATATTATTTGGTCCATGGATGACAATATTTATCTAAAATATTTGTCTAATTTCTTCTATATGATTTTACATATGAAGATCATGGCACCAAGAAGAAGGAGCATAAATCAACTGCAAACTCCCCTACGCACTTCTCAAGCTGAACTTGATGCCTTGTTGAATCAACGCATTGCGGATGCGATTGCTCAACATGAAACAAATCGCACAAATTCGAGTAATGAAGCTAGGGCTCAAGCCCCACCAACAACATCAAATCCTACGAACGGTTGGTTACTCAAAACCTTACAAGACTTTTTCATTCATATTTTATTTGCAAAATAAATATTTCTTACAATTTCGAGAACCAACATTTCAGGATGCACATATAAACAATTTTTAGATTGCAAACCATTAAACTTTGACGGCACATGCAGAGCTATAACATTTGTTTGATGGACCGAAAAGAATGATTCTGGAATCCGCATGAGTTCCTGTTCCCCTAACCAGACTGTATTGTATGTTTCGGGAATGTTCATTGAGAAGCTTTGTCAGGGTCGAATCTGCAAATGCAAACATTAGGAGATGCAGTAGCATACACTATCACTTGGGACTGAACAAAATGATGTGAGAGAAGTATTGTTCAAGGGCCGAACTACAAAAGTTGGAAAAAGAGTTTTGGAATCTAGCGATGGTTGGATCCGACATCTATGGCTATACTCAACGATCTCATGATCTCTCAAGGGTCGTTCCATATATGGTAACCACCGAATTCAAACGTATCGAATGATACATTTGGGGATTAGCTCTGAAAATCCAAAGTACGGTTACATTGTCGCATCCAGTAACTATCACTGAGGCAATCACGATTGCAGTAAGCCTTACCGAAGAAGCGGTAAGATTGAATAAGTTTCCAAGAAAGAGTGCGGAGATGCCCAAGGAGACACGTGTAGAATCAACCTCACACAGGAATAAGAGAAAGTTCACTCATTTCAAGAAGGGTTCCCAACCAAGTAACAAGAAGAAAGAAACTCCCACAGCAAAAAGAAATAAAGCATTCGTGGCGACAACAAAGACATAACGAAGAAGTTATAAAGGATATGCACCTAAGTGCAACAAGTGTAATTATCATCATTATGGTGGATGTCGAACCACCAAATGTGATAAGTGTGGGAAGTTGGGACACCATACCGAAAATTGTTGGAGTAACAACAAGGGAAATAGGAATGAAGGCAAGAAATAAGGAGGCTATGGAAATGGAAACGAGCGAGGAAGGAACCAAAGTTGCTATGGTTGCGGTGAACTAGGCCACTTTAGAAAGAATTGCCCAAAGGAGAACAATGGCCACGGGCGAGCCTTTGTAATAGGAGCTAATGAGGCACGTCAGGATCCAAATGTGATCTTTAGAGTTTAAGGATATACTTGAAATAAATTCAAATAAATTAGATATTCCATTCACTGTCGAACTAGCGAATGGAAATATAATTGAATCTGATGAGATTATTAAATGATGTTCTTTAGAGTTATGTGGACAAGAATTCAATATCGATTTATTACCCATCCAGTTAGGTAGTTTTGATGTTGTAATCGGTATGGATTGGTTATCCAATAACCAAGCCGAAGTCGTGTGTTGTGACAAAATTATTCGCATTCCTCTTTCTAATAATGAAACACTTCTTATACATGGCGAGAAGAGTGAAACGCCATATCGAATTATTTCTTGTATGAAAGCCCAAAAGTGCTTGCGGAAAGGATGTATAGCATTCTTAGCACATGTTGTTGACAAGAAATCCAAGGAGCCAAAACTTGAGGAGATCCCTGTTGTGAAGGAATTCCCTGAAGTCTTCCCAGAGGACTTGTTAGGAATACCACCACAATGACAATTTGAATTCCGCATAGATTTGATTCCAGGAGCTGCACGTGTAGCGAAATCTCCTTACCGGTTAGCCCCTTCGGAAATGCAAGAACTGTCCATACAACATCAAGAGTTGTTGGACAAAGGTTTTATTAGACCAAGCTTCTCACCTTGGGGGGCTCCAGTTCTATTCGTAAAGAAGAAAGATGGAAGCTTTAGAATATGTATAGATTGTTGAGAATTGAACAAACTCACCATCAAGAATCGGTATCCGTTACCGAGGATAGATGATCTATTCGATCAACTTCAAGGATCAAGCTTTTACTCGAAGATTGACTTAAGGTCAGGATACCATCAGCTCAGAGTGCAGGAAGAAAGTATTCCAAAGACAATATTCCGAACCCGTTACGGTCACTACGAGTTCCTTGTAATGCCATTTGGTCTAACAAATGCACCGGCGGTGTTCATGGACTTAATGAACCGTGTGTGCAAGCCTTACCTTGATAAATTCGTGAGAGTATTTATTGATGACATATTGATATATTCACAAAATAAGAAGGATCACAAACATCATCTTAGGACCATTATTGAGTTGTTAAAGAAGGAGAAATTGTATGCAAAATTCTGTAAGTGTGAATTTTGGCTTCGTGAAGTCCAATTTCTCAGACATGTAGTCAACGAGAAAGGCATACATGTCGATCCATCAAAAATAGAAGCCATTAAGTATTGGAACGCACCTAAGACACCACTGAAGTACGTCAATTTTTGGGATTGCGGGTTCATTGAAAATTTCTCGAAGATTGCTCAACCACTAACCTCCCTAACTCAGAAAGATAAGAAGTTCGATTGGGGAGAAAAACAAGAAAAAGCTTTTCAATTACTTAAGGATAAACTTTGTGATGCGCCGATTTTATCACTTCCGGACGTCATAGATGACTTTGTAGTTAATTGTGACGCTTTACATCAAGGTTTAGGATGCGTATTAATGCAACAGGAGAAAGTTATTGCATACATATCACGCCAATTAAAAGTTCACGAGAAGAAATATACCACACATGACTTAGAGCTAGGTGTAGTGGTATTTGTGTTAAAAATTTGGCGTGATTATCTTTACGACACCAAGTGCACAATCTTTACTGATCGCAAAAGTTTTCAACGTATATTTAACCAGAAAGAGTTGAATATGCGCCAAAGACGTTGGCTTGAATTGTTGAATGACTATGATTGTGAAATTAAATACCATCGGGGCAAGGCGAACGTTGTCGCGGATGCCCTAAGTCGAAAGGAATGAGTGAAGCCCCATCGTGTAGATCATTAAGACTCACCATTCACAATAACCTTACCTCTCGAATTCATGACGCTCAACAGGAAGACCTTAAGAGCATAAATTTTAAAGTAGAAATGCTTAGAGGTATGGAAAAACATTTAGAACCAAATGAGAACGGAGCTTTGTACTTTGCAAACAGACTTTGGGTTCCTCTTTTTGGTAATTTGCGAAACCTAATTCTAGATGAAGCCCATAAGTCCAAATATTCGATACATTATCGCGATCTTAAAGAATTTTATTGGTGGCCTAATCTCAAAGGAGATATTGCAACTTATGTTGGAAAATGTCTAACATGTGCAAAAATTAAGGCCGAATACCAAAAACCTTCAGGATTGTTAAAACAACCTGAAATTCCCACTTGGAAATAGGAATAAATTTCTATGGATTTCATAACAAAATTACCTAGGACCTCCCGCGGTCACAACATGATTTGGGTAATTATCGACCAACTAACCAAATCAGCTCACTTCTTATCGGTACGTGAGAAAGATAAAACCGAGAAGTTTGCCGAACTTTATCTTAAAGAGATTGTGGCAAGACATGGAGTGTTGTTTCCATAATCTTTGATCGAGATGGTCGTTTCATATTAAGAATTTGGCAATCATTTCAAAAGGCTTTTGAATCTCGCTTAGATCTAAGTACGACCTTTCATCCCCAAACAGATGGCCAAAGTGAACGCACCATATGCTTCGTGCTTATGTGATTGACTTAGGCGGAAATTAGGATACTCACTTGCCTTTAGTGGAGTTGTCATATTACAACAGTTATCACACGAGTATTCAAGCCGCTCCATTTGAAGCGTTATACGGACGTAAGTGTCGATCTCCTCTATGCTGAGCGGAATTAGGCGACAAACTAATGATAGGTCCAGAATTAATTCAAGAAACTACAGAGAAAATATTTAAAATCCGAGACCGTATTAAAGCAGCTCAGGATAGACAGAAAAGTTATGCGGATAAACGCCGAAACCATTATCCTTTGAAATTGGAGACAGAGTACTATTAGAGGTCTCGCCTTGGAAAGGCGTAGTTAGATTCGGGAAGCAAGGAAAATTTAGCCCGAGGTACATAGGACCATATGAAATCTTGGAAAAGATTGGAACATTCGCATATAAGCTGAAATTGCCTGAAACACTTAGTAACGTTCACGACACTTTTCACGTGTCAAACCTTAGAAAGTGTCTTTCAGACGAGTCACTTATTATTTCCACGGACGAAATTCATATAGACGACAAACTCCATTTCATCGAAGAACCTGTCGAGGTTTTAGATTCGAAAGTCTAGAAACAAGGAAGAGTCGTATCAAACTAGTCAAAGTCCATTGGAACTCAAAGCGCGGACCTGAGTTCACTTGGGAACGGAAGACAAAATCAAAAGAAAGTTCCCCCACCTAGAAATCCTATACAAAGGATTACACGACTTAAATTTTAGGATGAAATTTTCTTGAACAAGGGGAGAATATGACAATCGGCAAAATTCCATTATCTATTTACCGCACATCATGAATTAATTTTTGATTTTTTAAGTCTTAAAAGTCTAGGAATTCAACATAATCATAGCTTGGTATGATAATGAATTCGTCACAATCACGAACATATAAAACCATGTCCTGGACGGATGACAAAGACGCGGACACGTGATAATATCAGTACTGGTTACGGTACAGTCTAATATGACAAAAATAAGACATAAGAAAGGTATGCACTGTTATACGATGAAAATTTTATTTAAAACACAAAATTGTCCAAGTTTGCAGCAAAATACAGCATTTTGTAGCAAAATACATCATTCTGCAGCACAAAATAGAAAATGTCCGAAAACCCAAAATTAAATATTTTTAGTTAAAGAAGAATAAGGGGTGTTAAAAATAATATAAAACTCGTATATAAATACTGTTGTTTAAAGCTATACAGCTTGTTCAGTAAAAACCTGACAACAAAGCCTGTACAGGAACTGAACTAATGACAAATTTATTAGTCTGGAGAGCTAGATTAATAAACTAGATAATAAAATTAATACTAGAACTATTATGTAAATAAAATTATATAAGTAAACACAATATGTCAGTATTTTACTCGATACAAGACCCGAACCAAATTTATCAACCGAACAACGAAATAATAACACAATATGTCAGTATTTTGGCATATTATAACATCACTTTAAAGTGTTGGGCCATGAGATTTTATAAAAACTGATATAAAAAACATCAAAGTTTATAAATTTTATGAAAATTACAAGTTTTATAAAAAAAATAAAATAAAACCCAAACCACCCCCCCCCCCCATGGCTACCTGGGTAATTTCCCCATGCCACTTAGCTACTTGATGTGTTGTGTTGGCTAATTGTGAGGATTAGTGGGTTATGAGGTGTAAGAACCAAAAATCAACACAAAACCAAATCACTTCCATTCCTTTCATTTCCAAACATCAAAACACAACAACATTTCCTTTCTATTTCCTTCTTGAAATCCTGCCAAACACCAACACCTTCAACTTTTAAAAATCTAAACTCAAGAAATTCAAGCTTGCATAGAGATCCAAGGAAAATCTAAGGTGTTTGCAAGGATTAGGAGGCACACTTGGAAGCTTGGAAACTTTTGATCAACACTTTTCTTCATCTTTTTAACATCACTTTGATCATCCCTAGCCAAGTGCTAGTAGTAAGCTCCATAACTTGATCTTATACTTTATGTTTCATGTAAATGTACAAGGTCATCTTGAAAGTATTTAAAACCCACTTGAAAAACACTAATAAAATTAAAATCACTAACATAATTATGTCTTTTTCTTGATGATTATGGATGATCTTGAATTTGTCATAAACTAGTAAACTTGAATCTTACATTTTTATGTATAAAAAGATAATCTAAACAATATATCGGGCAATTCGACAACTTGGACAATTCGGACAAAATAAAATATATGGTATAAACCAAACAAACGTCGAAGACGAAACGAATAAAATGGTCGACGCAAACATAACTGTCAAAGGTGAACAAATCAACCGTCATACTTTATACTTACTAGGACTTATAAAAATTTAACTCATATTTAGTAGTTTTTACAAATAAATTTTTATAAGTTATAACATTTGCTAGTAAATTTTTTAAAACTTGGATTAAGCCCAACTAAACAAATAGTTTGGATTAAGCCCATTTTCATAAAATTATATTGGGCTAAACCATTTTTTATAAAAATATATGGACTAGCCCATTTCTATAAATTAATTTGGGCTAGGCCCACTTGTATAAATCAAACTTGGGATAAGCCCACTTTTATAAAAATAACTTTGGGCTAAGCCCACTTTTATAAAACTAAATTGGGCTAATCCATTTCTATAAACTATTTTGGGCTAGTCCCACTCTTTCATATATAAGAACGACTTGAGTCCCTTTTAAATAAACTATTATTAAATCTTTAAACCGGCCTTGAGGGACTGTATCCCTGCTGACATAGACCAATATGGCCGAGGGTAACATTGCCTCCAAAAGAGGGACATGCCACATTTTGCATTAATAACTTACTTATATCTTTCAATATTCTAGCTTTGCAGGATATGGCTGAGGGTATTGTCACCTCCAAAAGAGGGGCATGCCACTAAGATAATCTTTTAAAAAACCTAAAGCGTGGAAATCATCAAAGGATACATAAATAATGAGTCAGAGCCAAGTGATTCTTTCTTGTCTATTTTTATCTTTTATTATTTTAGTTCTTTCTCTATAAAAAAATCTTTCCTAGAAATTTAAGTAGATTAGACGTCGACGCTATTCAGGTATTAAAAGCTCTTGTGTCCTTGACGACCTCGGTATCTTACCATCACTATATTACGCCAACGATGGGTGCACTTTCCCTAGCGTGAAGTAGAGAGTGATAGTTATATATCGTTTTTTATAAATTTAAAGCTTGAATAAACGAGTGAAAAGTATTTTAAATATATCTAAACGCTCACATCAAAGCCATAAAGTTATCAGCTAGTTCGACCTCTCTGGGACCCTAAGTTATGTCTCCGATGATGTTTCTGTTAAAAAGGAGGATGCTTCTCCTTCTACTCCTAACACCAGGGCTCTTCCTTTGCGCCCAAAGGCTTCTACTGACAAGAAGCCAAAGGCTACTAAAGTTGTGAACTTGGTGGCTTTTGATAACCTGGAACCTTCTAAGATCACCCAAAAGCTTCAATCTATCCAGAGTGTGGTAAGTAAAGTTAATTTTAGGATCCTTGATATATTTCAGGATCCTCTCTATATATATTGTTAACGTATAAGCCTATTCCAATATCCTTGTCATCTATGATGAGGATGAGAAGAAGATTTTTGCACATTCTAAGAAGATAGCAGACATGGAGAAGTTGGATGAACACATGTAGAAGCACTCAGAAGAGCTGCATCTGCAGCTTGAGTTTTCAAGGAAAGAGCATCAGGATCTTCATGAAGCCCATAAGAAGCAACTGGAGCAGCTTGAAAACAACGACAAAGAAAAGCCACCCTTAGCGGTTTCATAACAAAGATCAAAATGTGGGAGGCAACTAAGGCTGAAGGTTTCGAGGTTAAGGCCTGGGATGTGAAGCAGTGGAAGGCGGTTGTGGTCAAGCTTAGAGGAAAGATTGAGGTTGCTGAACCTGAAGCCGAGAAGGCAATGAGGCATAGGCGAGCAAAGAGAGTGAGGACACTGAGGCTAGATATAGTGGAGGTGAAGATGAAGGTGAAGCCAAGTATGTACAAACAAGTGATGATGGATATTAGGCCGGAGCCCCGTTTTTTACGAAGCTTTAATGATTCTTGGTAATTGTGTTTGTGAACAAACAAGTTTAATTTTCTATTTCTTTTGATGGTTCCCCCTGAATGGGGTTTAAACAAAGGTAGACAATGGTAGCCCGAGTAGATGGGCTCAGGCTTTGAGTGAAGCTCAGGCTGCCCCTAGGTTTAACAATGGATGGTTCATGGTGATGGATCCATGTTTAGGGATGAAGCCTATATCATCTTCTTTATTTCCTGCATAATATAGTAGTACATATGATTTTGACTATTTTCCATGGTTTGTTTGTGATACGTTATCATGTCTTGAATATGGATCCTTAAGCGTAGAATTAGTATTTTAAAAACTCACTTTAGGATCCTCACAAATTTTTTGAGTAATTAAGAAAAGGTTTTAATGAAACTATATGTATATCAAAACTTATCACCATGACCTATTCCTTTTTATCTATAAATTGGATAATCATATACTACCAAATAATAAACAAACTTAGGGAAATATACACGAGTTTTAGAGTACACTTGATTCCCTTCGTCTTGTGCATTGTCCCTTGTGTGATCTCTCAGGATCCTTAAAAGGTCATGATCCTTGGGAATCTAGGATCCTTCGTAATGTTATCTTTAAAATCCTTTAGAGTTTCCTCATAGTAAATACCCTAAAGATGACATCATAACAATAACTTAGGACAATCTACTACTTAAGATAACACAAAAATGTTTTATACTTAGGATAGCATGGAAATGCCATAATCTTATGATAGCATGAACATGCTATATCCTTATGATAGTATGAACATGCTATATCCTTATGATACCATGAAAATGCTATAAAATTGGGTTAAACCAATATTGGGACATGCCAATTTAAGATAGCATGAAAATGCTATGACCTTGCAGAAAGCCCGATGTGTAACACGTCCGTTTTACTTCATTGATAAATACGTAAGGTCCAGTTATAACCAATAGTAACAAAATTGTTAGCCATTGTTACATGAATTGGTCCCACCACCTTGAACTATATCTTGATATTCGCGCTAGTGGTGGGATGTTTAAACCCAATCTTGTAAGGAAAACCAAAGAAGCTTCAAACCTTAGAAGGGATTGAATACCTTAAATGTAAGAGAGATGGCCAAACTTTGACTGAGGATCCTTATAGGTCCCTATCACATGTGGATCGATACGAGATTGACAATCAACTAAGGGTGCAGAATCTCCTTGATAGATCAACGAACAAAAACAAGTATTAAGATGAAGAACACACAAAATACTTTAAACCAATCTTCTATGATTAACGAACACAAGGTTTACAATCACTCAAGATCACAAGAACTAAAAACCTTTCTCTGTGTTTTCTCTCACAAAACTTTCTGTAACTGCTCTCAAAAATTGTCTCTCAAATGTCTACACTAAAACCCTATACATGAACTGTTTATATACACACAACCATGCATACTGGGCTAGCCTATATTACATCATAACACAAATTCAGAATTACTAATGCAAAACATAAACTCAGACTACGTGTGAGGACTCACAAAATCGGACAACAATAACAAACTCGGAATCTATATAAAACCTTATAAACTTGGAATAACCTAGATAAATTCGGAATCCTCTTAAGCTTCTCAAACTCGGACTCTTCACTAGCAAGCTCATAATTCCTTCATTGTCTTTAATTCCTCGTTACCCAAGTCTTGTTTAAGATATCTAAAGACCAAACCAAAGTTGTTTTTACATAACATGCACCAACAAACTCCCCCTTGATAATAGCTTGTAAAGGTGAACTTGATCTTCAGAATTTCACAGTCTTTGGTGTTTGGATAGCATCAGCTTCAACATGAATTCTATCAGTAACAGACTCCCCTTAATTTGATGCATCCAATCACCAAATCTTCCAACTTTCGAGTCAACAATCCAAGTATGTCTTCATATCTTCTGTTCTGCATTGTAGAAAGAGGATTCTACCAAGCAGCAACAAACTCCTCATGTCTTCACATCAACTTCTTAGCAACACATTGCATCAATCTACTATAAAACAAACATCTCAAGAAACCATAAGAATTTTTGTTAACAAATTATTATTAATCAAGAGATGTGAAAACTCTATCACATATTAAGCTTCCAACTCAACACCAACACCCAAAAATTTTGTCCAACACACTAGAACCTTCAAGGTTTGAAAAGTTGAACTCATCTTCTAACAACGTCTCCCCCTATCGATAATATCCGTACGTTAAGAATTTTAAATAAAAAGGAAAATCTTTTTGGATTTTTATATTTTCTGAAATCAAATAAATAACACAAAATGAAATTAACAAAGAAAATAAACACTCTTGTGGGTCCCGGTGACGGTGGTTCTAGATGAATGTTTGGGCATATGATAGTACCGATTCGGTCGAACGTTATAAACAGGGAGTAGGAACAGAATCAGGGAAGCTTTTTATTCATTCATACTGAAAGAGCATACATCTTGTCTGGCTGGCGGAGTTCCTGGAGAGAATCCGCTAGCGTTTCCCCTCAGGGAACTTACAAAACTTACAAACAATGAACAGACAACACCTATACATAGGCATGAGCAGCTCGTGCGAAGCGAGCAGGTTGTCACTCATACAAAGTGTCATTCGTATGACTGAGATGTTATCACTCGTACGAGTAACAAAGTCACTCGTACGAGGCACATAGTCACTCGTATGAGGCACATTGTCACTCGTGCGAGTCACATCTTGCTCGTACTTGGGTCGTGTGTTCGTATCTAAACTATACAATATTCAATACACACTCTTTCTAGCCTATTCGCACAGTGACGGACATAAAGTGCATCAACAACTCTATTTTTGTGAGAGTCACTTGTAAGAAGATAATATCAGTAAAATCAAACTGTTTTCACACCATCAGTTAATTCTTTAAGTTAATTTTCGTGAAAAGAAGTCCAAGACAATTGCCAGTATTTTTTATCCACTTAAACAAAACACATTAAAATTTCAAGTTCCATTACGTTGTGATACGATTAAGATAATATTACACTGATGTACTCGCGTGTCCCACTTTAGGACATACCTCCGCAGTCAAGGTATGCATAAAGCTTCCTCGTAGTAGGTGAGTATACCGAATTCAACTTTTTTGTTTTACAACATCAGAACATTCGGTCAGCACTTCCGTACAACAAAGAGACCAATATCCAACGAGGGTTCAGAAAATACCAAATTTTGGTACAATTTATGCATTTTGCACATTTGAATGACTCTCTAGGAGAGCTTATTCATTTTCTGGGTTTTTGGCATTTTAACTCTTTTAAGATATCTTGGTTGTGCTTAGGTCAGCATATATCTGGATACAACAAAAGGACAACCTTGATATCTTCGGATGAAATAACAATATAAAGACCCAAAACCTCAGATTTTGGCAATCTCTCAATGCAAGATTTAAGGTTATAAAATCATATGCCACTGATGTGTTACCCACTTGGTACATAGCTCTCGTTAGGTTTATATTACGTTCCTAAGTTGATTATTCATGATTTTTTGCTACTGGTACATCATATAATGGATCTACTATCACACTTAAGCAATTTAATTACTATTTCAGTGTGACAGTCTAACTTGCTGATATGCTATCATTTCTTCTTTCTCACACAACGACAACTCATTTTTTATTTTTTATTTTTTATATTTTATTGTTTTCTATTTATTTTAATTTTTGATTTTTAATAAATCATTAAAATATTACAAAATTCTTATGAAAAACTGGTTATTCAGGATTTCTCATCTTGTTGAGTTCGACTAGATGTTTAAAACGAGACCTATCAAATGCTTTTGTGTAAAGATCTGTCATCTGATGTGTCGACTCTATGAAGTTCAATCAGTTTGTTTTGAGCACAATCCTTTTTGAAATATGACGAATGTCAATATATTTTGTTCTACCGTGCTTTACGGGATTGTTTGTGATTGAAATAGTGACATCATTGTCTATCATTATAGGGGTACGATGAAATTCAAACCGTAATCGCGTATCTTCTATTGAATCTAGAGAACCTAAGAGCAACAGCTATCCGCAGCAATATATTCTGTAATATTCAGTATATTTCAGCTATGTTTTATGACCTAACATATTTTTCCCTATATTTATACCTTAATTTTCTTTTATCAATAAAACACCTGCAACAACCAAAATTATTATGTCTTTATGTCTGGTATAAATGAACTAACATATTGTAGAACTTATTAGTTGAGTACTGACAATTTTTATGATTATATAATAAATTATAGTAAAAGAAATAAGTAACATATACTTATGATATATAGTACATAGCACTAATAAAATGAATATGTGATATAGACGTATGCACATTATTATATTACTATAATGAGTGCCATATTTTAAGAAACCTATAACAAACTAATTAATAAATGAATTCAATAAATTCTTCAAGATAAAGTGACTCAAACATTTAAATGAGTGAGCTAAATCATTTCCCTGATTGAAACGTTCAGCCTTCTTCTACATATTGAAATCGTTCCCTTCACCTTTTTGTAACCTAATGGCGTAAATGGCCATCATATAGGAGGTGTAAACTGGTGACCATTACGTGACTCTTCATAAATCTGTAGTTAAACAACCTCTTGATCAGTTTTGGTCTCTAAAAGTTAACAAACCCCTCGCTAATACTGTCATCCGTCACCCTCAAGTTCTTTGTAGTTCATGGGTTATCTGAGATCAACCAATGTTGCGGATCGTATCCCTGCAACAAACAGTCGTTGCCAAACCAACAACTACATCCTTGTCGTCACCACTCGTCGGTTTAATCTTCGCGACTGTTGAAAGTTTTGCTTCTCCCCGGTTCAGTTTCGTGACGATGGTGTTTCTATAGTTATTCATACCATGCTGGTTGTCATGGTATCGAGGATTGATGTTTGCTTAAGCCCTCCAAGGTAATCAACTGGTTCCCTTTTATATTTTTTATACTACATGATCTTAGATCACCCATGGTTTTGGTCTTTTGTTGAACCAACATGAAAAGAAATATTATTAATAATAAAGGAAAAGAAAACAAGAAAAAAACTCTACTGCTACTAATAAGGGACTGAAGAAGACGGTTCATGGATCTCATTTTGTTATATATATATATATATATATATATAAATTGTCATGTATTGTTGTTGCACTTTATGTTCGTTACTGTGCGAATAGGCTAGAAAGAGTGTGTATTGAATATTGTATAGATTAGATACGAACACACGATCCAAGTGTGAACGAGAACTGGCTTGTACGAGTGACAATGTGACTCGTACGAGTGATAAGCAGCTCTACTCGTACGAAGCCAACCTACTCGCTTCGCACGAGTTGCTCATGTCTATATATATATGTGTTGTGTGTTTATTGTTTCCGTGAGTTTTGGAAATTCCCTAAGGGGAAACGCTGACGGATTCTCTCCAGGAATTCCGCCAGCCACACAAGTTGTATACTCTTTCGGTATGAATGAATGAATGCTTCCGTTGATTATGCTCCTACTCCCTTTTTATAACGTTCTACCGAATCGGTACTATCATACGCCCAAACTTCCGTCTAGAACCGCCGTCACCGGGACCCACAACTGGTATCAGAGCTACGATACCGATTCATTCAATCTAACAGTTGATGAATTACCTACGCTCATGAGTTCTGGACGTATGAGGGGTTTTAGACGTAAAACATCAAATAATTAGACTATCCATGAACATAATGTAAAATTGAAACCATAGAATTGTTAGAAACTGATTTTCGACCAGATCTGTGGAAAAATTATCTTGAAATTCGAAAAAATAATTATTCTTGATCGAAAAAATATAATCAGGCTCGTTTGTACGAGTGAGCCTCTTTGGCTCGTATGAAGCACCACTCGTATGAAGTCCACCTCGTACTCGTACGAAGGCATTTTTGATTGTATCGACGATACGAGTGCCCAGAAAAAATTTGGTGATTACAAATTTTTTCGAGATTTTAACGTCTAATTCGGATTGTTCGGGAACACCGTCTAGAGCTTCAGAGTATAGATTTGATGATATGGTCACAAAATGTTGAAGATATTGGGGTAGTCACTGATACCTGCACAAAAGGTTGATCATCTAGTGTAGTAACTTTTAATGGGCCTTAACGTTAAATCTGCATTTGATCAAAACTAAAATTTTGGAAAATTTTCCACATAATTTGGTTTTTGTGAGACGATGATCAAGACGTCAGAATTTGCAAAAATGAGGGGAACAAAAATTTCACGTATATGTTAATATTCCGGCATTTTTGAAATTCGTGACCATGCAACAGTATTTGGGTGGTTCGACTGCAGATCATCTGGGAAACACAAAGCATCTAAGATTCATTGGTGATGAGATAAATTTGATGTCTATTTTTGTAAAAGTGGGGTTGCATAACTGAGTCTTGGAGGAGTTGTTCATCGGTTCAGTAGTTGTGGTCATGTTGATGCCTGAGTCTTCGTACAAGCCGGTTGCACACACGACTGCCTAGTGGTACAAATTATCCAATTTAACTCCGCAGGGCAAATGAATTGTTTTCCGACTAACCGTCAGAAAATAAGGATGCTTTGTGGTTTCATTTGTCACCGGGACTAACGAGGAAGGCTATATACTTGCAATTCATGACTAAAGAAGATGATATAATAAATCTTTTGGACAAAAAAATGTGTACCAGTTGCTCACAAAATAGACTATACATTTGGAGTTTCATGATCAAAGGATGTTCAGAATTTTCAGATCATGATACAGATTGATGCTTAAGGGTTAAATACCTGATCTTCGATGTGGAAGTGGATGCACATACGATTGCTTATCTTTAACTTTGTAAGGCAAATGAACTGTTTTCAGGACTAACCGCCAGGAAATGAGAATGTTTTGTAGTTTCCGTTGCGCCATTCCAGCGGTGATAGCTATACATCTGTTATTGTGACTAAAAAGGAAGAATGTGATTTTGATTTCCGAAGAATGTTTCTTAGATTAGAATGTGTTACCAGATAATATGATTCCGATGATGATTTGCTGATTGAGAAGATTACCGATTTGCTGATTAATCGTGATTATGGAAATCGGGATTTCAGATTTACGCGGATATTTAAGTTTATCATTGTGGTAATTCGAAGTTTCTATCAATTGCCGGTTGGGTTTTGAAGATCAGAGGATCGAGCATTGGAGGAGTGCGCTAAACCAAACGCGGATGTGGTTAAAGTTGAAACGGAGAAGCTACATTGATTAATTTCAAGTTGGTGATTATTCGAGAAAATTTGTATATTAAGCAAATTAGGGGAGGTCTTGAACCGTGCAAACAAAGACCTGAAGATTAATTTCTGGAGAAAATTATTTCAGGGGAAATGTTGCTTAAAGTAGATAACGCAAACCTGGATCATCAATCAAGGGAGAATTTGTTGACGCGTTCTATGACATCGACATATACCTGATTGAAGTTGCAGAATATTCAAACATGGCTCTCAGATTTCAAGATCAAGATCAAGCTTCGACACTGATGTCCAAGGGGGAATTTGTTAATGCACTTTATGTCCGTCACTATGCGAAGAGGCTAGAAAGAGTGTGTATTGAATATTGTCTAGATTAGATACGAACACACGACCCAAGTGTGAACGAGAACTATCTCGTACGACTGACAATGTGACTCGTACGAATAATAAGCAACTCTACTCGTACGAGTGATAAGCATAATCGTACGAAGGACACTTCGTACGAAGCCAATCTGTTCGCTTCGCATGAGTTGCTCATGTCTATATATATGTGTTGTGTGTTAACTGTTTCAATGAGTTTTGGAAGTCTCCTAAGGGGAAACGCTGGCGGATTCCGCCAGCCAGAGAACATGTATACTCTTTTGGTATGAATGAATGAATGCTTCTGCTGATTCTTTTCATACTCCCTATTAATAACGTTCTACCGAATCGGTACTATCATACGCCCAAACTTCCGTTTAGAACCGCCATCACTGGGATCCACCTGGCTGACCGGTTCCCCACGGCCGTGGGTCGAACTCGGTATCGCCATCATTGTTTCGCAGATTCGCCTTTCAGTGCTTAAATCTCTATGTGTCTATTGTTACTAATATTGCTATGTTTGTGTTGTTTATGATGTATCTGTTGAATTCTTGTTATATGGAAAGACCTAGTTTCACATTTGATAATGCATTTTATAAAATAAGGTTTTCTAAAAATAATTAAACAAAAACGTTTTTAAATAGAAACCGTATCTATTCACCAACATGTTTGTTGACTCAAAACTCCTTTACGTGTGATACATGTATACAAGGGTGGGCGGATTTTGAGTTGAAGACATGCAGTACTGCCTTAGTAATAAACCGGCTATGATATGTTGCTTTTATTTATTTGATTTTGTAATTTGTTATTAAAATTTTAATTCTATGTTATGTGTGAGAATTTAATTGAGTGACTTTAAATATCTAAACTTGTAATAGTGTCATAAGCTATGGCTAATCATCATGTCCCGTATCATTCCATTGCGGGTTGGGTGTGACACATTGATATCAGAGCCAATAACTATAGGGAATTAAGATAGGTTATTAGACCCTTAGACTTAGTCTATAGTTAGTTAGGTACCTTAAGTACCTTATGTGCTTAAATGTTTAAATTTTGTTAGCTTATAAATATTAATGTCACACACAAATGCATGTGAGCACTTTGATTGTTATATGCTAGGTGTTATATGCTTTAAATGACAATATGTGCTTTATTATTAAACTATAGTCTATTATTTCTTTTTCTTTGTTACATATGCATGCACCTTACATTATGTATGAATATTAAATATTAAATATGCTAATGTTATGTTCTCTTTATGTCTACATATCTAAAGTGTTGAATCAATTTATTTCGGTAATATATTTTAATTATTCATGAGTTTGATTTCTTTCAGTTTTGAGTTTCATATTTCAGTTGATATTACACTCTCGTCAAAGTGAGCTCTCGTGACGGACATGTAGTAAATGGAAGGGTTACGTACCGGCAGTCGGGACGTCCTGTCTAGGTTGGCATTCGTATAAATCCGACTAATAGACTGGTTTGCCTACCTGGGGACTATCGATGAGAGTACCGATACCTATTAGGCCAAAGAATTTCACACCAAACGTCACGTGAACTAACAACACTTTGATATGTCAAACGTGTCCGTGTTAATTCATGGATATTATCCTAAACATCGTTTTACAACACCCCAAAAGTCGAATCATTTAATGATTTATGATTTTCTTTGGGTTAAGTTGTACGTCAATGGGTAGACATATTAGGACGATGCGAAAGCTCAGTAATTGCGGGTGCACACGTAATTACAATAGTGACGCACGGAAATCATACTAAACCCTATGATATGCCAAACCTATGATTTTCAATATTTTATGATGAAGTATTATTTTATCATAAGTTCTATTATTTTATCATACACCATGTGGTTATTATATCATTTCGTATATAAACCACCAGAATAAATCTATAATATTCCACGAGATTCTAATGATTTTAAAACAAATCACCATATCTTTTGTACGTTGTCGAAGGATTCGACTTTTGCTACCCTTTGATACTCCATAATATTTTCATGTGATTTGTATTCTTGAATCATTGGATTTTTCCTAAGGCCCATGATTTCACAAATCCGTGATTCCCCCATTGAGAAACCAAACACCCAGCTTATAATCCAATCGTATGTCCAACCTGACACTCCACTGATGTTACGATCGACCGTGTAATATGACGCCCAACTCGTCCCTTACAGTTGAGTCGTTTAAGCCAGCCTAGAGAATCAGTATACTAGAAGGCAGGCGAACTAGCACTCATCCAGCTCCAAGATAATTAGGACGCGGTTAGCAGGACAACAATGTTTTTTTATGCGATGAGTCTACGTTGACTAAAACATTTTGAGTTTTTCTTTAAATTTATTTAATCAAATAAAGATTGTTATGAAATTTCTAACATAAGTGTAATAATGTGATTTTTGGTAAAATGTTTTAAATTTTAACGAGTCGTCCATTACGACTCGAACGTGACAACCATAATAACTTTCTAGTTGTGCCTAGAGTTCTTCCATTGCAAACTCTCCCATGTTACAAGTCATCTTTGGGGACATGATTCTCTCTTTAGCCGCAATAAATCCTCGGTACACCATTGTTAGGCTTCGTGATTGTAATGATCATAGAGCCTATAACCAACTTCCTTGTTAACGCTTTTCATTTCAGCATCCATGGTATTTGAAAGCGATTCCTCAATGGGGTATGCTACCCTTATCAGGAACGCTACCACCCCAATAAGTCTGCAACTTCTAATATATTAGTTCAAGCGCATTCTCAGCAATATTAGGACTTGCGTAACACTTGTTACCTGACGTTTCCAAGAAACAATCTGATTCTAAGTTTGGAGTTCCTAGTGCTATTACTAAATTGAACCAATATCATTTACGCCTATGAAGGACACTACACATCATCATATACGCTCAGTTTTTCTCCTAATTTCGGGACGAAATTCCCAAAAGAAGGGGAGAATGTAACATCCAGTATATTTCAGCTATGTTTTATAACCCAACATATTTTCCCCCTATATTTATACCTCAATTTTCTTATCAATAGAACACCTGGACCAACCAAAATTATTATATCTTTATGTCTGGCATAAATGAACTAACATATCGTAGAACTTATTAGTTGAGTAGTGACAATTTTTGTAGGTCCTTTTTAGGATCCAAATGCTTAGGTCTAACTATGAATAACCTAGTCTAATCACGTTGAGAATCCCTTTATTAGATTAGGTGACATGTAAAACAAGATTCTTTTCAATTCTGTGTTTCCATTCAATGTTTAAACTTGTACATCAAGAAAACAACTCGAAAGGGCTTCGCCATATTGTTTGCAAAACTGTTACAGACTAAATGACCACGAACCTATTTATAGACTTTCCACTCCGTGCGGACTTGAGTCTTACCTTCGTACGAACTAAGACGATATAACTTCGTATGGTGTGAATCACCTGCCTTTGTACAAAATGAACGTACTACCTTTGTACAAAGTGGACATACAATATCAAAATCTAACATTAAACCTATTACAAACATTGACACGACTCATAGATTCAGGCTGCAGACATATGTATCAACAAACTCCCCCTTAGATGTTGTCGCAGTCTTGATCGGTCTTCAGTCTTCAAAAATTTCATAACATTAACTTTATCTGCCAAATAAATTCTTTCTCGCCTTCCGTCGTTCTTCACTTGGAATAGGCGTTTGGTCTGTTGGCGGAGCCCACTTCATAAACTGAAACCTTCTAATAGATGCTTTCTTTATCTTCTCATCAATTCTTTCTTCCTTCCTCATTTCTTTCCTAAACTCCTTTCCTTCCAATTCTCTCCACTTTGACTTCCACATCTTTCTAGAATAAATACATGTGCATACCAAACATTGATTGCACCTTGGTACTGCATCGCTTGCACTTTCTCTTTCGCTTCATAACATATCTTGTTATAGAATAAACATTTTATATCCTTCTCAGAACAATTCACTAACCAAATAGGATCCAAAATCCGTATGGTTCTCAACAATCCGTCTGACTTAACAATTACTGCTTCACCGGTTTCGATATCATACTACCACCACTAGAAGAATTCAGTGAAGTCTTGTTCAACTTTCATCAACGATATATTCTTCATTGCATGTGGCTGCTTCACAATCAATGTCACATCTTTCTCTTTTGTAACTAGATCGATCTTTATTATCTTCTTTGGATAATGTGGCTTCCAGTTGAGAAAATCATGTGCAGCTTCGAATCTAATTAACTTCCACAATCTCTGATCATTCCATTTCATTTGATAGTTGATGCACTTGGTTTGGCACAACTCTTTGACATCCCACCATGGCAAAGTTTGAATACTAGGTAAGTATCGGAAGTATTGAACTCCGGATTCTCTCTCGATAGCATATACATTCAACTCAGGTAACCAACCCCAACTTAGAATATCCCTTAGCGACTTGTCTTGATCTCGAGTGAAAAATACTAACTATCATCGGAATTTACTTTCTTTCGCTATCTCTCTAAACCATGTCTTCCTGACTTCCAGAATTTCTTCTATACTTAAACATCTCGAAAGATTACCATCTTTCACTGTCTCTTCGACCTTTCTCTTTAGTAAATCATTCGTTTCCTTGCTAAACATCTCTTAGAATGTTAGGAAGTCATCTGTTCCTTCACCAATATATTTTACCGTAGTGTTATCATAATCATCCTCCACAACAACATTATGATAGTTATTCGCATCCTCAACATACCGATAAACATAATCATACGACTTTGCAATACTTATATTGTTTAACTCTTCTTCAAAGTCAAATTCAAATGAACTCTCATCAACACCCAACATATTATCTCTCTTTCTTGGTGTAATTGTGAACAAACTCTCCCTCTTCTACCCATGCTCCAAATATATCATCCTATGTCGCATTTCAAACACAACCATTAATGGAACGTCTGTAAGAATTCCTAACTGCATATCTTTGTTAACAAAATCCTTCTTCTCCCCCTCTCTATGAGAATCATCTTCCTAATTAGCATCATTGTTTAGGAAATCATCATAGTTGAAATAATCATTGACTTTAGCTTCGTAAACCACCAACTCAGTACCACCTTGAGTGTTATCATCATCGTCACCCTTATCGTCATTATCATTGTCATCAGCACCATAAATATCCTCTTCCTCATCATCCTCTTTATTGTCCTCAGCCTCTTTCTCTTTATCATGTGCTCTCTTTTTCTTTAATAGTTTCTGTTTTCTTGAGAAGCACGGAACATCAACAACATCACTAATAAGAACAAACTTCTAAATATTAATTTCTGGCTCTGGCTCAGGAATAACAATGGGAACATATTTATCTTTTCTTTGCCCTTACCTGTAGCTGCAGCTTCAACTTTAGCCTTGTGTGCTCTTTCAGCAGCTCTTTGTTTAGCATCCTCAATTTTGATCATATCAAATTCAGCTTCGAAATAAATACCCGGCTTTTTCTTCAATACTCTCGAAATCATGTCAAGCTTTTTATCTTTTATTAGTCTGTCAGCTTCTAAATCTTCTCTCACTCTGCGCAATATTTCGTTATCTGACACGAGACTAGCAATAACACCTTCCATTTGATTTCGATCGCACTCCAAAAACTTGACTCTGTTCTCCGAATCTCTTACCTTTTGTTTATTTTGATCGTCAAGAAAATCAAGATTTAGAGGATCCATTGTTGAGAAGTTTGGAAAACTAAAATCATCGCCAAAGATATGATCAACTTCTCCTGTAGATTGATGTCTAGTTGAGGATCAAGGAGTTGATTTTTGTTTTTGTGGTGTTGTATGTTGGGTTGGTGATGTATGTTGTGGTTGTGATGGTTGTTGTGTTGTTTGAGGTGATGGTGGAGTTTGAATCGGTATAACTACTTCAGCTTCAACATTAACAGTAGGTGTCTCTTTTTCATGACCTACTGGATCGGCCCTAGCAGTAGTTTACTTCAAGTAATTTCTTCTTGCTTTTTTTGTAGCAGGTGATCCTATAGTCTTCTTACTAACATCTGTTGGCTTGCTTTTGACTTTTTAATTTTTTTAGGTGGCACATACAGTTCATCTTCATCATCAGCATTCTTTTTCTTTCTCTTGGAGGTTCGCTTTTCAGTAGCAACAAATTTCGGTGCTATCAGAGCTATTCTCATTATTTCATCTTCATCACTAGCTGTCACACCCCAATTGATGGCGGAAACATCAGGGCGGGACAAACGAGATTGATCGAGACTTCATAACGCTAAAATATGACAAGTAATTTAAATAACAAGATTCCATTTCATTGATTGAATAGCAAGTACATAGTTTCAAATTTGAATAACATCATGAAAAACAAAATAAAAATACAACTTTCTAATGCACTCTAGGTGAGTATCTAAGTCGTCCTACTTGATTCCATGAGTCTCATCATCAATATCAACCTACAATACATGTTAAACAATAGTTCAATACACAAGGCATTGGCGAGCATACAATTTTAAATAGATAACATAGTATAAAGTTTTAAACGAATCCTTATGCGTCAATGCCTTTTTCTCGAGGCTAACATGTAATATACGAGCATGAGAATATACTAGTCAACCCAAAGTTTACCGCAAGCGTAATCTAATTATAGCAATGAATAGACCGTATGTGTTTAACTTAATATAACCTCACGGATACGGGCGGTGTGTTACTCCTATAGCACTATACATGTTAAGGGATGCTTGATCAAAGTTAATAACTGAGTATGAGAATTCAAGTATAAGCATGTGTGATTTCAAGTTTAGCACAACGAGTATGTATAAAAATTGTTTTGTGATTTATGAATAAGCATGTTTGTGTGAATTAATATAGTACATGTATTACACCCAAATGTGTAATAGTAAAATGGGTTCGAGTATACTCATAATTTTGCGACCTTCCTAGTATTTCGTGCATAGAGTGTTTAGGTGATGCAACCCAAAGTTACCCTGCATGGGGTAAACAGGTGGGCATGAGTATACTGAGTTGGACGATAGATCCAGGTTCTGAAGAAGAAAGTATGAAAAAAAGTGGGGAAAATGCCACTTCGTACAAGGTGACCACTTCATGGAAGTGAAGTCCACTTCGTGCGAAGTGTCTGATCACTTCGTGCGAAGGGTCTGTTTGTAACGTTTTAGCTCATTTTGCACACGTTCCGACATTGATTTTCGTGAACAGGGTATTGGCAATGGGGCTGAATAGTCTAGGATCATAATACTTAATCAGAAAGTGATTAAGATTCTGTTCCGACTAGTTTATTAAAAAAATCCAAAATTATGTGTAGTTTAAGTATATAGATATTCAAGTTGGTCGTCAAGCATGGAGATGTTAATTCTTGTTATATGATTCATCAAAGCATAAGGTTGCAATAACCTGATTTAGTCATGAACGTACAAAAAATGAATGCAAAAATGTTCAGGTGGGGTGTGGAACTTAATTCGGGTAGCCAAACTCCAAACGTTCTCACTAGCTTAGAACACTAATCCAATCCTATGAGGATGATGAACTAGGTTAGCTTACAACACTTGGTACAAAGAAAAGTAGTAAAATAAAAATTTTATATAATTGCAAAATGTTAGTGAGTTAAACTCACTTAGAAGAAGTTAGTTCTGCCGAGGATCAAGAAATTCAAGAGTGAGAGTGAACGGAAGGTTGGATGTGGTGAGGTGCGTTTGTATTTATAGGAAAACGGCTGCCAACTCCGCTTCGTGCAAAGAGTTCCACTTCATGCGAAGTGTGCTCCACTTTGTATGAAGTGTGTACACTTCGTGCGAGGCATGTTCAACTTCGTACGAAGGGGTCAGTTGAGGCTGATTTTTACGTGTTTTAGGCGGCTTTAAGTATTTTGAGCATACATGAATGATGTATAAGTGCAATCGTACATAAAACTGAGTATTTGAATGTTCCAAGTATGAATCTCTTACATATAATCATGTATTCAAGATTGTAACATATGGCTTAAGTATGTAACATGTGTAGATATCAAATAAGATTCCATTATGATCATAATCTCAGAGTACAACGATTGAAATGATTACAAGTTTCCAAAAATAGAATTACAGCTATACATTCTAAATATGGACGAAGCGAGGATATTGTAAGAACTTTTCTCTAACAATATTGGTCTTCATCTGCTCGAAAATGACTTTCGTGAAGTTGTATGGCAGATTTAATGATAACGATGCTATCATGCACATCTAATAATCCAAAAGTACATCAAAACCTCCATTGCGATGACTTAGCACATGTATAACTAAATGCACAAAGAATTTGTATGGCCTGCCAAAATAAGCTTTGCTGAAGTTTGACGCATTCACATACCCTTTGTATCCCATTCTACAGAAACATTCGTTAACCATCCACTCTGAATAACCCGTCAGATGACTATCTTTGTCTTTGAAGTCTAATACCCTCCTGATCAGTGCTTCTTTGATCAAAACTTCTTTATCTTCGTTTCGGATCCTGACAAAAGATTGTATGGCTGGTGGACTTGGAATAGATTTTGCATGATCCCAAAATCTCTGGACGTGAGATCTATAAGCCTTTTGTTGGTTTGTCAATGCATTCTTTATCGGTAAACGATCCATAAACTACAAAATTAATTCGAACGGTTTTATCTCTTGTATCGTCTTATCAAGTACATAACAGATGTTATGTTTTGGCTCAAACGTCGTTTTTCTGCAAAATCACAAACAATCAACACTTAGACGAAATTTTCAAAAAATACCAAAGTTTGTACGAAGATAGTGTTGTACGAAGATAGTGTTGTACAAAGATAACATTTATTTACTTCGTACGAAGATAAGCCAAAACACATTTTTTACCAAAAACAATCCCACTTCGTTCGAGGATATATTTTCAAAATAAAACATGTTTACCTTCGTACAGAGATAACCAAGTTTCTTAGTATGAAGATAAGTATCTATGAACACCGATTTTCCGAGATTCATTTTTAATGATTTTTGATGAAATTGATGAATATATTATAAACTAATAATGCCTATTAACATAAAAATTTATTCAATTTTAAGATTTATGATCCAAACATTCTAGATCTATGATTTTAATTTCAAACAGTCCGGTGCGTTCAATTAAGTCCAATTTGTTCAATGTTATACCTTAACCATTATATGTAGTGTGTAAATCAACCACAACAATGTATATTTGGATAAAACTTCATCGTTCACTTTGCAAAATCTCTTAAATTTTTCGTTCATACGAAGAGAAAGAGAAACAATAATGATCAACTTCGTACGAAGTTGAACTTTATATAGTGTTCAATTTTATCTTCGTACGAAGGTAGATATCTATCTTTGTGCAAAGCTGGTACTTCGTACGAAGATAACCTAAACTTTTCAAAAATTTCAATTTCTCGAACATTTTACCAATTTTAACGACCCACTTAGTTGACCAAGTCCAAGTTAATGACCCTGTCTAACAAGTCCAAGTTAATGACCTTGGTTGACCACTTTGTGAAGAAACTGATGTTTTCAATTTTATTCAAGTTTCAAATTAATGAACTTTTGATTATTTCAAAACATTTTCTCATATCAGATAAGCTCCCAACCCATTGTTTTCCAGATTTTAGTCAGCAATCAGCAACTACGGATTTTGAAGATCAGTTTTCCATCATTGCCAGTCGAAACTAAGATGAAAATAAAATATTTTTTATTTTTACAAAGTTTATGCTAAAATACACTGAAAATCTTTTTGGGTTTTCCTGAAATGAAATAACTATGTACAAACATATTTACAGACATTTTTTGTGAGATTATGTTAGAGGATCATATCAGTTTTTGAGGCTTATCACTAGTACCGTTGTTCTTGATTAAACTTTATGTTTTAAACAAATTCACTTAGATTGTCAGTATACTGGTCCTCTTAAACCTTTACACATTTCTCAATTCTTCAAGATATTGTAATTAAATGTCTTAGAACTTGACTTAATAGTGTTTCCCACCTCAGAATATACTCCCGTATCAAGATTCCCTGGATTTCATCTTATAGGTGAATATACTAACTAATATTTGTATCTAGCTTGTGCAAGGCATTGAGAGCTCAGGTTAGTACCACCGTACAGACAGGGAGATGAAGGCTAGACTTAAAAGTGGTGTTCCATATTTTGGAATGTTTTGACTGCAATTGTCAGATCTCTCGATACTTTCATTTTTATGCAGTTTTATGGTTTAAAAACAAAAGTATTCTACAAGTCTACGTCATTGCTTACGCAAAATTAGAAGAACTTGTATAATACCCCAGATATCAATTACCTATGAAGACCTAGTATCTTAGAATCCGGCAATCTCTCAAACGAAATTTTGGTATACATCCGAGAGATGTTAAGCCACTAAGTAAGAATTTTTTTCTTTACGTTTATATCTCGAAAACAATTTAATGAATGTACGAAATCTACTGGCACATCATCATTGTGACCTGTTTAACCACTTTTGACACTACATTTCTTTAGCATATTGTGATAGCCCACTGATGTACTATCATTTCCTCTTTTTTACATGAAAACTCTATTTGTATTTTTCTTGTGTTTGTACATTTTCAAATTTTTATATGTTTTTGTATTTTTCCCAACATATTTCTCTTCCTAAATAAAAAAAAATAGTTTTGGATTTTTGTTTTTAAAGAAAGAAATTTGAAACTAAAATACTTGACAAACAGATGAGAATTACGTCAAATCATCATCCATCTCGGCTTCAATCTCTGTGTCCCCCTGGTGTCAGATCTTTCATCCCGTTTAATTTCAAAAGATATTAGAATTTTACTCAGTCAAACGATTTTGTGTAAAAGTCTGCTTTCTATTCATCAGTGTGGATCTTTTCAATATGAATCAACTTTTTCTCGTAGCAGTCACGGATAAAGTGATGTCGTATTTCAATGTGTTTAGTTTTAGATGGTTCAACCGGATTTTTTGTTATGTTAATGGAATTAAGAAACTGCAATCCATAGTCTCTCATCTGTTGTTGTATCCACAAGGTTGTTGTATCCACAAGATTGGGAACAACAACTGGAAGCTGAAACGTACTCTGCTTCAAGTAGAGAGAGAACCGTGGCTTGCTTCTTGCATTGCCATGTTACTAATCGCGTGCCAAAGAACTAGCAACTGACAGTTGTAGATTTAGCATTTAATTTGCAACACCCAAAGTCAAATTCGGAGTATCCTATGATATTAAAGTCGTCGGTACGTGGATACCACAAGCCGGTGCTTGGGCAACCTTTTAGGTATCGAAGGATCCTTTTGACAATCAACAAATGCTACACTCTGGGACTTGACTTGTAGCATGCACAGAGGCATGTTGGATACATGATGTTCGGTCGTGATGCTATCAAATATATCAAAGATCCAATCATCGAACGATACAAAGTTTCATCAATCTTCACTCTAGTTGTATCTGGTCCGATGCCATGATTTAGAGCTAATGGGGTAGATACTTGTGACGTTTCAGACATTTTGAATTTCTCCAAAACAACATTCACATATTCGTCTGATGTATAAAGATTCCGTTAGGCAATTGATCGACCTAAGTCCTAGAAAGAACTTCATTTCCCCCATAGAACTTATCTCAAATTTCTTCTTCATGACTCTTTTAAAGTCTTTGCACAGTACATCATTGGTCAAACTAAATATAACGTCATCCACATAAATCTGTACAATTAAGATCTGTCTTGATGATTCCCGTGTGAAGAGGGTACTGTCTAATGTTCCTCTGGTAAAACCGTTGTCCAGAAGGTGTTGAGAAAACGTCTCGTATCAGGCTCTTGGGGCCTGGTATAAGTCGTATAACGCCTTATCTAGTAGAGAAACCATTTCTTTGTGTATCAGATCGACAAACCCTGATGGTTGGCTGACGTATACCTCCTCTTTCACTTTTCCATAAAGGAATGCTGACTTCACATCCAATTGGTACCTTTAAATCCCTTCCATGACGTGAATGCGAGGAAGATGTGGATTGCTTCCAATCTAGCCACAGGAGCATAGACTTCATTGTATTCTATTCCCTCTTGCTGATAAAATCCTTGAACAATGAGTCGAGTTTTATTTCAAACAATTACTCCTTTATCATCTCTTTTGGACTTGAAGACTCACTTTGTATTTATCTTTTTTTGGTCATCTGGTAGATCAACAAGTTTCCACACACCAAATTTTTCAAACTGTAATAGCTCCTCCTGCATAGGGTTTACCTAGCTTTCTTATGTGAGAGCTTCCTTGTACATTTTTGGCTCAATCTCCAAAATAAAACATATATATGAGACCATGTTTTGTAAAGATGCAACATTAGTATAAAAACAACTAAGATCATGATTGATCTGATTTCTCATTTTGACATCAGTCTGCAACTCTCCAACGATATTTTCTGATGGGTGGTACGACAATGTCCTCGGCATAACTTCGTTTGGACCGCTCACTTTGTGTTCTAGATTTGTGATATTTTGATTAGCGTATTGATTACTTGTGGATGCTTCATTCTGAGCAATTGTTCCCTCAGTTTGATTATTGAGTAAACTTTCAATCTGTTCTTCACCATCATCGGAAGTAGATCCATCATTGTCTTACGTCGGTTCAGCATCATATTCAGAATCATCAGATTTATCAAACGTGGGAGCAGGTTCATTCGTCTCTTGACAGCTATGCGATCACTTGTTCAAGCAATATGTGATTCTGGATGTTGAGTACTAGGACCTGCTTCAGCATCATGAGTACCAACAGGTGTTTGAGTAATCAAAATTAGTTTAGGAACTTGTTCTTGTGATAAGCTTGTTATTGCTAATAAAGAATTAAAAGTTCCTCTTCTGTCAGTTCAGCTGGCAACTCAAAGGAATCCCAGAGAATTTTGTAATTGAACAGCCAAGAATCTTCAGGTTTTTGTGTTGGAGACGTGTAACATTGATAATCTATGTTTTGAGCTTTAATCACTCGGTTTATGCTAGGAAGATATACTCTTAGTAGTGGACTAGCATATCCCACGAAGAAACCTTCCATTGATTTAGCCCCGAATTTGCCATTTGCATCGATTACCGTGCATGGTGACCCGATCAGTTCTAAATACTTCAGGTTTGGCTTTCACTAGTTGAATAGCTTGAAACACATTTTCTTGTGAGGCTTGACTGTCAATACTCTATTCAATGTATAACATGGAGATGCCATGGCTTCGCTCCAAAAACTAATTGGAAGTTTTGGATCGGTGAGCATGGTTCTTGCTGTCTCTATCAGGGTTTGGTTTTTGCATTCAGCTACACTGTTTTGTTGTGAGGTGTATGGTGTACTGAATTCATTTAAAATTCCCTTCGCATTTCAAAACTCTAACATCCGATTGTTCTTATACTCTGTACCGTTGTCAATTCTTATGTGTCGAATTGGTAAGTGGTACAGGTTCCCTAATTTTTGGGACAAGATCATTAGACTTTCAAAAGTTTCATCTTTGCTTTCCAAGAACATCACCCACGAAAATCCTGAATAGTCATCAGTAACAATGAGACAATATAGATCTCCTGTGATACTTCAAACATTAACTTGTCCAAAGAGATCTATGTGTAGTCTCTCTAGCGGGAGCTTGCTTGAGTTTAGGAGCTTCCTTAGATGCGAATTTTTGTGTTGTTGCCCTTCTTGCAACTTATGTAGTCGTCATTTAAGTGAAAACTCTTTAAATTGACCCCTCCACTAGATTGTTATGAACTACGAAATTCATCTTTCGGAGATGAATATGCCTCATCTTCCTATGCCACGTGATTGATTCTTTCTCTGTTGCTTTGTACACAAAACATTGCGTGGATTTCATCGTTGTTGTTGCAACGCTTATGTCTAAGACATACAAGTCATTTTCTCAGGGAGCGCGCGTCAAGATCCACTCCTCCGGTATATGGAATCCTGGCTTAAGAATGAGACATTCTCGATCAGTGAAGTGTGTTGTGATTTTTTTGTCACAGATCTGAGCAATACTAAGTAAGTTGTTCTCTAACCCTGCTATGTAGTTGACGCTACTAAACGATACCACACCATTAGCTAGAATTCCTTCACCTACACCACACCATCTAAGAAATACTAAGTAAGTTGTTCTCTACCTTGGTTCCCTGCAAACCCGATGTAGCCCCCTCGGATAGATTTTACATTGTATAAGAGAGCCAACATCCCCGTCATGTGCGGGACGCTCCACTATCCATAATCCACATGGAAATAATTGATCTTGGGAGCCCATTCACATTTACTTAAACGATTATTTGAATAGAGAGACCCAGACCCAAGCATTTTTGGTCTTGGGTGAGTTTTCATAGGTAGATTCATCAACAATTTCATTCTTAATTTCAACTTTTTGTTCAGTCTTTTCATCAACCATAGTTGGAATAGATGTTTTAACCACTTCAGATGATGCTTTTGATTTAATCACCCAAGTTTGATTTTTTTAAATTGCGTTTTTGGGATAATATTTTGAATCCTTTTGTTCTATTTTGATTGACGATTCACCGGCATTTTCAGTTAAAACTTTAGGGTTTGTTGGTTCCACATCGTTTTTGGATTTGTTATTTCATTTTAAAATCTGAGTAGGAACAAACATTAGGGATTTTATTTTACATCCTCTGAAGTTTCTTGACACTTTATACAGGTTTAGAGGTATTTTGTGGATACCGTTTAGCGATATGTCCAACCTGACTGCATTTAAAGCACTACTGCTGTCAGTGGCAGAGGATCCCTAAATGTGTTCATGTTGTTGTATTTTAGCAAAAAATCCTTGTTTGATTATTCTCTTGACAATTTCTCTTTCTCTCTTTCTGAGCTTGTGCCAAAAACAAAGTTTATATATTCTTTGAAAACTTTGATTTCCAAACATGTTATTTTCTTAACATACCCCAAACCCTTTCTATTCTCATGATAGTTATTCCTTTGTTGGTTATAAGATCCTTTAGGTTTGGAATAATAAGATTTATCACATTTAAAGTTTGAAAACCTTTGTTCTTTAGTCATGATTCCAAGCTTAGACATCTCAACTTCTATCAATATAAACACTTTATCAACTTTGTTCAGATTCACGTTCTGAATCGAAAATTCTTCATCAGAATATAGCTTGTCAGATCCGTTCATTTTGTATATGACAATATTTGGATCATCATTCAAACCATTTTATGATTTTGAGACATAAGTCTTGTGAAAACTTTCTTCATTTTCAGAACGTGAGCTTGAACCAGTTTTCTCCGAAATTTGAATCAGCACTCTCAAATTCAGTGCTTTCACTTTCATTTTCCAAAACATTTTCAACAACGTTTTTTACCACATCTGACTCACAAACAATTTCAGACTTAGTATAGGTTATATGGAGGTTTTCAGGCAACTCGTCTTTATTTTGAGTTCTTAGTTTCAAGTTAAGAGCCTTTTTCCACAGTGTCAGGCTTTTTCCTAGAATAACTATCCACATCGGGGGTGGAACTCGATGATAACCTAAACCCTTACTTTGATAACCATCCTCATCATCTCATTTTTATCTTTTTCTGTTGATTTTGGGAGGATGTGATCAATCACATAAGATGCTGTTGAATAACTGTTGAGCAACTTATTAACCCATTCTGATTCAATCCTAATAGTTTCTAGATCACTTTATAATTTAGCAATCGTGTCAATGTGAATATTTATAGCCAGTTGTTTATACATGACCGTTGCTTTTAGCATTGAAAGTGTAGCATTGTCTTCCCTACTAGCATCTCAGTGTTTAATCATTCTGCTCAATTTATCATAAGCCTCTTTATTTTCTTTAAAGTCACTAGACAGGTTATCATTATGTTTTTTAAGTTCCTTAAACTTTTTGTCTTACTCAGAACACGCTTTGCATGGATCCAAGCATTTCATGCATTGTTTTTCGATTTATGTCTTCTCACTCTGTGCTTTTTGACTGACTCATTCACACCCTCCTGAACTTTTTCAGAGACTACCTCTTGTAGTTGTGCCATCACAGCTTTATCGGCAATTTCTCTCAGGTTTTCAGCATTCATTTCTTTAGTGACATCAATAATCTCTTCTACAGGTTTTGTTTCTTCATCAATCTGTGTGATTTGATATTGGCTTGAACCTCCAAACAAACCTTGAAAAGATTTATAAACGTCAGGTGGAATGAAGATTTAAATGCATTGTGAAAAATATCCTCTTCAGCAATCTGATCATAGTAGTATGCATCAGAATCTGGAGTTTCATCAAAGGTGACTTTCGCACGATCTTCGCTAGAAATTTCTTTGATCACTTCTTCAATAGCTGGTTCCAGTTCCTTTAATGATTTATGGTAGAAGTGCCAGACTTTCAATATTTAGAATGTAGTTAATCCAGTTGAAGAATTCGTCTTCTTGAGTTACCACAAGAGCTTTATCTTTAGATTTCACCGAACCCTCCTCAATTTTGATAAGCTTTGTTGTACTCTGTGGTTGTGGAGAAATTCGGTGATAAACTGCTTTCTTATAGTAGTCGTCATCGAATGGATTGTGGTTTCCATGTACTTCTCGATTCAACACTCTCATTTAAAATGTCCCTTCTCACGGCACTTAAGCGGGTGACCTTTGATTTGTCAAATCCCAGTTTTCTATCCGGACCATCCATACTGTTTCTTCCTATAATTTCCATAAATCTTTGAGCTCGTCGAACAATGCTAGCTATACACCAGTCCTCCAGATCAATCTGGTCGTAATCCTCCTTTGTCATATCTGGATTACCGATCTTTCCCGCAACCAAGCTCTCATACGATTCCAAGACTGAGGCAAGTAAAGCCATGTGTTGTTTGGCCGTAGTCTCAGTAAAGTCTTGAGCATTTTCAAGATTTAGTACTATATTGCATTGCAAGATTCGTTGATTTGAGTTGTTTTGGTTGTTCTAGCTATTTTGGCTATTATAATTGTTCGAACTCTGAGAAGATTGAGGTGTCTATGGAGTGTTTGGATCAAAACTTGGAAATGAGAGAAACCCGCTACCACTGCTTGAATGATTGAAGAAGCACTCAAGAATTATCTGCATTAAATGCAGTCTGAATCTTCGGTCTATGATTGTTGGCTATTGTGCTTCCTTTGAAATACAAGTTAACAGGTGAGTTGACAGCGTCTCATACCACGCCATGGGTGCCTGATGCAATACATACAATGCCTTATCTAGTTTATACACTCGATCTAGATTAGTAAACCCATACTTTTGAGACATACACCAGTTCTGGACTTTCCCGTAAAGAAAAGACTCTTCACATCAAGTTTATACACTCTGAAGTCCTTGAATGATGCAAAGGCTAGGAACAACCGAATTGCTTCCAACCTTGCCACTAGTGCAAACACTTCATTGTAATTAATCCCTTCCTACTGATTAAACCCCTTAACGACTAACCAAACTTTGTTAATCGTCACAATCCCTTGGTCATCTCTCTTGCACTTGAACACCCACTTGGTACCAATTTCCTTCTCCCCTTCTGAAAAAATCAACGAGCTCCCAAGCCTTCAGCTTTTTGAACTGGGCTAACTCCTCTTGCATAGCTTCTATGTATGAATTGTTTTTAAGAGCCATCTATACATTCTTAGGCTCCTATTGAGAAATGAAGCAACTATACGAACACTCATTGATAATCCCAGTCTTCTGTATTTACACGAACATATAGGAACCTTAAATCGCACCTCTTCTTGTCTGAACACCTGCAACAGGATCTCCAATAATCTTGACAACTGGATTATCTCTATTTGCTTGTGTTGTAGCAATGGTGTCAACTACTAAATTGTCGCCGAGGTTGGGTCCAACCTCCCCTGAATATTCTGATTTGCAAATGGATTAGTAAAGTCCCCCCACCCTCATGTTCAGCTTCACTAGAGAAAGTTCCCAAAGCATTTGTCATCGATATACTCGATCTCGGCATCAAGTCACCATCTTCATTCTCACTAATCACAGTTTGAATCAAATGTGACTCATCTACATTAGAAATTTAGGAATATAAATGATTTAAAAACACTATCATAATCATATAATATTGCTAGACCAACCATTGATTGTTTATGTGTATAAGTAGTAATTTCAACATTAAACACACCTTTTATTCGGTGTACATAACTAAGGAAGCATCCTTCGTTAGCTACCTCACCGAATTTATGTTTATCTTTATTTTTCACAATTGTGCAAGGTAAACCAAATGGTTCAAAGCCTGTCAAGTTTGGTTTCTTGTTAAACATAATTTCATGACATGTTTTGTTAAAACATTTAACAGTTAAAACTTTATTTAGAACATAATAAGCAACATTCACAGCTTCTCCCCATAAAAGAACCGAAAGCTATAAATCAAAAAGCATAGTCCTAGCGGCTTAATCAACGTCATGTTTTTCCTCTCAGCATAGTCCTAGTGGCTTAATTAATTTTGTAAAAAGATCTATCAGCAGCTCCGTTGTCTAATCTTTTGTACCTAAGAAGAAAACCCATGAATAACGTGAGTAGTCATCTGTGACAACTAAAAAATAGTACTTTCCACTTGTGCTCCTTACTGTTTTAGATTTGTGAGGTTTCTTATGTTGTTTTCCCTTTTGAAAAGGAAGACATTTATCTTCCACATGAAATCTCTGCACTGGCACCCACCCTTCCACTAAACCATTTTTAATGTAACTCATTTTTCGGTAGTGGATGTGGGCCATGCGTCTGGGCCACAACGTTGACTCAGCCTCAAATACTTTTCAAAATAAACACGCCACCACTATGGAAGAATACTTTGCACCCATTTCCATGACATAAGTGCCATTCCTCCTCGGTGCTCTCATCACTATCCAACCATCCGATATCACAAAACCCGGTTTCAACATAAAAGCTTTAGACTTAGTAAAATGGATCGAGTGACCCTTGTCGCAGTTGTGACACTCATTAGGTTGTGCTTAAGTTGCTCGACATAGTTCACTTTGTCTAATGTGATCTTCCCGTTGGTCACTTTTCCTCTACCTAAAATATGACCTCCTTTAGCACCTGCAAAATTCACATAACCTCCATCTATTGATTCAAATTCAATCAACAACCTCGCATCCCCCGTCATGTGCCTGGAGCAGCCACTATTAACATACCACAAGTTGATAATCCTCCTTAGCAGCTCATGCACAAACCAACAAAAAATTAGTTAAATTGGGGGACCCAAGCCTTAATGGACTTGGGTCTTCCAGTTTCATCAACTACAGGAACATCCATCCAATATCCATCACTCCTTACTTGGGTCTTGGATCTAGGACCTGTTGATGGAAATGGCGTTTTATTTACATGAGGTCTTTGGTCCTGAGGTTTCCTATATATGTTTAGATTCTATGGCCTTTCGAAATTTTGGTTTTGAGACCTTGAGTTCTGACAACATATCATGAGTTCGATTGAACTCTCGATTGATTACAAGAATTTTGATTGTTATAATTTCTAAATTCGTAGCTATAAAATTTTGACCACCATTATTCTGCTATAGATTTTGATATTGACCTTGACTTCTGAAATTACTTGATTGACCATTAAAATTATTCATTCTTGGTGAACTACTACGAGGTCTCTCATACCCGCCTGATGTAGATTCAGGCTGAAATCTTTGTTGATTTCTTTGAAAACAAGGAACTTGTTGAGTTCTTGTTTTAGCCTTATCTACACCAACAACATCCTCCTCTTGTTAGTTAGGAGCAGATGTCTTTGGTGAGGACACGTTTTGCTCACCATCACCTTTCTTTAATAGTTATTTTTCTCTCTTATTCTCAATTGGTGCTTCACCCTTTTTGTAAGGACAACAACTTGCTACATGTCCTTTGTTGTGACATTTGAAGCACGATCTTTTTGCTGAAGAATTCTTCACAGAAGCCTTTGGTCTAGATCCTTCAGACGATGATGATGTTGCCTTAGAATGACCTTGTTTAGCTTCCTCAATTTCTGATTTTTCTAAGTTTTTATTTTAGCAAACTGCAAATTTGAATCATTTTCAATAACAGTTGTTTCATTTTTATGTCACTTGGTTGAACAAAATTAACCTTTTTGACAAAAGTATGTATTTTATGTGTAGAAGGTGCATTTTTGTTTCAAAACTGGTTCCTTGTTATTAACCTTCATGACATCAACATCATCATTTTCAGATTTATCAAGATGTTCTAATGTTGAACTATTAGGCGAGTTAAATTGATTGGATCCACTACATCAGGTGTAGTTGATATAAAGTCTGTTAAATCATCTTCTGTTGGCAAAAATGAATACTCCTGACTAAGAGGTGGTGGTACTTCATTGAAGCCCTGGAAGCCCACACTCTTCTTGTTAGTACTTTTCTTCAAGCCGCCCATCATGTGTTTCATTACAAAAGAGGATCTCTCTGAATTGATTTAATTTCTTTTGAAGTTCAACAATTTTCAGTTGTGCTTCTGACAACTCTTCGCATTTTTAGAAATCTCTTTTGGTTTCTTACTCATTGTATCATGAGCTAAGTCGATAATTTGAAGATTTTCATTTAATTTGTAGATTTAAATGTTTATTTTAGTTTCATAACCTTTTCTTCAAATATAAAGACTCATTTCTTTTCACAAAGAATTTTGATTTTTTAAGCCAGACAGATCATTTATCAGATTAGATTATGCTTTGATAATTTCTCAATCTCACCTTATAATTCACGACATTTTAAACAAACTAAACTAACAGGAATAAAATTTACCTCCTGTTGGTTTGCTCAAGTCGACCATGAAAGCAAGAAATTCAATGGCCTTCTTCTTTTATTCAGCATCCTTCTCTTCATCAGACTTTTACTCATTCTCTAGTTCCTCTTCTAGAACTTGTGCTGCTCAGCATCAACCTTATCATCTTCACTCTCCTTCTCTATCTCAACATCTACCTTTTTTTCTGCATCATCAACTGTGACAATCTCTGCCATGAAAACCTGTGTGACGTTTCCATCACCTTCTAGATGAACATTCCAGTCATAAGATCCCTCTCGTGTAGTAGAGATCAAAGTTCTTGAGCCAGTGTTATTAGATGCATTCCTGTTGCTTGAACCATGACCTGTAGAATCTTAATATGATGAGTTAGGACGAGAATCTACTTTTACTCTTTGACTAACCATAGCAAAGTGTCCAAAATTCTAACAATTATAACACCTTACTTTGGACTTGTCAAAACCAACATTCTTTCCAACGAACTTCCTTCATTTCTTGTTCATGAACCTCTTAACTCTTCTAGAGATCATGACCATCTTCCACTGTAGATCTATATCCTCTAAGTCATCAGGGTCAATCTGATCATAATCTTCATAAAAAATAGTTAGATCAGATATTCTTCCCTGAATGTAATTCTCATACGAAACAATAAATGAAGCAAGGCAAGATGTTCTTTATTAGCCTTCACACTCAGAGGCATAGACCTAGTACTACTATTATGATTACTAGGTTGTTGTCTCTTTCCCCTTATTGAAACTCCTGAAGCAGCAACAAAGCACACTTCACCATGAGCATCAGTCATAACCTTTTCATTTTCACTTGAGAGAAATGTAGTTGCTGAATCACTAGAAATGTTGTGAGAATATGAACATGGAATGCGTTTGTAGATTCCCGAATCTTGAACCTAATCATAACTTGTTTCCTTCTTCTTCATGTTGAGCTCATAAGTTCTTAGTTTCCCAACAACATCTTCTAAGTCTTTAGTCTCGTAATCAGCTTCACCCTTTATCATGAGAGTATAAATATTCCACTTAGCAGGTAGAGCATCAAGCAACTTGTCATTTATCTCAGTCTCAGTGTATCCCTCTATGTCATAGTTGTATATCTCCGTCATTAGATGATAGAACCTTGTGATGATATCTTCTAGGGACTCATTTTTCATGCATTTAAAGACAACAAATTGTTTCTTCAGCAGGTCAACCTTATTCTTCTTCACATCAACATTGCCCTCATACCACTTTTCTAACACATCCCACATCTCTTTCGAGGTAGTGTATCTCTCAAAGGTATGTTTAATGTCATCAGGTAAAGACATTTTTATAGCAGCTCGGGCTCTCTTCTCAGCTTCATACATCTTCTTCTCTACGTCTTTCGTAATAATATATGCAATGACACATTTTCTACCTTCAAACTCATGAGTCGGGTTCATGTACCCATCCTTAATACAGATCCACATCCGTGTATCTTGATATTCAACAAAAGACTGAAACCTGTCTTTCCACGTTAGGTATTGTTCTACATTCATCAACTTTGGTGGTTTGTTGGTAGTACGAACCTCATGTTCCATTTTCAACACCTCATTCAAGTTCGACATACTCGACACTTTTAACGCAATTAGCTTGTTAAAAATTGTTAAATGTTGTCTAAACTTGTTTTTACTAAAATGTACCATTAGACTCGTCTTGAGATTACAAATCCAATGATATATAACACCCAAAACCTATTTCAGATTTTTTCTCCTAAAAATCAAAGGAATCTAACTGTGCACTCGGTTTTCAAAGATTGTTCACATAACAAATTCTGCACTCAAAGGCGTTTATTACAGAATACGTTAGCTGGTTAAAGTTCCACCTTTGTGAATTAAGTGTTAAATTCAGAATACTTGAACTTGTTAACTTCGGAATACTTTAACTTATCAGATTCGGAAAACTATAGCTCAATCCCCAAATTCGGAATATGATTAAATGCGTAAATCCGGATAACAGATTTAATCCGCACAAGTAATTAAATTCGGACAATTTTTAAAATCGGACTAAGTGATCTCAAATCCAGAATACTCAAATTCGGAACTTGTAACTCAAATTCGGAACACTCAGGAAATTCAGAAGACTTGACCAAATTCGAATTGACAAATTCAGAAAAATGACAAATCCGGAACTGCCTTCAGTAATTCCTAAATTTGTGTGGTTTTGGTAAATCGCAAAACTATGATTCAGATAATGTAAATTTACACACAAACTTAGGAAACCCTAATGATCCAAGAAAGATGACGACAAACAACTTCTTCAAACAAAAACTTGTCTCCTGTACTATCAATCTCGAACCATACAATAAGAGCAAAAGCTCTGCTCTAATACCAATTGTAGGTCCCTATCACACGTGAAATGGTACGAGATTGATAATCAACCAAGGTGCGGAATCCCCTTGATAGATCAACGAACAGAAACAAGTATTAAGATGAAGAACACATAAATACTTTAAACCGATCTTCTGTGATTAATGAACACAAGGTTTACAATCACTGAAGATCAAAAGAAAAAACAACCTTTCTCTGTGTTTTCTCTCACAAAACTCTCTATAACAGCTCTCACAAACTGTCTCTCAAGTGTCTACACCAAAACCCTAATACATGAACTGTTTATGTTAAACAACCATGCATACTGGGCTAGGCCCATATTACACCATAATACAAATTTGGAATTACTAATGAAACACATAAACTCGGACTACATGTGAGGACTCACAAACTCGGACAACAATAACAAACTTGAATCTATATGAAACCATGTAAACTCGGAATAACCTAGATAAATTCGGAATCCTCTTAAGCTTCTCAAATTCGGAATCTTCACTAGCAAACTCTGAATTCCTTAAATGTCTTCAATTCCTCGTTGCCCAAGTCTTGTTTAAGATATCCAAATACCAAACCAAAGCTATTGTCATATAACATGCACTAAAAATCCTCATGGATTTCCATCTACAAAACACTTAAAACCTTGGTGAAGGTGGGTGTTAACTTGGTTAGCACCCCTCTGATGATTAATTGAGTAAAATTGATATGGAAATAATAATAAGAAAAGTGAAATTGAAACTAAGTAAGAAAATATACCAGAGATAACATAAACTAACGATCCCTAAGTACGGGCCAGGATCTTGATCTTTAAATCACATGAAGTATGCCTTCAAGTGAATTGCGTTCAGGGATCTTGGTAGGATCTCTCATTCCATCGTGGCCAACCAGTAAGCACCCTTTCCGGCTTCAGAATCTATTAGGTATGGTCCTTCCCATTTTGGAATGAATTTACCATCGCTTATGTTTTGGTTAAAAATTGACAACAAGATTTACTTAACCAAATTAAGAAAGTGAGGTGAAGTTCTTAGTAGAATGATTAGTTTTATGTTGAGGATCATGAATAATGATCAGGATCTTAAGTGATAAAAATGGTTTGTAAAGGATTTGTGAATGAATTTAAGATAAATGCAATGAAGACAACAAATTTGACATGGGGAAAAAGCCCTTGATCTTCTTCTTAAAGATGATCTCTTGCACAAAAAACCCGGGAGCTGGAAACTACACATCCACTAATATTAAACTTGTAAAAGAGTATAAAAGTGAGATTAGATCGATCAAACTAGATGTTACTTCGATTATGTGAGTGTTGCGACTGAAAATATGTGTAAGCACTATGCAAAAGGTGCCCCTAAATGGATCTGATCAAGTCTATTTATAGTAAAAATTGAAAAAAGAATCCTAACTAAGTGCCCGAATTCTGGGATCCTGAGAAGAACAGGTCAGTGACTGTTGGCAACTCTCAGCTCTATTTCACACGTTTTCTTGAGCAACTTCTGCGATAATTCAAGTGCAAGTCATATACTAGCCGTTAGGATAATAACATTCCTACAAAATATCCCTTAAAAACAAGAACAACTGATTAGTAACAATAACTTTTAGGATCCTAAATCCCATCAGGATCTTGGTGATGTTAACCACATCAGGATCCTACTACATATTTACAGAATTGAGGATCCTGACTATCCGAATTCTACCCCAAAAAATTTCCCACAACTTTACAGTTGTGGATACTAGCTGTGAAATTTCGAACTTTGAACCCAAGGTGTGCTGAGATTAAAGGATAAGTATTTTGACCTTTTTACCCTTGTGATTTGACTGCTATCAATCCTCTTTATGACTTCCTTACCTACATTTACTCTTTACCCATTATAATTGTACAATTCAAAGGATTCAAGGTCAGTTCTCTCTCTCTCTCCCCTTTACTCTTTCATCTTCATCATCTACGACAAATCATATCTCCAAAAAAGAATCTCCGGTCATCCGATTCTCCAAAGTTTTTTGATTTGAAGATCCTCGCATCTTCTGTAGAAGAACTCTGTACTTTTGATGACCAACATATTGGGCATTTGGTTACTTCTCAGATCCTCCATAATAGTGTTGATCCAAAAATTAAAGCCGATCTTTGTTCTAAAAAATGGCTTTGCTTCCCATTCTACCCTTTTCGATTGGTTTCAGCTATCCATTTCCACCCCTGGTAGACGAGTTCTTTGACATCACACAACTTGCTTACTCTCAAACAAAGCCTCTTTTATGGAGGATGTTGTACACTTTGCAAAAGATCAACCAAACCTACTCCCTCGATATGACCATGTCTGAGTTTGTTAGCATTTATGAGTTAAGGACTCATGGAACTTCCCATTTACCCTCCGAATTAAGCTCGACCAATACCCACTTCTTTCAAAAACCAAGCAAAATGAAAAAGACTGGAAAACCAAACTTTTCTTCGTTCGCAGGGACTCAATTCTTGACGGCCAATCCTTGCCTCTCTATTGGATTTGGAAGGGTATATTTCATCCGGACCAACTAGGATGCTTATTACATAAAAATGTAGCTATTATTTTTTCTAATAATATTTTTTAACTTTATTTGTGCAGCTTTACAAGATCGCAAAGGGGTTAGCCTTACAAGAATCTGCAAAGGCCTTCCATCCTGACCCAACTCTCCAATAATCTAGCTTTCACTCTCACGCCTCTAAATCCAATATGTCTTCAGGTATCCTTGTCATTTTTAATTCTTTCTTCTGACTCTACATATTCAGGACCCTACAATTTCCTAATAGATGCAAGATCCCAGCCTTCTGCTTGCTTTGATCTTAAGGGGCTCCTCAGCTTCGCCGAGAAAGAAACCTTGGCCAAAAAAGAGAAACTCGCCCCTGTCGTTTCCAAAGGTAGAGCTACATGTGTTCCAAAGCTTCTTCAAGCAAGAAGCTTAAGGTTCTTGAATCCATGGACCTTGAGGGTTTTGATAGCCTAGAACCTACATAGATCCCCATAAGACTCTAGATGATCCAGAGCATGGTAAGTAGAAATAGAATTTAAAAATCTTTATTCAATTTCAAAATTATAAATACTATAAGTATATAAGAATTTGTTGTTGTGTAGGCCTTCTCCAAGGTATTCTCCTCTTATGACGAGAAACTACCCAGCTATGTGAGAAGATTGCTGACATGGAGACATTGGCCGAGCATTGGAAGCAACATTCTAAGGATATTCACTATCAACTTGAATTCTCTAGGAAGGAATACAAGGATCTCAAAGGAGCCCACCAGGATCAGCTGAGACAGTTGGACTCGGAGGCTAAAAAGTCTGATGCCCTCACATCTTTCGGTCCAAAATCTAGATGTACGAAGAGGCTAAAGCTGATGGATTTGACATCAACACTTGGAATGTCAAGAAGTGGAAGGGAATGGTGGCCAAGCTGGGAGGACATGCTGAGGTTCTTGAGGCTGAGGTAGAGAAGATGGAGGAGGCTATGGCGGACAAGGTCGGCGAGTATCCTGAGGTTGAAGCTGCGGGAGGTGAATGTGAGAAGGAGTAGGATGTAATGGAACAATGATGGATATTATTGACTAGGCCGGAGCCCCATTTTTTAAATAGTTTGTGGTTGTGTAATCGTTGAGGAATTTACTTTTTTTGTCTTTTTTTCGTGTTCCCCGAAATGGGGTTTGAAAAATGGTGAACAATGGTAGATAATGATCCCGAGTGATACCCAGGTTTTGATAGGTTGCACCTACATTATTTAAACCAAAGGGCATGTCAGTGTAATAATACATTTCTGTCGAAGTCATGAAAGCAGTATCTTCTCGATCATAAGGTTCCATCTGGATCTGTTGGAATCCTGAAGAAGCATCCATAAATGTCAGCATCTCGTGTCAAGTTGTAGCATCCATCATCGCATCTTTGTGAGGTAACGGGAAAGGATCCTTAGGGCAAACTTTGTTTAGATCAGTGAAATCCACACACACTCTCCATTTCCCATTTTTCTTCTAGACGACGACCACATTAGCTAGCCATCTAGGGAGTTTGACTTCCCTATCATCTTTGTTTTCAGCAGCCTCTCCCTTCCTCTTGGATTTTCAAGTTCCTTAAAGGAGCAAATTATGACAACCGACATTTTCTAGTAATTTCCATACAACTAAACAGTCTTTTATATTATGCAAGTATGTGTTTAAAACGTCAATACAGCATGTTTACATTTCATAAATCTAGATATCTCACAAAATACATCTTAATAGTGCATGACATTCATCTTAATAGTCGCATCTCAAAATAGTTTAGGCAATGCACTGAAACAACTAGTAGACTAACCGGTTAGACTAGCTATGTCAGCACGGTTCCGGTACTCAGCTAAACAACAGATCTAGGACTTAGATGGAAGTCCAAAACTAACTATATATTAAATCTTATGTGGAAAACAAAGATTTATGATAACACTTACCAGAAATAATACAAACACTAAAAACTATCCGAAACACATCATAAGGGACAAAATCAGCACAATTCAGCAAAATTTAGCATTTGGTAATTATTACTAGATCCTGAAATAAAGTAAACACTTTAATTCATTTAAAAGGGCCTTGAAAATTCATTGAGTTACATGAACACTTCATATCATACATGTCTTGTAGTTTGACACTTTAACGAACCAATAACGAAACGAACACCCGAACACAACTAGACACGTCATATGAACTAGTTAACATTGTTTTAATGTTATAAAGCTAGTTAAGATCATTTATCATCCCATTTCACTTAAAAATCACTAACACAACTAAACCCCTAACTAAACACCTTAAATCCTAACCATTTAAGCTAACTATCTTCAAAACCCAACTAGACCCCTCCCTAAAGTGGACGGTCAACATGTGGGTCCCCCAAGCCCACATGTTATCTCCTAATCGTTGTTAGTGGGTAAAAGGTTTATATGATGGAGGACTTGTATGCATGAAGTTATAAGAACTACCTTATCCCAACATCCATTACACTCCCATCTTCATCATTTTCAAACTCCATCTCGACCTCCTTTTCATCTCTAACTCACGGCTACAAGGGGCCTCCCAAAGGCCACCATTTTCAAGTTCTTATCAACCATTTCAAGCACATACGAGTGTGATTCAAGGTCATCTAAGAAGACTCTAAGCATTGATAATTCAAGGACCTCTTCAAGGAGCTTTTATCCAAGACTTCTCTGTACATCTTCATCTTCTTGTTTCGCTTGTTCATCCCTAGCCACTAGTACTAGTTGTGAGTCTTCTAATCTTAAATTTTACTTCTTATTACTAGCACCATAAAGATGTACAAGTTAAACCATCAAGAAACCTAACTTTTAAAAGGATGAACATATGAACAAAATAACATAATCTAAAGAAACCAATCATACTTTGAAGAGGTTACGAAGATGTTGTTGATTATTTTATGTTATGGATGATATCCATCATATGTATACTTGCTAGAAGTATATATCTAACAAGTATACACATGGATCTTACAAGATCCATGGTGAACAAGATGATGAACTTGATGAACATGAAAGATGGACTAGTAAAGCTGTTAAAAATAATATGTGTATGTTTATGAGCTCTTAAGATAATGGATGAACAAAGCTTCTAAAAACCATTTACTACAAAGTTTATGAAATACTAAAAGTAAGGTTATATTTTGGATGGATGAACATGGCAAAGTCTAGGGTTAAAATACTACATGATTTTATAAACCTTCAAGATTTCATCATGACATGAAAAATGCATTTTTATGCATATGTTAGACTTGTAAAATTATTGTGGATGATTTGATGAGTTTTGAAAGCTTTAGCACATGTTTTTAAACATGGAAAATCTCCTAAATCTAGGGGAAATCTATGGAAATTTGTTTATAAAATCTTAACACTTAGAAAAATATAGTTTTACAAGACTCTTTACTAATAAAATATTTAAAGAAGTTAAACATGGATTTTCCCTATTTTTAAACAAAAATATAAGTTAAGAAAATAAAGTTTTCTTAAAACAAGTGTATATATATATATATATATATATATATATATATATATATATATATATATAATATATATATATATATATATATATATATATATATTTATTTATATATATAGTAGTCACCAAGAATTATGTGTTTATGTATATATCATGTGCATTATGTAGTGGTATAGAAGTAGGGGATTTAATACACTAAATACTCCAAGGAGTATAAATACAAAATACCTCAAAATGCGAAGGGGAATATTAAATAGTAATATACACATGAATACCCATACATGAGTGTATGGACAAACATATTAGAAACACATTTATGTATATTCCTTGATTAAATTATGAACTTTGGTCAATTATATGGACAAATATATATATATATATATATATATATATATATATATATATTAAGTGCAAAATATATATTTACAAGAGTTAGTGCGAATTATACAAAAATCAGACAAGTTATAAAATGTATATATATTTAACAAGGAAGGTGAAAATATATATACATTACATACAAGTCTTAATAATAAATATTAATTTTATGAAATATAAAGTCCGGAAAAATATAAAAATCATAAGAAATGATTCTTGTCGCTTAATACAAAAATACATGAGTATTTACACATAAATACATGTATACTTGCCTAAGTATACCTTTGGTAAAAAGGACAAGTTATACAATTTATCATCCATATTTATTCGGGAAGGTAAATACAAAACACCTACTCTGACAAAGACATCTAAAACAAAAAATACTTGGGAAAGTTTAAGTATACACATACAATTAGACGATGATTAAAGGTTACTTTTAAACGAGGGAATATATTTAAGAATATAAAATATATCCGTTGACGACATTGTGGAGACAAACATGTGAGACCCGACTACGAGAAGTCGAGGACACGTACATCTTACCCGTGCGAGGCACGAAGTCAAGAGGGCTAGGCCCGTTTATACACCTCACAAATATACAAAATTTTATATTTTGTAAAATATATATATATCAACAACTCAGAAACTATACATATAAAACACAACTCAATAAACATCAATTTCATACAACATAATACCAATCCTAATACATATTCAATTACATAGACCTAAGTGTCTCACGAAATTTAGGACACTTATAGGTTACATTGCGAGACGAGAAGACGACCAGTGATTTTTAGTACGCTTATAGAACGCACCCAGTGA